>JAUPFN010000012.1:37082889-38282889 GCA_036924255.1 Apodemia mormo
GGAGAGCAATCTGCTTGTTTGCTAATGTGATAAAAAAAACACGAGCGCCATTCCAGCTTCAGTATTTAGCTAATGCTGTTTCGTGGACACTTTTTGGATTAAATACCCGAATAAGATTGTGCTTCTGGTCCATACACGCCATAGCAACACATTCCTTTGTACCATTTAATGTTTTGTGATAATCAAGTTACTGTGGGGGTGTTGTCTCTCTCCATCTACCAAATATAAAGCATTTTATCAAGATTGTATAAGATTTATTAGAGTTAAATTATTTATTTTATCACTTACGTACTTAATAAATATATACGCAAATGTAACTATTGTTTTATTTTTTATCTGTCTAATGCTATTCGAAACTTTGTGAGGTACTTTTCTGTGATTTGTCTAAGCCATTTGACTCCTTTTATCATATTAGTCAGGAAATTACACCATCATAGAATTAGATAAAAGGCTTTCGATCAAACCTTCAGTGGTGCTGTTAATGCGCGATGGCAAAAACGCTTCATGTGCTTTTATAAAATAAAAGATAACATATACGCACACGCTTGTGTACTTACGGACATTTGTAGTAGATCATGTGTGCAACAGACAACAATATTTTTAACAATTCTACCAACTTAAACTTCCTGAAAATTCGGCCCAGGAGATATTAAAAAATTTTGCGAAAACTTCAAAAAATCAATGCTTTTTAATAACTTTTAAATTATTGTACTAATTGATTACAAAATTTAATCAGCTCTCTTCCTTATAAAAACCGCATCCAATGCCGCAAATTGCATCAAAATCGGCTTATCCGTTCGGAAGAAATCGTTGACGATCGTTTTTTTTTTCGACATAACTTCGAAATTTTTCAACCATTCGATTTTTGACTTCTTTAAATAACTTAAACTACAAGACGTACTTAAAAAAAATACGTCTTGTAGTAAGTATGGGATTGCATATACTATTGGTTGCTTACTTTCGTTTGGTGTAAAATTTATTTATTAACCACACCGGTGAAATATTTAAAAAAAAAACATGTTTTCAAAAATTAATTAAAAATATCCTGGGCTGAAATTTGATAGGTAACCCATATGTAACATATTTTTTGATATATTAAATTACATAAAAAATATGTTTGATCCATTAACCAGCTCGGTGAAGGTCGATCTCTATCGGGATCTTAGAAAGACTATTATTTCGTTTCAAAAATCAAACTCGAACAAATTTTTCAGAAGTTACAGCTTTTCAATATTAAAATTATTTTGTTTACAACAAACTTGCCTCATGTTTTTAAAATAGTTATTTTCCCAACTAATATACCGATTAATTTAAAAATCTAATTCGCTCTTCTCCTAAAAAACTGCATGAAATACCGTAAGCTGGGTCAAAATCGGTTGCATTCGGGATTTATAAACACGAAACTTTTTGAAAAAAGTTTTATGACTTTACTTTGACATTTTTCAACCAATTTATTTTGTAGCTCTAAGCTCAAAAAAAGGTGAACGCCATTCGAAAGATTAAAATTGTACGCCATTTTATATAAAAATATACAGTTTCCCAAAAATCAAAATATTTAAAAAAATAATATTTAGATTTTTTTAAAACAGAAAATTAAAAAGTCATTTTTAATAAACTTTAGATTTTTAAACTCCTAAAAATCTATGCTTGGGTATAGCTTTTGCTTCTTAGAGCATAAAATACCCCAAGTTAACGGGAAGTTTCAAGAATGGCCTGAAGGGTCAAGCAGTTTACAGACTGTTCTTCTTGTTTTTTAAGTTCAGAATGGCCTGAAGGGTCAAGCAGTTTACAGACTGTTCTTCTTGTTTTCTAAGTTCTAATTATTATCAGTCGGCATTGTTGTTTGTAGTTTAACTTTTCAAATAGTTTTAATGTTGCTACGCAAGCTAGTCGTGCGTAGCAACATTAAAACTATTTGAAAACTACTCACATTATGTGTGAACTATCTGTGAACAACAAGCTTTGCAACAAGCACCAGTCTCTCAAAAAGGTACGCCACTAAATTTTGTATGTACATAACTTACAACCAATTGTGAGATAAATTAAACACATTTTTAATTTAATTCAATTCCAAAATCGGAGTTAACAATAATTCGTGAAAATGCAGTGAACGTTCTGCTGAAATTTTGAATTTCAACGTTCGCGTTTGCTTGGTGTAAGCGCGCGCACTTTCTGCTCTTTCCCGCGATGCCGACGCCCGACTTAGTTCGCATCGATTTTAACACGGGAATGTGTCGCGTCATAGATACGTGCATTTCAATTGATATAAATGCAACAGACGCATTAACGGGCCCATAAAAGCATCAAATCGTCGACGCCAATAAAATACGCCGTGTGAAGACACCCCAAATCATTAAAATTACAACTTATACAGCTCATACACATACCTACTCAGATATATCATAACGAGAAACTTCAGTAGAATTAAATTATGGTTAAAATATTAACCTTAATTGGGACAGACCTAAGTGAGGTGGTCTGTGTTTTAGGTACTTATATTAACTAACCTCCATTAAAACTAAATAAAACATTCTTAACATTTTCATGGACAACAAAGGGAAAATGTTTCATTAATGATTGCATTTATTTTAACAAGAAAATAGAATTTGTCGGCGCCAGCATACCGTATGCCAATTTATGGACGCTCATAACTTTTAAAAAGATCCATTTAAAGCTTTTAAATTTACATTGTCTAATTTTCGTTTTCAAGTGTACTTAAAGAATACATTTTTTGACTATTAATATTTTTGAAGTAAAACTACGTCATGTTCGTGACAGGAATCTTATTGTTTTCTTCACATCTATATTCTTTCTATATACATATAATATAATCGTAGGAAAGTCAATGTATGTCCGGGGTAAACTCAAAAAGTACTGCATGGATTTACTTCAAATTTTGCATATTACTAACATGTCCGGTCAACATATAGGCTACATATTATCACGCTATCACCTACGGGGGAGGAGCTGTGCGGAGTAAACGAAGTCCGCGCGAACGAAGTCGCGGGCAACAGCTAGTGATAATATAAACATGTTTCCACAAACAATTAGAAAGCACAATGAAGCCAAGTATTTTTCGAAGAATGTATAATGTGTTTAGTTGTCGGCTTGAATAATAAGTAGTAAAACTCCAGCAACTTACTTCCCATTTCCTGTATCTCCGGAACATTCCCGCATCAGATCTTCACCAAGTTAAAATGAGACCACACTGGAAGTATTTTAATACCGATTTTAATTTTTTTTGTGAATTCGTTTCATAAATGACCAATTTTTGACGTAAACTAAAAAAAACATACAGACGAATTGATAACCTCTCCTTTTGGAAAGTCAGTCGCAAATAAACTGATTGTGGTCTTAAAAATTGGTTATTCGGCAGTGATACGAACAGCACCGTCATAAATTATAATAATTAATGAATTTATTCAATTCAACCCCTTGACGTGAGACATTTGTAGCAATATCTACTTACGAAGTCTATTCATGGACTATCAACTATCTACTTAAGTAATATACATTTTCTCAGTTTAAATTTATATTTAATAAAAATATTAATATATTTGTATTGTAGTAATTGTTTTTTTTTCTTGGTATATTTCGTTTGTTATGACCATGTGTCTCCCTTCCAAACATCATCACAGCGTATAAAACCTCTTAACAACCTAACAAGTATCATTAATTAGTAAACTAAAATATGCTGCAGTAAATATGTTTGTTATAAAAATGTTTTGCCTTCGATCTGAACCACAGCATCCCAACGTGCAAAATTTCTGATCACGCTATACTTGTTTTAATAAACTATGTAACATAATTTTTCTTGTTGAATCAATTAATGTTTTATTTGCAAGAATATAGTATTACACATTCATACATTATGAAATACAATATAAATAATGTTTTGTGAGATAAAAGTTTGTGAAATTTTCAAGTTTGTGTGTCAATTTTTGCCTACAAGTAAATTATGTAAACAACTTTGTAAGACATACCTACCTAGATATATTTAAAATATATGTAATTCGATAAACGAAATTTATAACAAGGTGTACTAAACTTACTAAATGTTATCCTCTATTTTAATGGAGCTAAAATAAGTAGTAGGTACATTTTATATTCAACTAAGCCTTACTAATAGGTAGATATGTGTAAAATATATCATTTATCTATTTAGCAATAATTTATTAAGAAATCCAATAGTTTACTGTAATTCTTGTTCAATATGTTTACCTACATATTTTATAAAATGTACCATAACATTTTTTTTTATTAAAGAAGAAATTATGGTATTTAATTTGCAATTTTTCCGCGAAATGTTATATGGAATTGCTGTGCAACAGGAATAAAAGGTAGTGTAAGGAATTGGCCAAACTTATCCAAAGACTGAAATTATAAAAGACATCAGCGACACAATAGTCCACCCACTTCCACGACACTTTCTTCCACATCAGAAGCAAAGGCAGTAACACACAAGTTATGTACTCAACGCACGTTTCACTTCGCAACCGAAGCATCTTCAGGAGAGTCGAATAGCACTACACTCTATGAAGGGTGAAGCATTAAATTAAATTTAATTGTTCAACATAAAATAGAAATACTTTAATCATTTTAAGTTCTTAACATTATGTCTATATACTAGATAAACCCATTTTTCATATGATATTATTGTAATATTATAGCAAATCACAATTAGGTTGTCTTCATTTTTAGTCCAATTCTACTGAGCTAATACGCATACATAATCATTGAACTCAGCTCAAAGGACCACAATTTTTTCTACTAGACGGTGGATGGAACTCAACTTCCTACGTGCATATTACGATAGTGGCAGTGGATGGAAGTATATTAGTGATTAGTGAATAGATATTAAGGCAATATGTACATTGCTCGTGCAACTTTTTTACAATAATTGTCTACTTACCTGCCTGCGGGTAATGGACTTGTTTTTCAGTGTTAGGTTTAAAATAAAATAAACAGAAATCGTAAAAATAAATCGTCCATGAAATGAGATCTAAACAAAGTCCCTTTGGTATGGGAAAACCGTGCAGCGAATATCACTTCTAGAATATTAAACATTTTTATTGGTATAAAAAATTGTATTTCTATAATAAATAAATTCGTTTATCGAACAGTATTTCTATCTAAATAATTATTAAGTACAGACATTGTATTCACATATGGCATTAACATCGGACTGCCGTACTACGAATGGTACTGTTCGATGCTAAACAGCCGGCAGCTACTCGTTACACAACAACTGGGGTTAATATATGAAACATACATCCTATAACTAACTTAACTAACTGGTATGCTAATAATGAACACTTCGTTTTATTGTTCTTATATACAAAGTCAAATTGTAGATACATTTATTAGCCCTCGGGTGGCACGCTCAAAATTATGGCTGACTAGTAAATCTAATGTTTTGTAACAAAATATTTGACAATTTTAACTACACTATAAGAACCCATACCGTGTCAGAAGTTTTAATTTTGAATAATAAAACCATTAGTTTTCTGAATAAACGCTATTAATACAAACTTTATTACCGTATAGTAAAGAGATAGGTACTAAGTATGCTATTTAACGATCAGTTAAGCGTTAGTCATATTTCTGAATCATTATTATATGTTTTTCAGAATGCTCACGAGCACTACGTAACAATTTATTGTTTCATTCGATTTATACCACAAAAAACCAATAAAATACTAAAATGCTACAACGTCACGCGTTGTCGCCCGCCTGATAAGATTGAACCACAAACAAAATGTGCAGGAATCAGGATACAAATGGCGAGTTTGATGCATAAAGTACCTATTCTCTACCACCTAATCCTAAGGCTAACCAGAAAATCACACAGAGTGTTTTAATTTTCGTTATAAAAAGCAAACATCTATGTCTGTCTGCAGCTCACCTGCAGCTTTTATTACTAGAAAGCTGTAATTTGGCATAAATACTTATACATAATATGCGTCACGCCTACAAAGTGGTAAATAGAAATTATGAAAACAAAATACGATATCTCTTCTACACCTTAAGTGGGAACGTTATCTTGCGTACACCATATTGTTGGATGGTCGTTAACGCGGGTGGAGCAAAATGTTGTGGCAAACCATCCAAGGGGTTAAATTTTTTATTAAAATCGTAAATTTTAAGTGATCGAAGAATCACTGGTAATTCAATATATTTTTAAACAAATATTTTTTTGATACATCGTTTTCGTTGATACTGATTGAATTGAATCAACGACCTTCATCTAGGTAGGTACTGCGCAGACGCCGCTCTTCGTGCTACTTTTTTTTTTGAGATCACTGGTCGAGTAGTTAGCGAACTAACTACGAATCGATTGGGCATGGGTTCGATATCCCACAGGAATAAACATTAGAGTTATGAGCATAGATGTTTGTATTTCTGAGTTTGGTAGTTTATTACATATGTAAACGTATATAATATATATTTCTATTTATTAGTATCGTTGACTTACACTCAAATACAAGCAAATTATTTGCTTACTTCGGGTGTTGATTATTTAGTGTAGTACTTGTCCAGCAATGTTATTATTTTACTATAATTTTTGTGCGATGCTTGTTTTTTACGTCTTAAATTTAAAATGGAATGCGTACGAGGAAGATTTTAAAGTACAAATCTAAGTTCAATGCTAAATTATATTTCTTCAACGTTTTTATACGCTAAATAATATAGATATTTACACTAGTACCTAATGATGATAATAATAAAAATAAAAATAAATATTTTAGAGAATATAATGTAGGTAGGTACTGAAAGAGAATTTATTTTAGATTATAATGCTACGAATAACAATAAGTCTTATTATTGAAAATATTTAAGATCTAAAATAATTTGAACAGCTTGTAAGTAGTATATTGTATATACTACAATACGTCATGTTCAGGAGAACAATTTGTTTGTTAGTTATCTTTATTAAGACATAAAATAAATCGACATCACGCTTAAATAAATGTACGTTTATTTAAGCATGACGTCACAAGTGGATGCAACAAAAAAACATGAAAATTGCAATATTATGCGCAAAAACTTTTTTTTGTAATAATTATACAGTTAACTGTAACAAAATATTTGTTTCATAATACTCATAAATAAATCATAATCAAAACAATTGGTATCGATGTCATAAATAATTATAACAACTTTTCTCTAGATCTACATAAACACAATTTATATTTAAAATTATGTAAAACTTAGTATTGTTGCGAATAATCTAGAATAGATCTTCTGTTATAGGTCATAAGGGTGAAAATGGCATGTACTAGGACTTGTTTTTCGGAACTTGTTTACAACTAGAATTATTCATTGTTTACACGATAAATTTAGATTTTTCGGGAACCTGGTTGTAAAGTTCTGCCTGATTCCCGAAAAATCGATGGTGGAAAAATCGATAGATGGTTGACAAATAAAGAGCCGTTTTATACAGTGATCGAAAGCGATAGTACGAGCGACCCGTGCGAAGCAAGTAGTGTTTTATTGTGTAGTCGGTTAAGTTTAGTGTTAGTACAGTGAGTGACTAGTGTTATTCAGAGTATTTAAGTATTACATTGTGTTGTTTTGTGTATTTGGTTGTAAATACACGGTTTTAATATAAGTGGTTCTTGCAAATTACGAACCCGAAGCACCTAACAATATTATACAATTTTTCGATAAACTAACATATTTAGTCAGTGCTACAAATAAGTTACCATAATTAGTGATCTTTTCATATAATGTATAGAACAAATGCTAACGTCAGTAGCACATCATTCACATCACAATTCGTGTTGTAAACAGTTTTTTTCAAAAAAAAAAATTAAAAATTTTGTAATTAAAAGTACTTACTTATATAACACTATTACTTATATATACAGAGTCGCCTCTGTGGTCTAGTGGTCCAGCGTTGGCGTTGACCACATGAGGTCCCGGGTTCGATTCCCGGGTCGGGCACATAAAAAAAGTGTTTTTCAGTTTTCTGAGAAACACAAAGTTGCTCGGGATTGGAAAGTGCCTGGTTGGCGATAGGCTTGCCACCTATCACATTGTGGGACCAAGTATCTTCGGCTAATCGTGGGTGCACTTGTTGTACCTCTGCCTACCCCTTCGGGGATATGGGCGTGAAGATACTTTTTTTTTACTTATATAATTAATTCTAAAATCCTCAATATCGTAGTTATGGTAAAATTGAACCTAATTAGAGCTTTGGTTGATATCTAACGTAAATGGCCATTTTTTTATATCATAAAATAGCAAACCAGCAGATGAGTCTCCTGATGGAAAGAGTCAACCATCGCCTATAGACACCAAAGAATGGTGCGTTGCTATCTTGTGGCGAGGTCTAATGCCACATGTATAAATTTACCGGCTACCTTACCCTCCAAACCGGAACACGACAGCGACAAGCACTGACGCTAATTATGTCATAAGATGCGTTAATTACACACGGCTTCAGTACATTTTTGAGAGATTGTAGCACTGATGACTGAGCTTTTATTAAACACTAGCTGACACGCGCAGCTTCGCCCGCGAGTATATTAGTAAGTCGTCCAAATAGATTTTAATAAAAATTTCATCCCCTATTTCAGCCCTCCAGGGACTGATTTTTGAAAAAAAGATTAGCCTATGTTTGACCCCGGATCTTCAACTATATCCATGCCAAATTTCATGATAATCGGTCTAGCGGCTTAGCCGTGAAAGCGTAACAGATAGACAGACAGACTTTCGCATTTATAATATTAGTATGGATAACATGAAAACAACGTTCAAATCGGCATAAAGTTACTGACTTATACCACAAAATAAATAAGTACAGAAGTAAAACTCATGTACGTACTTTAGTAAAAAAAAAGTAGTAAAACTCATGTATGTACTTTACTTTTCATACCTACACACTCGGCGGTCGCGCTAAGTTGATAAACATTTGGCTTATGCATAAAAATCTGGTACCTATTGAAACTCGTATCTAGGTGTTTGATTTATTGTTGAGAATGAAACAGGAGGAACGGAAATGTAAACCAATAATGACTAAATCTCTATATATATATATATATATATATATATATATATATATATATATATATATATATATATATATATATATATATATATATATATATATATATGTATGTATATAAAAATCAATTGCTGTTCGTTAGTCTCGCTAAAACTCGAGAACGGCTGAACCGATTTGGCTAATTTTGGTTTTGAATTAATTGTTTTAGTCCAGGGAAGGTTTAAAAGGTGAGAAAATATAGAAAAAAAAGAGTAGTTAGTTAAAAAGACAGAACAACGTTTGCCGGGTCAACTAGTATTTTAATATTATTGTTATACCCATTACAAATTTTCTACACAAAAAAGTTCACTGACGTTTGTCACAGCGAGTGGCACTCGCGCTTGCATTATTCCCAACTGAGATATTGTGACGTTGAGAGGTGTCTTTGTCAATAAAATTGAGTAGAAATTCTGATTCAGATTCCGATTTACATTTTAAGCCCTTTATTATTTTCCTGTATAAACAAAATATGGTATATATATGGTATATATATATATATATATATATATATATATATATATATATATATATATATATATATATATATATATATATATATATATATATATATATATATATATATATATACCCAGAAGCGTTAGCATAAAAAACATGGCCTAGGGTATTTTTTCAATTATTAAATTCATTTTTTACGAAAATGCATTTTTGCCCTTATACAACGGCGTGGAATGTCAAAAAAATTACATCGGCTAATGATGCGATTAAAATATATCTTTTGAACAATTTCAAACATCAGTCAACCAATTTTCCCTACTTTTATTAAAAATATTCTAGGCCAAGATTTTATGCGCCAACTTACGTGTAACGATGCATTTCACTTTCAAGCATAGATAAGCCAGATTTCCGTAAATATGTATTCAAATCAAAATTGACAATTTATTAAAAAACCCGAAAATGTAAAAAAAAAATTATGTCATCAAAAATAAGCAGACACCCCTCCTTCCACCTCTCTTCTCACCCCTCTTTAGTGCTTACGTAATACTTGATTGGCCAATGGCCAATGCCATAAAATAGCCCATATCGCCATTGTAATCGCAGGAGTTAATTGCGTGCTCAAGTTCCACGAATGAGCAATGAACATTATATCCGCGCGAACGCCTAGTGCGTTGATCTGTGTCTTCAAAAAATATCATTACACAGATTTATTGCGCTAGATAATGCTTTTTAAATTTTTACGGCAGTGAGCAGCTAATCTTCGGCGTTGTTTTTTATATTTTAAAAAGGCATATTTAGGCTTTGCCTTGATGCCTTATATAATTAGGAGAGAACCACAAAGCAAGTATCTAGTAGGAGATCGTCTCTATCCTCCGCCTTTAAGAAACCAAGCGAGCTAATTTTCAACTTCCCTTCAAACTAACTGTTTTCCTTTAAAACTATTCACTTCTGTGTGCGAAAGAAATGCGAAGAGCATTAGTTTGCGTCACCTTCTGTCATGTCTGTGACAGAAACTTATAATGCCGAGGTAGAATTGAATTTAGTTTATCATTTTAGAGTAAATATGCTCGATAAGTGATTTAGCTAAAGTTACATTTATTATACCTTTTAACATTTTTTTTAATTGATTTTCTTCGTTTTAAACAAAAATGTACACGTGTGATTTGTGATTCCCGCCTGTTTCACAAACGTCAACTGTCATAAGAATGTAAGTTATAGGAGGAGTTACAAAGTGGTTCACTTATCAATAAGGGCCTTAATAATTAACACATTTAAAACAGTGTCACAAGTCTATAGATTTCTATTCTATGATTTGGTCACTATCTGTTAACACACAGTACCTTAGCAATAGGCGATTGTAAATATATACAATTTGTATACATAAATTTGGAACATTTTAAGTACTATAATAAAATATACAAAATAAAAAGCATTTTATTAAAGTTTGTGCCATATTAATATATATATATTTTTCACTTAACAAAAAATATTCTACAAAAAAAGATTTTAGTAATTCATTCAAAGCATCCTGAGATTCATCTGACTCGAAGGACCAACTCTGGAATTCGATATTTATTTCTTAAGCCTTAAAAAGTCCGTAGAAAAACTTTTAAGACTTATACTTACTGACTTATATAATAAATCATTCGATTATTTCGGCTCGAAAGTATAACCAAAAGAATAACCTCAATCGGCATTTTTAATTAACTTAGAAGAATGTAAGCGAATTTTCCTAAAGCAACAGTGAGCTAGAGCAATGTCCAGTCTTGATTGTTTAGTGGTTAACTGTTCAACATGGCTTGCAGTTGTTTACAATAAAAATTTGACATTATTTGATTTTGTTTGCGGCCAAAGGTCAGATCTTAAGAAGTAGTACTGCAGTGAATGATTCCAACACTGATCTATGGATAGTGACGTATTAGTACCTTTTTGGTTTGGTGAAAATAGGTAAGAAATTTTTTATTGTTGTTTGACTATCTTTTTTCACCAATGATATGGTAGTCTTAGAACGAAAGAATAAAATCCATTCGATTGTCTTTGGCGTCATAACCTACAAATCAATATTTTGTGGTATAAGATAGGGACACTTACCTTTTATGTCTATTCTGAATCATTCTACGTATTCTATTGACAAAATAGACGCTAAGCGAGTCAACTTAGTACATTTGCACCATAAGACCCAGATCCTCCCAGCTAGAATATATTATAGTAGATGCGTACTAGACAGAGCCGAGTGGAGATATTCCTTACTCATTTCTCCGCTACATGCACACATTTTGACGTGTCATATGTAAAGATGCTACTCGCTTACTAACATCACTCACGTATTCGAACGTCTCCGCCGCACTAATTGAATTCGAGGTCTTAAAGTTGGATAGATAAATCGTCGTAGTCGCAGAATAGTGACGGATCTAACATATATTAAACTTTACGGGACAGCCGTTTCAAATAGTTTTCTAAGATGTAATGCATCATTTAACGTAAAATTAAACAAACCCCATTTTTCACTTCCAATTAAAGATTCGAAATTACGTAAAAAAAAATGAGAAAGTTAATTGAAATGGTTGTTCTGTAAAGTTTAATAATGTTAGCTCCGTCACTATTGTACGACTACGACGAAATATTTTCCAGTATAATCCACAAGTAAAGGAGATATTTGGCGGCAGTTGATTGGTTATATGATGAGCTCGGGCGCGGGGTCGGGCAGGCGCCCGGGCGCCGCGTGCTAGCTGAGCGCGGAGTAGGCGGGCGGCGGCGGCGAGCGCGGCGGCAGCAGCACGGCGATGTGGTACGGCGGCGGCGACTCGCGCGCCCGCTCCCGCTCCCGCTCCCGCTCCCGCTCCTCCGCGCGACCCACCCTCGACAGGGAGATGTCTTCAGACTCCGTCAGCGCCTTTAAATAACATATGTTACATATAAGCCCCCCCAATCTACGTAACAAAATCTTAATCGAATTGAAGTGCTTCCCCGTGTTGGCCCCGGGCTTCCTTTGAAGAATAGGCCAACTGCCGTTCTGCCAGGCAGGTCGTAAAAGGTGACCGATTGGATATACGAGTCACTACCATCGTGGCTACTAGGTAGTTGAGTGCTGCATTGTCTCACCCGGCTCTAGTACCATCGCTTTACGAATGTGTAAGCCAAACCGGAACACTATCGTGTTCCGGTTATAACACTAAATAAAATAGTCGGCAAACTTATGCATGTGGCATTGGACCTCGCCACAAGGTAGCAACGCACCGTTAAAATCTTTAATGTCTAAATAGGCAATGGTTGACTCCATCTGAAGACCCATCTGCTTGTTTGCTATCTTATGATATACAAAAAGGCTCATTACAAACACGTCATTTTACGACGTGGCATGATATGAATGAAAATGCGTAAAGGCCCTGATCGATGTAAGAGCCTATCCGCGGTTTTAAAGAACGACGATTTTACTCGCAACTTGTTGGTGGTGATCGACTAACGAATAAAACTGTTTGAAGTCAGATCTGCGTCTGAAGAATCAGAAAAAATATAGAAAAGGACGATGCGCGAGCCAGGCTCGTCGGTATTTAAAACCGCGATATTTCAATAATACACGGCAAGCTTTACCGTCGAGCCATAAAACCGCGGTTTAACTCGCCCGTCGATCAGGGACTTCTAAATGTTTTGTTACGTAAATCAAACCCCAGAGTAGTTTCTGATCTAGATCATGTTATGGTGTCCATTATTAAACGTATACAGTGCTACGTACCGTGGCTTTTTCTTGATCGAAGAGGGATAGGTGCATAATAAAGCGTTTTTATTTGAAAGCCCTTGTGAAAAATAAATAATAAATCTGATTTTCTTCTAGAAAACTCGTAAGAGACGACTGGCGGCATAACTAAGACTTTGACGTAAAAGTGCGTAGTAAGGTAAATAGCCTGGCAACATATCTGTCAGAACCAGTGCATAGGTGCTTACGTTACATAAATACCAGGCGCGCTTATCAGCTGATAGAATGGCTTCTGCAATTCTCTACAGGCTAATAGCCATAACAGTTATTATATAAAAATGGATACAAGAGGGAAAATTAAGAGCGAGAGAATTAAAAAAATATATTTTTTTAAAATTTAGCGATCTGTCGCATTGCAGTTTTTTCTATCCGATCCTATGGATATACCGTAGAGTGCAATAAAGGCAACTGCAGCTTGGACCGAGAGTTATAGCTACAATATTAGCTGTTTCTGACAAGGGCAACGAGAATTGTCCAATTTTAAATGTTTTTGTTATTATTATTACACAGGCTTGTAGCTAATAATTTTTTTGGAGATTACAGTAATAAACATTGTGTTGAAATTTATTTTCAAAAGTTTAAGACGTGTTCTCAAGCACTAAAATAAGATATTGACTATGTACAACAAATAATAAACGTAGGTATGTTGTAGTAAATATCACATGGCGTAAGACCTAGGCGGCCCACCAGTTGCTCTCACCTTCTAAAGTTCAAGTTGTTGGTTTAAGGACTCCCGCGCGCGCGCAATATTTGTATGACGTAAGCACCTACGCACTGGCTCTGACGCACACCAGAGATGTGGCGCGAGGTTGTTTACCTTACTACTCACTCTTACGTTAAAAGTGGATTATTTTATGTTATGACACAAATTTGTAAAAGTCAAAAAGTTTGTCCTTAGATTCACATTTTTTTAGCTGGTTATTGTTGTGAACGTACTAAACGCTGTGTTAAAATATGATCACCTATTTTAGATGGAGCTTATATTTTTATAACTTTGTCGTGGGCCGCAGAAATATTACCTGCGGGCCGCAGCTTGACGACCTCTACAGTGATACGATGAACCTCTTCATAATACAGTTCTGTGATAGTCTGGCCACATCGTGACAACACAAAATCTTTACCGTAGCCCGATATGTCTAGCCACTATATAAGTGTGGTTACGATAGTAAGTATAATATAATCTGCAGTGTCGTGTGGTGTAGTGTTCGGCTGCACCTGTGTGGCGGGCTGCGGGCGCGCGGGCGAGGCGGGCGGGCGGCGCGCGGTGGAGGAGACGCGCTCGAGCGGCGGCGGCGGCGGCGCGGGCTCCTGCGCGCGGCACATCGTCAGCGCGCACCCCACGCCGCACACGCCCGCCACCGCCGCGCACACCATGCCCACCTCGGCGCTGGACGCGCTAGACCCGCGGCCGGCCTGCGGCCCAGGGAAACCATTATATTAGTCACTTTTTTCGGTCACACGACAATTACAGGTAACAGGAAATTTCGCGTGGAACTATAAAACTAGTATAAAAGCATTTAAAATATGTCCATATAGCTGATCTGGGCAGAGCACCCGCGACTAAAGAACAGGTCATTAATGTAATAAATTTTATACATAACTTTCATCCCCGATCTGAGCCCTCGAAGGGTTGATTTTTGGAATAAAGAATTAATCCCGGGTCTTCGACTACGTCTTTGCTGAATTTCATCAAAATCCATTCAGTGGTTTAGCTTTGAAAGCGTCACAGATAAAGAGACATTCGCGTTTTAATATTAATAAAGTATTATAGTTAGTTGTATGATGTCGCTCTCATCAGGTACAGATCCAAGGAATGGGTGAAATGATCCTTTACCCAATCTTCAAGCATTGAAATGGCGTCCTAAAAAGCAGAACCATTTCTCGTCCTGTTTATATTGTTATAGTCGGTTCTTAATTCATACGGCCCATTTGAAACTTTAATCAACTACCAGTAGCTAACCAAAAACTACTTAACATTCTACTAATGTCTACCATTCTGCCCAGACCGAGGTTTGATCTCGTTGGAGATACCCATAAAGAGCTTTGAAAACGTTCAACTTTGAGTGAACTCTCAACCATACAAGCAAATCTTTACTATCAACTTAGCTTAGTGATAGTCTTATTTGACGTGTTACCCAGGTACGCTGCTTATTCTTGCTCCCATAACGCCAGCGTTTTTTCTCGGCATGTTCAGTAAAGGATTCGAGGGTAAGGTTAATAGAAAATTTACACATGTACTTACATGTTTTCGGATAGCAGTGCACCATTAAAAGTTTCTGGTGATAAGTGAAAGTCGTCTCTTACTATCAGATTCAAAATTGATCCTACTCTTAAAAGAAAATTACATGCGTAATATTCCTCACCTGTCTATCAAAATAGTATTTCGCACCAGCCAAGAAAACTGTCGCCAACGCAAATGAAACCATCATTCCAAACTTAAGATGCGGTGCCATCATCGGAGAATGATGAAGGCCGAGTGCTGCGGTTCGGAGGAGGGTATCCGGAGTGACACTTCTGGCGGCTGCGAGACTGGCGATGGTGGGCTGTGGTGGTTCTGGCGGGATCTCGACGTACAAACTTGATTCTTCGGTTTGACGTCGTGAAGAATGAACAGGAGGCATTGGCGGCGGCCTGGATTGATTAAAAAATATTTTTTTAATCAGAGAGTATAGAAAGCAAACAAGCTGATAGCTTTCCATCGTCTGTTATCTATAGACATCAAAGATTTCGAGATTAGAAGACGCTTTACGACTCCTTGCTTGCCACGTACTATCGGACAAGAAAAGAGACGATATGAACCAACAGGGTATATCTAATCTAGTCTCCTTTGCGTACTCTAATTGATATTTTACCTTTATTCTTTCGTTGCAATATCCTTTTTTTTATTCGAGAGGGTATACTTCTCATTTGGTTTTACGTAAAATTGGAGAAAATCTGATTCCGAGTTCCTATAGATATAGGGAGGAATTGCAAGATGCACTAGGAGAATTTTGTGATTTGTCTAAAGCATTTGACTGTGTTCATCATTTTAACTAGGAAATTTCACTAAGTCCATCTTCAAAAATTCAGATTTTTTTATATATTTGTCAGAGTTTTGATTTTATGGGTGAATTTCCCAAATGACTTTTTTTTGTCTTCGGTGAAATTATTTATTTTATTTATATTTTATTTTAAATCATAAGATAGCAAACAAGCAGATGGGTCTCCTAATGGAAAGAGTCAACCATCGCCTATATACTTCAAAGATGTTAATGGTGCGTTGCTATCTTCTGGCGAGGTCTAATGCCACATGCATAAGTTTACCGGCTACCTTACCCTCCAAACCGGAACACGACAGCGCATAGCCACTAGGTCGCCTTATACGACCTGCCTGGCAGAACGACAATTGGTCTATTCTTTAAAGGAACCCGGGACCAACACGGGGGAAATTAGTATTTGAAAAAAGGAAGATTATTCTGAATTATATTTTTAGTATTCAACAGGTAGTTAATGTGTTGTGGCAAAAATATAATTTGCCAAGGACTATATATAAAGGTAGAAATAAATACATAAACCTCTATTTTTTTATATAAATGTAGAAATAAATACATAAACCTCTATTTTTTTATATAAAGGTAGAAATAAATACATAAACCTCTATTTTTTTATATAAAGATAGAAATAAATACATAAACCTCTATTTTTTTTTATATAAAGGTATAAATAAATACATAAACCTCTATTTTTTCGAATCGGTGCTGTCCCTCTACTTCTTTTACAAACAAAAAACCTTATACACTAATAAAAGTAATTAAGTAAAGTTTATAACTTGTTCTATTTCATAGAATATTAGTTTTATTTTATTATTAATATATAGCATATTTTATTACATAACTAACGATTAATATTACTGAGAGACAGAAACGTACCTACTTGTCCTGCAAGATATTCTCATATCGCTGGACAAAAGTAATTTAAAACTAACTTTACGTCGACGAATCCGACAGCGTCCCCACTCCAATGGGGCATGTTACATTGTCAATAATACCATGGTATATTGATTAATGATACCATGGTAATATTGATGGTGTAATAGGCCGTATCGCAGTATTGTGATAATATCCCAGATTATTCGAAAATCTTGAAATCCGCGATATTTAGGGGGCGTGGCATCAATATTATTGAAATGTAAGCGCATCGAAATATTTCATCTGTCAGTATTCGCTCGCAGCCATGGTGGAACGACGCCCAAGTAGTGTTAATGATGAATTACGTTCTGTCGCCGTCGTTGACGGTAACGGAGATAAAAATTACCTCAAGGAGTTTATTCTTTTACTAGCTGTTGCCCGCGACTTCATCTGCGCGGACTTTGTTTACTCCGCTCCTACTGGTCGTAGCATAATGTTATATAGCCTATAACCTTTCTCAATAAACAGGTTATCCAACTCAAATATAATTATTCAAATCGGTTCATTAGTTTTCGAGATTAGCGCGTACAATCAAACAAACAAAAAACTCTATAATTTTATTTACTCTACAATACTAGTATAGAGATAAAACGTGCCCATCTTTGTGGAATCCAAAAGATAAACAATATTGATATTATATTGATTCAGGCATTACTTTGCGGAAATCCATTATTCAAAGATGAAATTAATGAAATTTGCGAACTATTCTATGTATTTTCCGCGATGGTACCGAAAACAAGACGTCGGTTTAATCAATGATTGTCCGTACAAAAAATACCCCAGCGGCACAAATATCCGCCCACATCCACCACACTTTACACCCACGTCCCACGTCGGCACCAAGCACAGAAGCACACAATTGATGTATGTACCTACCCAACGTACGTTTCACTTCGAAACCGAAGCATCTTCAGGAGAAACGAACACTTAGTATTATTATTACACTCGCGTACGGAACTAGGGTATTACTTACACTCGCGTACGGAACATCGGTGAGTCTTATCAATTTGTGAGTGGTTACGCAAAAAGGGACCTGAAGGGATTGGAAACGGTTTTTTTTTTTGATAAATTCTGATTCTATGGTCCTTCATCTTTGTTTTGTTCTAATCAAAATAATTTTAGGTGCCGTAGTTTTTTTTTAATGATTTTTTATGTAAGCCGAGGCAGTTTTGAAAATATTACACCTTATACACAGCGCACACTAGTTTCTTTTTCTAGCGCGCACATAAAGACAAGTAAAAGACGAATAAATAAGTCACCAATAATACAGCTATCGCAAACACGTGCTATTTCTCACTGACGAAGTCGCTCACTAACGACACTAACATAAAACACCCCGCGCCTCTCTCATTTCGACTCAACATTTTAAACGTGATTTACTCGAAATCAATTATTTTCCCTTGAGGTCCCTTTTTGCGTAACCACTCACATTTATTAAACCGACGCGTCGGTTTAATAAATTGATAAAAATTTGGTATTAATATTAAGTAATAATAATTATTGGTATTTAATATTAATGATAAATATTAATAATTGGTACCGAAAAGAAGATCACGGAAGATAGGTACATTGAATAGTTCGCGGATAATAGCAAATTTAACTAATTTCATCTTTTTAAACAATATTGATTTCGTTTTGAAATCCAGCCTTTTACCCAACGCCTTCTCTGCGCTTAGTTTTTAATGCGCATGCGAGTATATTGCTATAGCTGCCTTTCTCCTAGAATCCATGATTTATTTCGGATTTATTCAATTATGATCTTGTACGAAACTACTTAACTCTAGTATTTTCAACGGCGTACTGACGATGATATTACTGACAATGTAATAGCCCATTTCAATACTTGTGATATCGCGATATTAGGATCATGATAATATTGACAAATATAACATACCCCAATATTATTTCCCTCGCTAGTGCGCAATCAGGATGGACGTGTGTCAAACCGCTGCATATTCCCAACAATAACGTAAGTACGCCATTTCAGTTGCTCCCGTACAATTATTTTATACTAGCTGTGCCCGCGACTTCGTTCGTGTGGAAAATCTAAAATAAAAACCCGCATAGTTCCCGTTCCCGTGGGATTTCCGGGATAAGAACTATCCTATGTCCTTTCTTGGGTCTCAAACTATATTTGTACCAAATTTTATCCAAATCGGTTCAGTGGTTTGGCCGTGAAAGCGTAACAGACAGACAGACAGACAGACAGAGTTACTTTCGCATTTATAATATTAGTATGGATTATCGGTGGTTTCATTTTTCTAGTAAAATGAGTAGTTTTATTATTATCACTTGGTTCTAACAGAGGTAGTAAGTGAATTAGCTTCATTGTCAGTTATTGAATTTATTCTACATACCAGCTGTTGCCAGCGAATTCGTCCGCGCGGACTTCGTTTACTTCGCACAGCCTCTCCCCCGTAGGTGCTGGCGTGATAATATGTAGCCTATATGTTGACCCGACCTGTTAGTAATATTCATGCAAAATTTGAAGTAAATCCATGCAGTACTTTTTGAGTTTACCCCGGACATACATATAGACAAACAGACAAAAATTCTAATAACTATATTTTTGGCTTCGATATCGATTGTAGATCACGCCCCAAGTATTCTTTTAAAAAAATATTCAATGTACAGTTTTGACTTTCCTACGATTTTATTATATGTATATAGATTATGCATTTTTTCTAATTTTCTAAAAAGTGTGTTATTTCTCACGTCGCTGTTCTCATATCGCTGTAATCGGTGGTCTTTATTACCACTAATGTGATCATTTACACCGAAATGATAAGAAATATCAATATGTGTCATAGGTATGTAATATCGGTGTTTTGATTCATGATCAATGCGATGTCACATTGGTGGATGGCTTTATCATATCGGTAGATTCTTTTATCATCTCGGTGAGTCGTTTTATCATATCGGTAGATCCCGTGTTTTTTCGTTAAGCATACAAAACAACAATAGAAGATACGCACAACCACGGATTCATGTGGTCTGTGGTAACAACACATATATACATACATATAAACCTACATACAAACATTTATACATACATACTTTGTGTACATACTTTCCGAAATAGACTGCCAAAATCATTACCACGGTACCACTGGGTAGTAGATGTATAAATGTATCATTAGGGGAAGTCTGATTCGGTAATGTACGTCTATAGGCTGAAATGATGCTGGTGAGGTGGAGCAAAAAAATGCATTAAATGTTTCCCTAGAATATGTTTCTAGTTAAAAAATAGTAAGTTAATAATAATAAAATAACAAAATATTGAATAGATAAAAAGAAAACATAATAATAGCTTAATTTTGTTTAAGAATGCCGAGGTCAAAACTAACAGAGGAGGAGAAAAAAGAGAGAAAGAGGTTGCTGGAAAGAATAAGAAAAGCTAAAATCAAAAGTGATCCCGTGCTAAGAGAGGAGCATTTAAGAAAAGATAGAGAACGTTTAGCTAGACGAAAGGCTGCCGAACTTATTCTAACCCGAAGCCAAATGTCTGCACATGCACGTCGCATTGCACAAAAAAATAACCGAATCAGTGCCCGTGCATATTATCAGAGGAAAAAAGCCAAAGCAAATGTTGCCCAAAACAACCAAACAAGTGTTTCAGTGACCAATGATGTAACAGAATCGCTATCGAAAAATAAAGATAAGCCTGGTATTTCTCAAGAACCAATAAGACCTCATAGCCCACGGTTATTGCGACAGAATGGTCGATGTAATAGTCCTAATCTGCGTTTTGATGCCATAGTAATGAGTAGTTATCACTATTTACGTACAAGCAGTCCTCTAGATTTATCAATAGCATCTTCTTTACGAACGCCAAGCATTAGTTCAATAAATTCAGAAGAATCAACATTACGCCCAAACTTAGAGTCGTCCCTTGCAACTATTAAATTCAATGAAGACATTAAAATTAAATTTCGTAAATATCAAAAATTTAAATCTCAGCAAATATGCGATTTAAAAAACCAATTGGCAAGGGCTAATAAAGAGAAACTGATGTACAAAAAGAGATACATGAGACTACATCAAGAATTTAAGAAATTTAGCAGTAAGACAAATCCCGAAGAAGTCAAATAACACAGACCTGCAAAAACGTATCCGTAAGATTACGTTCAGTTTTCTGAGGATGACGACAATTCAAATCTTTGCCCAGGTAAAAGGGATACTGTTACACAAAATGGAGTAAAAAAAAACAGAAAATGCTGATGAAAGACACAATTATAAATTGTCACAAAAAATACTTGAATTCGGGCCATCCTACAATTATGTCAATTTAACAAAAATGAGGCTGTTTTGGGTCATACAGCCAAAATTAAACATGAGAAATACATGTCTATGTCAGAGACATGAGAACATGGACCTTCTCATAACATTCTTATATATATATATATATATATATATATATATATATATATATATATATATATATATATATATATATATATAATATATATATATATATATATATATACAGTACCCGGCGATAAATATTGCACATCGACCTTTAGAAAGAGACAATCGGAAATCTTTAGAAAGAAACAATATATATATATATATATATATATATATATATATATATAGTATTTGCTGTGATATTTTTAAGGTAGAATGCCTATAAAGAACATGTCCTATCTGTAGGAATCGTCACTTAAATTATCAGGAATTTGATAACTCCAGAGACGTTCTTTATTGGACTTGGAAGAAGATAAAAAAAATGTACAAAAGAATGGATAACATTCTTAAAACGAAATTGGATCATAAAAGAAAACACTATTATTATTAGTATATATATATATATATATATATATATATATATATATATATATATATATATATATATATATATATATATATATATATATATATATATATTAGACTGATTTAAATTAAAAAAACTTTTTTTTTTTTTGAATAAATACATCTAAAAAGTTTCTTTGTTAGACCAAAAAAAACCTCCTAAAAGATGAGCTTGATATCTTGAAAATTGAGCTGGCGCGTGGGGGGGTCCCCTTTCCCATTTAAAATACATTGAAAAATAACTTTTTTCTGTATTTTTATTGTAAATCGTCGAAAAAAATTTTTTTTCGAATTTCTGATTTTAGTATCTTGTAGGAAATTAAATTCTCTACAAAAAAGGTCTCTTTCATTTTTTCGCTAAAATGCATAAGAAAAAAGTTACAGAGCTTTAAAAAACGAAAATTATAAAAAGTCAAAAATAACTTTTTTTTTATTTTCGACATCAAATTATTTTATTTCGTAAAATTTTTTACTTAATTTATCTATATTCAGTCTGTTAATTATATCTAAATTTGATCTATGTACAGAAGAAAAAAAAATATATTTATTTATATTATATTTTTATATTATATATGGGGCATTTCATGCCAAATCGACCACTTTTGAACCAGAACTTTTTAGATTTTTTTGACATTTTGGTATCTTTCTCTACCCTACTGAAAACAATCGAATTTTCTATTGTTTATAGAACTTTTAGATACAAAAATAATAGAATACGAAAAAATAATTCAATGTTTCTTTTAATTTTTTATCTAACTTCATTGAAAATTAATCAAATGTTATCGATGATTGTCACTTTTAGTTTTTGTTTTTATTTTTTTTTCTCAGATTTTAAAGTTTTCAAAATCTGCTAAAAAATCTTCAGAGTGGTATAACAAAAAACAATCATTTAAAAACATTTTTTTTTTCATTTCTAAAAAAAAATAGAAAAAAAATACGACTAACAATTTCAGGAAATTCGCAGAAAATTTTTTAAAAAAAAGAAAAAATCAGAAATGTCAATCATCCCAAAATTTTCGTTTTTTTCGGAAATTTTCAAAAAAAAAACGCTGAATATAAATGCGAATTATTTTCTTTTTTTTTCTAAAAAATACATTTAAAAACAAAAATTTCAATAAAAAAATCCTTCCAATAAGTTAATTTTCAAAAAAGTTATGGTTATTTAACAAAAAAAACTATCTTTTTTAAATAACTCGTAACTTTTTTTTGGTTGGGTAAGAAAATTTGAAAAAATTCCGCAAATTGTTTTCAATAGGGTAGAGAAAGATACTAAAATTTCAGAAAATCGAAAAGGGTCGGGTTCAAAAGTGGTCGATTTGGCATGGAATGCCCCATATATAATATAAAAATATAGGTATTATAAAAATAGCTAATATAAATAAATATATTTTTTTTTTCTTCTATACATAGATCAAATTTAGATATAATTAACAGACTGAATATAGATAAATTAAGTAAAAAATTTTACGAAATAAAATAATTTGATGTCGAAAATAAAAAAAAAAAGCTATTTTTGACTTCTTATAATTTTCGTTTTTTAAAGCTCTGTAACTTTTTTCCTATGCATTTTAGCGAAAAAATGAAAGAGACCTTTTTTGTAGAGAATTTAATTTCCTACAAGATAATAAAATCGGAAATTCGAAAAAAAATTTTTTCGACGATTTACAATGAAAATACAGAAAAAAGTTATTTTTCAATGTATTTTAAATGGGAAAGGGGACCCCCCCATGCGCCAGCTCAATTTTTAAGATATCAAGCTCATCTTTTAGGAGGTTTTTTTTGGTCTTACAAAGAAACTTTTTAGATGTATTTATTCAAAAAAAAAAAGTTTTTTTAATTTGAATCAGTCTAATATATATATATATATATATATATATATATATATATATATATATATATATATATATATATATATATATATATATATATATATATATATATATATATATATATATATATATATTTGCTGTGATATTTTTAAGGTAGAATGCCTATAAAGAACATGTCCTATCTGTAGGAATCGTCACTTAAATTATCAGGAATTTGATAACTCCAGAGACGTTCTTTATTGGACTTGGAAGAAGATAAAAAAAATGTACAAAAGAATGGAGTCGATAAAATAGCAATTTATGTAGAAAAAATGAAAATAACAGTTAAGCTATTGCTACTAATCAATATATTTGAAGATAAACTAAAATCGTTCTTAGCACATTGCAGTATTATACGGAATCAAAGTCAAGCTTTTAAGCACTATAAACAAAATATGACTGAAAAGGATTGTGTTGTTCACATTGACATAGCACCAGTTTTTTCCCGTGTTGGTTCCGGGCTCTTTTGAAGAATAGGCCAATTGCCGTATACGTTGATGACATTAAATTTGGGGATATTTACTATTCTAAAGACTAAATATGCAAAAAATTATATAATTGAAAAAGTGCACCGATATGATGAAAAAAATGGCATTTGTTGAAATTCACCCTTATACATTTTTTGAATTTGTTTTGATAGATCTTTGATAGCATTTGGAAGTTATATATTATTATGTATAAGTTAAATCGTATAGTCTCAAGGCTGCCCCATAAATGAGTCACCAATTCTGTAGAGATGTGTCACGTGATACATATAGAGTAATATTGTTATTATGCATTGTATTTAAGTTTTGTACATCACAATTTTTCTTAAATGAACAAATTTGTTACGAATTACATCAAGTTCACAAATAAAAACTGCGATTGTACGATTAAAATATTAATTTCTTTGAATTTTTCTCTAAGGGAAATTTTTGGACTCAGATTGTAAATAGTCCTTAAAGTTCTTTTCTGGAAATTAAAAAAATTGCTTCACACTCTCTCTTATAGTAACGCTCTTATAGTAATTGTGGTGTATGTATAGTATGTATGTAGTTCACACGCTCTTATAGTAATTGTGGTGTATGTATGTATTATTATTAATAATAAATTATTGTTCATTTTAAATACAGTTTTCAATATTTACCCATAAAAAGACAAGCCCACTGAGTTTTTTTCCTCAGATATTTTCAGTGCGTGGCCGCGTTTCCGATTCGATAGTAAAAAAGTTTTTTCGCGGCAAATTTAAAAAGGAACAGTTTCAGTTTTATAAGGAATTCCTAATCTATACATATAATAATATAATAAAATCGTAGGAAAATCAAAACTGTACATTGAATATTTTTTTAAAAAAATACTTGGGGCGTGATCTACAATCGATATCGAAGCCAAAAACATAGTTTTTAGAATTTTTGTTTGTTTGTCTGTTTGTATGTATGTCCGGGGTAAACTCAAAAAGTACTGCATAGATTTTCTTCAAATTTTGCATGACTATTACTAATAGGTCGGGTCAACATATAGACTACATATCATCACGCTATCACCTACGGGGGAGGTACTGTGCGGAGTAAACCAAGTCCGCGCGGACAAAGTCGTGGGCAACAGCTAGTTATGAAATAAAAATAATAACTTTTAAGTTTATTATACTACTCCGTACAGTACGGCGCCCTCGTATGAACATAGAAAACTTACGCATAGTGTCGCATAGCGCGCGGGCGACGCGGTCCGCAGTCAACGGGCGCGAATCTGTGCACCGGCGCTGCCATTCCCTTGCGACCAGCCGCACATACCCGCCCACGCGACCGCCCAACCCCCACCCCCACGCCTGGAATATGTCACTAAATTACTAGACAATTACTTTAAAAATATCCATGTAAAAGAAAACGCGTTGTATAAGGCACAAATAACACGGGCGTTGTAAGCCCAAACTTAACTTTAAGCTCTGTGGACCGTGTGAGCACTTTACTCGTCCGAAAAGTCCAGTGTTGCAGTTGCAACCCATAGGTTTCACTTTAAAATAGTCATGTCGAAAAGAAGTATAGTAGCGATAAAAACTCAAATATGTAAGCTTCGTTTGAGTGGTATTAAAAAAACCAATGAACATTAAGCCCCGTTCTGACTAAGCCAATTTTAGCCGTACTTGACTTTAAGTAGAAATTTAGTAACAAAATATGTTTGAACACGAAAAATCTTGTCGAGTAGATTATTGCACAATTTAGTCAAGCCTTCCGTGGTCAAGCCGATCCATTTAGTTCTATTTTTCTCGAGCGAGTAGCGCCCCTATCACACATCCTGGTTGTTGGTTCATCAATTAACATGTGTAAAGCTCACGTTTTAGTTGAGTCATTACATTAACTGTATTACGCTGTATTCTGCGCACGCCTGTGCGTTGTAAGCTCTTAATCTTGCAAAATACTATTTATTCCACTAGTGAACCGTACTCGTTCAAAGTGTTAACGATTTTTGGCCAATGGCGAGTGTTTTAGCTACTAAGTAGGTACTCTGCACTCGACTAAAATATTAATGTAGCGCGAACTATGCTAACTAGGCTTTTACAGTGGTTGCATGTATAATGTGTAACATCCGTTAGCATCTGTAGTAGTCTGTGGTACCATCTGACATATAAGTGATTAAATTGGTATAATCTCAATCTTAAAAGCAAACATCCCATTGGTTGATTCAAATTTCACAATGAGCGCGCACTATTTGAATTTCAAATAGTGCGCGCTCATTGGGCAATTCAAATTCACGTTTGGTTTCCTGTTACACACATCCGTCGTATTTAACAAAATTACTCCGACAGATTGCAGGTAAACTAGAGAAAAGATGTTACACGTCTATAAAATATGGATAATCCAGAATTGCACTACAAATTAGAATGAAGGTAACAGTCGTACTAATATTTTCAAAAAGGAATATAGTTGAAGTTTCGACTGGTCAGTTGATCGATAATAGATTTATAAAATGCAGCGTATAATGTTTAATGATTCACTTTGATTTGATCTATTGCACTAATGTGACAACACAAAGTAAATTGAACTTCGGTTACCTGGCCTATGAGAGAACAATATTTATTACAACCAAATTGTATCTGATATATATAAAAATCATTTGCTGTTTGTTAGTCTCGCTAAAACTCGAGAACGGCTAAACCGATTTGGCTAATTTTGGTTTTGAATTAATTGTTGAAGTCCAGGAAATGTTTAAAAGGTGAGAAAATATAGAAAAAAAAGACGCGTGGCCTCGGAGATTGCCGCGGTAAAGCTATTGCATAGCATTTTTTATCAACTTATGCAATTACAATTATAGATTTATTTTATTTATGCAGTATTTTTTTTCTTTGTTTATTCAAATTTAAAACACTTTGTACACTAATTATACGAGTACAGATATTCATTGTTGTACGTAGATGATAAATACCTATACACCTATATATTTTCTCACAAACAGCTGATTACGGTAGTTTTCCAATACAACCAATGCCACCTAAAGGCGGGTTGCTGAACTAAAGAGACAAGCGTGATATTTCAAAAAGTTATTAAAAGTTCTGGTATTTATCGATAGATGGGAAAACTAAAAAGTATCACCGCTGTGCCGGTCGGAGTGGGGGGTGTTAGGTTTTTTTCGTTACGGAATTTCTGGATTCGGTCTCCACGCTTAAGGCCCGCGATAGAAGTTATGCAATAGCTTATTTTTTATATCATAAGATAGCAAACAAGCAGATGGGTCTCCTGATGGAAAGAGTCAACCATCGCCTATAGACACCAAAGGTGTTAATGGTACGTTGCTCTCTTGTGGCGAGGTCTAATGCCACATGCATAAGTTTGCCGGCTACCTTACCCTCCAAACCGGAACTCGATAGTGACAAGCACTGACGTTATTGCGTCAGGAATAGGTAAGGCGGTGGTACCAGACCCGGGCGAGACAATGCAGAACTCTACCGCCTAGTAGCCACGATGCTAGTGACTTGCATAGCCAATCGGTCGCCTTTTACGACCTGCCTATTCTTCAAAGGAGCTCGGACCCAACACGGGGAAAACTAAAACTAGAGTACTTATTTGGTAGGATACATATTTTAGATGTAGGTCTTTTAAAAGTAGACTTTTTAGTGCTAATGGTGACCACACTGGTAACATTATCATTTCCTGGATGTTTTTCTGTTACTCGTCCCATTAACCAGTGACTGGATAGTAAATAGTGGCGTAGCTAGGCGAGGGCGGAGTATGTCTTCGCCCACGGCCTCGCACCTAAAGGGACCTCGCACTACCTGATTTAAAATCTTTATTTGTTTTTTAACCCTTTAATTGACGTCGTATCTTCTCAGATACAAAAAGTTTGAAAAATTCCCGCGAGCAAACTACCGAAGAAAACTGAACGAAAATATCGAGTATAAATCGTAAATATGTCTGGCAATGGCATGTATTGTATTTTTTAGCAAATATTACAACATGTGGTCAGGTGGAAACCAAAATGACATTCCAACAAGTGCACCTCACTCGTGCTAAGGTAAACTTTATTCATTTTTAAAATATTTACGTAGTTTTGAGTGAAACTAATTATTAATTTTTAATTTATAGTTACGTTTCTGTGATATTTGCGAAAAATATCGCAGAAACCGCTTTTGATTTGGACGCTATAGATGTCGATATTTTGTTGTATCTTTTTGTACATATTACCATGTTATCCGTAGGTATAAAATATTTTTGCTATGTGTCTTTTTAGATACTCTGCCAAGATTATAGGTGAACATGTTTATTTTTTGGAATGAAGTTCCTTACGGCAGGCTTGGAGGGGATAGGGATTTTGCTGCGCGACCGAACTGAAAAAAATGTGATAGTAAAACCGTAAGGAAAATGCGTGGAATAAAAGCGTTAAATGAGACGTGCGCAGGCGCGACAGTCGCCTACACAAGCGAGTAGTGCCGTTTAGCCGAAGGAAGTTCGTTCCTACCTGGTGTCCCGCGACACCACATCATTTTTTATTTTAGGTACGTATCGTAAAAATACATTGTCAAGTACCCGTTTAACATTTTTTATAGTTTTCGGTGTCTTAAAAGAAACATTGCATGACTTTAGCTATACTTTCAACATTTTATTTTTGAAAGTTTGAAAGATTATTTCTGTTTTAAGGTGATTATAGAAGCAATCGCATACTTTCTTTGAATTCGAAGCGCACACATTTTACAGAGGAATCTGGTGCCGATGATTCAGAAGATGAAGAGAGCTTAGTATTTCACAAGAAATCTACGAAGCCAGTGGTTGTAACTCCAGCGTGTGACGAAGAATCATCTCCGGTTCCTTCTCTATATTCCTCGATCTTAAACATCATCGTATCTGACTCGGACGATGACAAAGGCAGTTGTTCTAGCCCAGTTATAGATGTACACAATTTACTGGTGAAATCTAATTCACCTTACGTTGTCAACGAACTAGATCACAGAAGCCCAAAGAATCCTTTCACTTCAATAGATCTCGCTAGTAATGCCGAAGTAATCGAATGCGAACCCAGCGTAGTCCTTAGAAGTCCCACTCAAAATCCTATAATATCTACGTGTAGCTCCTGCAATTCTTCGTTCCTAGCGGAAAACTAAAATTTCCAAGAAAATTTTTCCAGTTTAAAAAAAGAAGAAAACTTATGTACCTCTAGAAATTTTAGACTGGAAAGTGAACATAAAAAATCATTTAATGCAAAACTCAAATGGTTTGAGAGCAAACCTATTCATTTAGCCAGTTCCTTTGTCGATGCTTATATTCAGCGTTACAGTAAAGAAGAGAAAGCTCGACCAAGAATACAATGTCCTCAGGTCGTGAAGCAATTTAACGCCCACACGGGTGGTGTTGACATCGCAGATATGCTTGTGGCTTTGTATCGAATAGACTTCAGGGGACACAGGTGGTATTTACCTATTTTCTCTCAAGTAGTCGATATATATATATATATATATATATATATATATATATATATATATATATATATATATATATGTAGGAAGTGGGTCAGATATGATAAATAAAATGAGGATGTGGTGATATAACAACTCTTTATAACAATTTCAAGTAACTTAATTATTCCTTATTACAAATAAATCATAATTTAAGCAATAGATAGTCCATTATAAATTGTACTGCGACTAATTTATAGTTGACAATAATAATTAACTTGTTTGCACAAATTAATTATCTAAGAGTCAAGGATAAGCTACTAGCAAGATACAACAAGTGTACCGAGCCACGCCAGAGCCTAGACTGCCCTATCGGCGGGCACTCAGAGCCTTTTATACAGGTAGCAAAACAAGTTGAGTGGTAGGGATATCGAACGATGCGCTTGCCGGCCCGGGCCGTGCATTTGTTGTTTACACTTTACAATATTCTTGCATTTGACGACGCGGACGCCGTCACGGCCATACTGACATACACACGTCCTCGTGTGCGCATCTTTATACATCTGAGGACAAGGAACGCCTCGTTCATCCTGACATATCTTTTAGAAAACTAAACAATCTTATTTATTTTTTTTACAGCTCTATAATTAGCGTAATCTTTTAGCGAAATGTTACAATAGTGTGCTGGTCCGGTAACCCTTTCAGCAACCACAACTATTAAACTATTCTCGTCAGTTTTGAAACCGGAGACTGGATCCTACTAAGCTAGGAATCCCTCATCAATTGAAAAAACTGGAGACTCGATTGTACTAAGCTCCCTCTCATCAGTTAAAAACCGGAGACTGGAGTATATTAAGCTCCCCCTCATCAGTTAATAACCGGAGACTGGAGTGCACTAAGCTCCCTCTCATCAGTTAAAACCGGAGACTGGAGTTTACTAAGCTCCCTCTCATCAGTTTAAAACCGGAGACTGGAGTGTGCTAGGCCGGAAATCCCTTTAGCTAATGTGCTAGACCGGAAATCCCTTTAACTGAGAGTGCTAGACCGGAAATCCCTGTAGCTAATGCTAGACCGGAGATCCCTTTAGCTGAGAGTGCTAGACCGGAAATCCCTTTAGCAAACAGTGCTAGACCGGAAATCCCTATAGCTAATGCTAGACCGGAAATCCCTTTAGCTGACAGTGCTAGACCGGAAATCCCTGTAGCTAATGCTAGACCGGAAATCCCTTTAGCTAATGCTAGACCGGAAATCCCTTTAGCTGACAGTGCTAGACCGGGTTGCAATCCCTGTAGCCAAAAGGCTAGACCGGAATGAACCCCTTTAGCCGAGTCATTGGACCGGACACTCCCTTCAATGACTCTAATCTTCCTACATTTTTTGTCAATCCTACATTTTTTTGTCAATCCTGCATCTTTTGTCAATCCTGCATCTTTTGTCAATCCTGCATCTTTTGTCAATCCTGCATCTTTTGTCAATCCTAAATTTTTTGTTAAATTACTTCTTTTACATTTTTTTCCATTGATTTCTTTTCATAGTTTTATAAGACTCCCATTTCCTTTAATTATTTTTTTTCTTCGCTTCTTTTTTTTTTTTTTTTAAAAAAAATTAGTTTGAGTTTAGTTGGTAATAAACTTTAAGATTGCTTATTAACGATCTTCAAAGGGTCAACTAATTCGATTTCGGCTCGACGAATTTAAGCCCGACGGTTTTAATTCAATTGGTTGTCAATTGTTTTTTTAAAAATATCTACCAAGCGCTCTCTATCTTTACCTACAAAGTCAGTATTTACCATACTCTCGCTAGCAGATTTTGAAACTGAGCAGGATTGTTTTTTTTTTTTTTTTTTAATATATCATAAGATAGCAAACAAGCAGATGGGTCTCCTGATGGAAAGAGTCAACCATCGCCTATAGACACCAAAGATGTTAATGGTGCGTTGCTATCTTGCTATCAAGATTGTGTTTAAGTATTGCTAAGCATTAATCTGTTTTCGCTTACTTCCTATTCTACATTGGTCCAAATTTTGCGGCCTAACGAAACATTAAGACTTATCAGGTCAAACGTGAAACTACCTCCAAATTTAAATTTTGCCTTGTGGTTAAGCATTTGATTTGTTCAGTGGAAACTACATCAAACAAGCGACTATTTATAGATTCTTGTTCATAAAACCGTTCTCTTACAAAGGAATCACAACAGATTTGTTTGATATGGCTACATTCTAAACCAGACTCAAATATAAAAGATAATTAAATTCTACTTAGTGTAATACACCATGTAACGCTCTGGAACAGATGTTGACTGGTTTTCTGTTTTTCGGAACTCGAAGTGGCAACTTCTTTCTTCTTGTAGCTCATCGGAAAAATGGAAGCTTTGTGGCTGGGCCGGGGTCACAACATACATAGCAGACCACTGGTGGTCGGCCACTGGACACGTCACCAGAGATAGTGGTAGATGACCTGCTTTCGCTGCAAGCAAAAATTATTTGAGATAAGTTTCTGTTTATCACAGCAATAGTTGTTACGATGTTCGATTCCATCACAAAATTGTAACTTCCTCGAAATACAGTGGTGCTCTTAAATCGGTTCATATTTAAGTCTAAAAGGAAGAGATCTTCAAGTCCTAATATAGCTTGCCAAGACAGCAGCTTGTGAAGTAGGTGACGGCATGACTCTTAAGTGAGTGAGTAGCTACAATGATCAGATCAACCCCGTCTAATTTTTTCTTTTCTATATTTATTTTACTTGAGGTACACCAGCTAGTAAGTTACACGACAAAAATCCTACGAGTCAGATGAAGGGTCTTTGGAACGACAGAAGCATCTCATTAAAAACAAAGCAGAGGCTGGTTTGTACGCTGGTGTTCTCCATATTTACGTACGGCGCAGAGTCATAGACACTAAGAGCTGCAGACAGACGTCGCATTGATGCGTTTGAAATGTGGTGCTGGAGAAAATGTTACGTATCCCTTGGACAACACACAGGACCAACACCTTCATACTAAAACAACTTGGAGTAAAGACCAGACTGTCTGCTACGTGCCTTCAAAGAATTCTATAATACTTCGGCCACATCTCTATAGAAAGCAAGGAGACAATCTCGAAAAGCTAATAGTGACCGGAAAAGTAGAAGACAGAAGACCAATGATAATACACAAAAGACCACGTGGCCGTACTCCTATGCGATGGTCGGACCAGGTTTGCACCAATCTTATGTCTAAAATGTTTTATGATGCTCTGCACGTCGCTGAAGATAGAGTCCAATGGCATAATATTGTGCTATCAAGAACAATCTAATGAGGAGGTTACGACCCTCAGTAATGAAGAATACGAAGCTAGGAGGAGGACACCAATTAGTCATATCGTCTGCTTCATCAGAATCAAAGTATATCAACTTAAGGGGAGTAGATGTATTTACAGAACGTGAATTAATATTTTCCGCTATTTTTCAAAGAATAATTTCCATACCACAAGTGAAAAGAGACATTTACTGCTCTACATAATTAACCGAAATAGTTTGATGCTGAAGTGGGAGTGAATCCGATCCCACTTCTGATGTAGGAAGTGGGTCAGATATGATAAATAAAATGAGGATGTGGTGATATAACAACTCTTTATAACAATTTCAAGTAACTTAATTATTCCTTATTACAAATAAATCATAATTTAAGCAATAGATAGTCCATTATAAATTGTACTGCGACTAATTTATAGTTGACAATAATAATTAACTTGTTTGCACAAATTAATTATCTAAGAGTCAAGGATAAGCTACTAGCAAGATACAACAAGTGTACCGAGCCACGCCAGAGCCTAGACTGCCCTATCGGCGGGCACTCAGAGCCTTTTATACAGGTAGCAAAACAAGTTGAGTGGTAGGGATATCGAACGATGCGCTTGCCGGCCCGGGCCGTGCATTTGTTGTTTACACTTTACAATATTCTTGCATTTGACGACGCGGACGCCGTCATATATATATATATATATATATATATATATATATATATATATATATATATATATATATATATATATATATATATTGTTGTAACGCAGGGACAGTAAACTATTGCACGAAAAACCTCAACACAAATTAAAAGAGTTTCGAATGCCTTGACTTTAGCTGGTAGAGATATTGCAAAAAAATCCTGTTGCTCCTTTACCAATGACATTGTAAGATATGACTGTTTTGGTCATTGGCCAGCCTCAGACAAGACGTTGCAGGTTTTGTAAATCAGGGCAAACCACTATTATATGCAAGAAATGTAAAGTTAGGCTATGTTTGATGGATAAAACAAATTGTTTTGAAGCTTTTTATAAGACCACTTCGAGTTATACCCGATTGTGATATTGTTATTAATATTGATCTCTTAAGGTATCCGAATTGTTTTTTTTTTATATGTTAAGTAGAAGTATAGCACATTTTTATCTGTTTAGTGCCAAAAAGTGGCTTATTTGTTTTTTAAAGATTTATTGTGTTGCTTTTTTAAAAATTTTAATTGTAATTTTGATCTCAAATGTGAAGAAATATATAAGACTGATGTTTGGTACCAATATCCGTGTATTATTTCGTAACGTTTTCTCAACTCATATTTTCAAATTTACGCAAAGTATCTTAAAGGATACACTTTTAAACAGAACTAAAATTGCAGAAAAGTGGGCATCGTATCTAAAAAGATACATAGGTTTTTTTAATAATGGTAAATTGTAGATTTTTTTTTTTAATTTTTTAAGGTCTAATAGATCTAAACAAGCTTTCGTTTACATTTCATAAACATCTGAAACTAAAAAGTTCGTTGCCAAGTTAAGGGTTAATGAAATAAAAGCCTGCAAAATATTGGGCTCACTCTTCTGTATCTGAAATATAAACAAAACAACTCCTAGATTCTAAGATAACGCGTTATAAAGACACGATAGCTTTTCGCTTATTTCAAACTTGGCGCGTGTTTTTGGGTAGCTTTTGGGAACGAACGGAAAGAGGCCTCACCGGTGCGACTTTGCCCACGTATATGTTAGTCCACGCTACGCCACTGACGGTAAGTTATCCTCTTTTACCACAACAAAGTCAACAATATTTGATTCTGGTACATGCAGATTTCATTTATATCTATTCAATAAATTTGATAAATATACTTGCGACAAAAGTTGCCAGAAACATTGTAACATTATTAGAATGAATTGCCACCTGTCTAATGATTTGATTCTAAATCATAATTATTATCTGGTACTATAAGCAAAAGCTCACCAATAAAAAAGTGTCCCGGTGTTAAAGGCAGTGGATCATTAGGATTCGAACTGTCTACTATAAGAGGACGTTAATTGAGACAAGCTTCAATTTAGCTAAGAGTGTAGTCATCCCTTCAAAAGTAAGCGTCGTCTTACCGATGACTCTTTTTAGGTGGAATTTGGCGGATTTTACCCCAGCCTCCCATGAGCCTCAAAAATTTGGTGCGTGAGGTGGGATAAAATGCCACTCGGTTCCGTTAGTTGCTACTCTGCTAGGGTTTGCAGTACAATATTCAGTTGCCGAAGTTTCTTTGCTGCACCAATGAATGTCGTGTCGTTATCGCTCCAGAGTTAAATGCAATGACCACGTCTGGAGACAAATCACCTATAATATAAGCTACCAAATAAGCTTGTGTACTCATATTACTCACTTACTACTTTCAAATGAATTGCTCAGGTGACCATTCAAATAAATAAACATATATATACCCCCTGTGAGACCGATTACCTCGCCCTTAGTTGTCCTTATATTTATGGAGCCCGCATGTTAACTATGCGGGAATGCATGTGCGTGTACACTGCACATCGATATCATGGCAGTAAGCCCATGTACTGATGTTGGATTTTGGCTTTTTGTCTCACGCATTTTAGACATATTATGTATGCTGCTTGACAAGACTCCTTGGTCCAATAATTGAATACTTAAGAACTAAATAAAGTAATTAACCATTAATTGGGTTCCTCCATGCAAATTGTTCTTATGTGCATCTGATATTACTAGTTGAATGAGGTAATATGATGGGATGCATGGAACATAGAACAAGGGAAGTGAAGAGTGGGCGTGCCGCGTGCGTCACTATTATGCGCTTTTACTCTAAATTGCCTTAGTGATACTTACCATATCATTAGGAGATAGTCGTCGTGCGAAAATCTATTATACACTGAATTATGCCGTATTGTGCCATCCTTGAATGCAGAAATGATAGTAGAATACAGATGATTAAAAATGGAGATATTTCATATCATTCGAAAGTACAATTTTCATTTTATTTTAATTAAATTCCTGATTTAATATAATCTCTAATGATATAATAGAAAGTCAAGCTAAAATCAGCCGTACACCTTACATATAAAGTTAATTTTAGGTTGACCTAATTTTTCTAGAAAGATACACGTAATGACAGTCATTACGTATATCGTTCTAGAAAGTTCTCTACTCAAATATGATCAACTGAAAACTACGGGAAAATCAATACTGCCATCTATTGTAGAATAGCGAAACTATTAAGATCTTAAGTTTCACTATTGTACACATAGATGAGTCTATTTTGAATAGACTACAAAAGGACGTAAATACTCTTTTTTTTTGTAGCAAAATAAAATTTATTGTAACGCAGTTTGGTATATTTTTAAATGTTCTGTTTGTGTGTTTCGGATTATTGTTGTTTAAAATGAAAACGACCAATGAAACAATGTTTGCATTAGTAGTTTATATGCAATAATGCTTATTTTATGTGTGAGTGTGGCGATCGCGGTCCTGATACAAATGTTTGTACTTGCCAATTCCGTTGTTCTATGTTCCATGATGGGATGTTTGACTTGTTCATGGAGTGATGACTGCTGTAACCTATCACTCATTCTCGTGATGCCATTATCGTGAAGACAGGGACTCAATGCTTTTAGCTTGCTAGTTTTGTTGTTTACATAATGTATGTCTTATAATTGTGAATAATCTTCCTCAATTCTTCCTGCGCTTTTTTAATGCAACATGATAATGCTTGATCTATTTCCAGTTTATTCAAATAAGTTGTGCTGTTTTGGTCTCTTGTGTAAAACCGTTTACAATAAGCAATGATTCTTCTTGGCAATTATGAAAACCGACTGATCCTTGCGTTAGGGTTCAGTTCACAGATGGCGAAACCTCGCCGCCGAGGCCGGCGACGTTGTTGCGTGTGTAGGTGTATAGTGTTTTGGTGTGTTCTATTGGCCAGAGTTATCGGGTCATCGGAATCGGTGACGTGGTAGGGCCTACGTAATTTGGAATCGGGATTACGATCTGGGATATAGTCTGCCGTGGCTACCACCAGTGAGTTAGGGTGTGGGTTGGTACGTTCAAAATATCTTTGAAATGCCTAGCTAAGCTCGACAATTCGTGATCTTTATGGAGGTCTACGTCGCGCATATATCCGACGCACCCGTGACAATACACAAGTATTTGTTTTGTACTACTTGCAACATTTGCAACAGATGCGAGTATATGCGGAGAAATGGAAAACGCAACGCAGGCGTATGATAGGATGGGTCCTACGCACATCTTGTAAAGTGTCACATTGTGTCTAAGTGGCATTTTATTGCGTTTACTGATGAGGTTTTTTTTATCATGGACAATGGACCCACCTCTCGTTCTCACCACTGTAACTTCTGTAAACCAGAATCAACAACGGCAACCGTCCTGATAACCAGGCGCTGATTTGCGAGCTTAGGGTGCCCTGGGGAAAAGCTAAGCTGTCTTGAAACCCGTAACGAAATTAGTCAGAAGTACGTAAGAGGAATTGGAAAATATATCCTGTTTCCATCCCTGGCCCCCCTTTACAGCAGGAGACAGCAAAATGGTAAAAGCATAAAAAATGCTACCAAACTGCTACCATAAAAAGTGCTTAAAGTTTCCACGTGTTTCCACCACTTTGGAGTAGTAAATTACACCGAATATACATAGAACACTATCAAGCATTTGACTACGTTTATTTTGCCAGAGATAACACTTCCTAAGAATGTGATGTGCAGTTTGTTCTTATTTTCAATTCAATGTAGAGCACTCGCAAAAAAGAACTAATTTAAACGAGAATATTTAGCTTTAAAATTGCCGTGGCTAGTGAGAAACTGTGCAACATAATGGTCTATTTCTATCCACCTTTTACTTAAACGTTCTCGGACGCATGAGAAAAAGTTATACAAATGCCGTCCTTTAATTGCCCCTGTGGTCTAGTGGTCCGATGTCGGAGTCAACCACACGAGGTCCCCTGGGTCAGGCAATTAAAATTTTTTTTTTTCTTATTTTGATAAAAACAACGTTGCCCGGGATTGGAAAGTGCCCGGTTGGCGATAGGCTTGCCACTTGTCACTTTGTGGGACCAAGTATCTTCGGCTAATCGTAGGTGCGCTTGTTGTGCCTCTGCCTACCTCTTCGGGAATATGAGCGTGAAGATAGTTTTAAGTTGAACAACACCAACGCGACTGCCATTCATCAATTAAGTCATAGTAACGTCGATCACGGGATTAAAAAGTCTACGTATTTTTGTTTGAGCTTGTGGGTTCATAAATTCTGGGTCGGTAAATTTCCTAGAATTATAGTACATTGAATCGGCGGTTGGATAGGTAATCTCGTATGATATACATCAGTATCTTCAGTCACTGTTCTTAAGTTCAACACGAATCGTAACGGCATCAAGCAGAACATCTAGAGATGACTCGAGATGTTTGAATAATTTAGACAATGAAAATAAACTCTCGTCATCGCGCTACCTTTTCCCTTGGCTAAATGTACTTGGAGAAGTTATTATAGGCGGTGAACCTGTGCTGCGGATATCTTCGTCATTGGTGTTAAATAGTTTAAATGTTCATAGTAAGAAACAAAAAACTCTCTCCTTAGTGCGCATTATCGTGATGGAAAACTTCAGAAACCTAAATTGTGCACGGTCCGACACGCATTTCACTAATTTTTTTTTTATAGTAAAAAAGAAAGCTGTAGAGCTTATTTGGACATGTAACTCCGAGACCATATTATCAGCAAAGACCGTTGTGACATAAAACTTGGTGATCGTGTTACAGCATAGATCACCTAAAAGAGTGGTCAATGTATTGCGGCCTCATGAACTATGTAGCCTCATCTACTTGGCCGAAAATAATTGTGGTAAATGTATGTGTATAAAATTCTTCAGCTTACGATGCGCACAAATGCAAAAGGAAGTTGAATTTAAATATGTTTAGTCCTTTCGGTAGAAGTACTAAACATAATATTAGGTTCGATACAGAAACGCATTATGTTAGCTCGAAAAAATTTCAATTCAGGTAATTGGTTTGCCACACACATCGCGACAACGTGAATCATCACCGTACCTGCATAATGTAGCCACGTCGTAAGATAGTCTTCGTCAATATATTTTATAGTTATTTTACTTATTGATAGTATGCATACTACTGAAATATATTTAAAATTGTTCTCATTAAAACGCATAGTAATAAATGAAAGTATGTATCGTTTCGATAACACCTGTCTGAATTTCCAGTATACGATTTTCGAGGCATAAACACGGGCAATGTTCTTAGTTAATTCGTAGACTTCTATATTTTCTCACCTCAATTTGAATATGAGGTTTACTCCTTTGCCAGCAGTAGTTTCCTTTATCTAGGGTTTACTCAAAGATAAAGAATAGATATTAATGTATGTTTATACTGCACTGCAGTGAACTAGATAAATATGGGTAATTTGTAAAAAATATTACAAAAACCAACATGAAGCAAGCAAAAATAAAGCATATAAAAGCACTAGCAAAAGAAAAATTAAGCAAAAAATCCTCAGATGCAAAAAGCAAGCAATAATAAAAATTATTGTGAAAGTCCGTTTAAAATAAAAAGTCCATTTCTCACTAAACAGATTTTAGTAATACTTACCAGCAGACAATGAGGATGGTACACGGTGACGACCAGTATAACACTGGCTACTACGTTTATCAATCCAGAAATGCATTGGAACTTATTATTTTGCACCTTTTAAAACAAATTTAAATATAATTCTTTAATTGTATTAATATTTAAAACATTTTATTCAACAAATTTTACTCTCAATGCACTGTAATAATTAATGTAAAATAAGTTTACTAACTTAAATATATATTTACTTTAAAAATTAAATTATGCGTATTCGAAAACATAATGTTATAATCTATTTAACGTTTCTTTATTTATCCAGCATAATTAATGAGACTTTGGCAAATTTATTTACGTGAGGGTCCACTTGACAGCCATTTTTGGGCGGGGACGAAGTGCGCCTGTGCGACGTGCGCAAAACGTGATGACCAAATAGGAAATGACAATTGACAGTTCCAACTTCCAAGTTATTACAATTTGTCACAAAATCAATAATAACTCAGATGAATTATATACTACTTCCATGAATAATAATTTCCAAATTCTCATTTCTACGTTCACTTCTTTCCTTTTATAATTCAACTCAGTCTAAAATGTTTTTCATATTCAAATTATCGATATGAAATACATATTTTTTAAAACGTATTCTCATAATAAATCTTATAAAATTTTCGTCTTATTTCTAGGAATAAAATGAAATTTGTTATACTAGTCCTATATCACGGATAATAAAATCGTTTTTTAAATTTAGAGTATAACAGTAAAAAAAAATACAATCCAATATGTTGTAAAAGTTTTTTACGTATGTAGTATGTACGTATTGAACTTCATTTTAGATTTGCCGCCATTGCTTTTAAGTTAGAGGCGGATCACGATACTTCCGGAAAATTCTGGTATCTTACGTTTAGAAATTATATAATTATCAAAATTAAATAAAAGCATAAATATGAGTAGATTTAGTCGATTATAATTTACCTTAATATCTTTAAAAATAAACTCATTCTAATTATCACAAAGTTATATAAAAATATTAATAACCGTGTTAATAACAAACTGAGCAAACATGGCTTAAATCAAATATCTAAAAGCTTAATTTCAGAACGGTACAAGTATATAAATAACGTAGTGTCCGTTTCGTCATCATCTGTTTCATGTTTCTTGCTTGTTGTATCGAATTGATTACATTTTATAAGTATTTTTTGTGTTTTCTTTTGAGCTGTGTATTTGTGAATGGTCAACAAAGAAAAAAAACTTGTTAATAAAGTGGTTAAGTATAAATGATTTTACCCCGAAATCGTTACTCGTTAAGTCACAAATTTTACAATTTCTAGTCGATTAGTGGTTTCTTTGTCAAATTAACAAAATGTTGGGTGCTTCTTCAAATTCACGTTTCAAGTTTGAAGACGATAAATTGAAGCCACAACCATATTGTGAATGTTGGAAGAAAAATAAACCCGTGTCTTGGAAAGAGTTGGGCTCTTGTTCTTGTGGAGAAGATAGTGAAAGTGAGTATAATAATACGTCGAAAATTAATTATTTAAATTAAATGTGCACACAATACATCTTTAAACATTTTTCCTAACTTCATACTGCAAATCATTACAAAAACTAATAAGCCAAGTTCCTATTCCAATTTGGCTGTGTAGTGAAGACATCACAAATCCATATTTTTGATTGTTCTCTGTCTATTTCAACTTTTTCGGTGTTTGATGTGATATCCGCAAATATTTTATAGCAAAATATGTCTTTAATTTTTTATGTCATACCCGTGATTCAGGTAAATTTCTGCTAGGAAGTTTAATTTAAATAACAATTTACTAATAGGCATCTCAAAAATCCAATACTTGTAATATCAAGGCTCATTGGTAACATGAAAATATTATATTTGCTACATAACGAGAAGCAACTTGTTGGGCCAGGCTCCATTGAAGAATAGACTATAATTTTGCCAGGCAGTTTGTAAAAGGTGAAAAATTGCCTATGCGAGTCACTATCATTGTGACTACTAAGTGGTAGAGTTCTGCAATGCCATATCTGGGTCTGGTAGCACCCACCTACCTTTTTCTGCCACAATAGCATCAATGCTTATCACTGTCACATTCTGGTTTGAAGGGTATAGTTAAAGGTAAACTTTAACATGTAGTATTAACACCTTGTCACACTTATAACAATGCACTGTTAACATCTATAGTGTCTTTACCCATGTTTGTCTGTTGTATTGCTGTATCTCTCTACACACTCACTGAGTCTGCCTCTCGAAGTAGATTCTCTAAGTTGTTAGCTGCAACATTAGTTAGTGCCATGGATTAAATGGATATGCCTTTCAAGACAATTTCTTAGTTTGTCAGTGTAGCTTGTATTTACGTACAGAAATACTGCTTACTGATAAAATAAAATCACTCCAAGGGTAATTTTTAAACCTTGTCATCTCATTCAGTATGCTAAAACAATACAACATGGTTTATTTCTATTTTTTCACAATATATAACCTACAAATGTATGACATTTTTGAAAGTAATAGAAGGCATTATTCGTAGACACGGCAACAAATTTCCTTTCCAATGGTGTGTCTATTAGTGTTCATGTGGTCTGTAGTTAGTGCAACTTTTGGGTATAACTTGATATTTATATAATTTGCTGTTGGGGTAATATACTTTTCTGAGTAATAGTATGTGTGACCAGGGCTTGAAACCACTTTAAGAAAATAATGATAATCAGTGGTTTTTATGAAAGGTTTCACTGACAGCATATTCAGATGGATTAAAGCGCTATGTGAACCCAAATAAACCGGTTTAAGCCAAACTGCAAATTTTAACCGGTGTGTGCCACACTCTGTGCGAATAAAAATTGCAAACCGCCAACATCAAAGAAAAAGTTTGAAGCAATTTCTATTAAGCCGGGTGGGTACTGATTCAAAACCCTTATATTTTTGCTCCAAAAGGAAACCGGTAGTTTTGAGGTTACAATACAGCTAAACCTTTACAAAATCCTCCATATACAGGTTTACTTTTAATCATCCGGCCAAATTTTCAGAGGTTGTTCAGAATTGATAATATGTTCCATTTATGTAATAAAAAAAAATTAACAAATTCAAAATTTCATTTTTATCTGACACAAAAAAACAAAATGCATGGATGTAATTTCAATTATGCAATATTCAAACAAAAATATTTTAGAGCCTTCAACCGAATTAAAATTTATCGGGAAAAATATACTTGAGAGCAACAGATTACATAATCTATATATCATAACTACAGGTAAATGTAAAATGACACACTGTCAGCATTAGATGCATCATTCACAAGACTCTGTGCATTGAATTCATGAATTTAATGAGATATTTTTAAACAAATATTTTTATGTTATCTTGTAATAATTTTACAATAACATTAAAATGCACAAAATTTCAATTCAATATTTAGTTTCTAATTTTAAAATTTGGCCTGATAGTTAAAAATAACCTTGTATACTTGCACTCATTTAGGTTTACAAATTAACCAGTTATTAAGCACTGTGTGTGATTTATTTAAAAAAATTTAGGAGTATTGTAAAAATGTTTTAGTTAATGAATGGAGTTGGGAGTCTACAAATACTTCTGCTGATCGATCAAGTTGGGTTATAGTTAGTGAAGATAAAAAGCAGGTCACCTTTCACCCTTTCTTCAGTTCAGGCACAGCTGTTGTCAAAGGAGATACACCTTTGCTTCTAAATCATCATTATTATTGGGAAATAAAAATACTCTCAGAAACATATGGAACTGATATTGTAAGTATAGCTATTAATTGCTTCCTTGATATGTTTTGTTCAGGAGTGGGCGTAATGGTGAAAGATTGTTGTTATTTTGGTGCCAACAAATGTATGACATTGTTATAAATACAGATTTTAGTAAAAGAATGTTTGTGTACTACTTTATAAGCAGGAGAGTTGTATTTATAATTGATAGATTTTAAACTACTAATAAAATTATATTATAATCACGAAGAAGCTGTATCATCCAGAAATCCAGAACTGGTAAAAGATTGTATATACTGAAGGAGGGTGTTCAGTACTTGATTCTGTTATTGAATGTGTATAAAAATTTTAATTATGACCCAATTTAAAAATTAAATTATGGCTTACTAACTAACTTAACTTTCCAAAAAATATTATGGAAGTTCATTGTTTATAAACGGTGACTTATTAAGCTCGCAACTAACAAGTGTTAGTACCTTGTGTAGTGACCATTTTTTGCATAATATTACACTGATTTGTTGACGTTTACTAAATAATTAAGCAACATTCTCATTTCATTATATTTTTATTGTTTACTTATGACCATTAAGTATTTTTTGTTTCAATTTGTACAACCATTTACCAGTCAGCCAGTTGTAATATCATCTTTATAATTACTTGGTAGTAAATTATGCAATGTCTCATCTGGGTTTTGTTGTCACCACTTTAACTTTTCTTGCTGCAATTGTTTTAGTGCTTTGCACAAACCTTGTAGTGTCCCAGTTTGGAGTGTAGGAAATTCCTATTACATAGAAAGCAACATACCATTAATGTCTTTTGTGTGTAGTAGTGATGATTATCTCTTACCATTAGAAGAATTTACTGTTTTCTGGCTATTCAGTTATATCATTGTTAAAAAAATAAATAATTAGGGTTTAATATAAAATTGGTAAGCCTTGGCCAGCTAGAGTGTATTTTCTTACGGTATTCATTGTTTTTATATGCATATAAGCATAATTTATGAATCCCAAATATTAGAATGATTTGTAAGAGGAGTTGTACTCTATTTTTTATTTACAAAAGAAGTGTAAGATGTGTCTACCGCCCATGGATATTATCAGTTTTTACTATTTCAGAAGCAAAAATAATAGCCTGTATGTAAAGGTTTACCTTATCTTTAATACTAAAATACATAGTTAAGTGAAAAATGTACAATAAAATATGTGATATGTGAAATGAAGTTAATGTAAAATTAGTTTATATTATACCCTTAATATACAATAAATTATATTACTCACATAATATACAAATGCCATAATAGTTACATTTATGTTACTTTCACAGATGATAGGCCTTGGCACTAATAAAATAAACACAGCAAATTCCCAATACAAATTCTTATCATTACTCGGACAAGATGAAGAATCTTATGGTCTTTCATACAAAGGGGGTGTTAGTCACAAGGCAATACCTATGCGAGACTGTGCTGGCTTTTGTCGAGGCAGTATAGTTGGAGTACGACTAGATATGTGGAGGGGCACTCTAGAATTTTACATCAATAGACAACCACAAGGTATATACTGAGATTTAATAATTTTTATGTAAGTTTTAGAGTTGAGTTTTATTGCACTCTGCTTTTGCATCACATTCCTGTTAAAGATAAATTATAATCATATTTTATATTCATTAAACTAGAACTACTAATTAACCTTAATGTATAAACAATATAAATCGCTTACACAGTGAATAACAAAAACACTGTCAGATCAACAAATTCGCTATTTTTTTATCAATTTGCATTTGCGAAAACTTGTAACAATGGATAGATGGCTATTTGTTACTCTTTCACGCATTAACTGCTAAACCGATTTGGATGAAATTTAGCAGACATGTCGTTGATGACCTAGAATACTTTTTGCGCAGAAAAATAAGTTGTTCCTGTCGAATTCACCAAAAATTTTTTTTATAATGCATCAGGCTGCAGGGCACAACTAGTATAATCATTATGTGTTAGCAGACAAATTTTTAAAATATTTTAAGACGAAAACGCTTAATTTTGATACTAAACTGTTGCATTTCAAAATACAATACTGTTTTTATTCATAAAATTACTAGCTGCCCGTTTCAGCCCCTGTACCTAATGAAAATAATGAGACAAAATCTTCCATTTACAGTATGGTCATACTGAAGTATGTAGTGAAAAAAATACAAATTGTAATTGTTCATTGTTTTTCTAACACTTGTACACAAACATTCTCCTGACAATAACTAACACAATTATCCGATTTAGTGCATTCATTTCAAAGTTATGGGCATAGAAACATTTTAGGGATACATTTTTATTATTTTAGATTTCATTACTTTTTGATTATGTTATTGACCTATTGTCTCTTGCATGTGCCTCTTTGAGGCCGCACTGTCAACTATTAATCTAATTTTTTTCATATTACTTGTTTCCTGCTACTTGTTCCATGTGGAATTTAGTTTTGTTGCAGTATTTATGAATTACATTATTTTTTTTTAAATATCAGATTTAAATGAAAATTACTTGAACTAAAAAACTCTTTAAACCCCAAGAAAACTGCAATAAAATTTGGTAAAAATTTCAGGGATATGCTTGAACAGAAAAAATTTTAAATCCTATTTTATTTATTACCTTTTTTGCTTACCCCTAATGTAGCGAAAAAGGGTTCTAGCATTTTATTGAATGACTAACTGTTGCCAGCAACTTCGTCCGCGCGGACTTCGTTTACTCCGCACTGCTCTTCCCCCGTAGGTGATAGCATGATAATATGTAGCCTATATGTTAACCCGACCTGTTAGTAATATTCATGCAAAATTTGAAGTAAGTTCATGCAGTACTTTTTGAGTTTACCCCGGACATACATACAGACAAACAGACAAAAATTCTAAAAACTATATTTTTGGCTTCGATATTGATTGTAGATCACGCCCCAAGTATTCTTTTAAAAAAATATTCAATGTACAGTTTTGACTTTCCTACGATTTTATTATATGTATAGATTATAAATTATATTGCATCAATTACATAATATGGGAATCTTCTGAATCTAACCACTTATATTTCAGGTATATCTTTTTACAATCTCCGCCGACACGAGATACTATTTCCAATGGTGTGTTCAACAGCTGCCCAATCATCAATGAAACTAATATATTCGGCATCTTGGAAAGCATCCCTCTTAGTCGATGCAGCAAAGATATTAGCAGCTTCCCTCCAAAAAGATACACCTACCAGACTTCCGCCAGGTCTTTGGTACACATTCCGTTCACAGTTCTGGTTGACGTTGCCATCAGATGGTAAGTTTATTCATTTACCTATTTAAGCATCTATCTATCTCTACTGTAAGCATATGATGATGGTATCTTCTATGAATGTAGGTGCTAGACAAACAAACTAAAAATGTTAATGTATTCATAATCCTCTATAGTATATCCCTGTGTTCTCCAAACAGATGAGTTACAATACTGCCAGGTATCTTATAAAAGGTAAAAAAAGGACTAAACTTTTGCTACCTTTGCTACTAATGAGATCTACTAAACTACCGTCGCCGTCATTATATCTGCTGTATTAAGATCAGTATTTCCATCCAAAGGGAGTGAAAGAATGTGGTTATACATCATTCCTTATAAAAGATTAATCTGTGCCAGAGAAAATCTGTGCCCTACAGACGAAGATTAAATCTTTCCATCGGGACAATCATATATTTCTGTGCTAACCTATAATATAAAAAAGAGAACCTACTCTTGCACCAGTCTTGCACTTGTATATCAGGCATCAGTAGAAAATCTGTCACAGATGTCGAGTAAGGGTGTGTTAACATTCTGTGAATGATCATGACAGTCCCACTTATTGCAACAACTAAATAACAGTCATTACACAAATAAAATGCAACATCGGTAATACAGTGAACTGGTACATACAGTAACATTTAGTTCACTTTGGATAAATAAAATAAGTAATATGAAGCTCCGGCATAGATACAAAGTGCAAGTTTCTGTTACGTAATTTTGATATCAATACTAGACGCCATTATCACTCACTATTAAGGTCAAAGTTATTACTATCTCAAACTGTCTGAAATATGTTTAGTATGTGATCAATATGTGCTTTATCAGATGTGAAGGATGAAAAAGTCGAGTGTTGTGCACACAAAATATTCTGAAACAAAAAGCAAACTTTGTGACTATTAGAAGTCAAACACAATGAGAAACAATTTCCCTACATAGCTTTTGTTGTATAATATAAAGCCATTTTAATGATTAATTTTACTATAAACCTTTACATATATTTATTACTAGCTGTTGCCAGCGACTTCGTCCACGCGGACTTTGTTTACTCCGCACAGCACCTCCCTGTAGGTGATAGACATACATACAGACAAACAGACAAAAATTCTAAAAACTATATTTTTGGCTTCGATATCGATTGTAGATCTCACATCCCAAGTATTCTTTCAAAAAAAATATTCAATGTACAGTTTTGACTTTCCTACAATTTTATTATATGTATAGATACTAGATATTAAAATATAATAATAATGCGCCGGGACGACCCCATCGATCGTGTTTTTTACCTTCTCTCTAAAGGAAGTTACTAATTTCATCCCGATTTATGAAAATCGAGTTTTCGTTTGATCTCTATGTGTTGACCTCTCATAACATTTGAACGGCTTGATCAATTCAAAACATGGTTGACAGCATTATATTCAGTTCCAATGAACATATACTTTCTGAAAATTTGAACCAATTTGACCAAGTTAATTTTCAAATAACAAAAATTCCAATGATTCTTGATTTTAATGATACAATGTATTTCAAAATATCTTTCAGAATAATACATCGAGTAATTGCAAAATCTAATCAGCCGCTTTCCTTAAAAAACCGTGTCTAATGCCGCAAATTGGATGGAAAAGTTGCAATATAAAAAAGTTCAAAAAGGTTTCTTTCGATGTAACTCTGATATTTTTGAACCACTCGATTTCGCACCCAAGACTCAGAAAAACTGCATTAAAATCCGTTCGAAAGATCAAAATATTATTGAGTTTAAAAATTACAGCTTTTTAAGTTAAAATTGTCCAACCTATAGGTTTTGGAACTCATTGAGCTAAAAAAAATCTAGCTTTCTGTTCTGTACTTCTGACTGCCAATACCTATTTTGGACGCTCTTAACATAACCCTTAGACAAATACCAATTTAATTCATCCATCTTTTGTAAATTTTATCAATTTTGTCAACCCACTAATCTCAATAAATAAAACATATAATGTGGTATATTTTATTCCAGGCTGTATATCAGAAGATGACGACCTTCTAGAAGCAATGGATATAGATACACCTCAACTGGCATCCAAAGTGGTATGTATCATATATCCTGTGACAACAGTTACATTTAATTTAAAATGTATCTTTGTATTTAAATTTAAATTGCATATTACAAAAAATATTAGCTTTCTGCACTCTTTTTCATATACACTCATGGGCATACGCAGGTTCTGGGCCAGGGGGGGCAACCGTAACATATAAGGCTATATTTTTATCTTATTATCTGTATGCTCTCCCCCTCTGTACACCCATGTATACACTTAATTGTGCCAGATTTCATACTCCTCAGTCTGTGCAATATTCCTAAAAAGGGATTCAAAATTTTCACTTTATGTATTCATATATCTACACAGATCATTTCCGTTTACCCTGTCGAGTTAAAAAAGTAACCTATGTCACTCAATATATCTTAATATTGGTGAAAGAATTTCCAAAATTGGTCTAGTAGATTTTGAATTTATCCATTACAAACAAACAAATATAACTCTTTATAATATTAGTCAAGATGATGATGAAAATTATAGATTACGGTGGACAATGGACTAGTTGACTAAGTTTGAAAAACTGTTTAATAATTTACCTTATTATGTATATTAACCGAAAAACTATTAGTTTTTGTTGAATTTACATACATTTATATTAAAAAAATTGCCTTTTGAAATTGAATTTAAAGGGGGTCGACAAAACTGTTGCTTTAATTTCTGTAGCCTCTTGAAATACCAATTATATTCATGCAAATATTTTTCCATGTTGACAACACTGATTTGTATAATTGACTTGCATGTTCCCATAATCCATACTATCCATACTAATATTATAAATGCGAAAGTAACTCTGTCTGTCTGTCTGTTACGCTTTCACGGCCAAACCACTGAACCGATTTGGATAAAACTTGGTACAAATATAGTTTGAGACCCGAGAAAGGACATAGGATAGTTCTTATCCCGGAAATCCCACGGGAACGGGAACTATGCGGGTTTTTATTTTAGAATTTTTTCCACGCGAACGAAGTCGCGGGCGCAGCTAGTGTTAAATAAGTTCATATCATGTTAATTGATTTATACATCATAACCATTGGTGTCGTATGACAGGGATGGCACTATTACGCTACAATCAACAACGTTACAGCATTTCTTATTCTTTGACCACCCCATTGTTCGAGTGGTGCGTGAACCTAACCTAACTACGATTCGATGGAGTTCGGGTCCGATTTCCGACGGGGACAAACATTTGTGTGATGAGCATAGATGTTTGTATTTCTATATGTATATTGTATTGTATATGTATAGTGTATGTGTATTTATATATGTATTTCTATGTATTAGTATCGTGGACTAACACCCATAACGCAAGCAAATAATTTGCTTACTTTGGAATTAGATCGATTTGTGTAATTTGTTCAGCGATATTATATTATTATTAATTTTTTGTTCCGTCACGTATTGACCGGGCCTGCCAGTTCGCTTAGAATATGCACGCCAGTTACCTACGTATATCGCGCACGGATAAAAAGACATAGTTATGGCGATTTCCACAAATAGCTCTTATCTATAACATGCACTAATATTATAAATGCAAATGTCTGTCTGTCCACTAGACGATTTTTTTGTAAAATATAGATAGGTAGCTAAAAACCCAGGGCCGAATCTATGGACTATTGACTGGTCTATTATTACTACTACTACTACTATTACTACACTAGGCGACTGTCTGTGCACTTTTGTGGTACATTTTACTGAAAAAATATCGCATTTTTTAGGTTTGAGCTTCGACGTGGTAGTTTATATTTATGTCTAGATTTGTTATCTACCATTAAAAATACCATTTTATAAAAATAAAAAAATAGAAGGTTCAATTTGTATTAGAATCTTATTACTACTAACGCCATCTCTTATTAAATTAACGAGTTAAAATTGATAGAAGATACATTTTGTATTAGAATTTTTGAACTTATTAAAAGTAGTACTTCATGAATTGTTTCTTCATATTTGACTAGCGGCGCGCGGTTATCGTGCTCTCGTATAAAGGCGAGGTTCAAGTATAAACTGCAATAGCTATAGGGCCATCAGTTTGATCAGTTTGGCATCGAAGGTGTATGATAAAATAATTGAAAGGAGAATGTAAGAGAAGTTCGAAGTAATGTTGTGGGAGGCACAAGGGGAATTTAGGTCTAGAGCAGGAATGTTTGCGGGGAACAGAGTAAATAGAGTGTTAGAGAGTTTCACAATATGCTTATTGAGAAACAGTACAGATGTATTAATTGATTTATATTGTATTGAGATCAATTCCCAATCTTAGCCCGAGGGTAAAAAGCTAAAAAAAAGTATATTCACGCCCGTATCCCCGAAGAGGTAGGCAGAAGTACAACGTGTGCATCCACGGTTAGCCGAAGATACTTAAGTCCCACAATGTGATAGGTGGCCAGCCTATTGTCAGTTGGGCACTTTTCCAATCCTGGGCAAAGTTGTTAATCAGAAAACGGAAAAAACACATTTTTTCATTTGCCTGACTCTGGAATCGAACTCCGAGGGTTTCTCTGAGAGAAAAATTCGAAAAATGTATTCGCTAAGTGTCTACCGTCAATTCTTCGTGCCTGCGTAGTCCAAAAATTTTGAAGGTTTATTTAAATAAAAAAAAAAATATATTTTGATTTCATAAATCGACGTAAAACCAGGAACTTCCTGATTTTAGAAAAAAAAACAATTATTCAGCAAAATGTTAAAAATGTGTTTTTTATAAGATCAACTTTCATTTTTAATACATATTTTTCCTTGAAAATACCAACAAACAAAAACCGAATATTCCTAGTCCAAAGCCTGACGACGCAGGCCTTTGATGCGAATGTAATGTTAGGTGAAAATACGCTGAGTTTTTTAGGTTAGATAATTATAAATAAAGTCCATACATTAAAAGTAATGTAATTCTCATAAAAATACTTTTCTAACAATATTACTAGATAGTATAACTTTGCGAGCCCTTGAAAAGCTCTGCTTTTTGCTAGTTTTTATATTATCATTCATGTGATCCAAATTAATTACTTCCTTTTGCTCACTCGTGAAGAAAGTAGCCTATGTCCTACCTGCATCAAAATCAGTCGGCTGTTTCAGAGATTATCCCGTACAAACAGAATAACAGGTAGACAAACAAAGAAAGTTTCATCGAAATCGGTCCAGCCGTTCCAGAGATTATCGCGTACAAATAGAATGACAGACAGACTGATAAAAATGTTAAAAATGGTTATTTGGTATTAGTATCGTAAAAATAACACATTGCAGTTAAAAAACCTAGTTATTTTGAATTCACAGACTCAGTTCAATTTTATTGACTATTGTACGGACTGACTGGTGAGTTACCTTCGATACCTCAGGAGAGTACTCGGTACTTGATTCTCGTTAAAATTAAATAATAAAATTAGGGGCTTAATTTTTGACCAATATTTCTCTAAAAATAAGTGAAATGTGGATATTATACTAGAGAAGCACGCCACGCTAGTCTACATCAAGGACACGCTGCCCTCAACCTCACTATCTGCGCGACACGTAAGTTCGCGCGGTGTCCAAGTATGGCGCAAGTAAATATAGGATTCTCGGTATACTGTTTACTATGTTTACTAAGAAGTATTTTAATATTTAGTTTTAATGTTATTTTTTTCTCATCATATATGATCGCCAACTATCACGTCCTTAAATATTGAAAGTAACTCACCAGTCAGTCTGTATATATATATTTTTTTTATAAGGGAAATTGTGGGCAGTGGCAAATAATCTTTAAAAGAAAGTTGCTGAAGTGTCAAAAGAGTTTGAAGTTGGTTGTAGCAATTTTATTTCGTGTAATATAATTTAATCATTTCTCTTTCTCAGAACCTGTCATCCGACACAAAACGGCGCTTTCGGCCGCTAGCTCACATGCGATCACAATGACACTTGACAGGAATGTTATTAGGCAAATATTGAATTGGCAAATATACATCTAATAATGCAGCTAGCAAGTGGAAGTACAAACATTTGATACAATATATACAAAAGTCTGAAAATGATAAAATTTAAATTCAATAAGGCAACAACCGACTCCCCAATCCCTTATCTCCAAAAACCCTGCATCAGATTGACCAAATTAAAATGAGACCATTTGAGAAGTACACCCTTTGAAACCAAATAGGTTAATCATTGAACACACATAAAAAAGATTCCAATGGATTGAGAACCACCTTTGTGGGAAGTCGGTCAAAAAGTATTCTTATAAAATTCAACCTACCTACAAACATTTTAAAGAGATAAAATTGACCATGAAATGCTCATTAAATTGACTTATGAAATGAATGGAACTTAAAAATTGAACATCAAAAGCATTATCATTTTTTACAGACTATAGTAAAATGATCCAATCTTACATGATTATTTTAGTGGTAATTTTTTAGTACCTCCAACATTAGCTAGATTTGTCAGAGCATTACGATAAGCGCTTTTAGTGTGTTCTAGAGTTCATTTTCATCTCATTGATGACGGATATCAAAGAAAATGATAAAAAAAAAACAGGTTGAATCTCAAGTAATATTAATTTAGATTTCTAACTAAGCACAGCTAATTCATTAGTCCTCAACACTTAAAACCACAATTGAAAGAAGAATTGAACAGTGTAGTGTATAATTTCTCGTTTTTCCATGTTATTTACAAAATATACTACAAGACAATATCAACAGATATTTTTGGATAATGATGACTTCTCATACAACGCTGGTCTTCAGGCCTAGGTTTATCGCAAGGTTGTCTTTAATACACTGATTTTTGCTATTAACAACGCCTGTGTCTCAAAAGGCGCTCTAAATTGTGTGAGATTTAAAAAATATGTTGTAATAAAGCCTATTTTGGCAACCAATTGGAGTGTCACCTTTTTACGAATATGATATTTGTTTGGACAAGGGTTCTTATTTCTAATGAGTTATTCATCAAGGTGTTAAAAAATGATAAGTATCTATATAAGGGATGTTATGGATGTGAAATTTCGGATCTGGATACAGATATGGATATAGGAATAAAATTATATCGGTTTCGGATACGGTTACGAATATATTGTAATTACTTCGGAATATCGGTTAGTTTAGGTTTAGTTTACATTTTGCAGATTCTACATTAACTTGATCACAAAATGTCCAAATTAAATTCTACTATGAACGCATTTTGTCCATATAAATTAATTTAATCACAACACTTTTCCTTTACTTTATTAAATTAAGTACCTACTCGCAAATAAAAAAATGACTAATTATAAATAAGGTTCTGTTGTGGCTAAAAATAATAAACAAGCTATGCGATTCAAGCCGTGGTGTGCAAGCAGTAAGACATAAAACCTGTCAATACAGCTTTTATTTTTTTATTATTAAGAGCGGAGTCTCTTATCTGAAACTTTTGTAATGGATATTGTTATGTTTACTAATAAATTGTTATTTCGGATATCTAATAGTTACAGTTACGGTTACAGAGCTCCATAACATCCCTGATATTTCTGTGTTTTATCAATTATTTTTACCCAATATTAATATGGAGCTTTGACCCATCCCCTGGTTGGTTTGGGTACATTTACGGGCCCTTGTATAAAAAAACATTATTTAATGCAGTGGATGCATCTTTGAATCTCCTATTTATTAAAATAATCCGAATTTAATTTTGCAAATTATTAAAACAGCTTTATTTGCAATAATGTTTTTTTAATTTTCAAATTTAGTAAGTAATTAATTCACATAATATGACAAAGGTTAACATTCCTGAAATGTTTGAATGTGGATTTCATAATTATTTATTAAATGAAGCAAGAATGTATATTTTTGATCGATTTTCTAGGATAAGACGTAATTATTTATTAAAAAATATTACAAAATGACTTATTTGTTTTCATTTTTTAAAAACTGGACAAGTAAAATTAGTAGGCATGATGATAACTTTAGCCTTCTCTTGCCTTATTTAAGATGTTGGGTATTTTGAAGGGCAACGGGACCACTTGTCATTCCCACCACTGTGTTGTAGACACCTTCTGTAAACCAGAATCAACAATGACAACCGCCCTAATAACCACAGAGTTAATTGCTTAAAATGCTAGGGGTAAAAGTTAAGCTGTCTTAAAAACCCGCTACGAAATTAATCAGGAGTATATAGGAGTTGGAAAATACATCCAGTTTCCCTCCTCTTTCAGCAGGAGAGAGTAATGTTTGGCATGCAGTATAGCAATTGATCAATTCTTCAAAAGGTCCTCCGGCCAATACCAGGAATATTCGTATATTAGCTGACCTGCGCGACTTCGCTCATGATCAGAGATTAAAATGTCATCATTACAATTAAACTGAATTTTACCCTCATTTCAATCCCCTTAAGGGTTGATTGTTTTGAAGAAAGTAGTCAATGTTTGGACTCCGGGTTTTCAACTACCTCCTGACCAAGTTCAATCAAAATCAATTCAGCGATTTAGCCGTGAAAGCATAACCAAAGAATTACGCATTTATGATATTTAGTATATAGATTGCTGCTTTTAAATTACAATTGAATTTGTGCAGTATTTTTAAAAATGGAAAGATTTGCTTTTTTGTTTGTTACGTTTTAACTCAAAAACCCTTCGACCGATCTTAAAAATTCTTTCACCTTTAGGAAGCTACATTATGCAGGAATAGGCTACTTTTTTACTCGACTGAAAAAGAGAAGTTTTGATTTTTGGTCTCCCGAATCCCCCGTGTTGGATCCGGGCTCCTTTAAAGAATAGACCAACTGCCGTTCTGCCAGGCATGTAGTATAATAGGTTTATTTTTGCATAATGTTTGTGTCGACATTACCCGACATTGGCGTTTGAACGTCCGAAACGATTTGTCGGGTATAACCGACTATGGCTGTGAATAGGATAATAAATAATGAACAATTGCGGCACTTAAAATTTAATTAGCGTTTAACATAGAGATAAGTGTGATGATTTTTAATAGTAACTATTAGTTATATAAACGAGCTGACCTCTCTCCCGGAGATAAGAATAACTGCCTCATTAGACAACAAAGCTGGCAGTATCTTGTTGCTATCCGCGTGCCACTGACCAGCCACGTGCGCTATTCCAAAGACAGATAAAAATTCAACGAAGTAACCACGTTCGCTATTCCAAAGACAGATAAAAACTCAACGAAGTAACCAAGTTCTTAACTTTTATACAATTCATTACTTTTATTGTAGAATCACGATTCTTAAACGAGAAACACAATTTTTCCCTGTCTTGACAATAGTGCGAAAAAAATTGAGAGTGGCGAATATCAAAGAAATATTTTAAAAAAAAACCTTTATCAACCGGTTTATTGATTTATCATTCAAATCCTTGTAATTTTGCTCCACCGACCACATAGTTCATAGACGCCTAATGTTTGACTTTCTGTACCAAGTGTATGCACTATGCAATACTACGTTTCCGTACTGAATGAATTCTAGGAAGAGCAACTAGCCAAGACGAAAGCGGGGTTGCAACGCCGTGATTGGCTAACGCAATTCCACAGTGAAAGATAGTGATGTGCAGAGCATCTGATTGGTCGACACTGATTGAGTATTGGCGCGTGGACATTTATATCAGGAACTATAAACCAGATGTGTTGTCGGAGCCATTCGCCTGTTATTAGGTGTCTATGAGCTGTGTGGTCGGTGTCTTGCTCCTTAAAAAAACCGGTATTTGAGGTAAAGATAGAGCCAAACCTTAACAAAACGCTCCTTACGTACTTGCACTGATTTTGGTTTGTAAATTAACGTGTAACAAGCCCTGCTCACGGCTAACTCTTGAGTAAAAAAGTTAACTGAATGGTTTGAAGAATTTGAGGTTGTTTATAGCAATTTCATTCGCAAATGTTTAATTAAACATGTTCACTGTCATTGAGAGTACTAGATATAACAGCTCTATGACGCCTTGCTCAGGTGCGGTACCACCGCTTCATTCATCTATCACCTGCTTCTGGCGGTAGCGTCCATGTTTGTTATTGTCCAGTTTAGAGGTTAAGATAGCCGTAAACTTATGCACGTAATACTTAACAGTAACCGTTGCTGTTTATCAGTAAAGCACTATTAACATCTTTAGAATCTTAAGGCGATGATTTTATCTTTCCTTTAACAGGGCCTCTGTGTATCCTGTGATATAAAAAAGGAATTGAATACTTTCCATCGTCACCATTTGTTTTTTTTTTATCTTGATGGAAAGAGAGACATCGCCTATATACACCAAAGATGTTAATGGTGCGTTGCTATTCTTGTGGTGTTGTTTACCGGCTACCTCACCCTTCAAACCGGAAGACGACAGTGACTAGCACGGCACATTTGGGCAGGAATGGGAAAGGCGGTGATACTAGACCCGGGCGAGACAGTGAAAATTTCTGCCACTTAGTAACCCATGATGTTAGTGACTCGCATAGCCAATCTTTCGCCTGTTAAGAACTGCCTGGCAGAACGGCAAATGTTCTATTATTCAAAGGTACTCGGACCAACACTTACCATAACTAGCGGGATTCATTGGCGTATCCACATTAAAATAACGTCACTCAACATCCGTTAAATTGCAATACCCTTTGATATATCTATGGCAATACTTATTCCATATATCTATTCCTGCCGCAATAGCGTCAATGCTTGTCATTGTCGTGTTCCAGTTTGAAGGGTAAGGTAGCCGGTAGACTTATGCATGAGGCAGTGCCATCTCGCCACACGGATAGCAACGCAATATTAACGTGATATATAAGCGATAGTTTCTCTTTCTATCAGGATACCCATCTGCTTGTTTGCTATCTAAAAACAAACAAGTTTGGCGATATCCATACCTAGATGTAGTTCGCCCTCAAAATTTTGCTACAACTCTGGTTTTCTGCCTCCTATCTACGTTACTAATATATATCTGATATATTAATTTTTATATATTTTAATCAAATTGTGAAGAATACCCTTCTCAAATTGTTTGCTGAAGTTTCTCAATTTATAGGTCTGCTATGAGTCAAACCATTGCCATAAGATGATTGCTATAACTGTGCACTTACCAATTATTTATAATTTATTTACAGTTAAATGAAATGTTCCCAACTCACTACATGAACGGATTTTACGTGGATAACGTGGAACGAGGCTATCGGATCGTCGTTCGAGAATGAATGGACTTTCATACCTATTAATATATCTAGATTTTAGGCTAATGCCGGATCTGTGTCAAAATGTTTAGATATACCCTTGTGGAAAAATTTCTCGGATAAAAGTAGGTAAATAACTTACAAAGTGAAAGTAACAGTTTATGAATGTTTATTTTTATTTAAAAAGTCGAAAAAAGTCTTACAAAGTCGGAAAAACTCGGAGTAATTCCAAAATTTCGGACTCTTCCAGAAGAGTTATTCAGTGTTAATAAATCTTGCAACGTTTATGGGTACTAAAAGAAATATATTAAAAGTTATTAATACTACGAAAGTGTAATAAAGGGGAAAAAAATATAACTAATACTTACCCGGTTTTCCGTTTAAGAATTTGAAACTTTCTTCTTTGTTTAAAAAAAGGTTACCGTTACTGTCGATCAATATTATAAACTTTGTTTCTTCAATTTTTGATAATTATTATTAAAATCTATTATATCACAACGTTATTTGCCAATTTTTATTTTATTGTACTTTTATTACATAAATATATTTATAAATTAAGTAAAAATTAAAACAGATGATCTAATTAGCTTTTGACAGGTTGAGTCAGTGTTGCCAGAGAAAAAGTCAATCTTTCGTCCTTAAAGCCTCCTCTACACTACTCCTATGTCCGGGGTAAACTCAAAAAGTACTACATGGATTTATTTCAAATTTTGCATGACTATTACTAACAGGTCGGGTCAACATATAGGCTACATATTATCAAGCTGTCACCTACGGGGGAGGTGCTGTGCGGAGTAAACGAAGTCCGCGCGGACGAAGTCTTGGGCAACAGCCAGTATAATTATGGCGAGCGAAGCGAGCCCTACACTAGGCGACTTTCTATGCACTTTTGTGGTACATTTTCCTGAAAAAGTATCCCACTTTAAGGTTTGGGCTTTGACGTGGTGGTTTAAATTCATGTCTAGATATATTATCTACCATTAAAATGCTATTTCATAAACATTAAAAAAATAGAAAATACATTTTGTATTAGAATTTTATTACTGCTAACGCCATCTATTATAAAAATAAATAAATAATAATAATAAATAAATATTCACGGGACAAACTACACTTACTGATCTAACCCCAAAGTAAGCAAATATTTGCTTGTGTTATGGGTGTTAGTCAACGATACTAATACATAGAAATACATAATATATAAATACCAGAATATATATAATAAACACCTAAACCCAGAAATACAAACATTTACGCTCATCACACAAATGCTTGTCCCCGTCGGGGATCGAACCCGAGCCCCGTTGATTGCGTAGTCAGGGTCGCTAACCACTCGACCAACGGGAGGGTCAAATAACGAGTAAAAATGCTACAAAGCTACACTAGGCGACGATCTGTGCCCTTTAGTGGTACATTTTACTAAAAAAATATCGCACTTTTAGGTTTAAGCTTTGGCGTGGTAGTTTTATTTTGTTTAATTCATTTTCATTCACTCCAGTTTAATACAATATTAATCTATTAAAACACTTGTACTTTTTAACTTCCCACTACGTATGTAGATAGGAAGGTTACTGATTTTGCTCCGATTTTCAAAAATTGAGTTTTCACCATATGTCCGCGTTTTGTGGGCTTAGGAACCATTTTCGACTATTTTCGCGATGACGTCAGTATGTCTGTATGTATGTGTGTGTGTGTGTGTGTGAGTGTGTGTGTGTGAGTGTGTGTGTGTGTCAACAACTCATAAGTTTTGAACGCCTGGACCGATTGAAACGCGGTTGGTGGCATTCGATTGGATTCCGCTCAACTTATACTTCCTGAAATTTTGTACCAAATGGGCCTAAGAGATTTTGAGAAATTTTGAAAATACCCTAAACAAATTGTGACGAAACAATTTTTTTTTTAATAACTTCCAGATTAATGTACCGATTGAGTACAAAAACTATTCCTCAAAAAAATACATCTAATGCATAAATTGCCTCAAAATCAGTTTATTCGTTTGGAAGTAATCGTTGACGAAAATTTTGAAAAAAGTGTTTTTTCGACATAACTTCGAAATATTTCAACCAATTATTTTTTGGTATTCTACGATATTTTAATACTATAAAAATTACGTCGAATGCCCTTTTAAAAATCAAAACCGAACCTTATTTTCAAAGGTTACAACTTTTCAAATATTAAAATTACGTTTTCTTTAGCAAAGTTACTTAATATTTTGGAAATAACTTTCAGGCTAATATACCGATTGACTTCAAAATCTTATCATCGTTTCTCCTTTAAAAACTGCGCCAAGTACCGTTAATTGGATAAAAATCGGTAAATTTGTTTGGGATCTATCATAGACGAAAATGTTTTTTTGACATTGCTTCGAAATTTTTGAACCTACCGATTTTTTAGCTAAAGCAATATTTAAATTGAGTTGAATGCCATTTGAAAGATCAAATCGATCATCGTTTCCAAAATATACAGCTTTTCAAAAATCAATACGTGCCAAGAAAACTTATCAAGGACGTACTACGTGCGTCTTCCCGATTGAAATTTGGATGTTTTTTGATTTCAATGGCTTCTTTCACTAGCCGTGGAATGTAATATGGCGTTCTGTCGAAAATACGCGTGGCCTATGAAATTCCATCCAGTGATTACGGCCCGACTACAGCTGTAGATGTTTAGCAATCGCCGACTTATTAACGTCGTTATTCTTGACTGCTTTGATATGCTACTAGGCCTCTGACACATGCTCTTAGTACCTCTATACACTACTCGGCCGACTTCAGTACGCGTCAAGACGCCGTTGTGAACGCACGTGTGTTTAATAGATTTTTTCGTTGATGTGCGTGTGAGACTCTATTATGAGCGGCATACAGTGGTCACAGGAGCAAACTATGTTGTTCCTTGAAACACTTCAAGCAGAGCCTTTTATTTGGGACCCCAGTGGGAAAGGTCATAAGGACAAGAAAAAAGTAAATGATGCTTGGGTGCGTATTCGGGACGTTTTGGAAATACCAGTTGAAGAATTGAAGAAAAAAAAGGATTCACTTTTTGCGACATACAGGGGCTACTACAGAAAAATGGAAGCTTCCTTAAAAAGTGGTGCCGGCGCAGATGATGTTTATCGTCCAGTTTGGTTCGCCTTTGATTTCATGAACAGCTTTTTGGGGTCCGTGTATAAATGTAAACAAACAATAACCACGGTAAGTTTTTTATTATCAATAACTTGTTTTATTATTACTAAAGTACAGATTACAGTAAGGTCGATTCGCCAGTTTGCGTCCATTTAGTGCAGTTGCTTGCTTTAAGGAGAACATAATAATGTCTCTGCATTAGTTTTAATATAAAAAGTATGTAGTTAATGTGGTAACGAACAGGCGAAATGACCCTACATTCGTTGTGTTTATTTATAAACATTGAAAATAATTTGTAAAGTAATCCCTTATCTGAACGGCAGATAATGGTGATCTGCGTGGTACTTGTGTAATATCTCTCAAAGCACAGTTATTATCAAAGTCTGCCCGCCAAGACCCGGGTTGAATTAAAACTCCATTATCATCATACATATCTACAGTACCAGGAGGCATATATATAAGGGATGATTTATTACTTTTTCTGAGAAAGTTATGCAATAAGAGACATGTCATTGTAATAATTGGGATATTATGAATATTCAAATCAATTGGCTTTCTGAATATTCTAAACCTGGATGCTAAAATACCAAACACATTCTCAACTACTACTCGAGATTTTGACAAGCGCATATTGAAAATCCTTTTCGGTGAATTGATATCATGGTTGCCAGGATATGGTTTCATTATATTATTATGTAAAGCAAATGCTCCATCTGTCAAAAAAACGTAGGGAATTTCGACATGATCCGTTCCGGATAATGGACTTGGCTTAGGAAGATTAAGCCCGTTAGATGCAATTTTTTGCCATAACGAAGAATTTTTAAGTACACTTCCATCACTGATCCTACCTTGACTACCAATGTCAGCATACATAATGTTATAGTTACTGTCGACTAAAGCTAAAAGTACTAAACTAAACGTCTTTTTATAATTAAAGTACTCAGAACCAGAGTTAACCGGACATTGTATAACAATATGCTTTCCATCCATTGCGCCAAGGGCATGTGGAAAATTCTCCTTGAATCCGTTTTCAACTTCCAACCACTGCTGCTCATTGCACGGCATCTGTAAATAAAAAGTATATTATATAAAAAATATTATCATCAAATAATATGTAAAAAGACACGGTCAATTTCATTAAAAGCTGACACTCAAATTGTATATAAATAATTAAAAAGCCGATTAATTGTAGCACTCATGTATTTTTCATAAAATACAGAGACATACACTCACACTCCTACATACACATACAGTACTCCTGCATATACGCGCACTCAAATGCATATAGTATACAGAACCCATATACACTCACAAATTTGGATTGGATTAAATAAAGATTTATTATTAAATAGGTCGTGATATATACATTTAAACCTTTGCTATTTTTATTTCAGGATCATGGAACTGATTCGATTCAGGAAGAATCAACCAACGCTTCAGAGGATGTACCAATTGCTTCTCCAACTCCAAAAGAACCAGAGCCCCCAAAAAATAGACACACCATCCGACGGCGTGACAACCCACCGGAATTGCAAGTTGCCAGTAGGCAGATGACAGAAGCCTTCAATAACTTAAATAAAGTGATAAATAATCCTTTAAAGGATAGCAGCGCAGTTGAGGACGAGTGCGACGTATTCGGCAAACTAATTGCCAAAAAACTGAAGAGGTTACCTGAACATGAAAGGGACGATATAATGTTCGATATACATGCTCTATTTCGGAAATCACGTTTTGAAAGATCTCCATCAGGTGAATCGTTTCGTACTTCTACACCTAAGTCTACGCCATATTATAGTCCGTTAACTACATCACTATCTTCTAGAAAGCGTCCTTTATCTGCGAATAATGCAGTTCATTATAATGTTACAACATTATCTCCTAGACCACACTCATCGTTTTCAGAGCCACCTGATACATATATAACATTATCTAATGAGTCCAGTGAATGTCAACCGACATACTTCCAACAACCAAGTGAAATCACTGCTCATCAACGCTCTTCAAAGATACGTGTTATAAGTGATGAAATTATTGCACCAGACACCCAAAGTCAATCAGTTTATCAACGCTATAAGCAGCCTCAATCAGATCAATCTAACGATGTTCAATATATTTTGCATATACCAGAGACCCAAACTCAATCTGATTGTCCAGAAGATAATACACATCAGAGTGATTTAATATATCAGGCATATAATGACTCGTAATGTATGAAATTATTCTTATTCTTATTCTCACTGATATTTTTGTAATTGTACATACCTAAACTTTTAATAAATATATGTCATAAATATTAAAATTTTACCTTTATTTCATCCTTGAGTTCCTCGTTCAAAGCTTCACAGACTTCGACTACAATTTTTGAAATCAACTGGCTTGAAATTTTAAATAAATAGTGCATAGATCTATAGCTGTCACCACTTGCCAAAAACCTCAAGGTGATTGATAATCGAATCTTAGCAGGTATAGCTTCTCTTAAATGAGTGTCTCGTTTAGCGATTAAGGGTTCGACTTTAGAAAGTAATAAATTAAAATCGTCCAATGACATTCGGTGGAAATTTTCAAATTCTCCTGATGGTTCTTGTATGAGTTCAAGAAATTGTTGTTCCATAGTACGTCTGTAAAAAAAAATACAGTTAATTGCCATGTAATGTACTTTAACTTATTAGAAATCCTAATTATTTAAATAAATATTACCTACCTAGTTCTGTTCCGAAGCATTGCGATCATCCACCATCTTCTTTTTCTTCTTTTCTTTTTAGTCTTCCTTGTGAGATAAGTATGCACGTAGTTATAATACGCTAGAGAGCACATTGCTACGGCAGCTGCTACTTGAGCGTCCATTATAATAAACGTCCGCAGGGTACCGGTAACGCTACACGAATGCGCTCCTCGCGAAGTTGAACGAGTGTGTAGTGTAGCACCGCGGACTTCAGTCAACTTCGGCCGAGTACTTCGCCGAGGAACTTCGCGAGTAGTGTAGAGGAGGCTTTAAGGACAAAAGATTGACTTTTTCTCTGGCAACACTGACTCAACCTGTCAAAAGCTAATTAGATCATCTGTTTTAATTTTTACTTAATTTATAAATATATTTATGTAATAAAAGTACAATAAAATAAAAATTGGCAAATAACGTTGTGATATAATAGATTTTAATAATAATTATCAAAAATTGAAGAAACAAAGTTTATAATATTGATCGACAGTAACGGTAACCTTTTTTTAAACAAAGAAGAAAGTTTCAAATTCTTAAACGGAAAACCGGGTAAGTATTAGTTATATTTTTTTCCCCTTTATTACACTTTCGTAGTATTAATAACTTTTAATATATTTCTTTTAGTACCCATAAACGTTGCAAGATTTATTAACACTGAATAACTCTTCTGGAAGAGTCCGAAATTTTGGAATTACTCCGAGTTTTTCCGACTTTGTAAGACTTTTTTCGACTTTTTAAATAAAAATAAACATTCATAAACTGTTACTTTCACTTTGTAAGTTATTTACCTACTTTTATCCGAGAAATTTTTTCCACAAGGGTAGGTAATTTTTGTGTTCAACTAGAGGGTATTTTTTAATTATATGACATTAAATTAAGTAACATGGAGGTACCTGCAGCGGAGCGGAGTCGAAAAGCTGAGCTTCTTATAAGCAGGGGCGGATCCAGAGCTTTTTTTTAAAGCCTGACCCAGTGAATGAGGCAAAAGAAAATACCAAAGCCTCGGGAAAAATAAAATGTATTATTGCATTTAACAAATAATAAATGAAAAATAGTGAGTACAAAACATTTTCATCCGCAGAAACTATTCCAACTACGGGTGCACTCAAACCATTTTGAAGGGGTTCAAGCACCATAGTACATAGTTCTCATTCCATAAATTCGTAACTGCTCTCGACTATGATAAGGTGCTCCATGCAACTGTTCGATTGTATTACAACGATGCATACCTAATGAGGCTAAACAAAATATTTTTGTACGAAAAAACTATCGCCTTAGTGCGGTAAGACGTCACGTCTCTGTAGAGTGGTTGGATTTGGAAAATTTACTTGCAATACAGAGTATAGAGACGCCTTGATAATAATTCTATTGATACAATAACAAATGTCATTAATATTTAAATTGGCAACCGTCACGACCAGTCGGTTAGACTATTTATGTTCTGTGGTGATGACAGTCACTATATGAATATGCAGTGCTTGTAGCTAAATTTTAATAATATTTGATTCCTTTCATTGGTTTTTATCTATAGGTACCACCATGATATGAAGCTGTGTTATATCTGGAGACAGCACTCCTAATATTTACTTGAAACTAAATTTTAAATACTGCTGTCATCTTCTGGGGTCTTACCCTCTCTTTCTAACACAGCTGTTTAAAAAAAGATGGGGAGACCTCATTGACAGAGATACAACGTAAATATTTGTTTCAATTGATTAATACGAGTGCTAGCTCCACCTATACCTTATACTTCATGGGTACCACAAGCCAGATAAGTTAACTGATATAAAGCCTGATATAAAGCCTAAGGTGCCCCATAGACCTACAATAATATTGCGTATTGTGCAATATTATTGACCGTTTATGGTTAATTTTGAAGACTGAACGAAAGTTTGAGTGGGTTTAATTTTTATTGCGCAATATTTTTTCTTGCACTATGTAGGCTTAATATTGCACAATATTTTTCACTTCAGAGTTTGGAGCAGTCGCGTTCGGTCAGTCAGGCTGTTTAATATTTGGTCGTGTCGTAAATTTAAGCAAAATGGAGAGCAAGAATGCTAAGATAAAGAACGGGAGTTTTTACTTTAGTATATAGAATTGTATATAGATTTATTTACCGAAATCACCAGCATGGCTGCCGTTAAAACTTCGTCGTCAGACATGTTGCTCGCACGAAAATATTGATCAGACTGGTTTGTCAATTTTATTGAGTGAATTTATTGGTTTGACTTGGAGACGTTTGGAGTCAAAGTAGAATTCAATATTATTGCACAATAAAAGTATTGCGCAATGTTATTGTAGGTCTATGGGGCGCGTTAAACAAAAGTAATTTTAATTATTTTATTTAAAGGCTAAGGCTTAAGATATTTACGTCTAAGTGCAAAATACTAGCTTATTTGAGTTATTAGACATTTTAAACTATACACTCAATATAAGTGACTAGAAGGATTGTTAACTTCTTGTCCTGAAAAATGTTAAGGAAATGACATATATATTTGATATTTTACATACCTATATATTTAATATTTTACAAGGTTATTAGAATTTAAATGTACTAGATTGCAAAATATATTTTATTAAATTTTTAGATTAAGTTATAGGTACCTAATACCTAGGACACTAAATTTTTAATCATGCGATTATAATATAAATTCCAATATAGTTATTACAAATAGGCATATTTTTATTTAATGTTAATATTAAGTATTTTTTTTAAATTAGTGATATTTTTTCACTTACAAATATTATTAAATTGAATTATTTAAAATAATTATATAATGTCGCTTATACATACCTACGCTTTGACTAAAATAGGATGGTTTCTCCGATGTATATATATTTTATAATAGACAGTGAAACGGGGTAAATAAGAATGCAGGGGTGAAAAGGGACGAAACCTAAAACCTTACACAGTTAGTTTATGGTTAGTTTCATCTCTACGTAATAAGTTTCGTCCCTTTTCACCCCTGCATCCCTATTAAACCCCGTTTGACGGTATTAGTGGTATATTTGAATATATTGTACTAGAGTGTTTTCTGTATTACAATAAAGTTAAATATTTTTAATCGTGTTTTATTTATACCATCTTTATTTTACTGGATATCACGCATTATTCTTGCAGCTGTGATCCTAATAGACTTACGTTGATTTAAATAGTAAATACCGATGACTAAACCCCGTTATCTATCTAGCATATTGGTGGCAACTGATTTTAGGGTTGGGGTAATCATAATTAAATAAATCTGTTTTCTTGAAAAACTTTAAAAACAATTAGGGATAGCTATATATAGATAGGGATAACTAAGGGAGATGGTCGCGGGTTCGAGTCTCACGTGTCGACATTTTTCTTTGTTGTTTTAAAGTTTTTCAAGTTTCCCAAGCACGGGATGAGTGCTATAAAAGTTTTCAAATCAGCTTAGCTAGTTCTATGTTATTTTGGTAGATAATGCCAAATTATGTCCCAAGAAGTTGGGTATGACTGTTGTGGGTAGAGCGATGAAGGAGATATTTCTGCGCAGTGAACGGTTGTCCACGGTACAAGCGCAATCCAACTCGATCTTAAAACTTTCAGTCAAATAATTATGAACTTAGATTAAGGCAACTTGTCAAAGATTATGAATGATACTTTGATTGAGATTGACTTACCACACAAACTCATGGCCTCCATTAAGAGCATATTGTTCTGTGATCACGACTGACGGCCAACAACACAATAAGCCAAACATGTCCCCCATTCTCAGGTTAAGGAGACCATGCCATGACATTCTAGCAGCAATACAAAACAAATATACTAAACACAATATAGCACATTACACAGCAATGTCGTTACCAGTCCCGACGAGAAAGACCTAGATAGCACCAGTTGTCAGGTTGTTGTGTGCCGGTATGGAGGGTATGGTAATAAGGGAAATTTATACATCTGGCATTAAGAACTCGCTACATCGCGCACGCACCTATACATCGCACCTATAACATCTTTCGTGTCTATAGGTGATGATTTACTCTTTTCATCAGGAAAGGTATAGCTGCTTGTTTGCTATCTTATGATAAGTACCTATATAAAAAATTCAAGTCAAATGTCATACAGAGGACTGCTATTCGTGTTTCGGTTTGGAGGGTAAGGTAGCCGGGTAACTTATGCATGTGGCCTAAGACCTCGCCACAAGATAGCAACGCACCATTAACACTTTTGGTGTCTATAGACGACGGTTGACTCTTTCCATCAGGAGACCCATCTGCTTGTTTGCAAATAAGATAATATTGTAAGATAATAATATAAAAAAAGATAGTTCTCCTGATGGAAAGAAATAACCATCATTTATAGTAATCAAAAATGTTAATGGTGCATTGCTATTCATGCGGAACGGTTGGAATACTACACGCATATGTTTACTGGCTACTACCTATAGTAATACACATATTTATCTATGCTGGCTACCTTACCCACAATACCGAAACACGACAGCGAAAAAACTCGAGCGAAGTTGTAAGCAAGAAGATCTTAAGTTTTTTATATAATTTGTTTAAAAGATTGTATTTCATTTAAAACGAAGTGTTACAGCGGTTGGTATGCTTAGTCTACCTCCATACAAACATGTATACAAATTACAAACACAACACAAAACAAATTATATGTTTATATAATTATTTAAAAGATTGTATTTCATTTAAAGCGAAGTGTAGTAAACATTTCTTAAAATTACGTAAAACGTTCAAAAATAAACATTATCTATAATATACATATAATATAAAATAAAATAAACCAAGTATATATATATATATATATATATATATATATATATATATATATATATATATATATATATATATATATATATATATATATATATATATATATATATATATATATATATATATATATATATATATATAATAGGATGGAGGTTAAAAACTTGCAAAATAGTTTTACGTATACTCTAGACATATTGAATGAAGAATAATAACAATTTGCGACTGAATAGGCCGGCACGCCCGGTGAGATACCACTCTCTAACTTGACACCGACGTAAAGTAGCAGCTCTGTTGCTGCGTTTCGTTCGGTTTGTGAGAGTCCCGGAGGTCTAACCCCCCCCCTCCCACCCCCACACACACACACTATGGATACGCGATTTGAAAAAATCTACCCCAGGGGGGTACCACTTGCGCCTGCAGTGGAGAATTCCCCCCCTGGGCATCCGTGCTCTGGATTCAAGCCAGATCAGGGATGCCAGGAAAGCCAGCTTTGCTCTTCTGGACCAAGACACGGATATTTTCTCGGGCTGATACTTCTTACCTCTCCTTCCCGGGGAAAAAAATTGGAACATTCCTTTGTACTGCGGGCTGGTGTGTGCGCATACGTCAGAGAAGATATCTGTTACCGGCGCTTCGGCAGGCTTGAGGTCAGGACCTATCCATCCTCTGGTTACGCGTAGCTTGCGTTGACCATCCGCACGCAGCTACGCGTGCCTATACAGGTCCCATAGTGGGAATGCTGAACTTGACCGGCTCGTCGAACACTTACAAATGGCTGTAGATTCCGTGTTACAGCAGACCCCCTCCGCAGACATCGTGATCTTGGGCGATTTTAATGCCCACCACGCCGAATGGCTATGTTCTCGCACCACCGATCATGCGGGGAGGTCTGTTCACGATTTTGTCTTGGCGTATGGTCTAACACAATTGGTAACCTCGCCTACGCGAGTTCCCGATGTGGATGGCCATACGCCTTCACTGTTGGACCTCCTGCTAACCTCTCACGCGGATCGTTATCAGGTATCGGTGGACGCTCCACTTGGCGCGTTGGACCACTGCCTGATCCGGAGCAAAGTACCGGTCACGCGCCCATCACGGCCTCCTTTTGTAGGCTGTCGACGCGTTTGGCACTATAGGTCAGCAGATTGGAACGGGATGCGGTCTTTCTTTGCATCCTACCCACGGGGGCGGTTGTGCTTCTCGCTGGCTGATCCGAATGCTGTCGCTGATGTGGTGCTGCAGGGCATGGAACTTTTCATTCCATCTTCTGCGGTGTCCATCGACGGCAAGTCTCAGCCTTGGTTAAGTCGCCACTACAAAGCGGCTTTACGCCGAAAGCAAGAATGCTACCGAGCTTGGGCTGCTGCGTCGGCATCTCGTGATGTAAAAACTAGTGCATTACGAAAGGAGTACAACTGTTCCTCGAGGTTCTTCAAAAGAGCTATCGCCAAGGCAAAAGCGGAACACATTGGCAGAATTGGTGAGAAATTAGTTCGCCTTCCTTCTGGCACTAGTGCGTTCTGGTCTCTCGCCAAGGCTGTCTTGGGGAATTTCTCGCAGTCTTCATTTCCATCCTTGCACAGAGACGATGACTCTCTGGCCCATACCGCAAACGAGAAAGCCGATTTTATGGGTTCGTTCTTTGCGGTCAACTCGACTCTGGATGACCAAGGGAACGCACCGCCTACCATCCCGCAGTGTGATAGTTCTATACCAGAACCACAGTTTCGGCAGTCATCTGTGCGTAAAGCACTACATTCCTTGGACATCGACGCGCGATGACGGCGCATGCTCCGACCTCAAACCTGTCAATGCTGGTGTTCCCCGAGGCTGCGTGCTATCAACGACATTTTTTCTTCTGCATATCAATGATTTGTTGCGAATTAGTAACATAATTGCTATGCGAACGACAGTACTGGTGATGCTACATACTCCGGGCGTAGCGGTATTTCTCGGGAACACGTCGAAGAGTGCCGGAACAAGCTCCGCGTGTCTGAACTCGAGAATCGATTAACCAATGTCTCAGAATGGGGTCGTCAAAATCTTGTTACACTTCCCTTGTGGAAAAATTTCTCGGATAAAAGTAGGTAAATAACTTACAAAGTGAAAGTAACAGTTTATGAATGTTTATTTTTATTTAAAAAGTCGAAAAAAGTCTTACAAAGTCGGAAAAACTCTGAATTTGATATAAAAATTCGTAGTAATTCCAAAATTTCGGACTCTTCCAGAAGAGTTATTCAGTGTTAATAAATCTTGCAACGTTTATGGGTACTAAAAGAAATATATTAAAAGTTATTAATACTACGAAAGTGTAATAAAGGGGAAAAAAATATAACTAATACTTCCCCGGTTTTCCGTTTAAGAATTTGAAACTTTCTTCTTTGTTTAAAAAAAGGTTACCGTTACTGTCGATCAATATTATAAACTTTGTTTCTTCAATTTTTGATAATTATTATTAAAATCTATTATATCACAACGTTATTTGCCAATTTTTATTTTATTGTACTTTTATTACATAAATATATTTATAAATTAAGTAAAAATTAAAACAGCTGATCTAATTAGCTTTTGACAGGTTGAGTCAGTGTTGCCAGAGAAAAAGTCAATCTTTCGTCCTTAAGCCGGCTGTACACATTGGGCCAAGCATTGGGCCAAGCATTGGGCCAACTGTTGGGCCAACATTAAATGTTTCTGTTTACACATTGGTGTATTGACCATTCTGCATTGGCTCTTTAATAACGATGGACGTAGAATCTCTTACAGCCGTAAGATTTGTCATTAAAGATTCCTTTTTCTTTTTTAGTTCAATAACAGGAATACTTATCTTTTTTTTTCATATCATAAGACATATGGGTCTCCTGATGGAAAGAGTCAACCATCGCCAATAGACACCAAAGATGTTAATGGTGCGTTGCTATCTTGTGGCGAGGTTTAATGCCACATGTATAAGTTTACCGGCTACCTTAACCTCCAAACCGGAACACGACAGTGACTAGCACTAACGCTATTTCAGCAGCAATCTGCTATACGTTTCTAAGCATCATTAACCTGAAAAAAAAGTATTAAAAAATGGTATTTTTAATAACCTAACCTAATACCTAATGTCATCTGAAACAGTGCACTGCTCTGAACCTCCTCTCACCAATGAGGCAAAACAATGCGAAATGAGACAAGACGAGAAAAGTTTAAAAAATAACTAGTATTGACTTGAATTCAATACGAACAACACGTATTCGGAATTAGGATAGATTCCATATAATAATTCCGTATAAGATACTAAAAATAATAATTACTTTATACTTTAAAAACAGTCCAAATCTCGTAAATATGTATCGATAAGTAATTATTATTTTCAATATGTTACAGAATTTCTCGATAAAGATGATCATATTTAATAATTTTGGTGTAATAATGAAAAAGTTTCAATTCATAAAGTACATTCATCATCATCAGTCATTCATTGGTTCGTTTTGATACATTTCTATGAATTGTAAAACCTCAGTGTTTGTGTACGCCATCGTAACTCGGGAACAACAATTTAACTCAAGCGCAACACAACCGTCTTTACTGACGTATGACAATGAACTGAATAAGAGGCCAACGTGTGAACACCGTTGGCGGAGCGCGCCAAGTGGTTAGCGACCCTGACTACGCAATCAACGGGGCTCGGGTTCGATCCCCGACGGGGACAAGCATTTGTGTGATGAGCGTAAATGTTTGTATTTCTGGGTTTAGGTGTTTATTATATATATTCTGGTATTTATATATTATGTATTTCTATGTATTAGTATCGTTGACTAACACCCATAACACAAGCAAATATTTGCTTACTTTGGGGTTAGATCAGTAAGTGTAGTTTGTCCCGTGAATATTTATTTATTATTATTATATATTTATTTTTATAATAGATGGCGTTAGCAGTAATAAAATTCTAATACAAAATGTATTTTCTATTTTTTTAATGTTTATGAAATAGCATTTTAATGGTAGATAATATATCTAGACATGAATTTAAACCACCACGTCAAAGCCCAAACCTTAAAGTGGGATACTTTTTCAGGAAAATGTACCGCAAAAGTGCATAGAAAGTCGCCTAGTGTAGGGCTCGCTTCGCTCGCCATAATTATACTGGCTGTTGCCCAAGACTTCGTCCGCGCGGACTTCGTTTACTCCGCACAGCACCTCCCCCGTAGGTGACAGCTTGATAATATGTAGCCTATATGTTGACCCGACCTGTTAGTAATAGTCATACAAAATTTGAAATAAATCCATGTAGTACTTTTTGAGTTTACCCCGGACATACATACAGACAAACAGACAGACATAAATTCTAAAAACTATATTTTTGGCTTCGATATCGATTGTAGGTCACCCCCAAGTATTCTTTTAAAAAAAATTCAGTACAGTTTTGACTTTCCTACGATTTTATTGTATGTATAGATAATTTTTCATAGTACGGTCAATTACCTTAGTAAAAGACTATCTAATTACAACATTTCATTAAAACCAATAGAGCTGTTTTGGAGAAACAATTCAATAATACATGAATTACTCGTTTGGATGGAAATGGAGTTTTCACCATATGTCCGCGTTTTGTGGGCTTAGGAACCATTTTCGACTATTTTCGCGATGACGTCAGTATGTCTGTATGTATGTGTGTGTGTGAGTGTGTGTGTGTGTGTCAACAACTCATAAGTTTTGAACGCCTGGACCGATTGAAACGCGGTTGGTGGCATTCGATTGGATTCCGCTCAACTTATACTTCCTGAAATTTTGTACCAAATGGGCCTAAGAGATTTTGAGAAATTTTGAAAATACCCTAAACAAATTGTGACGAAACAATTTTTTTTTTAATAACTTCCAGATTAATGTACCGATTGAGTACAAAAACTATTCCTCAAAAAAATACATCTAATGCATAAATTGCCTCAAAATCAGTTTATTCGTTTGGAAGTAATCGTTGACGAAAATTTTGAAAAAAGTGTTTTTTCGACATAACTTCGAAATATTTCAACCAATTATTTTTTGGTATTCTACGATATTTTAATACTATAAAAATTACGTCGAATGCCCTTTTAAAAATCAAAACCGAACCTTATTTTCAAAGGTTACAACTTTTCAAATATTAAAATTACGTTTTCTTTAGCAAAGTTACTTAATATTTTGGAAATAACTTTCAGGCTAATATACCGATTGACTTCAAAATCTTATCATCGTTTCTCCTTTAAAAACTGCGCCAAGTACCGTTAATTGGATAAAAATCGGTAAATTTGTTTGGGATCTATCATAGACGAAAATGTTTTTTTGACATTGCTTCGAAATTTTTGAACCTACCGATTTTTTAGCTAAAGCAATATTTAAATTGAGTTGAATGCCATTTGAAAGATCAAATCGATCATCGTTTCCAAAATATACAGCTTTTCAAAAATCAATACGTGCCAAGAAAACTTATCAAGGACGTACTACGTGCGTCTTCCCGGTTGAAATTTGGATGTTTTTTGATTTCAATGGCTTCTTTCACTAGCCGTGAATGTAATATGGCGTTCTGTCGAAAATACGCGTGGCCTATGAAATTCCATCCAGTGATTACGGCCCGACTACAGCTGTAGATGTTTAGCAATCGCCGACTTATTAACGTCGTTATTCTTGACTGCTTTGATATGCTACTAGGCCTCTGACACATGCTCTTAATAGCGGCTGTACACATTGGGCCAAGCATTGGGCCAATGCTTGGCCCAACGTGTAGAAGCCTACTTGGCGCTACGTTGGTAGTTGGCGCCAACATTGGCCGGCCAAGCGAATGTTGTCGGTTTTTCGTGCGCACATCAAAGGATCTTGGCGCGCTCCGCCAACGGTGTTCACACGTTGGCCTCTTATTCAGTTCATTGTCATACGTCAGTAAAGACGGTTGTGTTGCGCTTGAGTTAAATTGTTGTTCCCGAGTTACGATGGCGTACACAAACACTGAGGTTTTACAATTCATAGAAATGTATCAAAATGAACCAATGAATGACTGATGATGATGAATGTACTTTATGAATTGAAACTTTTTCATTATTACACCAAAATTATTAAATATGATCATCTTTATCGAGAAATTCTGTAACATATTGAAAATAATAATTACTTATCGATACATATTTACGAGATTTGGACTGATTTTAAAGTATAAAGTAATTATTATTTTTAGTATCTTATACGGAATTATTATATGGAATCTATCCTAATTCCGAATACGTGTTGTTCGTATTGAATTCAAGTCAATACTAGTTATTTTTTAAACTTTTCTCGTCTTGTCTCATTTCGCATTGTTTTGCCTCATTGGTGAGAGGAGGTTCAGAGCAGTGCACTGTTTCAGATGACATTAGGTATTAGGTTAGGTTATTAAAAATACCATTTTTTAATACTTTTATTTCAGGTTAATGATGCTTAGAAACGTATAGCAGATTACTGCTGAAATAGCGTTAGTGCTAGTCACTGTCGTGTTCCGGTTTGGAGGTTAAGGTAGCCGGTAAACTTATACATGTGGCATTAAACCTCGCCACAAGATAGCAACGCACCATTAACATCTTTGGTGTCTATTGGCGATGGTTGACTCTTTCCATCAGGAGACCCATATGTCTTATGATATGAAAAAAAAAGATAAGTATTCCTGTTATTGAACTAAAAAAGAAAAAGGAATCTTTAATGACAAATCTTACGGCTGTAAGAGATTCTACGTCCATCGTTATTAAAGAGCCAATGCAGAATGGTCAATACACCAATGTGTAAACAGAAACATTTAATGTTGGCCCAACAGTTGGCCCAATGCTTGGCCCAATGCTTGGCCCAATGTGTACAGCCGGCTTAAGGACGAAAGATTGACTTTTTCTCTGGCAACACTGACTCAACCTGTCAAAAGCTAATTAGATCAGCTGTTTTAGTTTTTACTTAATTTATAAATATATTTATGTAATAAAAGTACAATAAAATAAAAATTGGCAAATAACGTTGTGATATAATAGATTTTAATAATAATTATCAAAAATTGAAGAAACAAAGTTTATAATATTGATCGACAGTAACGGTAACCTTTTTTTAAACAAAGAAGAAAGTTTCAAATTCTTAAACGGAAAACCGGGGAAGTATTAGTTATATTTTTTTCCCCTTTATTACACTTTCGTAGTATTAATAACTTTTAATATATTTCTTTTAGTACCCATAAACGTTGCAAGATTTATTAACACTGAATAACTCTTCTGGAAGAGTCCGAAATTTTGGAATTACTCCGAATTTTTATATCAAATTCAGAGTTTTTCCGATTTTGTAAGACTTTTTTCGACTTTTTAAATAAAAATAAACATTCATAAACTGTTACTTTCACTTTGTAAGTTATTTACCTACTTTTATCCGAGAAATTTTTCCACAAGGGTTAACCCCAAAAAGACGCAGCTTTGTGCGTTCACCGCTAAAAAACATACCTTTGTCGTATTACCTGGGTTCGAGAGTACTTGCCTGACAGCGTCAGCTAGTATTGGAATACTGGAAGTCGACATATCGAACAATGTTCAGTTCCGCGATCACTTGGAAGGAAAGGCTAAACTAGCCCCCAAAAAGCTTGGCGTACTCAGTAGAGCAAAGCAGTACTTCATGCCAGCCCATCGTCTTCAACTTTACAAGGCCCAAATTCGACCTCACATGGAGTACTGTTCTCACGTCTGGGCCGAGCTCCTCAGTACCAGCTTCTTCCTCTTGATCGCATTCAACGTAGAGCGGTTCGAAGCGTCGACGATCGGGCTATTTCTAATCGCCTTTACTCTTTGGTGTTACGCAGAGATGTAGGTTCGCTCTGCATCTTTTACCGTATGTATCATGGGGAGTGTTCCGAAGAGTTATTCGGACTAATTCCTGCCGCTAAATTCCATCATCGGACATCGCGTCCAAATTTAAAGTTCCATCCTCACCACCTCGATGTCTGGAAATCCGCAACCGTGAGCTTTTGTCGGCACTTTTTGCCTCGCACAACTCCTTTGTGGAATCAATTACCCTCGGGGGTGTTTCCGAACGGATACGACTTAGGGACCTTCAAGAAACGAGCTTATTCATTCTTAAAAGGCTGGCAACGCAACTGCAAGATCCCCGGTATTGCAGTTGTCCATGGGCGGCGGTGATCACTTACCATCAGGTGCACCACCTGCTCGTTTGCCCCCTCTGCTAAAAAAAAGTGTTGCCTAACAAACACTCACAGGCAAGGATGAAACCCCTTTTTTACAAAACAAATATTTAACAATAATGGAGGTACTATTATGTTAAAGTGTACTAAATTTAGGCAATTTAATTATAATGAAGCAATTGAATTGCCTACTTGTTTATACGAAAATTATTTTTCTCTTTTTCGTGTTAGTCATAATATCACAATATTTTTTTCTTTAAAGTGGGTGAGATTATATACAAAGAACTTTCAAAGAGGGTCAGATTAAAATTCAATCATTATGCAACCGATTTCAAATGTATTTTGGTACCTACTAGCTGCAGCGTGCAGCCTGCTGCATGTAAAAGTTTTTGGTGAATCCCGCGGGTTCACCTTATTTTTAAAAGAGTAAGTTTATTTCTAAAAAAAAACTGTTGAGTTGTGATGACCTTAAATTGGTTTGTTTACATGTATTCGTCTTTGAATTTAGCTGAAGTATAATAAATGATTGGCGACTTGTAAATAATCAAAATTTTTTATTTTGTTTGCTTAATAATTTTATTGATTTGGCAACTTTGTTTTCAGCTTCATCAAACAATTAATAATGATTATAATTCATTCATTCATTGATAAAACCCTTTTCCTTAAAATATACTTGAAAAATCAGTTTTTAAAGAAAACCGATAATTATCCGGTTTTATCGAAAAATGAAACCTATATTAATATTTTTTTATTTATTATCGGAAAAGTTCGATAATTGCATGCCTTAACTCCTATACGCACTGGCTAACATTAATAACAAAAACCGTCAATATATTTTACACTAGCACTAGCCGACTAAACAAAGCACTAAAGCAAAACACTATCCGTATGTAGACTTAATTACTCACTCAATTTTATCACAATGTACTATATCCATCGAACTCGGAAATCTTCCCTCACCGACTATATCGCTTCACACTAATCAGAAGTACTTTATTCAATAAAACTTTTTACAAGTTATTTTGACATGTCAACATTCTTTTAACTACTACCGGATCGGAAATACGGCCACACACCGAGAAGATCCGGCGGAAGAAACTCAGCGTGCTTGTCGTTTTCATATCATTTTTTTTTCACAATATAATAAGATTATAAAATATATACATATATGAGAGATTGGTATGAGGAGCGATAATTTAAACCCAGGCTTTTTTTATTTACTAAATAATCTGAGATTTTATTGACCTTTTTTACATAGATTTGTTTTAACACATTTTTTAAATTTATTGACTGGTAGATCTCATAAGAGATATATATATATATATAGTGGCTATAAAGTCTTCCAACTTATCGTTTTCCAATCGCTTTACAAAATTAACTCGCTTCTCGCTGACACGTCTTCATATATACATCCCAGCCCCCAGGTAAGCAAGCATTCGTCAATGTTTTGAAAATTCTACGAATGACTTGTAAACAACTTACACGTAAACATGTCATAGAACACATTAGTTTCAACCTAATGCTTAATGCGAGAAAGTCCATTACGGCATAGCTGTTTGTGTAACGGATTTATTGTTTACCGGTTTACCAGCTGTCTCTTTCTTTTACATATAGATTTTTCCAGTATTCTCACTCTTCACTATTTCTAGAATATTCGCAACAATATTATAAATGCGAAAGTTTGTATGTTTTGATGTTTGTTACTCAATCAAGCAAAAACGTCTGGATGATAAGCTGGAATAGGACATATGATACGTAAAAAATATTCAGTTGCTGTCAATTCATTTAATTAGGTAAGGAACATTGCCGTCCGAGTGATTTATTTTAGTAATTTCTGAGAGTACAAATAAAATTGCAGTACGCACTAAGTACAAATTTCGAACAAAAAGTAGAAAAGAAGCGGTTGTTGTGAAAGTTTATTGTCAAATGTCATTGTCAAAATATGCCAATTGCCATTGTTGTCAAACAAGTTTCAACTTTGGTGGTGTGTAAACGTGTTAGTAAATTGAAATTTCTGAATTAAGACGGAACCTATTATATCTTTGATATACAGCTACATTCTAAGTGAAAGTCCACTAATAACAGACGCTTGGTTCTTGCTTTATTGTTTTAGTGTAACTATTTCAAAACGACCTGAAGATGTCCTATGCAGTAAGTATTTGTGATAGATAATTAACGTAGGGCGGATCCCGATGACGTAAAAATCTATTAGGGCTTAGGGCGGGAACTGTAACCTTGACCCGTACTACTAGGAAGTGACAATTTGTATTTTGTCGTGTATTTGATTCATACCTGTTAATGTAATCAGAACTGGATGTGTTTGTACCAGCAGTTTTGACTCATGCAATTGCCTAAGTATATACCTATTTAAAGTAATGAAATCAGCAACGATAATACAAGATTTACAGTAATTGCTAAATTAATTGTGCAATATACAGGGTATAACAAAAATAAGCACTAACTTTCAAGGGTATACGTGTACATGAACCAAACAAACACCTGGTAAAATATTATACCAAAAGGCACACATTTTTTGTTTCATATAAATTTAGTAAAATAAGAAATTAAAGTTTATTTTCACACCCCTACCTTGAAGATGGAAGTGATGTGACGTCAGCAACACTTTGAATGAATAGCGTGACGCACACATAGACATGAAGAATACCGCGTACTTGTACTTACACACATTTAATAAGCAATTTTTTACATATCACTTTCGTCACTGATTAATTATTATACATTAATCCAAATTCACTATTTACAGGCAATAATAAAACAACACTGTCTTCAAATTAATTTATAAGTAAGGTTCAAAATGACCACCACCCTTCTCAATGCAAAGAGCAGTTCTGCGTAACATTGATAACCTTACATTATGCAACATATGTGGGGTTATGGACCTAAATGCTGCATTAATTTTACCTTCCATCTCTTCACGTGTATGACATTCCACAGAGTAAACTTTATTTTTCACATAACCCCATAAAAAGTAGTCTAGGCACGTGAGATCTGGAGAACGAGGTGGCCAAGGCACCGGGCCACTTCGACCTATCCACTCTGCAAATCGATCGTTTAAATAATCACGCACAGGGCGTGCAAAGTGAGCGGGTGCTCCATCGTGCTGAAAAATTATATTACGGTATACATTCAGTGGAAGATTTTCCAGATGTTCTTCTAAATCCTCTCTCAGGTGTTGTAGGTACCTTTGAGCGTTAAGACCCTGAGGTAAAATAGTCGGCCCCAAAACATAGTCCCCAACGATGCCTGCCCAGACATTAATTCTCCACTGGTGCTGAAAGCTACTTTCACTCGAGGCATGCGGGTTATTATGTGCCCACACATGCTCGTTGTGCAAATTGAGCTCACCATTTCTTGTGAAAGAAGCCTCATCTGTCCATAAAATATTAAAAGCAAATTCGGGATTTGCTTCAGCACGGTTCTGGTACCACCTACAAAAGTCCATTCTGGGCATATGGTCTGCAAGTCCTATCTCCTGAGTCCTTGGTAAAAAATGGTAGGGATGTCGTCCATCATCCTGCAGAGTACGCCACACCACCATATGGTTTACATTTAACATAGCACTGCATCGGCGTGTGCTGGTCCGAGGATTCTCGTCAAAATGATTTAGAATTCGAGTCTCAATAGCAGTACCTACTCTTGAATTAGGACGTCCAACGTTTCGTTCGCGGTGGAAGGAACCAGTACGCTGAAGTCGTAAACACATGTTACGGAATACGGAATAATACTGAGTACGGAGGTAATTGACGTTGTTCTGCTGGTGGCCTTCCATCAATAAACCGTTGTCGGTAAATCTCCCTCGCTTCATTAATGCTACCATTCCTAGCAGCACCAACACATAGCATCATTTCGTAAAATTCACTATTAGTGTAAAGGTGACGGTCATTATTATTTCTACGTGGCATTTTTAAAATCGCGATTTCCAATCAATGGGTATTAAGTAAGATTCATAAAAAATCGGCAATAATAGCAATAGTTACGCTCTCCAAAGACAAACGGCAACTGAATAAAAAAATAAAAATTCCTTTACAATTATCTAGGTACTTTTCCGAACTAATTAGGGTTCAGTGAAACAAATTTAAAAATAATCTTCTTCATCTTAGAGTTTATTCCGGTTATTCTCCACGCTTGCGCTAGGAACGAGTTTGAGTTTGCCGTAGCGACTGTCGTCTAACCTCCGAACCTCTCTGGAGGAAGCCGGTGCCAGGACCTCTTTCATTGTACAGCAGTCAGGTTGTCTTGGGTCCCGAAGGTGGTGGTGGGACCCCTTGCACCATAAATAAAAAAAAATCATTTCCCGTGTTAGTTTGAGTGCCTTAAGAAGAATTACCCTCCATTCTACCAGGCGAACTGAGAATCGAACCCAGTACCTTACGAAGAAACGCCTAAACCGGCATCACTCTTATCATAAAAGTGACAAAAATGTTGACTAAAACTATACGGAACTACATATTAGTATGATTTTACATAAAAACAAAATGGCAGAAAAAAGGGAGTGTCTTGTCTCTTTCCGAAAGTGGTCTTTTCGCCAATCAAAGCGTTTCGTTGCACTTTGTATAAGCCGCAAAACACGTGTAAGTTCTAAAGGCCTGTACAAACGACCGGCGGCGGCTTTAAAGTTAACTTAATACTTTTTCATTTCCAGTATGATAAACAATATTTTGATGAAAAAGATTAATTTTTCTGAATGAATGAACAGGTTGATATGTAATCCCGGCAATCGCTAAAATTAGCAATAGTTTTCGTTGGTTTCGCTTGCGTGGTTTATTTTTGACATTCACAAAAAACTAACCACGCGTGCGAAGCCGCGAGCAACGGCTAGTATTTTATAAAATCTTTGATCTAAAATGTAATCAAAAAAACGTAGTCAAAAATTATCTTTTTCCTGAAATAACTACTACTTAGAAAGGTCTTGCCAATTTCTCCCGTGAAACAGCTTTGCTGTGTTTCGGAGAGAAGGGCAAGACAGGCACTGTAATTACTGGCACCGAGACTTAACATCTTATGTCTCAGGATCTTAACATCTTATGTCTCTAACACATGAATGGAATACCTGGGCTAGTTCCAGCCCAGGTATCCCATTTTTGTTCATTAGCGACGTCGACCACTTACCATCAGGTGGCACGTCTGCTAGTTTGCCTATCTCAATAACATAAAAAAAGGTAAGAAGAGGCGCACCTAAAACAAACTTTAGGTAGGTACTAAGTTCCATCAGCCATGTAGTGATAGTGACAAACGAGCCTATCAACTCACCGGGAACATTCCGATTCTTGACATTTTTTTAGCAGTGCTAGCCATGTCTAATTTCATATGTAACGAAAATTAATTTGCGCAATTAAAATTCCCGCGGAAAATATTCAGTAGTGTGTGTGAGCAAGGCCTTAAGTCGGGCGCTTGGTGTTGAGACGCCTAGCGCGATGTCGGTAATACTTCAAATCAAAGGACTTCTAGGCTAATCAATGCGTAGGTTTATTTGTCAAAAATGCTTATAAAAGGTTGTGTTGTGTCTTAATTCTTAATGATAATGCATATTTATTTTGCGAAGTGTCGTGTTATCAACGAGAAAGTTTTACTAAGTTTTTAGAATTGTGTGTAAAAAAAGTGATAATAGCTATGATTTACCTGCTCAAAAACTAATTACCTATTTAGACACCTTGTTATGTGAAGTTAGAAGCAAACAGGGTAGGTACTAGAGGTAAGTATTATGCCATTAAAACAGTTTGTAAGTTGAAACCATGCCAGATAATACATTGTAAAATGCCTATGAATCACGGAATAGATTTAGGTACCTACACTGAAAACACATGTGAATAGTTGACTTTGAAGGTGGATATTGTGTGATGAAGTAATTTATGTAATGTGTTTTCATAACAAAAAGATACCTTAATTAGTTATATTGGATTATTTGCCACGATTGTTTTAGAATGTATGTACCAAACTAATAGTTTCACTCAGAGTTAGAAATAATAATCCAGGTCACAATAAATTTTAGGTACACAGCTGATATAATTTTGTTGCCAGGCGGGAGATTTTCCTGCATGAAATGCCTAATAGCCGCAGGTTTGCCTTACGTAAACTAGGTATGAGACTACTAGGTAGGTATTTACGATTAATAAAATTTTATGAGATTTTTTTTATTGAATATGAGTATAGTAATTAATAATTATTTTAATATGATCGTAATATGCTATCGAGTGACACCAATAGTCGGACAGTGTTTTTTTTAACATAATGTAATAATTATGGCTATCAAAACCCAGTTAAGTTACCTATGAATCAAATTGTCCAGCCTGGTAATCAAACTAAGGACCCTCATGGGTTTATTCCAACATCAGTCCTGGTAGAAAAAAATATAAAAAAACTCTTTAAATAATATCTACATTATTTACTCTGTCAAGTAATTAGTACTTTGTTGTGCGTCTAGCAGTTCATTGACATCTATCATATGATTGTGACCTTTCATAGCTGCGTAAACCGTGCGCGTACGTTACTGCGTGCTATACTTCAGGGCTGCCACAGATCATTTTGAAAAAAAACTTTGACATTCATTTTCTCAGAAATTTCATAGTTTTTATTTATTAAAAATGTATAATTAAAGAGCTAACCACACATCCTGAACGCTCCTTCAGTATTAGTGCTTATTTTTGTTATACCCTGTATAATATGCCCTAATTTACAAAGGGTTTATTTATTTTATGCTATTCTCAAGTCAACACCCCCTGTGTTGACTTGAGAATAGCACAGTCATTAGTCACTATCATTTTTTTTAATACATGATCTATAAAGTATGTTTTATTATAGACTAACAAGCAATGTCTCTTGATGCTAAGAAACAACAATGAGTTATGAACACAAAAATGCTAACAAGGATTTGTTTGAAAAATCCACCTTTGTAGAATATAAGTGTTAATGATGGCAAGATTTGATTACGATGATTCAATGTATTTTTATTCTTTTAATATTAGATATCATAGCATTAATTATCAAATGCATTCTTATAGCGATTTCTAAGAATATATTCAGTAGAATATGACTGGATAGGGTTGTGTCTAGATCACCGTTTCCCATATAGGGTTCCGCGGTACCGCGGAATGGTCACAGGAGTTCCGTGGTCTGGCCGAGAGCTAAATTAAATGCACGGCTATACCACCAATTGCAGTTTTTAGGCCCCAGATGGAAAGCCCAATTTTAACACTATTTTAATACTATTTTAAGAAAATATGTGAATTAATTTCATTGTTCACATCATTGAATTGGTTATAGTTACTACTTTTTTTGACTTTGTATAATAAATATTTTGTAATGATTAAAATATCATCAGTTAGTGTTCTGAGACCAAAAAAAATCGGTTAACCCTGGTCTAGATTATATATATCCATCTTACACCCCCCCCTTCCCCCACCAACTTAATCCACTGATAAATGTAATAAACTTATATTGTCAAATTAGTTAAGCCACCCCAAACAAAAATTCTGGATCCTTGGACTGTGGGGACATATTACAAAGTGTTTTACTGTAAGAAGCCAAAAGAGGCAAAAATCATAATTGACTGGTATAATAATATATTTTAAAGAGTACTAGCTGCAACCCACACCCCACTGCATTATAAAAGACTTTTGGTAATCCCACGGAAACACCAAATTTTTTCAGGATATAAAGTAACCTGTATGCTCTGTCGGCTCATCACCTACATGTGTCTCAAATTTCATCCAAATTGGTTCAACTATTTTTGTGTGTTGAGTGACAAACATCCATCCATACATCCAAATTTTTGCATTTATAATATTTAGATAAAAATTAATGGGGTCAATTAGTAGGACACACTACAAAATTAATTTAGATTTGTAGTAGTTTGAACATAATTTAAACAGTTTGTTATTGCATATAAACTTCTATCTATCTATATTAATATTATAAATGCGAATGTTTGAATTAAAAGCAAAAGCAAAAACTACTGAAAGGATTTGAATGAAATTTGGTACACAGGTAGATGATGACTTGGAATAGCACATAGGCTACCTTCTATCCCGGAAAAATTAAGTGATCCCGCGGAATTCGCCAAAATCTTTTATAATGCAGCGGGCTGCATGCTGCAGCTAGTTGTATTATAAATGCAAAAGTTTGGATTTGGATGGATGTTTGTTACTCAATCATGCAAAATGTCTGAAGCCAATTGGATGAAATTTTCCACATATGTAGGTAATTTCATCCTGAAAAATTCATTTGTTCTCATGGGATTCACTAAAAACTCTTACATTGCAGAGGACTGCAGGTTGCAAGCAGTAGTGTAGTATAGAAAAAAAAAAAAAAGATAAAAATACATAAATAAAAGTATTTATTTGTATCTATTTATTAATATAGAAATAAATAAGGACATGTCTATCCTGTTAATCAGAGAAATATTAACTTTATGTTGTAACTAACTACTAATATTAACTATATGTTTATGTACTGCCATCCTCAAGCTAAAATGCCGTTAACCAAAATCCTGCCAATTTAAGTTTTTTATGTTGGCAATTTGTCTTAATCAGAAAAAAATCTATTGATCTATTCTGATAGAATTTTATTATGTCTTCTATTATATGTCTTATATTATAAAAGTTATTATTATATTCTGATAAGACAGATTTATAGATTTTTTTCTAATTAAGTGGGCTTCTAAAACTTAAATTGGTAGGATGTCTTATAAGGGCATTTTATTTTGAGGAACACAGTACAGCAGGTAAGCATTATGAAATCTGTTATTTCTTATTTATTTACTAATCGTTTTTTATTGAATTTAATGTTCCTATTTATTGTAAGTATAGATTTTTCAACCCACGAAAAAATTGAGGTTATCTGTTTGACATGTATGTATTGGAGTATGATGATCTTTTTAGGACTTCACGCATGTGTATTAAATTTTATAAGTGTATGTATGTTTATCCGCAATTTCCTCGGGAATTAAAAGCCTTAGTGAAATAATCCTTCTTGATTTAAATCGGGTACGTTCCAAATTAGGGAACAGTCAAAATTTCATCAAAATTGGTTCAGTAGTTTTGAGATATGGATATAATTGACGGATATTTAGTCAGTTTAAATCTTTAATTACTTTTATTTTGTTAATACTTCAGTATGATATATGCAAATGTTTTTTGGTGTAACATGATAAAATTTGAAATAGGAAAATTACAAATGTCAACAGTTGATTGATTGCAAATATTAAATAATGTAAAATTATTTTTTGGTTTAAGTCTTCTGTAATGTGGTCTTAGACATTTACATTTAGGGGTGTAAATTAACATATTACTTGTTTGACTCTGTACGGTTGAGGACAGTGAAATGCACATGATTGACTTTGCTATTGAGGCCAAAAAAACAGGTATGGATGATTAAATTTTTGCATAAGGCATGCACAGAAAGTAAAATTTTTGCATAATGCATACGTAGAAAATAAAAATCGTGCATATAATACATATAAATATTCTTTTGTTTTTAGCGAGAACCTACAGTGGTTGGTGTTACCAATTTCAATGCAGCGGAAGATGCAGCAACTCTGCGAGGAGCTATGAAAGGGTTTGGCACTGATGAACAAACTATAATTGATATTTTAACTTCAAGATCAAACATGCAACGTCAAGCTATCTCACAAGCCTTTACACATGAATATGGCCGGGTAAGTAATAAATTGACTTTGACAATAATGTTGAACTTCACATTTTTCTTATTTAAACCTCAAACATGTCAAACTAAACAAACATTCTAAATCACCCACCGTATTTTTCTCCGCTACAAAATATGACTTTGTTAGTTTTGTAAGCTAATCCTAAATTTAAGATAATTAGGCAATCTGGCATTCCACCAGGCAGTTCAAAAAGGCTATGTATGTCACTCACATTGTGACAACTTGGTGGTAGGGTTCCGTAACTTCTCACTATGATATATTGTACCACAGCCTTACCTATGATATTAGCCCCAAAAGCATTAATGCTTGTCATAGTCATGTTACAGTTTGGAGGGTAAAGTTTGGAGTATAATCCCACCCATGGATAGCAACACGCCATTTACATCTTTGGTTTCACTTTCTATCATGAAAGCCGTCTGCTAGCTGTAATTCTCTATTTTAGACAGTAGGTATGTATTAGGCTACTTCATTTAATTTTACACAGTATTACTTTATTACTATACTTTATTAAAAATATATTGTCTATCAAGGAATGTTGCAGAACACACTCTTTTCTTCGAGTGCCGTTTTGGCTACTCTATATGTAATTTGTTCTGAAAATTTAAACCGATATGGATGGAGGATTATGGTGCAAGTCAGACTAATGAACCAAATGATTCCAAAATCTAATTTGCTATTTTTGTTAAAAAACCTGCATTGAATGCTACAAATGGGATCAAAATCGGTTGATTTATTGGGAAGTTATCTTTAATAAATAAATTTGAAAAATGATGTTTTCTAAAATACCTTCCAAAATATTTACTGTTGATGAAAAAATTTGAAAAATGATGTTTTCCAAAATACCTTCAAAATATTTGAGTACTCAAAAAATGCTGTTTGAAATATTAAACGCAGTTACAGCTTTTCAAAAATCAAAATAAGGTTTGTTCTCACTAGTTTGACTCATCAGTTCGATCATTCACGACCCGGTACCGGGTCATCAAAAAAAAAATACCGGGTCGCAACATTCCCGCCTTGCTTTTAAATTACCTACTATATAGATCGACGCGACGCAACGAAAATTCGTGAGCGTTGAGTGATGACAAAATAGGCGACATCAAAGTATGTAGCATTAATTAAACCTTTTTACTATTATTAAATATTTATTATTTCATCTAATAGAAGCTGCTTGGGTTTAAAAGTATTAAGTGGGTCACGAAGGGGCAGTGTGAAAATTACCGGGCCATATCAAAACAATGTGTGAGAAACACTGCCATAAGTACGTGACTTTAAAAAATTAATACTGAAAACACCGAGGAAAACGTGCGCGCAATTCCGCTCGCCTGGCGATGCGGCTAGACGCAGGGAACCTAACCGGAACGCATCGCATTTTCCGAAATCCACCGCGCAGAAATCCGCCCTGAGGCGTCCTGCTGTATCTGCAATCATGGGCGTACCCAGGTTCTGGTCCAGGATGGGGCAACCGTAACATTTTAAGACTATATTTTTATCTACAACAGTAGATAGTTTGTAGAGAGGTAAATAAATTCCAAGGGGGGGGGCAGCCCCCCCCCCCCCCCCCCCCCCCCCCCTCGGTACGCCCATGTCTGCAACAGTTTATATAAAATGTATAAAAACGATGCAGGTGGTTTTTTATGATGCGGCCATTAAATGAGCAAGAAAAATTGACATGAGTTCGAGAAACTTTAATAAAGAACACTCAGTGTGTTCTTACGACAGGGAAAGTCAAATAAAAGCAGAAAAGTGAAACACCCACGGAGGAATGGAAGAGCTTCAGGGTTAAGCAATATATTATGACGTAGATGCAGAATCTTAGTGTTCTTGCGAAGCCGAATAGGTTTACTTCAGATTTTTAAAATAACATCCAGACTAATTAATATACCTACCAATTAATTCCAAAATTGAATTTGCTCTTTTCCTTGAAAAACTGTGTCAAATGCCCTGTAGGATCTAAATCGATTAATCCCTATGGGAGTTACAGTTGAAAATATTTTTGGAATAAGGTGAAACAATTTTTTTCTTATTTTAAATTTAACTTCATCATGGATTTTGTTAAACTGTCGACTACGACGTTACTATAAGATCTTAAAATGCGTTGAATGACATTTAAATAATCTTTTTTTTAAAACCATAAGATAGCAAACAATTAGATGGGTCTCCTGATGGAAAGAGTCAACCATCGCCTATAGACACCAAAGATGTTAATGGTGCGTTGCTATCTTGTGGCGAGGTCTAGTGCCACATGCATAAGTTTACCGGCTACCTTACCCTGCAAACCGGAACACGACAGCGACAAGCACTGACGCTTTTGCGGCAAGAATAGGTAAGGCGGTGGTACCAGACCCGGGCGAGACAATTCAGAACTTTACCACCTAGTAGCCACGATGGTAGTGACTCGTACAGCCAATCGGTCGCTTTTTACGACCTGCCTGGCAGAACGGCAGTTGGTCTATTCTTCAAAGGAACCCAAAACCAACACGGCGTAAAATTTAAATAATCAAAATCGATCGTCGCCTTTAAAAGTTACATCTTTTCAAAAATTAAAATCGTTTTAACAATTTTCAACAAATTCTTGAACTCTTCGAACTTAAAAATCTGTGCTTACATTTTTCACTGATTCGAGCCTAAAATACTTCAAGCGGGAAGTTTTAGAGATGGGCTGCAGGGCAACCGGTTTAACCGATCTGGTTTTATTTTAAACGTTTCCCTAAAATAATACTCCTCTTAATTGTAAAATGTTTATAACTTTACATCGTTATAATCCCTAAAGATTTAGTTCGTGTACATTGTTGTTTCAATGTCGTGTAGTGATCTTAAAACCGACAAGGAAGCACGAATTTTCCCAAACAATTCTAAACCCCTCGGTGCGTGTTTAACGCATTTTTAATGCGATTTTTTCCAAGTTAATTTGATGTGTCATTCTGGTTCGTGACAAGGACGTCAAGTTCTTTTTGCTCTCAGAACAATTACGTATTCATGGTTTGATTCTCAGCTATGAATCACTGCCATACTCGTAGTATGGTAGTCCATTGAATGCTAAGATTTTACAATTGTATTTAATATGCATTAATTGGATTGCAAACAAGCTAATAGACACACACAGGAGTATTCGACCTCAAAATCCAGTCATAAATATTTTTTGTCCTTTTCTTATTGGAAATGGTATAAAATGACATCTCATGACTGGGTATTGTAGTTAATAATTTAAATATTAATGTATTTAGGTTCAATAAATAACAAATTTAAAAATGAGAAATTTTATTCTTAAATCATATATCTGAAACATCTTTCACTTCTAACGATTCTATTGTTTCTTGTAAGAAACTACCGCTCGTTTTTATTTTCCGCCATTTTCGTCTACAGCTCATAAATGGGTCAGAAGTCAGCAGAAGCCTATTTAACACGTCTATATTACAAAGTTTCCGTGAGAATTTCCTAGAGAAATCTTGTCTGTAACCTCTAAAATGTTTATTTCTAGCCTCCGCTGCTTCTTCTGACAATTGCCTAATAGGCAAAAGGGCATGTTTAATAATAGCAGGACCATGCACAAGTATTTTATGTAGTGTTGGTGTCATTGGATGCCAGTCATATAATCCTACATACAGTTCAGCAGTTTCATTTGCGAACTTCGCAAACTTAGTCACATCTATATCAAATCCAGAAGAAATAGCCTCTAATATTATTCTGAGTCTCTGTATGAGGCGTATGTTGATACCTGTAATTTCTGCAGCCGTTTCTGGATCGCTGAAAAACCTTCTAGATGTATTTTCTGAGTTCGAATTGCCAAAACCAGCCTTAGACATATCTATTATCAGTCCTGTTTTTGTTCTGAACTCCTTTTGTATCCTTTCTTTTGTAGCTTCTACAATATTTTTTCCTCTAGCTTGCCATTTTTTAAGTGGCAATTTGTAGGCAACAGGCAAAAGAGTCAAATAATCTAATTCTTGCATATAACACCGAAATTCCGAATCTGTGTGCTTCAGAATTTTCGGTGTTCGTCGTTTTTAAATCATTGAAATTTTTGGAAGTTTTTCTACATATATAGCACCTCATGGTAGATGTTGTGCCTGTAGCCGCATTACATACTTTGGCACCTACCATTGTCAGAGCCAGGGAGTGTGAAACATTCATTACAGTTCGTTCGTGTTTGTAATCTGTGTCTTTGTCAATTCTTTCACCTGATCTTCTACATACTTTATCTCATCTTTTGTGATATCGACAGTATCCTGTAAGAATCTTATTCTGATTGGGCGACAGAAACGTGGCGAAGAAGGCGTTGGGTTCTGCCATAAAATTTTCTTTCTATCTCCAATTATAGATTGTAGTCTCACGGGATATTGAGCTTTGAAAAATGTTAGAGTCATCATCAGCCTCTGAATCGTTTATAAAGTTTTGCTGAAAGTTTGATTGTTGACTGCCATCACAACCCCATTTCGAAATAAGTTCCATATTTAATAATTAATTCTTCTGAATCTCATGCATAAAATATATCTTCTAAGTATTTGCACAGTCTGGAAGCTGTGTGATTTAATAAATCTTGAAGTTGTACTTCTGCACAAGTTTTAGTAACACGTATCGATTCGACCTTAGGATAGCACTCTTTTTGGCTTCCTTAATAAGCAAATAACATGGATAAATATTGTTTTGCAGTATGAACTTTTAAACTAACGCGTTCTACTATCATTTTTAAAAATATATAAACGGGTCAATAGCGCGTACATATATAGAACTTACTTGTAAAGCTTGACGTTTCGGCCAAGTTAAATTGACCCTCCTCGTGACCACGGTCAATGTAACTTGGCCGAAACGCCGAGCTTTACAAGTAATTTCTATATATGTACGCGCTATTGACAAGTTTATATATTTTTAAAAATAAATATTGTTGTTGGATTCGTGTAGTATTTCGTATTGTCTCTTAGTTAACTCACACTCAATGAAAAGAGCTTTAGCTCTAGCTGTTGCCAGCGACTTCGTCCGCGCGAACTTTGTTTACTCCGCACAGCCCCTCCCCCGTAGGTGATAGCGTGATAATATGTAGCCTATATGTTGACCCGACCTATTAGTAATATGCAAAATTTGAAGTAAATCCATGCAGTACTTTTTGAGTTTACCCCGAACATACATACAGACAAACAGACAAAAATTGTAAAAACTATATTTTTGGCTTCGATATCGATTGTAGATCACGCCCCAAGTATTCTTTTTAAAAAATATTCAATGTACAGTTTTGACTTTCCTACGATTTTATTATATGTATAGATTAAAGCAGCTTTTGTATGAAACACACTCATTCGCTCGCTCATTTTTAGCCGACTCACGCTATAAAATAGGTTTCCACGAAAAACCTTTCCATTTAAACGGAATTATATAGGTATACATCCGGCCTATTTTCAACCCGAAGGTCCATTTTAAACTTTGATCAAGGTATTTTTGAAATCGAATGAATGCTTTCGAAGATAACTTCTACATGTAAACTTCTAATTTATAATTTTATTGTAAAAGTGTAGATAACGGTAATAAAAACAACAGGAATGATTATTAAAATGGAGGTTGAAAAATAGACTGTCTGCGTTTTGACAGGCAGTCTGTCAAAGGCAAAAATAGTAGTAAGAGTTTACTGGAGAGCACAGTATACTGGAGATTAACAGTAGTCAATCTACATACATGTGATATTCGAGCAACGCACACATGAACACCTCTCACGGACGCGATATCTCGGAATGGTTCGGGACAGTTTGTTCCGCACCAGTCCGAGATATCGCGCCCGTGAAAGGTGTCTATGTGTGCTATGCTCGAATATTACTTGCATGTGACATTGACTTCTGTTAGTCTCTAAGTATTCTGTGGTTTTAGCCAGTAAACTTATGCGTGTGGCACTTATACCTATAATTAAAGTGGCACTATAAGTGCCACACGCATAAGTTTACTGGCTAAAACCACAGAATACTTAGAGACTAACAGAAGTCAATGTCACCTGCAAGTAATATTCGAGCATAGCACACATAGGCACCCTCCTCAAATGAAACAACTTCTTTTCTATCACCTTTGCTAACTAATTAAGATGGTAACAGTCAATAATCTTAAAATTAGCTTTTAGTATAGATGAAACCGAATTATCTTAACAAAACACTTAATCAAGAAAAATTGTACTTTTTTTTAATAAAGGATATTAGAAAAACAAATTGTTCTCCTGGTGGAAAAGGACAACAATTGCCTTTAGATAAAGATGTAAATCTATCAGAACATGCGGTGGTCTGTTCTTACCGAGGAGGGTTGCGTTGTTGACCGCCTCGTGGTCGAGTGGTTAGCGAATCTAACTGCGAATCGTTTTATTATATAAAATCGTTCTATTCCCAAGGAAATGTGTAAAAAGGGCATTTGTGTAATGAATATAAATGTTTGTATTTCTGGGTCTGGATGTTTATTATGATATTGATTTCTGAACAATATTTATATATGTATTTCTATGTATTAGTATCGTTGACTAACTCCCATAACACAAGCAAATAATTCGCTTACTTTGAGATTAGATCAATTCGTGTAATTTGTTCAGCACCATTTATTTATTTATTATTTATACGTGTGCAGAGATATTAATTCCGTGTATGTATGTAATTTTACCAGCTTTCTTACCCTCCAAACCCAAACACGAAAACTGACCACCCCGTTGGTCGACTGGTTAGCCCTGACTACGCAATCAACGGGGCTCAGGTTCGATCCTCGACGGGGACAAGCATTTGTGTGATGAGAATAAATGTTTGTATTTCCGGGTTTGGGTGTTTATTATGTGTGTAAAAGTATTCATATATGTATGTATATATTCTATGTATTAGTATCGTTGACTAGTTAGATCAATAAGTGTAATTTGTCCCGTAAATATTTATTTATATATTTATTTATAATAAGCATTGATACCATTGCGGCAGGCATAGGTGAGACGGTGGCGTAAAGGCAACCATTGCCTAAGTTTACCGGCACTCTAAAGCATACTTTTACTAAACCTAAAGGTTATAAGTTATAAGTACGAGGTAAAATAAATGTTGAATTGTATAAAAGGACCTCATTGAAGACCTGAAGTCGGAGTTGGGCGGTCACTTCGAGGACTTGATCGTGGCGCTGATGCTGCCGCCGGCGCAGTACCTCTGCAAGGAGCTGCACCACTGCATGGAGGGCTTGGGCACTGACGAGAAGGTGCTCGTCGAGATACTCTGCACCAGGACCAAGAAGGAAATCGCAGACATCGTTGAAAACTACGAAAACAGTTAGTTGTATCATCAATTTAAAAATTAAAGTTTGTGATGATGGATATATGAATAGATTTTTTAGATTTTTTCATTTCTCGTAAAAGTTTCAATCAAGTCAAAATTACAAAATTTTATCTAAACTCAGTCAAGAATTTAGATAAAATTTTGTAACTATGTGACTTTCACAGTAATTTGGATTAATTAAATCAACTAGATTGGTCTAAATTTAGTCGACGTTACTTCAAGATTTTCTGGTCACTACCCCGGCAGTAATAAATAAGGTGGTATTACCGAACGCGAGACAATGCAGAGCGCTACCACCTAGTAGCCACGATGGTAGTGACTTGTATTACGAACTGCCTGACAGAACGGCTCAAAGGAACCCCGAACCAACACGAGGACATTGTTCATTTTTCATTGTTTCATTGTTAATTGGCTCGTATATATTTATTCTACAGTGTACAACCGCCCGTTGGCCGAGCACATGTGTTCCGAGACTTCCGGGGACTTCAGAAGACTGTTAACGCTTATTGTTACTGTAAGTAAAATGATCACTGCAAAGTGTACTTGAGTGCAATGTGTGAAAATGTGAACATTGTGTAAATGTGGCTATAACTTGTAAACCATATGTTTTTGGGTATCACGTAACATGGAATATCCCACCATTTTGATTTTTTGTGTGTGCCTGTGTGTATATTGAGTTGAATGTGCTTGTGAGTTGGAGTTTTTAGAAAGGGGTAATTATGTATCAGGTGACAACGAACAGAATATAATGTTTGAGGGCGTCCGATAATTATCTGAGGCAATTTAAGCGATTTTTCGATCCCGTCTCCCCCGTTCTTAATAAAAATATTATTAAAAATATAATAATAATCTTAAGTTAAAAATATAATAATAATCTTGAGATTATTATTATATTTTTTGTGTAATTATTTTTTTAATAATTTATAAAGTTTTCACCATTTACAAAATTTTATTACTTCATTGAATTTTTTTAAGGCGAATTCAACTAACTTATATTTCTATTCATTAACATTTAATTTTATCGGCTAAAAATTCTTTAATATCATAATAAAGTTTTATTTAACAGCAAATCTAACAACTTTTTGCTAAATTTATTTGTTTCGCCGTGTTGGTCCCGGCCTCCTTTGTAGAATAGGCCAACTGCCGTTCTGCTAGGCAGGTCGTAAAAGGCGACCGATTGGCTATCGAGTCACTACCATCGTGGCTACTAGGTGGTAGAGTTCTGCATTGTCTCGCCCGGGTCTGGTACCACCGCCTTACCTATTGCTGCCGCAATAGCGTCAGTGCTTGTCGCTGTCGTGTTCCGGCTTGGAGGGTAAGGTAGCCGGTAAACTTATGCATGTGGCATTAGACTTCGCCACAAGATAGCAACGCACCATTAACATCTTTGGTGTCTATAGGCGATGGTTGACTCTTTCCATCAGGAGACCCATCTGCTTGTTTGCTATCTTATGATATAAAAAAAGGCAATGATTTAAATACATACAGACATACAATACACATTTTTTTTTTGTAAAAACATTTAATTTTTGGTTAGGCACATATAATTTCTTACTATTCCTAAAATATGAGTTACAAGTGACTTCACCATTTGTTTTAAATAAGGTATTTTTTTACAAATACGCATACCTCTAAAATATACAAACATGGTAAGGGAAGTACCTTAAGAGACTTGAAAAGTGGTTTACAGGAATGTAACTGATTAACACCACCTATTGCTCGAATACATTTCTTTTGGACTCTAAAAATTCGTACCAATTCAACAGAATTTCCCCAAATAGGAATTCCATATTGTAAATTAGAAGTGACATATCCATAGAGTACCTAATATTACATCGAGATATAACTTGTTTATAACTAGCTGACCCCGCTTGCGAGTAAATTAATGGTCGATATAGTTTTTCATACAAACTCATGCCCTATTTCAATCCCTAAGAAGTTAAATTTCGAAAAACAGCCAATGTTTCAGCCCAGATCTTCAACTATATGCTTATAATACCGATTTCGATGAAACTAAACAAATTTGTACGCTTTTTCTTATTTCTAAATAAACCAAAGATTTTTCTTTTCTACTTTAAAATTAACTCTTTCTTTTATTTCTGACCAACCAAAATACATTATAAACATGTCGGATAGGTAAGACGCAAAATTTTAAACTAACTATTGTATAAAATGCATCAAAAATTAAAATATTTGTTATTAAAGGTGAAACCTACAACATAGAAGGCTGTATAAATAAGTACTCTTAGTATCATTCGAAAGAAACAAAAAAAAAAACAAGTGTCATCTACACGTAGTATTGTATACTCTTTGTCATCTATTTACATTGAGAAACACTGCGGACGAGCGATAAATATTTTAATGTACGCAAAAGTTATATCGTTTTTTAACTTTTAAGTGGTTAAAATCAAATAATCTTCATGATGAGTGATAAAAAAATGAATTATATTTATGTTGACGATATGAAATATATGAATTGAAAAACAAAAATTAATTATATGTATATTGCGATGTAGGTGGCTTAAAATGGAATGTAACAATTGTAAAGTCCAGTAATATTAATCTTTGAAGGAGTTTCGTGCATTTTAGTATTATAAAAAGTGTCCGTCATACAATTTACATTTCAGAAGAAATTAATAATGTATTACAATACGGTAAGTAGCTATCATCATGTGTTGCGTTTTAGGCCAAACTTGTATGGAGCCTCATCATTCTTTTTTTGCGTGATTGAGTAAGAAACATTCATCCATCCAAACAAACAAACTTTCACATTTATAATATTAATATAGATATATGTGATCTTGTAATAGGAATAGCAGGTGGATAGATGAAGTGGTTTTTTTTTAAGTAAAAGTGTATAATATATGCTATAGAAAGAAAAAAGTAAAAAAAAAAAATAACAAAAAGAGTACATGCAATAAAAAACAAAAAGAAAACAAAAAATAAACACAAAGTCATAATAATTATAATTATACTTACCTTAATTTACGTTAAGTATGCATATTCATGTGTGCGTTATTAAATAATCTGTAATGTAATAATAGTAATTAATATACACAGTAATATACTTAGATGAATATGCACATAAATGATTTATGTACATCTATGCATACACATACAATATATAATACTAGTAAACACGATGAGAATAGACAAACTTGCCCACACTACGCAATAATTTAAAAAAACCAATGAAATGATTGTACTATAGTTGCCGAAACATTGCAGAACGCTACCGCCATGTATTCACGACGGTAGTGCCCTATTTGTTCAATCGTTCAGCTTTACAATTTACATCTACGTCTGTTTTCCTAAAGGGATTCCCAACAATATGGATACAACTATATTCTGTTCGTTAATAAAATACTGTATCGCCTTTTATGCCTCATTCACACTCGCGTACGAGTCGCGAGACAAGCCACGAGGTGAGAGGCCGAGGCACGTCTCACGTCTCGCAGCGCTCGCGTCCGAAGCGGCATTTTGGGCACGAGTCAAAGGACCTCGCAACAAACGCGAACGTGGTGTTAACATTCGCGCTCTCGCTTCATTCCGTATCATCCGAATCATTATATTTCGTAAGATTCAATATTAACTCCTCAACTTATCCACATTTATTAAATACTAGCGACTTGCCCGCGGTTTCACCAGCGTAGCTTTTGTTCCCGTAGGAATATCGGAATGGTTTATGCACTAAAACCTTCCTCAAGAATCAATCTATCTATTAAAAAAAACCGCATCAAAATCCGTTGCGTAGTTTTAAATGTTTAAGCATACATAGGGACATAGGGAAGGCAGAGAAATCGACTTTGTTTTATACTATGTAGTGATTTTTTAAGCTTGGGGAATAATAGTTAGACAAAGATAAAGTTGGATATTGGTTAAAAAAAAAATATCTTCACGGCCGTATCCCCGAAGAGGTAGGAAGAGGCACAACAAGTGCACCCACGATTAGCCGAAGATACTTGGTCCCACAATGTAATAGGTGGCCAGCCTATCGCCAACCGGGCACTTTCCAATCTCGAGCAACGCTGTTTTTATCAGAAAACTGAAAAAACATATTTTTGAATTGCCCAACCCAGGAATCGAACCCGAGACCTCATGTGGTCAACTCCGACACCGGGCCACTAGACCGCAGAGGCGAGAGTGTAAATGTAGTATTAAAGTTGTACCACGAAATAAAGAAAACAAGGGGAAGTGAAGAGTGGGCGTGCCGCGTGCGTCACTATTATGCGCTTTTACTCTAAATTGCCTTAGTGATACTTACCATATCATTAGGAGATAGTCGTCGTGCGAAAATCTATTATACACTGAATTATGCCGTATTGTGCCATCCTTGAATGCAGAAATGATAGTAGAATACAGATGATTAAAAATGGAGATATTTCATATCATTCGAAAGTACAATTTTCATTTTATTTTAATTAAATTCCTGATTTAATATAATCTCTAATGATATAATACAAAGTCAAGTTAAATCAGCCGTACACCTTACATATAAAGTTCATTTTAGGTTGACCTAATTTTTCTAGAAAGATATACGTAATGACAGTCATTACGTATATCGTTCTAGAAAGTTCTCTACTCAAATATGATCAACTGAAAACTACGGAAAAATCAATGCTGCCATCTATTGTAGAATAGCGAAACTATTACGATCTTAAGTTTCACTATTGTACAAATAGATGAGTCTATTTTAAATAGACTACAAAAGGACGTAAATACTCTTTTTTTTTTTTTTGTAGCAAAATAAAATTTATTGTAACGCAGTTTGGTATATTTTTAAATGTTCTGTTTGTGTGTTTCGGATTATTGTTGCTTAAAATGAAAACGACCAATGAAACAATGTTTGCATTAGTAGTTTATATGCAATAATGCTTATTTTATGTGTGAGTGTGGCGATCGCGGTCCTGATACAAATGTTTGTACTTGCCAATTCCGCTTGTTTTCTTTATTTCGTGAGTTGTACATTTAAAAAGCGATACAGTATTTTGTTTGTGTTTGATTGCAGTGGCTACTAAGCCGCCTAATTGTATAGTTTTGTGGCAAATGTTAATAACACGCTTAACACTAGTATAAGGCTTTTGCTGTTGATTTTCATTGCACGAATTTATAGTATGTATTATACTCGGATTATAGTAGAAAGAGCTCTGACGGGCGGCATATAATACAAAGTACTCTATGGTCGTGAACCATAGAGTACTTTGTATTATATATTTAAAATGGCTGACCCGGCAAACGTTGTTTTGCCACACATTAGGAATCCATAGCGGACAAACAACGTGACACGTAATTTATATAAGTATACGGGATTGTCCTTCCAGGCAGCCGAAAGGGCATTGAACTTTATATGGTAGTTAAGTATTCGTAATGTTCTAATTTTCCGCGCAATTTTCTAAATATTTTATTTTATAAGAACCTTCTCCTGACAATTACAAACACAACAAAAAAAGAATTAGCGAAATCGGTCCAGCCATTCACGCGTGATGTCGAACCACGCAAAATAGCGATTGATTTTTATACAGGTACTTAGAGCCCTATTTCGAAGCACAACTTTAAAGTACCCTCTACCCCAAAATAGAGATGGCGCTATAAGTAAGATTCCTCAATAATTATTTTATCCTCTATTTACAAGTGTTCACGTTTATTCCTAAGGATGTATAGGAATTACAACATTTCAATTAAATATTGATTTATTTTATTTATTTATTGCAAGGACACAACGCTTCTTGTCTGACATGATAATGACTAACTAAATTAGCAACACCAACGGTAAAGAGTCTTGTTATTTGTCATTTGTGTTATAATTTATAACAAAATATAAAAAGTACGACATTCAGTAAGTTTTAAAACCAACGCAACGACTCAAATATCGTGTTGTGTAAATATATACTAAACAAAAACAAAAAAATATTTTCTAACACGTACGCATTAAACAGCAAAAGAATTTTTAGAATTATTTGTGACAGTCGATGTTACTATAGTGCCACCAGGTTCTAGTCTATATACGGCGTCGTTAGGGAGGCGTTTGTACTAAGAAAAACTGACAACGGACTGACATTTCACAAGGTAGCGGCTGTAGTTAGTGTGTACTGTGTAGATAAGGTGGTGGTACTATGAATTGTCTATGTATAGATGATAGAAGTATGACTAACGTTGTGTTATACACACAACAGCAAATAAGCGCAGTACGTGTGTTGATTTGGGAACTAAATTTGAGTCCCTATTGCATGGAGTCTTAAGATAAAGACCAATTCTATGGACAGAAAAAAGCATTCAATAGTGGTCGTGCCATCGTCACAAAAGAATTTTTAGAAAAAAAGCGGTAAAAGCGCTTTGAGTAAGTTGCCAGTAAACTGCTAAAACAGCGCTACAAGTGCGTTAAATATTATATGCTCCGACCCTGATATAATTGCGGTTTTTAAATGTCACCGGTATTTAAACTTTAAAATTCAGAAATCGGTATTTTAAAATATCCGCTACTATTTAGCAATTGATTGAAAAGTCGATATGTTCGTCAATGAAGGAAAGACAAACAGAGCTCCTGGTTAGGAGTCCTAACCAGGAGTTCTCTTAACTTAGGACCTTATCCGATTAAAGGCGAATAACATGACACGTAAGCTACGTCGGCAGAAATAAACTGGTGAATTAAAAAATTGCTTAAATGGGGTATTTTTATTGTTTACTAGCTGACCCGGAAAACATTGTTCTGCCTTTTTAACTACTCTTTTTTTTCTATATTTTCTTACCTTTTAAACCTTTCCTGGACTTCAACAATTAGTTCAAAACCAAAATTAGCCAAATCGGTTCAGCCGTTCTCGAGTTTTAGCGAGACTAACGAACAGCAATTATTTTTTATATATATAGATGATGATTCTCCTGGTGAAAAGAGATAATCATCGCCTATACACACTAAAGATATTAATGGTGCGTTGTTATCTGTATGGCGGGGTTGGGATACCGCGTGCGTTAGTTTACCGGCTACCTTTCCTCCGTGTTGGTCCGGGCTCCTTTGAAGAATAGACTAACTGCCGTTCTGCCAGGTAAGTTATAACTTGGCTACTACAATGGCTACTATGTGGTACATTTTCGCAACGTCTCGCTCGGGTATTTGTTACCACCGCGTTACCAACTCACCGCAATAGCATCAATGCTTGTCATTGTCGTGTTCAGGTTTGGAGTTTAGCCATTAATCTTATGCATGTGGCATTGCCATCCCGCCACACGGATAGTAACGCTACTAACATCTTTGGTGTCTACAGGATACGATTCCTCTTACCATCAGGAAATCCATTTGCTTGTGTGCTATCTTATGATATGTAAAAAAAACTATTCTCCGAAAAAGGATCTGGCTTAACACAGTGTTAGTGTCCTTTGTCTATACCTCTACATATTATAAAACTACTCTCCATAGCCGGCGATACTTAAACATAATGATTACTGTAAATTGAGACAAGCTGACAACGTCGCATTATGATCGATAGGAATCAGTCCGCACGTCACGTCATCGTCGCATTAAATACACCTTTACACTGTACTTTCAAATAAAACTGACTTACATAACGTTACAAATAAGTCCAGAACAGCATTTTATATGTATGAGCATTTTTCATCAAAAACTATACCGCGAATCACTAAAATAATAATAAAATATAAATAAATAAATAAAAATAATTTTGTAGTTGGAATTTGTATAAATTGTCACGTTGTTTTTGCCGTGTTGGTCCCGGCCTCCTTTGAAGAATAGACCAACTGCCGTTCTGCCAGGCAGGTCGTAAAAGGCGACCGATTGGCTATCGAGTCACTACCATCGTGGCTACTAGGTGGTAGAGTTCAGCATTGTCTCGCCCGGGTCTGGTACCACCGCCTTACCTATTCCTGCCGCAATAGCGTCAGTGCTTGTCGCTGTCGTGTTCCGGTTTGGAGGGTAAGGTAGCCGGTAAACTTATGCATGTGGCATTAGACCTCGCCACAAGATAGCAACGCACCATTAACATCTTTGGTGTCTATAGGCGATGGTTGACTCTTTCCATCAGGAGACCCATCTGCTTGTTTGCTATCTTATGACATAAAAAAAAAGTTGTATTTATTTATTCGGTCAAGATCTAAAGATTTTAATTTGTAACTGAGTACAAGTATTACATAAAATTACTAAAAACAATCTAGCTACGTATATGTCTCGGTTCCACAGACTCTCTTTTAACAACTCTTATGGGACGATGTACGAGTATACGCTTCTATAATAAGCTTCCTGGTGCTATTAGAAATTTACCAATAAAAAGACGTGTGACACTTTTTATCAACTTATGCAATTACAATTATATATTTATTTTTTTATGCAGTATTTTTTTTTTCTTTGTTTTTTTTTCTTTGATATTAATTCAAGTTACACTTTGAGCGTGGTGACCGATAAAAAAACATTTTTTTTTCTTTTATTAAATAAATGAGATGTTAATATTGTTCAAAATATTTTTATTATCTTTCAATACATGTCGGTTCTTCAGGAATATTTAATAAATGCACTTTGTTTATTTATATTTAAAATACTTTGTACACAAATTATACGAGTACAGATATTCACTGTTGTACGTAGATGATAAATACCTATACACCTATATACTTTCTCACAAACAGCTGATTACGGTAGTTTTCCAATACAACCAATGCCATCTAAAGGCGGATTGCTGAACTAAAGAGACAAGCGTGATATTTCAAAAAGTCATTAAAAGTTCTGGTATTTATCGATAAATGGAAAAACTAAAAAGTATCACCGCTGTGCAAAACATTAAGTCGCCAAAATAAAATTTCTTTATTTTTCAATCCTGATTCATAATATATATTTTTTAATTTTTTTCGTTACAAACTCTCGGCACACTATTACGGCCCGCCAACACTCGAGACACCGGTCAAGAGCTATTGACGAGTCGAAATCCTGATTCCACTTATTCTCCCACTAATCGTCAAGATACTGCCCTAAGCCGAGGTTCGGTATCACAGGTAACTTAAAACTCTGGCTCAGCACTCTGCTCGCCCAAAACACCCGCTTTCGCAGGAGCGGTCATTTGGACCAACTGCTTAAGTTCATTTTGAGACAAAAAATTTCCCCGTGTTAGTCCCGGGTTTCTTTTAAGAATAGGCCAACTGCTGTTCTGCCAGGCAAATCGTAAAAGGCGACCGATTGGCTATACGAATCACTTCCATCATGGCTACTAAGTGGTAGAGTTCTGCATTGTCTCGCCCGGGTCAGGTATCACCGCCTTACCTATTCCTGACGCAATAGCGTCAATGCTTATCACTGTCGTGTTCCGGTTTGGAGGGTAAGGTAGCCGGTAACCTTATGCATGTGGCATAAGACCTCACCACGAGATAGCAACGCACCATTAACACCTTTGGTATATATGGCTATAGGCGCTGGTTGACTCTTTCCATCAGGAGACCCATGTGCTTGTTTGTGTCTTATAATATAAAAAAACGACAATAAGCATGGTAATAATTGCTCCATATATTATCAACTGTCATATTATATACCTATTATTTCCAAAAGGGGTTTTTTCCTGGAGAGGCTCGATCTCTTTAACTACTCCACATGCAAGTTTCAAATTTAATTGTATGAAAAGGCGTGCCGGGTTGTAATTTGAATTAGCAAGTCTGTTATCTTGGTACAAGTTGCGTTCACGTGGCTCTGTATAGTCACAAATTGAATTAATTATTAGATAAAAAGTATATTTTTTTATTTCCTTGCATTTTTTTTGAGAAAAGCATATACCGCTTTGGAAATGACAATGCCTATTTCCCAGCCTTTACAATAATGTACTGTAATTGTATACTTACAAATTAAACATTGTATTCATTTTACTTAAGAAAAATAGATACATAAAAAAGACAAGCCCGCTGATTTCTTCCGCTGGATCTTTACCGTGTGAGGCCACGTTCCCCAATCCGGTAGTAACTAGGCTAAGCTACGGCACTATACTGTGGGGTAACAGTATTGATGTCCACGACATATTGGTACTACAGAAAAAAATGCATCCGTATTCTAGCTAACATACAATACAACGAATCATGTAAACCCCATTTTAAAAACTTAAAAATCTTAACTCAACCTTGTATATATATTGGAACTTTACAAATTTGTTAGGAAAAATAACCACTTATATACAAAATTAGGACAAATACCTCGTCGCTATGAATCACGTTCAAAAAATAATTTATATCAAATAACATCGAAGTTAAAGTTACATAGTTCCGGGCCATATCCCATGTCTGTAAAAGTATATAATAAATTACCAGAAAATCTGAAAAGCGAATATAACTATAATGAATTCAAAAATAGTATAAATAAACTTTTAATTGAAAAAGCCTATTACTCTGTCAAAGAATATTTAGAAGACAAATCACTCTAATAAGAAGTTGCTACCCCATTGCCATTCCAGTTCTGCGCCTGACAAGGTAGGTACATAATATTGTGTAAATCGTCATATGCACGTAAAGTGAAAAATATTATGTAATGCAACTGTACAATAATAAATAAATAAACTATAAAATTGTTGACTCGTCAAAATTAACTTGTAAAAAGTTTACTTTTTCGCCCTCATTATCAAAATATTACGTCTAAATTTTGCGTATAAAAAAAAGTGCATTGTATATTATAAATCTTTTGTTATTATTTTCATATATTATCCTTAATTACTTACACTATCGCTTTTGCTATGTTAAAAGTATTTCATCCCGAGTACGTGGCGAATTTTAATCATTGTATTATATTGATATATGCATGATTAGTAATTGTTTAAACTTTTGGTTACATTACTGACAAGCGTGATAAATTTCGTTAAAATATTGTTAAGTGTTGTTAGTTGTAGAATTACCGTAAGAAATTGGTAACACTATTCGCCACTCACTCGGGTAAGAACCGTTATCACGCGTTAATATAAGGGTGCCCGGCAGGGGGCGCGGGATGAAGAGGCGGGCACAGACCCGGCGCGGGCCGCGGAGGCCGCACAGCAGCTGTACGATGCGGGCGAGGCCAAGTTGGGCACCGACGAAGAAATATTCAATAAGGTAGCATATGTTCTATTTCAATTATTTTTCAGATTTATCCCAATTTTACCCTGGCTGAATGGGTTGGTAATTATCAAACAACTTCAGACGGAATAAAGAAAATAGCTTTTACTCATTCGTCAAAGACTGTCGGCGCGATTGAATCGGCTTGCCTCCATTAAAAATTATACCAAGCAATAATGAAAATACGACAGAATTAATAATCATAAAAGAAATGTTGTAGAGAGTATTTTGATACATTAGATGGCCGTGGTTACAGAGGTAAGAAATATTCGATATGAGGCAAATTACTAGGCGACAGTGATGTAGTTGAATGCCCAGTTTGGTCATGACATCAATCCTAGTCTCAGGAAAACAGATGCTATACTTTGTAAAATATAGTATGAGCCCTATGACAAATGTCATTTAAATAAACGCAGTAACTTTGTACAAGCGCCACGTTCACAATATTTTTATACAATATTAAATAACATCCCATTGCCATGTGTCAGATTTATTACTATTGAAGCATTTGATAAGTGAAAACTCTCTCCATAAATAGATCTTATAACTTATTAAATTCAAACTAACAATTATTATTAAAATGTAATTGCATACGCACATACAAGGTCACACTGAAAGGAAAATTACCTAGAGATGGGACTTTTTAGTACTGCTATTAAATTACTTTACAAATTAATTTTAACAGTTATAGTCCAAGAGCCCGTGAGTGCCAGACCTTCGGATTTTCATAAAAGCTGAAAATTTTTCTTTGTGTGTCCCTAATACAGGTAAGAATGATCCCCACCCATGAAACTGGGGCAGCGGTGGCTTTGGCAGGTAACAGGTAACAAAGGTGTATAAAATTCCATCTCAAATTTATCATAAAATAAAACTGAATTTTTTTATATTTGATTCACAATAATATCAAAACTCGCGTTGCTCATTGCCAGACAGTTAGTATGGTTGCAACCCTCTGCCGGACACCCTTAAACTATTATAATTTATAATTATACTTACGATATATTATAAAATCTCAATTTTATATATAATTTTTTGGAGGCCTATTAATCTATGTTTACATAATTGCCGGACAGTTTCGACGGTTCTATCATCTTGCTAGACGCATTCAAAGTGAGCAGTAGTTCGGGAAGCAAGGAACGTATACAGTAACTAGTGCGAGTGAGACAGAGCCTTTGGTCTATTGCGGCCCTTCACTGCGCATCCACTGTTATCAAGTTCAAATTGTGCAGCTTATTTTTTTCTTAGTCAAGAAATTTCATTAAATAAATTTTTACAGTTTGAATAACAAATATTTAAAACAGTACTCAGTAAAATTGTTCTAATACAACTTCAATCATATCGAAACTCTAATAACTTTATTTATATTATTTTTCATTTTTACGAAGTTTATATTTTCAATTCTATCAAAATTGTAAAGCCAATGAATTAAAGTAAATCAAATTTTATTGTTTATTATATCAAAAAGCAAATTTTTTTTTAAATAAAAAAGTTACAGAAAAATACATTTATTTTAATAAAATCTTTAAACATTTTCATCATTTTCATCGTCGTCGTCAATACATCCATACTCCTCGTCACTATTATTCCATTCTGTGGATTGATCGTCTTCAATATCGCCTTCCTCATTGTTTTCTACGATAGTAAAAAAACCAAGTTAATTTAATTACAAATAGTCCAAAATTAATGTATAATAATTTAACATAATTATCAAATACCTGGAACTGTTTTTAGAGATTCGCTGTCATAATTCGGTAATTGATCTCCTTCAAACCATTTAAAATAGTAGTGGTCATTTTCCAGTATCCAACCATTATTTACCGGTTTATATGCTGTTGGCTTTTGTAAGTGAGCGTTGTTCCATATGCTACATATGTAATTCGCTCGCAAAAATTGCTGCCATAGCTCACTTTTGCAAGGTGGTAAACAGCTAGCATCGAAATTTTGCAACTTTTTTTTATTAAAAGCTTCGTTCACATCAGATACTGTATACGAATTAATAAACATTTGTAGCCTAGCAGCATCAACATCATTGATATCATTCATATTGTATAGATAGCATATAAAACTTTGAATTATATCGAAGATTAATACTTGTTCATTGTTATTTTCGATGATTTCGCTGTCACCAAACTTCATGAATGCTTGTTGAAATTCTACATATTTTTTTAACAATTTAAACGGTTTCAATTTTGCTTTTCTGTAAAATGCAGGATTGTAATCACATCCTGTGAAAGCGTGTAGTCCAGGTAAGCTTCTGCAAATAGATTCTCCTAATTTGGCGTGTATTTGAGTTAAAATTCAAATTGATATGTGGACCTACCACATATCTTAAATTATTTCCAGCTCCTGTAAGCATCCAAACATGTGATCCATCATTAAGACGATGCATATGACTTAGCATTATAGCAGCAACATCGGTGTCAACAGCTCGAATCACAATGTTTGCTTCATGGTTAATTTTACACGCGTGTTACACTATTTTGGTGTCTGCTTCTTCATGCTCTGGGCAAGACAATTCCTCATTTATACTTGACATCACTTTGTTGGCCTCATTGACAGTAAACGAATGACATTTTCTGAAATTTATATGTATCATTTTATTGCCAATAAACGGCGCCATTTCGTCAGAAGCCCAGTGTAAAATAAAAAAATCAACTAGAGCTTCTTTAAAATTAGAATTTTTTAATTCTTTAACAAAGTCACTAGGACGGACTTGTTCAGGCCCAGCAATAGTATACTCCAATTGGGCAGATTCAAATCGCAGAGAACGTTCGTATCCTTTTATCGATGGGGTAAAATACTGGTCGAAAACGACATCAATTCTTGACGCTTTTAATTGAGTTACCATCATCTGCAACATTTTTTTAGAAATGCCTCCAAATTTTCGAGGAACATTTTTCATAGTATGTAACAAAAAAAAACCGTCAATTATTAGAATATCAATTTGAGATGGCTCTTCATGCTCGGCCTCTTTCTCTAAACATTTCATCAAAGCAGATTTTTCGGTCTTGCAAATGGTCCCATCCAAATGACACATTGACAACGGTACTGAAGTAATCGGGTAGGATAAGATTTTTGAAATGTCAATGCTGTAATCCATTGAGATTCCCAGCATACGTCCAAATAAATCCCTTTGAATTTTAACTTCTTGAATTTTTCCACCGACTTTAATTTTTTTTTTTTCATAATCTTTAGAAAAATTATTATTAGATGTTTTTTTAATAGCTTTTTCAAATCGCGTAATATTAGATTGGCATTCAGAAATGAATGTTTTTCGGAGGCTATCGCCGTTAGCTTCTAAATTTAATAGAAATTCTTCTACTGGCAGTGATGCGGACTTTCCTGATGAAATATTTACTAATTGGTCTTTGGGAACTTCTAAACTGAAAGGATTGATAAATTGATCGAAAGTTGCGACAAATTGTTGTAATTGTTTGGCGTTTTTCCTGATATTATGCGGATTCAAATCTGCTGAAATATCTTGATGTTTTTGTAGTCCAAGTTCAAGATAAACTTGACTTATAATTGTAGATCTCACATCATGGTTTCGAGCCCACCGTTGTCGCGCCGAAATTGAGTTAGTGAAATGTATAACACCTGTCAGCCTTCTTGCAGCTTCTGCATTTATAGTTTGCTCTAGAACCAGGTCAATAGGTTGTCTTGAAAATGGCTTGGTAGTTCTTTTGATTCCAAAACAGCCTTTTAGGAATCCTTCATACAAATCAGGATGAGTTTTGTCAACTTGCAGTAGATTATCATAATATTTGACGCTCCACCTAGCATAGTTTTGTTGATTCAATATAAAAAAAATGCTTGTAATTTTAGATAACACTGATTTAAAGAGTTGAAAATTTCCAGCACGAATTCTTCGAGATAAGTCCAAGTAATGATGTATAAGATTTATATAAATTAGATAAAATTGTGACGTTTTACCATGCTCCCCGTTAAGGGTTTGTTGTTTGTAGATATCGTAGTTATTTATCAGCTCTTTAAGGCCATCATTTTCAATTTCAAACAAAGAAATTTTACAATTTTGGAGTCTTTTAACTTCATCTATAATATCCTCAGTTAAGGTAATGTTATCATTTTGTAAAAATGATTTAAAATGTAGTATTTCTAGTCCTAATGCTACTAAAGGATACAATCTTTTGCAGCGATTAAAGTGTTTTCCATCTAAAAACCCATTAACTGAACCGTTTGCCAGCAAATTACTCTCAACCATTACAGTAGTCAACCCACAATCACTAATTACTTTACCGATAGCTTTGAAGTAAGCCATCATTATATGAAATGGTCCTAAATGAATGAATAAATTATCAAATGTTGGTTTTTCTGTAGCTTGTATTTGTAACGCTACTTTAGCTATAGCTAGATCGTAGGTTACCTGTATGTAGGGTTGCTGTAAATCTTCAGCTATTTTTTGGCTTTGTTTCATAGTTTCTAACACGATTGATGTACTGGTTGGAGATGCATTTATCGGCGTCAAGTAAGATATATGTTGTTGTGGACTATCCTGATCATCAATCCGACTATTGAAACCAACCCACATAGGTACGTCAGGTAATTCTAAAGCGTGACTAATCATCCATATGTTGTCAATTTCCGTGTTTATTTGAGAGTCTATACATTCTATATCATCGACTGGTAATTGTAACTCACTTGTCATTTTGGGTTTCTTAGGGTATGGCATTTCATCTATATTTATTTCATCAAATGTTCTTCTTTTTCTTTTTTTATTCGGCGAAGTATTTTCACTTGAAACTTCGGACATTTCAGGCTCGTCAGTTGTATCTGCATCGATATTTTGATATATTATTCCGACTGTGTCGTGTAAAGTATCCTTACCACTAGAAGTTTCAACAAAACGATCAAAATTATCGTATGCCACACCAGTAAAAAGCTCTGGTTTTTTTTTTATTGTTTCTGGACATAAGCTAGACTTTTTCATTGATGTAAATGTAGTTTCAGTTTCTAATTCTTCAACGCCTTGATAACTAATACAGTGTCCATATCTGTTTATAATGTCAATTATTTTTCTGCTGCTTGTTAAGCTTTTTAGAGTCATACCTAACATGATATGCTTCGACGTTTTAACTCGACCATCATGAACTCCGAAAATAACATCTTGACAATAAGAACGAACTAGACGAGAACATTTTTGGCCAGTCTTTCGTTTTTGGTTACATCCACCAAGAAGGGTAGAATAAAAGTTTGATAATTCTTCTGGTATTGAAACTTCTCCGGATATTAAATGCTGTGATGTTATATTTTTTGTTGATAATTTTTTTTTTCTATTTGGAGTATTATTTTTCTCAGAATCAATGCAGATTTTTGTAAAATGTTTTCTTGTTGTAAATTATCCAGTACTGAATCATCGATGGCTTCTAGATATTTTGGAGCTAGTATTTTTTTATTACGAACAGTAAAGAATTTTATATCCTTAGAGAATACTTTTAAAATTTTTTCTTCAAGGTGGTGTGCTGTGTAAGTAGCTGTCATTTGAATAGAATTTTCTTGAAAATTTTTTTCTAATAAATCGATATATGATTCATGTAAATACACTAATAAAAAACACCGCCCTTTTTTAATCACGTCTTCTTTAATGATTGTACTAATTTCATTAAAAACTGTTTGATGATACTCCCGGTGATAATGCCACTCCGTTTTGCTAGGCGTTGCTTTTAATGAAGATAACTTATTATTAAAATCAACTCGGCATTCAGTATGATAATAGATTTTTGAGCCAGAAAAATTATCCAATTTATTAGAAAAATCTGTAAACTCTTCATGACTTTCAATATTAGGTTTGGCACTATCTTTAAATTGCTGAACATCAGCTGCATGAAGCAGAAGCATTCTCGATCGCACTTTTTTCTTTTTTTTGTTACAAAATATACAAACAACTTCGTTATCATTTTTACCAGCAATATTATTAGTCGAAATATTAACATCTTGAGTTACAAAATTATTATCACTAACTTCTGGTTCAAAAACGTCAGAAATATCTTGAAGAGTTGCAGATTGTAGACCTATTGATTCACAAATTGGAGCTGGCTGAGATGTCGTGGGAGATTCTGAGGGTACAGGCTGTAAATCAGATTCATTTTCAGTGTTGAAGGTTGTGTTTCTGTGGACTGGCATAGTAAAATTAGTTGAGATGAAGATTCTGTTGACGAAGATTGTGGATCAGGTAGTTCGGAACTGAAATCTCGTATTGACGACAAGGTTGAAGATGAGTTGCTTGTAATTACACAACTCCCTTGTTTTTTTCCTTTTTGTTTTTCAGCACTTAATGGTTGAGAGGTGAAATATTTTTTCATAAGACCTGTAAATACCTTATAACATACTCTGTGATAACCACTCTCGGTGTATTCACTAGGTAAAATAATGTCTTTGTATTTTAGCTTATGTATTTTTCGTAATTTAAGAATATTCTGGCATTTTTTTAAAGTTTCTTCAGAAAATAATATTATATGTTCATCACTTTTCTTGCAAACAAAGCAAACTATTTTTTCGTCACTCATGATAGCACTTTATTACAACTGATCACATTTATTTTATAAACTGCACAGAAAAATAATACATTTATTATGAGCATAGCCATTCACCAGATAGTTACAATAAACAACAGCTGATGCGCAGTGAAGGGCCGCAATAGACCAAGCGCTCTGTCTCACTCGCACTAGTTACTGTATACGTTCCTTGCTCCCCGAACTACTGCTCACTTTGAATGCGTCTAGCAAGATGATAGAACCGTCGAAACTGTCCGGCAATTATGTAAACATAGATTAATAGGCCTCCAAAAAATTATATATAAAATTAAGATTTTATAATATAACGTAAGTATAATTATAAATTATAATAGTTTAAGGGTGTCCGGCAGAGGGTTGCAACCATACTAACTGTCTGGCAATGAGCAACGCGAGTTTTGATATTATTGTGAATCAAATATAAAAAAATTCAGTTTTATTTTATGATAAATTTGAGATGGAATTTTATACACCTTTGTTACCTGTTACCTGCCAAAGCCACCGCCGCCCCAGCTTCATGGGTAGGGATCATTCTTACCTGTATTAGGGACACACATAGAAAAATTTTCAGCTTTTATGAAAATCCGAAGGTCTGGCACTCACGGGCTCTTGCTCTATTACTTTTAACTTAATGATATTTGTTGCGATGGTGGCAATACTGCCTCCGCTATTTTGTTGCTTAGCATAAAATAATTTTATTCCATAGCCGACGCTACATTTATTCCAGTGGTAACACTGTAGACGCCATTTTGTTAAGCGTAATGTGACGCACACGTCACTTCAGTCTCAGTACGAGTGCATAAGTCTTGTTGTCACCTCGTTTTTGCTAATTTCTTCTGTATTTTTAACCAACCAGTTATTTGTTTTGTTGTTGCCTTTGTTGTTTGTTACTAGTTTCGTTTAATTTTTGTTACAGTTTTGTTTTGCTTGTTGATTTTGTGTGGCATAATGCCGAAAATTCGGCGTTATCTATCGAGATAACGCTGAATTATGAATTACATTGCCACCTGTCAGTAACTTATGGAACTCACATGAGATTTATAATAAATATTATATATGGAGCAGTTAATTTGTACGCTTCGCTATTATACAAACGGTATCGTCATTTTATAAAAGCAAACGTTCAATACAAATTACCGAAGGCAAATTGTTGATGATATAAGTTGCATCAGTGTCCACTATCAACTCCGATGTCGCCAATGCTGTGCGAGTCCCCAAACCAACCTTACAAACCTAGTTATTTTTATGTAAACTTAAATATATACTCGATTATTGCAATTTGCACTTACTTTCTAATACTGCCACGCACTTTGCTCCGGACTGTATGCCATCTCTTCTTGATCTTATGATTTCACAACCTGAGTACGTTGCAAAATTAGGACAGTGCTCTACAAATGCTTTTTCCCACAATCACTTGATTTTTTGAAGTGAAAACTTCTTTAGGCGCGTTGAGCGTTTTGGTAGAGGGTAAAATCCTCGGTTCGCGTCACCGACATGCTAATGATAATAGTATATCTATAGCTATGTTTTGCATATAGTTTTAATTACTCTCAACTTAATAGTTCCGTTTTCACTTCTATCGGCAGTCCCACGACTGCTACTGTTTTTTATCATATAATTTGCGTGGGCATAAACCCAAACCAACAATACTTTTTCAGCGTAATTTTGGTGGGATGGATGTAAACTCTCTTTGTTCTGATGCGCATTTGATTGATAGGTCTGCCATTATCAATGGAATCATGGATGGATGCATTTGTAATCCGTTTAGCGAAAAAGACCAATCCGTCTCTTTTCTCTGATTTTCGGCTAATTTCAATCTTACCGATGTTCGCTCCACTTGGTAAAAAGGTAAAAGATTTATCAATTTAAACAACAACTGACGGAATATGGGATTATATTAATTAATTATTAAATATTAACAAAATACACGTCTGATGACACTTTATTGTATGTTACGACACTTCACTTCTCAGTTTCACAAAAACGAATGCCTGGAAAACATATGTCAGGCCTTTTATAATATTTTATTCTAATATTATAAAAGGTAAAGGTAATAAGTTTATTTACTTAATTATTACCTTAATCAAATAGTTGACTTCATTTTAGCTCAAAAATCATATTAATTTTAAATATGTTATATAATTAAGAAATCTTAATATTCCATTAGATATTTTAATAATAAGTAAAAATTGACACTTTATCGTTATCTTGACATAACAGTTTAGAAATTGATGGCCGCATATACTCATTTTAAATACGAGCGTGTAAAATATTAACAAAACATTTTTATCCAAAGTCCTCAAGCGACTTGTTTACCAGCAATTCAGATCGTTTTTGAACAGAAATAACCTGTTTAGTACGTTTCAATCTGGTTTCCGTCTTAGTTATAGCACAACAACTGTCCTTGTTAAAATAAGTGATGACATAGAATAGCAATGGATGCTAGAAAATTAACTGTACTTGCTTTGTTAGATTTCAGCAGCGCCTTTAACTCTGTTGACTACGATATTTTCTTAGGTCTTTTAAGCTCCATTAACATATCTACAGCAATGGGGTGGTTTCGAAATTATTTGAATGGTCGCAGACAAAGAATTCGCTGGGTGGATGTACTTTCTGATTGGTCTTGTATTACTGCTGCCATACCTCAAGGTGGCGTCTCCTCTTCTATTTTCTTTTTTCATTAGTTCAATTACTCATCAATTGTCTTCTCTCTACCACATGTATGACGACCATCTCCAAATTTACACATCGCCGTGCTGGTCCCGGCCTCCTTTGTAGAATAGGCCAACTGCCGTTCTGCCAGGCAGGTCGTAAAAGGCGACCGATTGGCTATCGAGTCACTACCGTCGTGGCTACTAGGTGGTAGAGTTCTGCATTGTCTTGCCCGGGTCTGGTACCACCGCCTTACCTATTCCTGCCGCAATAGCGTCAGCGCTTGTCGCTGTCGTGTTCCGGTTTGGAGGGTAAGGTAGCCGGTAAACTTATGCATGTGGCATTAGACCTAGCCACAAGATAGCAACGCACCATTAACATCTTTGGTGTCTATAGGCGATGGTTGACTCTTTCCATCAAGAGACCCATCTGCTTGTTTGCTATCTTATGACATAAAAAAAAAATACTGATCTTGGAAATCTCCATCGTGCTATCAACAACATCAATGCTGATCTGGCTACCATTTGTGATTGAAAATTTTGGCTTAAACATAAACTCTAAGTCTCAAGTTATTATAATTGGTAGTCCAAAACTTATTGCGAAAGTTGATTGGTGTAGATTACCTGCTGTGCAACTAAATGGAATTAGTATTCCATATACTAACTCTGTAAAAAATTTAGGAATATATTTTGATAGCACCTTTTCATGAACCTGTCACATTAAAGAACTTAATAAAAAAATTGTTTGCGTCTTGTAGTTCCTTGAGGCGATTAAAGAATTTACTACCCATACCTACCAAAGTTGCACTTGCTGAATCTCTACTACTTCCAATACTGGATTATGCAGACGTTTGCTTTGTTAACCTTACCAAAAAGCAGCTAAATAAATAAACTTGAGCGTCTCCAGAATATATGTATCAGATTCATATTTGGCTTACGTAATATGATCATGTGTCCAAGTTTCGTTCTCAACTCAAGTGGCTTCCTATTAAACTTCGCTGTGATGCTCATATTCTCTTCTTAATGTACTGTGTGCTATTTGATCCAATTACTCCAGATTACTTAAAGGAAATATTTGAATGTTTTGACAGTCAGGTTATGAAACTGCGCTCAGGTGAAAATCTTTCCTTGCGTGTGCCTGCTCATAATTTATGTTTTTATAAACATTCCTTTACGATTCAAGCTGTTAAGCTGTGGAACAAACTACCTACTAACATTAGACGTGCGAAATCATTAAAAACTTTTAAAAATTAAGTCAAAACGTATTATTTGAATTTTAAGTTTTACAGAATAAATAATATTAATTAAAAAAAGTTTGTATGTTTTGATTTTTGTGCATTTTATTATATTATATATATGTGAGTGGTTACGCAAAAAGGGACCTTAAGGGAAAATAATTGATTTCGAGTAAATCACGTTTAAAATGTTGAGTCGAAATGAGAGGCGCGGGGTGTTTTATGTTAGTGTCGTTAGTGAGCGACTTCGTCAGTGAGAAATAGCACGTGTTTGCGATAGCTGTATTATTGGTGACTTATTTATTCGTCTTTTACTTGTCTTTATGTGCGCGCTAGAAAAAGAAACTAGTGTGCGCTGTGTATAAGGTGTAATATTTTCAAAACTGCCTCGGCTTACATAAAAAATCATTAAAAAAAAACTACGGCACCTAAAATTATTTTGATTAGAACAAAACAAAGATGAAGGACCATAGAATCAGAATTTATCAAAAAAAAAAACCGTTTCCAATCCCTTCAGGTCCCTTTTTGCGTAACCACTCACATATTTAAATTCTAAGTTTGTGCACAACAAAGAGTTTTCATTCATTCATTAAAAGCCGGATAGGGTTCTAGTTCTAAATAAACTATCCATTTACCCAAGTAAATTATATTATATGCTGCGACAATTTGCTATCGGCGGCGGTAAATACCATGTATATAATTACGACATTTTACATTCCGCGTAGGACATTTTCCAAAACGTATTTATATTTGTAAACTGACGACGCCATTTGTATGTTTCACACGATTCTGGAATGTTCCTACGACATACAGCGTGTAAGGGAAAGTAAAGTGTACCGAAAGTCGAAACCAAGGAATGTTACGATGGAAATTTGTGCGATTTTTTTTATTGCCATTTTTTATCTTCACTTTGTATGATTTGATTAATTATAATATTCTACAGTGCATATCTAAAAACAGTAAAATATAAAGAAATACACAAAAGCAATGTATTATGTCGTGCCTGGTGCAAGAAATATCCGCGCCTACGATGAGTCCGAGCAATGTTCGATTACATTGAATGGCGTTAAAATTACAAAAGTTCAAAAAAGCAAATTTTGTTTTCCAAAAAAAAGTACTTTTAAAATAATGTTAAAATTACAGGTTTTCCTAATTTTTCCGTACACTGTAACTTACACACTTAAAGAAGTGAACTCCAAACATCACAATGCCTACAAATTTTCCTTGCAGAAGCAGAGAACTGCTATCATGTCGTACACAACACACCAATTTCCAACTTAAGAGAATGAGGCGGTAAAACATGTGTTTAATATACATTCTATCTAGATCCTAGCCCACGAAAGCTTCGCGCAGCTGCGGCTCATCTTCGAGGCGTACAAGGATATAGCGGGGCGGACCATCGAGCAGGCCATCAAGGCCGAGATAGGCGGGGAACTCAAAGAGGCGCTCTCTGCTATTGGTCAGTACCTTTACATCATTTATTTATACACACATATAAAGGCTGTGCCAGAAATCAACGATAAGCCGAAAACGGATGATAGGCCAAGTCGTGACAGTTGAAATATCTTTGTCGTGTATTATTTTTCATATTATAAGGATTTTAAAAAATATCGGATAAAGTGACATCCTGTGATGACCTTACGGTCCTAAGACTACAAGTATTTTTCGTCATTTTTTTTCTGTAATGTAATCATGACTAACCCTTCTGTTAATTACAATTTATAATTAAAACATACTTGCCTCGGTGTTTTTGCTCAACGTTAAATTCAAAATAATTACTACACCCAAATTTAAGCGACTGTACTGTATAAAAAATAATACACTATTTTGGCAAGTAACTTGAAAAGATGGCTCATTTAATCGGAATTCCAAAATGATTAGATACTTGCTGGATTACTTCTTTGTTGAGGTAAAAACATGTCCAAAATATTGGTATTGCAATCTAGGTATTTTTAAAATCACAATTTACAGGCGTGTATCGTGTACACGCCATTTCGATAATGTGAGTGATTAGTTAGTTTTAGGTGCAAATTTGAAATAAAATTCAGTCATTGGATTTCTTCAGTCATGCCTTTAATTAGATTTACAATTTACAGCAAATGTTCGTACTGTTTGCCATCAGCTGCAATACATTCTCCTTAAAATGATCGCGTAATAAGACGGGCGTATCTTCACGATTTAATGTGCTCAGCAGCTTCTGTAACTCTTTGGCGCAGCTCAGGTTTAGAGTACACTTTTTCCTTCATCGTTCCCCAATAGAAGAAATCAATGGGGTTTAAATCAGGAGAATGAGTATATATATTTATTTATATTATTACTATGGAATAAAGATAGATGGTGCGGTGCAGCCAAGACGCATCTTATGCAACTCGAAAAAACTGAGAGAGCTATACTAAAGTGGAAGCGGGACATCCGTTTCTCTTCCACACTGTCTTCCACAATGTGTATGTGTATAATAATGTATGAAATATCCGTGAAGCGGGGCGCAGGTGACCAAATCTGGAAGCTATAACAAGCACCAGTTAGTTCCTCACAAAACAAATACGCCACTTATTTTTGTATTATTTTAAATAACTAAGTTCATATTGTGAGAGAAAATATAATATATTTGTTTTATTTTAACAGGTCATGTATTAAAATTAAAAAAAAATTATATTATATTACAAATACAAAATATATAGACTAATATTACGCATAAACGGATAATTTTATAGTCAATTTATCGAATAGATGTGTTCGTAAAAATAAAATTTCGTGTCCTGGCGTACGTCGCATCGCACAAGAGAACAATAATAATGTAAGTCTATGACATTTTCCCTAAAAACTTGGAGATAACCTTATTTTACTTTTAGATTGAGTAGATCTGCACTATAGGCATTGAATCTTCTAAATACTTCAAAATCTAATCCCTTGATTTTTTACGATTACTCATAACTTTTCGTCGGTTTAATTTATTGTTGAAAAGATATTATAATCCATACTTTTAGTGTATGAACACATCGGGTTATATAGTTTTAGTACGATAGACAAAAGACAAAATTTTCTTTTTTTAATATAAATGTAATGTTATTAAGATACATACTCGTACATATGTGTTTATGTATTATGTATATATATGTTATATGTGTATTATATGTATACATATATGTGTAGAAGCTCGCATTAACCCAAAAATTTCAGTGGAATGCGTCCAGAGCTCGGCAGAATGGTTCGCCAAGCGGCTCCGGGACGCGATGCAAGGGCTCGGCACTGACGACCGCACGCTCATCCGCATCCTCGTCAGCCGCTCCGAGATAGACCTGGCCACCATCAAGCGGGAGTACGAACGACTGTACGATAAGACGCTGGAGAGCGAGATCAGGGTATGTCGCAACTGTCACAGCTGTCGCATCTCTCCACAGTGGAGTGCGTGGAGAACGCGGCCGCCTGGTTCGCGCAGAGACTGCGGGACGCCATGCAGGGCGCGGGCACCGAGGATAACACCCTCGTCCGCATCATAGCCAGCCGGGCAGAGATAGACCTCGGCAACATTAAACGCGAGTACGAGCGCCTCTTCGATAAAACGCTGGAGAGCGACATCTCGGTTAGTGTAGCCCGACACTTATAGCATTTCTTCATTTTTATAGACAAATGGTTTTTGCTTTCGATGTGATTTTAATTTGGTCCTTTGTTGAGGATCTAGTCTTAGTTCAATAATAGCTCAACATTTTAATAATAATAAGAAAATTTACATCCTAAGATTATTTTTACCAAATGATAAATTGAGATTTATCGCCTGTGTGATCTAGTGGTCCGGTGTCGGTGTTGACCACATGAAGGCCCGGATTCGATTTCCGGGTCGGGCAATTCAAAATGTATTTTTTTTTCTGGTAAAAACAACGTTGTCCGGGATTGGATATGTGCCCGGTTGGCGATAGATAGGCTTGCCACCTATCACATTGTGCGATTGAATATCTTTGGCTAATCGTGAGTGCACTGGTTGTATCTCTGCCTAACTCTTCAGTGATATTGGCGTAAAGATGCTTTTTTTAAAGACTTAGATATACTTTAATGTTTAGGCGTCGGTACTTGGCAAAACTTCATTCATAGCCCTGAAGATGCCGTAAAAAGCGTAACGGATTGGCGATATAAACTAAATAAAAAGTGTCTTGGGAAACCGTACAAGGGCATTTTAACATAATTAGAAAAGTTTTATCCCTTTTGAAATAAAGACCAACCAAGGCTTCCTGTCAGACAAGTCGACAAAGTGTAACGAAGGCGCCACTACTATCGTGTTGAAAATGTATTAGAATTCTGCAATGTTTTGTCTTATTTTTGATACTACACTGCAAAAGCATCAGTCCTTCTTAATACCGTATTTCAATAGTAAGGGCAAACTAGTTTATAAACTTACATATGCTTATGACGTTACGTCCTGCCACACATATGGTATCACATAGTATTGTTCAAATAAACTATTTTATGACAGCGCGTTGTAGACTATAAACTTATTTTTCTAGCGTGCTATATTATAGACTATATTATAACGGCGCGAGCCGGCCGAGATAGCGCGTGACTCATCACAACGTCATACAGCGAACAACGACCGAGCGCTATAACGCTATAAACTATGTTATAATGTCCAGCGTCTACGGTCTAGCACGTTACTCGTTAGGTCGCGTAAATCGTAACTTCGTAGGTTACAATGTTATAACTACGGCCTACACTATCCACTAGGTATATAGCGTGGCGTTATAGCGCCGAACGCAAATCTAAATAGCGTACGCTATACGTTGAGTATACATAGCGCGCTATATTTTAACGCAATGCGTTATATTAATTATCGTCAGTATCACACCATTAGTATAGGCAATAGTTCACCGACCACACAGCCTTTAGTTGGCTAATGTTTAATTTTCCGTATTGAATGCATTCTGGCAACTAGCTGAGGTAAGACGAAGTGGGGTTGCAACGCCGTAATTGGCTAACTCAAGGCCACAGTGAAAGATAGTAATGTACAGAGCATCTGATTGATCGACACTGATTACCCAATCACTACTCATTGGCGCGTGGCGAATGACTTGTGTCAACACATCTGACTTATAGTTCCGATGTAAATCAGAACTATAAGTCAGATGTGTTGACACAAGTCATTCGCTGTCAGTGTCTATGGGCTGTGTGGTCGGTGCAATAGTTGATTACCCAACATTCGTCCTTGTCTAGACTTAGTTTGTCAATAAAGATTAAGAAATGCTACAATATCTGCTTTTGCACTGCGTTTAAAATTAAAGCACATTATAAGTGCATGACTATCTTCATTTTATTTATTTATTTTACACTTTATTGTACACAAAATACATCTTTTGAAAAATTAATATAGAACATGTACAAAGGGCGTGCTTATCTCTGAAAGAGATGTCTACCAGCAGACCCGAGAAGCGAGAATGCACAAATAAAAGTAGAGCACAGTGTACAAGTGCATAACTTACAGTTAAAATTATATAATACAAAAAACAAAAATAAATAAAAATAAATTATATTAATCTATACCTTATACCTAATGCCTTTCAAATTATCGTGAAAAGTAATGCTCTCTTACTGCTTTCTTAAATGTATGAAGCGAATTGCTACTGCGTATATTTAAAGGAAGGGTATTCCACAGTTTGACTGTGTTGAAAGAGAAGGAATGACTGTAGCAATTCGAAGTTTCCGAAGGGAATTTTAATATACCCCTGACTTGAGATCTACGATCAGAGTCAAAGGGATATAGAAAACTGAAGCGCTCTCGTAGATATTCGGGTGAAATATTATTAAACAAAATATTATAGAGGAGACTAAGTGAATGTAAGTTCCTGCGCGCTCGAATCGAAAGCCACTTAAGTTGAGTTCTGAAAACAGAGACATGGTCATACTTCTTAAGACCGAATATGAAGCGTATGCAAACATTTTGCAAACGTTCTAGTTTATTGAGGCCCTCTTCAGTTATATCCGGGTAGCATACATCCGCATAATCAATTATGGGGAAAATGAGAGATTGGACTAATGATATTTTGGTTTTTAGAGGGAGAAATCTTTGTAAACATTTAAGTGAATGAAAGCTGTGGTGAACTTTTTTGCACACCTCGGATATATGAGCTGACCAGGAAAAGTCATCACTAATGATGAGTCCCAGATTTTTAACTGTCTTGCTAAAAGGAATGATACTGTTATTATAAAGTAATGGATGGATATTCATATTTCTTAAGATTGACAGTGATGCACGACTACCTATAAGTATCGATTGTGATTTACCAGGATTAACTAATAAGCCAAAGCACTTTGCCCACTCTTGAATACGGGTGAGATCATGATTCATAGCGGCTATGGCATCAGTGACGTTAGAAGCTGAAAAATGAGAATAGAGTTGTAAATCGTCAGCATATAAATGATAATGTGAGGAAATTACTCCAGTGACGACATTGATAAAAGCGGAAAATAGGAGAGGAGACAGAACTCCACCCTGAGGGACGCCAGAAATCAACTTTCGGTACTCAGATGAAACATTGTTAAGGCGAACACACTGCGATCGGTCTTTGAGATAACTTTCAAACCATAAAATGGTATCTGATGACAGATTCAATGAAGCAAGGACACCGAGCAGAACATCAAAGTCCACAGAGTTGAAAGCATTGCTAAAATCTAAAAGAACCAGTAAAGTAACAAGTTTATTGCCCATGGCAAGACGTATGTCATCAGTTACTTTCACCAACGCAGTAACCGTGCTGTGTCCTGGCCGGAAACCAGATTGAAAAGGACTTAACAGGTTAAAACTCAATAGAAATTTAGACAGTTGTTTGTGGGCAATATGTTCCAAAACTTTAGATAAAAAGGGTAAAATAGATATGGGACGAAAATGAGAAAAATCAGTTGGTGATTTATGTTTAGGCAGAGGTAAAACGAGAGCAGACTTCCACGCTGATGGAAAAGTGCAGGATGAAAGAGAAAAATTAAATATATGAGTTAGGATTGGGAGTAAATCAGGGACGAGAAGACTGACCATTCTAGAACTAATGTTGTCATTACCCACCGCCGAGGACGTGATACTTTGTACGTGTTTGGCGACCTCAGACTCCGTCACTGGTGTAAAGTGAAAGGTCGAACAATGAGGAGCGGGTTTTTGTGATAAAAATGACAACGTTTTAGATTTAGTCTGCGGGTCCAGAGCGACAGGGGGAGAGGAAAAATGAGTATTAAGCGAGTTCACATCGACACTGGATTCACACTCAGTCGCTGATTTACCGACTCCAAGAGTTTTCAGAAATTGCCACATATTGTTAGGACTAGTAGACTCAATTTTATCATTTATATACTGACGACGAGCATCCCGGCACAAACGTGAGCAAAGGTTGCGTAGAGATTTATATTTAATCAGATTTGCATTGGTTGGGTGTTTCTTATACCATGATTTTGCTCTATTGCGTTTTGTCATGACGGTCTTAATTTCACTCGAAAGCCAAGGAGCAGGATTACGTTTTATTTTGATTCGGGTCAAAGGTGCGTGCTTATCAAAAAGCCTAATTATTTCGAAATTAAAAATATCTATTTTGGAATCAATGTTAGTGGAGTCAAATAAAGGAGACCAGTTAATTAAAGAAAGGTCATATTTCAGATTGTCAATGTTAATATTTTTAAAACTACGACGCGAAGAAAATATGGGCTTGGGCTTAGGAGGACGAATTTTGGCAGAAAGGTATAAGAGATCGTGGTAAGAAAAACAAGAAGCAAGCTGGCCATGTGTTTCAATTAAGTCAGGGGAAGATACTATAATTAGATCAAGTAAGGAAGCAACATTATTAGGAGAATGATGTGTGGCATTAAGAGGTAACGCATGCAAGTTATATGAAGATAAAAGTGACAGCAATTTTTGCGAACGAGAGTTTTTCTTAATCAAGCAAGTATTAAAGTCACCAAGAATTAAAGAGTGGCTATAAATAGGGCAAAATTCATGGAGGAGGTTTTCTAACGCGGAAAAGTAATCAACATGCAGGGATGGACTATAAAAGACAGCTAAAAGTATTTTACGAAAATGCAGAACGACTTCAAGAATCAGATACTCAGCAGTCCCGGTATATAGCGAAGAAGAAGCAGAAACTATGGTATATGTGATTTCGGAGCGTAGATATATTGCCACACCGCCACCTCCTTTACCAATTCTGTCATTCCGAACAAGTTTAAAGCCAGGAAGACAAAATTGGGTAGAAGGGAGAGAAGGCTTAAGAAATGACTCTGAAATTAAAATTGCATCAACATGATTATTGTCAAAAGAGGTTAATAGATCTACATAATGCGCAGGAACACTTTGAGCGTTTATGTGCACAATATTAAAGTTCTTAGGAAAATTACCAAAGATTGATGATAACTGATTATTTAGACTATAATTATGGGAATCCTCTCCATCTGCACTATGAAAACTGTCAGGGGATGAAGGGCATGATAAATAGTCAGAGAAAATATCATCTACTGCACTAAAAGGCATTAAACATTAAGTATTTTAAAATATGAGCTTAAAACTTATCACTAATAAAACGTAAAACAATAATTATTTTTATAATTTAAATCTATGTTTACAAATTAAATCTAAACTAAATATGTGTAATTACAAAACAGCAATAAAACAACCAAAGAAAATGTCAAGTCTACCTATTAACTTACAAAAGAAGCCTATAACTATAAATTAAAAAAAAAAAAAAATACAGTAGTATGCAACCTTTCAAGAAAGGAATCTTTTAAAAACAACTCTATTTCCAAATATTTTAGAAAGAATAAAAACAGCCATGCGCATACTAGCAAAGTATTCGTATGTAATAAGTGGACGTAAATAATAAAACTGCCAAATGACAGATTGGCAACCCTAAGCGCATAGACAAACGTCAACTGAGCAGTACAATTTATTTATGACATTAGACGTCATTCAACTTTCAAAATGACAATTTCATATTATGAAAAATTGCTAAACAAAACACCTTTTAAACAAAATTCTTAGGAATACCTTAAAATTAAGAAAAAAATAAAATGTGCAAGAAGGCAGTTTCATGTAGTAAAAATAACGTACATACATGTAGCTATACGTAAAGAGCATGAGTAACGAGTAAGTACGACGTATATCACATCGCAATCAAGATTCAAGACCATTCGCCTCACAGTTACTGCCTACGCTTAGATCTTTTAGAGATGTTGTTATTTGCAGGATCCTTTGTAAAAGAACTAGATTGCGTGGATTCTTGGGTTTTTTGTTGTGGAAACTGAGTTATTAGACTTTGCAACTCCGAGTTAAGTTCTACCTTCCGGCGACTTTTATCTGGTAGCAAGATTACAATTAATTCATTGTAATTATTTTTATTATAAAACCATTTAAATACAATTCTATATGATTTTTTGGTTTCTTTTTATATTTTATCGTAAACATTAAAGGTATTTTAAACAATCTGGAAAATATCGCTAAATATGCAGCAATATTTAATATATTTTTAAACTTAAATGTGTTAAGGCTATGAAATACATAAGAATACGAATAAACATAAGAAAATACGAATTTTACTTTATTAAAGCCTAGTCATTTAGCCAGGTACAGAAAAAATAAATACTTTAATATCTAAGCATTACTAAATATCACAGTGGTCATACAATTAATGTTTCTTTTTCTTTCAGAACGAAAAAATATAAATTATTTTTTTTGTTGGCTAGGATGTGTAATTTTTAGCTAGTAAAAAAATATTTATGAAGCAAAAAATTTTTTATTCAACAACTTGAGGTGGAACCAATGATTTTATAATTAATACATAACAAAAAATATGTTTTTTTTTCTTATAATCCTTATAATTGTTATTACATATTATTCTGTAATCTATGGGACGTAGTACCTGAAATAAAAATTTTTTATGAATTCATTCATAAACGTAAAAAACTTGATAAATAAGACAGTTTACAATTTAAATTCCGCTCCAGTGACAGATAAAACTACGTTACATTTTAGACATTTCTTTAAAAGTACAATAAATAACGAAGTGACAAAGGGTTTTTTATTCATAACTTTTTATTGGCTTTAAAAAGGATATCTTAGTTACTATGAAAATTTCAAAAAATAATTCCTAAAAATATTTTTATATTTAATGTTTCTAGGTCATTGCGCACCTCAAAATGTTGAATAAAACTTTTTTACTTAAAAAAATCTTTACTTATCGGCCACAAATTTCATACCGAGCCAAGATGAAAAATTAAATTTTTTCGCTCCAACCTACTGTGAACACTTAAACTCACTGTGATCACTTAAACTGGACTGAACGTAGACTGAAGTCTACGTTCAGTCCAGTTTAAATGATAGTTTAAAAATTTATCAATAATAAACCGCTGTATATTGGTTTGAATATTTTATTCAAACTAATTGTTTTAAATAGTTTTGTGTTTGAAAAAGAAGTTTAAAAAGGATACCAAAAAGTTACATACCGAATTGTGGAGACCCTGATTAAAAGTGAATAGATAACGCATGTCATAATTTGATAATTTAATAACTTGTAACAGCCATATTCTTGTTCTCTTATTCTTTATTTTAATTTTTTCACCATAATTAAAAACTAGCCGATATGGAGTAAGTAATTGGCTACTCCTGCCGCTCAGTATGTTTAGATATCGTTTTATACTGTTATAGAAGTAATCAGTATCTGAGACATACGGTATAACTCTGAGCTGAACGCCTTTGCGATGAAACTATCTACTCGTAATTCGTAACAAGTTATGCCCTAGGACTTCGTATATGAAATAGGAATGCAAGTGGTTTCTCTCCACTGTATCTATCTATATTATTTTTCAGATACTTTGGCAAGGTTATAGATATAGGTATTCTTGCCAAAATTTAGTAGAATCACAATTAAATGTAGGACTAGTTAGCGTTATCTATTTCTTTATGTCAGTGTGTTTCAATGCTTTACATAATTTGGAGACCTTTTAAAGCTCCTGGGCCTGGCTTTAAACATTTCAATATTTCATAATTGTACGTAATGTGGTTTAATTTTCAATGACGCAAACTAATCGGGACTGGCGCAGGAGGTAATATATTGTCATAATATTTACAAACATTTTTTAGACATTACACATATTAGAAGTAATAATATACACATATGTGACTATATACTACGTTTGATATGTAATATATAGTCACATGTATGTCGCAGGTATAGTTTTCATTCGCTCAGAGCAGATATTTTATTTATTACGTGTAGTTTGCAATTTATCTATGCTAGTTAATACTTAAAGAAAAATATTTGAACGAAATAATTGTGCGCAAAGTTCTGTCAGCGTATATCACACATTAATGTTACGATCAATAAGGTATTTACTTGTTCATAATATTTAATGTATTTATTTTATATAACTGACAAAGACACTCGAGGGTACTCCGACTACTTTATAATGTCATCAGTTAAAAGTTAAAACATTCACTAATATAATCTGGCATATTTACCAAAGACATGCGCTTTAAGGTAAAAATATAAAAAAACAATATCAGAAACAAACCGAATCGAAATACGAATTTTAAAATATTGTAGAAAAAATATTAAAATTATAGTTATTTTATAACATGGGTTATTGTTGTTGTTATATTAATCAGATGCCTGCGACATAACAGAAATAACAAGTGAACTGAAAATCATGATTACAGTTATTAGCAAATATGTCTTGTCGCTTTTAAATTACTCCTAAGACCTACGTTTTTAATATACTAACTGGATAGCTCGTTATTTCAATGATAACATCTTTATCGGAATTAATATTTGTTTACAATGCTCATCCTTCAATATAACTTATTCGCCTGGTGCTACAAATACGAAATGTCTTTTCATTCATGCGTAATACAGATTGATTTATTGGGTCAGCAAAATACTATCAATCAATCAATCAATCATAATTTATTGCATCAAATATGGTAGGTACATTAGGTTCTTAGAATTATTAACAGTTAGTTCGCATATTTGACCATTTGGCATGCAATTTAACAACAACAACTTTTATTTAGTTCCTAATTAAATTGTGAATAACTATTATAACTACATACCTATTACATATTATGACGTTAAATTTTAATACAACACTCTATCAATATATATATATATATATATATATATATATATATATATATATATATATATATATATATATATATATATAGTATAGTAATATCAATATATATAATATATATAGTATAAGTACAATATATATAATATATTAACTAAATGACATTAGTTTATGGGTAAAGGGTTAACATTGTATATAAATAAAAATAATAGACAAATTACGCAAGTAGACTTCTTTTTATCACAGAAAAACCGCAAACATTAAGCAAACAAGCTGATGACTCTCTTGATGGAAAGTGATAATAATCATCATAGACACCAATGACGTCAATGATAGGGATATAATGCCACATGCTGACTACTGATTCTTCAAACTAAAACCAAAGAAACCAAATTATTTGCATGTGATATGGGTGTTACTCAACGACACTAATACATAGAAATACATACTTATACGTATAATCCTGTATTATAATATATAATAAACGCCCGATCCTTTAGGGTTGGGTGTTTATTACCTTATGTTTATTATAACCCTATATTTTTAAATATGAACATTAAATGTCATCATAAATACCAAAATAAATTTAATATTGTCGTCTTCTATGTATATATAGGTCTAGCGAGACAGACTTCGTTATAGACGCATGATAACCCTGGTGCCATGATCTAGGGTAAGACAATGTGTCCTGAAAAATTTTTAGATGTTTTTTCTAAAGAAAACGAAACCGAAACCTCGTCTATAGCATAGTCAAGATTATTATCAGTCAGTATTTTTTATAATCACGCATTGAGCTGTCCAGTTAGTATTGAGGTGTATGATATACTATTTCAAATCTTTCCTATTGTAAATAACTCACTTGTCACTCGCGCTGCCACGCTTACTAATACTGCCGCATTTCTGTCGCATGTCCTCTTCCTCGGCTCGGTCTGACCCGGCACTTCAGCAGGGCGAGACTTCCGGGGACTACAAGCGCGCGCTCGTGGCTCTGCTCGGGCCCGCCTAACACGGGGAATCCCCAACACAAACCCACCGGGCAGCTGACGGATACGACGAATCATTTATTTTTAAGATTACTTTATTGCACTGTATTAGTAACTAAAGATAATATTATATTGGGCGTGTTCGGTCGAACAAGATATTAGCAATCTAAGTTAGATATTCAGAATGAATAAAATTTTGTTCTCAGTGTCTTAAGCTATATAAAAGTGTCAAAATAAAATGGCGGCATTGTAGAATTTCTACGTACCTGAGAAGTTACCCCGCGGAGAAAAGCTCAGACAGTGGCGTGCACAGGATTATGAGACTGGGTATGCGGCGGAGTACTCTTATATAGATTTTCTTATATAGATTTTTAGCGTAGCCTCAGCCACGCAACGGATCTCTAAGCTGGAAATCATGCTAACAGAACATGTCTTAGATGTACTACTATTTATCTACATCTTCTACGGTAACGCAGAAAAAACAGCGGTCGGTCGTCGCTAACTAAAATATTATAACAGGTAACTACTTACCTGGAATCAGTCCACACTGTACTAGAATTACTAAACAATATGCAAGGAAAACAAAATAATTTAATCGTATGGAGACAACCACACAGCCAGTCATACGTTTCATAACTTTTAACATGAAACTTGCGAGTTACATTTCCTTTTTGCTGGTTTAATTGTAGTAACTCGGGTATACACCTACCTTTAGATACGATTTGAATCTTTTCACTGAATGACAATTGTGAGAACTTGTTACTTTTAATTTTTAATAAGCACACATTATCAAAACATACCTCACAGTCAAATAACATTTTAAAAAATCAAGACACGCGCTAGATTAAACAAATCACTAATTATTTTAGATATATATAACTGTTTAATTATTTACTGTTTATTTAATTTAAATTACACACTTTCAAATGTTAAAATAATAATATCATTAATATATATTTTAAGAAAACATATACAACATAATAATACACAATGCATATCACGTATCACATAAAAATGGCTTCACTTTTTAAAACATTTCAACAAATAAAACCTTACTAAACAAAAATGTATAATGTGAGCATACTGTTTGTCAATAATGTTTCGTCTATTATCTTTACCCGGATTATATAACAAGCTCGCAGGAGTTGCTATACAAAATAGCATGATTGTGTGAGTGAGACAATACGTGCGGATAAGTAATTATGTCTCGCACACATTTACAATGTGAGGCAGAATCTTGGCGGCAGAACTCGGCGTTCAATATTATTTATCGTTTAATAAACGCCTGGCAAACATGTTTAAGTGCTGTGCTTGCAAATAGGTGCTATTTAAAAATATTAGGCGTTTTTAAGTTATTATATTTTGTTTATTCATTTATTTATAATTAGTTAAAGTCATCTAAAACGTATGAACGTTTTATTAAAATATAGGTAAAGCAGTGCTTTTTTGCCTCTATACAGTGCACACCCCTGAGCTCAGAATTCTGAGTAAACTAACTTAGAATACTGAGGTCTTATTTCCGCCGAACACGCCCATTAAATATATTATGGTTTCAATTATTAGATATGAATGTTGTGTGTTTTAGATTATTTATATTTTGATATTGTGTATCTTAGTTCGATGGAAACTAAAAATCTTGTGCTTGTTGTGTGCTAAATAGATGTAAGCTGTAATAGATTAGTGTAATGTTAATTCTCCGTCTCACAGTACGACACAACTTAAGCTATATCTAGAAATACGGAGTACTGAAAGGCGATCTCGCCGTGGCATGCGTTGTTATGCTTTCTTGTATAAATGCCACCAGGTGACAGCGGCGTAGCGGTGGGGGGGAGGGGGGGGACACTCGGCCATGTTAACAAATGTTAACTTAAAAACCTTTTTATAAAAAATAATTTCCCAGAAGAACGACTTTATGTGCTTTCCAAAGCGCGGATAGCGAGCAGTGATTATTTACTTAATCAACACATAAGAAAATGCGAATTCGCACTTTAAACCCTTTACCACTCATCGCATCTTCAACGCGTCTTACATACACAAATTTCTGTTTAGGGGTGATATAATGACCGCACCGGGTAACACCCATTTTAATTACGCCACTGGCCGTTATCGCAATCTAATTATAAATTAAATATATAAATAAATAATAATAAATATCTGTGGACAATTTTACACGAATTGATCTAGCCCCAAAGTAAGCAAATTATTTGCTTGTGATATGGGTGGTAGTCAACGATAGTAATACATATATAAATACTGGAATATATTTAATAAACACATAAACAGAAATACAAACACCTATGCTCATTACATAAATGCCTGCCCCTGCTGGGAATCGAACCCCAGCCCCATTAATTGCATAATCGCTAACCACTCCATCAACGGGGCGGTCATAAATACTCATAGCTTTAGAAATCCAAGTGATGCTCCAAATATCAACCTTATAAGTAACAAAATTACGTTAATAATTCCGTCATAATATAATACCATCTATTTTAATGTATGGATAGTGAAATATATACTGTTAATATTTTTTACATAATAAAGAAAATATGTTTAATATTGATTTACATATAAAAGTATATATACAGTGTGTAAAGAAAACCCTGTCGGATAATTAAAGGTGTTACTTGGTACCGAAATACGGTTACATATGTGTAATTATTTTATGGATATTAATTCATTAGTTTTCCCAAAAGTAATCTTAAATGCTATTTTCATACATTAAGTATGACAAAACTTACAAATAAGTAAATTCTATTATCAATGAATGCCGCGCAAGTCGGTTTTAAAATAAGTTTTAAAATATTTGCTTAGCTCTAGGGAGATATATGTAAAAATACAAATATTAAAAAAAAAACGATATCTTTTTTATTTTCAGAAATACAGTCATTTTAATATTTTTTTCAGTAATGCCTTTAACCAACCTATATGCCTCTTTCTCTCTACACACTGTATATGTATATATCTGAATCTTATGTTAATTAATCAAGCTAAATTTGATCGTAGTTAGGCCTGGAACTAAAAAAATCTTTTAGTTGTGTGATTAGTGAATTTGATAAAAGCGTTTCAAATAAAAAGTTTGACAAACCGCATTTCTGCTTGTTCTGCGATCCGTGACTAGATTGGAGTATCATCTGTTTAAAAAATGACTAGTATGTACAATCTCTACAGCCGGATTACTTCGCCAAAATAATAAATATTATGAGTTTTGTCGTACTGTTACTTCTTCGTACTGTTAGATCTTCACAACGTCCTAATCCTAAGACATCGCACAAATTTTAAGACTAGACGCTATAGCGTCATTAAGCGTCTATTCTGTCCCTAAAGCCCATCGCTATTACGTCCAAAATTGTAGTTAGAGCATGTGGCAGTCATTGTATCAAAAAATATGCAGACGAACAATGGTAGAACATCGTCGTACCTACTAATAATTGTTGCTGTTGTCGAAAAAAAAGAACAAAATTTATCGGAGAATTTCTCAGATATCCTCGTCCCCGTTCTAAACAACGCTTTGGTCTTTCGATTTCGAGGCCATCGCGGGCAAACAAATTACATGAAGCAAAGTCATGAAACCAAATTTGTTAACGATGCCCTTAGTGAACAAAAGATAGATAATGCGATGAGACATTACACATTTTAGGAGTTTATGTGATGACAGCTTTCACAGTGTTGCTATAAATAAATTCTGTCTTAACAAAATACCTGTATTATGTGCCTTAAATGATTATTTTTTGCAATTGTTAAAATTTATTTATTGAATTCGAAATATTTTATTAGTGTTGAACACTTAGACCTTTAAGCATTCCAAATTGTTATTATCAGAGGATCATCTTTAATTTATACATTATGATAATAAACGAGTTAATGGTATATTTTTGTTTTTATCAATCTCAGAATTTTTTTTTAATATAAGATTGCAAACAAGCACATACTGCTCTCCTTATGAAAAGAGAAATCACCGCCTATAGACACCAAAAATATTAATGATGAGTTTCTAATCGTGTTGCCGTTTTAGCCTCGAAACCGGAACACGACAATGACAAGCATGTTATTAAGCAGCAAGACTAGGTAAAGGCGCCTTCTTTGTACCATCATGTTACCTATTCCTGACGCAACATCGTCAATGCTTGCTGCTGTTGAATTCGTTAATTACTCCTGTTTTGCAAATAGGAGCGCAATTACGGATATTTCTTCATGGGGAATCACATGTTTGACTGTTACGCTATGATATAAAAAAAAAAACATTAGGAGCATGATCACAGACATTGTGAAATCAAAGCTCAAAATAAGATTGCTGTGAACTTTGATGTTACTGCGGTAGACTCTGATAACCTGTACTCGGAAGAATGGTTGTGGAACCTTACTACCTATTTTATTTTTAGGAGTCAAAGCAAAACAACTTGCCTATGTCCTACACCATAGCAATATCAGGCTGACAAGCGACAAGTCATCGCACCGATTTCCTTGTGAGATAGGCAAAGTCAACCAATGGAATCGTTTACGCTGATATTCCAGTTTATTTGCTAGCAAAATAGGTAATAAACCTCACCGCATTTGGTAACTAAACTATTATCATTTTCTATTTGTTATTAATCGGAACAAAATGTTTTATGAGCTCGTCCGTGAATTAACACATTATCACAAGAGTCTGGGTTATTACAGAGATTTTTCTTGATCAAAAGACTTATTAAACTAATATAAACCCACCCCTGGGACCGAGTGTGTGATTAGGTGAGCTACACTTCTTAAAAACTGCAAATGACAAATAAGAATTTTTAGAGAGAATAATATGTAGCGAGCATGGAGTAAATGGAGGCGCCTTTTTTAAGATATGACTGTTACGAATAATCGCGAAACGTGTAGAGTTGGAAGGCTAGAGAGATCTAGAAATAAAAGAGAGATAGCTACTCCTATTGACAAACAAATAATTGACCTAAGCTATACCATAATGAACTTTGTGGTATAGGGCATTAGGGTTGAAAGTAGCGTGTACTAGGATTGATGAGTCAACTTGTTTATCAAGTTGATTACAATTTAAGAAGTGATTCATCGTTTCCCGATACATTTAGATTTTTCTGGATCCAGATAGAACTTTACCCTCGCTATAAATAGAGATGTGTTGACAAATACAGAGCAGTTTTTATCAAGCGATCGAGAGCGATACTTAAAACGACCCGTGCGAAGCGAGAAGTGTTTTATTGTGTAGTTCAGTGATAGTACAGTGAGTGACTAGTGTTAATCAGAGTATTTAGTATTACGTTGTGTTGTGTAAATACACGGATTTAATATAAGTGGTGTTTTCTTACAATTACGAACCCGAATACGTAACATTACTTAGACATCAAGCGTAGCTAAATTTTATACTCAGATAAATACTTCAATGTATGCAACAATACATCAACAATAAAAACTCAATTACAATTAGTGTCAATAATAATTTGCCATACTTTTGACAGTGATATGAGCGTTCGCTCATATTCACGGCTACACGTTCAATGCCAACATCTGTGGTGGCGAGGTAAAAAAAATCCAGACGGGGCAGCTGAATACACATATTAAAAACGGCGACTTGAAAATATATATTTTACGAATTATTCAGAACGATCAGCCAATTTTTAAGTGAACAATGCCATGATTGATTAAATGTATGGTTCATTAACAAACACGTTTTAATTCAAATCGTATCTATCAAAAATGGTTTAAATGTTATAAAAATAATTACATTAGTAGATTTTAGCAGTGTCTTTGGTAGATTCCCTAATTAAAAAGTGGTCACGCTGCTTATTCGCGGAAATGCTTGAAAGTTCTTGCGACTGAGATTAACTTTATTTTTTAGCTTTTACCTTACATATTTTTGCACCAAATTGATCAACTCTTCCTCCGAATTTATTACGCACAAAACCTGTTCCATAAACGCTTGCCACCGCAAACTGTGATCACTTCGACGCTACTCCTCCCGCTGATTCCACAGACAGCAATCCGGGAAATTTTCGAGAACACGCGAAGATTCCCCGCAAGCCGCGCAACTCTTTTTTTAGCTCATATTCAATGACTTTGCAAAAAGTATCTTCCATACCATTCTAATTTAAATAGAGCCCTCATTGTCAAAATGCCAACAACGCAACTTTCGAAAAACCTTTGGTAGTGTAGTTGTCCATCGGCGGTGGTGATCACTTCCCATCCAGTGAGCCGTGGCTCTCTCTTTTGTAAAAAAATAATAATAAAACGAACTACTAGGATAGTGTAAATAAAAAAGTGTCACTGTCAAACATTTTATTTAATTATTTCTAAATAATAATTAACAAATATCTTAGCCTCTTATTTTACAATTTCGTCTATACACGTAAGCTCTAGAGCGGGCGCGCGGCCTCTACTTACACTAGTGATACTGACTCAGCGACTGCCCAGCGAACCTTTACAATGGCAGTATTGTCCACTTGCGACAATCCCGACCGTACAGAGAAGGAACAAACTGACTTTTTAGTTAAATATAAATATCCCACAACCCGTATATGTACTATACGGTACAATTCGGAACGCACGTGCGTGAGACTATCTTATTCTATCGCATTGTATCGTATATACATTGCTCTCTTTTGCACCATATCGTGGCGTCGAAATATATAGCACTATTTCTGTGTCATAATTTTCTTCTCACTCATCTCACAAAACGTGCTAACCGTGACGCGTCAATAAAATTGAACTCTCAATTCTCGTCCACCTATCAAATCGCCTTATTTCAAATGCATATTATGTTTTGAACACAATATTTTATTGTAGTGTCCCTTTGTGCACATAATTAATTTATTGAAAGGATTATTTTATTGAAAGTCTAGTTTTGACCTAGCATTACAGTGGCGCCATCTACACAATATAATACTAAGACAATCCTTCTCTGTACACTCGACATAACCAGCTCTACAGTATGCGTTATTTGAACGGTGGCAGATAATCCAGCTGTACGGCTCTGTATATTTTCTAGATTGGTAAATTCGTTACATGAGCAGCGACGTTTCTACAGTTACTAGGGCTAATGAATCAAGATTGTCTTATAAAAATATACAGTAATAGCACAAAAATAAGTTAAAATTATATATTTGCATATAATTTTCGCCGCGTTACCGATTCGGTAGTAGGTTAAAAAAAAATTGACGCGTCAAAAAACCTAGTAAATATTTAATTGGATAAATAAATTCAAAAAAACTACTGAACAAACAATGACAGCACAAGACAGACTTTACGACCAATAAAATACCGATTAACTTTTCGTATGAACGTAGAAAGCCTACATCGTCAGCGACATGTGAAAACCTAGTTATCTAAATAAAAATTTTACAGGTTTTATTATATTTTATTATAAATTAAAGGGACAATTTTTTATTTTAATTTTACGTTTACCGTCATAGATAGCGTAATGACCAATTATTCTGAATTTGGGTGCGGTTCAGGTTACGAGTTTTTCTATCTATAAAAAATAAGCTAATTTTGGTAAAAACGAGTTACGAAGTTTTTACTCGTCACCGACGATATAATGTTTACACAAGGATATAAAAATATTAAATAAATATTGCTGGACAAATTATAAGAATTGATCTAACTGTTGTTAAGAATTCATCTAACTGTTGTGACAATTTGACTCAGATCTAAACGCATAAGCCGGTCTCTGCACAATACGTATTGCATACTATAAGTACCTTTATATGAACGAATGTTCTCTCTCACATTAAATACGTCATCGACATACCGCCGGTAAATAAAAGGCACGTTACGAATTACACTTATAACTTCGTTTACAATTTGCCTTTGTATCTTAGCGCTTATTTCACATACTTTGTAACTTATTTTTGTGTACAACTATACACATTTTTACGAAAATGTTTCTATTTATCTGCGACCAGCCGACCCGACTGATGTCTTACATTTTAAGACATTTGCTTATGGTCCCATAGAAAATAGACCTTTCAATGTATTTTTCCAAATTTTTGAAATATTTTGAAAATATGTCATACCCTAAAAAGCTAAATTTAAACAATCTGCAAATGGCGGCCGGTCTCATGCTATCTCGCTCACACGTTCTATCTGTCTACACTCGCACAGCGTCTCAGTGAGAAGTCTCGATTAGCATTCAATCTGACTACATTATTTATCTAGCTGTTATTACAAATATCCAATGACATATACACCGATCTGTTCGATTCAACTAAAAAGCCGGTTGTAAGCCATTTTCAAAATCAATATTCATTTTTAACCACTTTTGCCACGACTACCAGCTTTGCTAATGCTTCTGTAATTAGCCGCCGCCATTTACAAATAGTCTCATTACTGCGCGGCTTATATTGAATATAGATTTATGCGTGTGAAGAAAGTGTCGGTCCCGAAGTCCAGAGAGGTGTGGTGGGGCCCTGTCCGTGGCGCGGTGCGGGCTGGCGTGGTGGTGGTGTTGGTGGTGGTGGTGGTGTGGTGGTGGTCCCTCAGTGGTGGTGGCGCAGGCGCGCCTTGAGCTCGTCGAGCGGCATGACCTCCTCGTCGGCCAGCGCCGGCTGCTGCTCCGTCTTGGACTGCTCTCTGAGATCTGACAACAACATTCCTTATATTTTGTCTTTATCGAGACGACAAACTTAAAAGCTAAATTGGGTTGGGTATATACGTTGTTTTATAAATTACTAGCTTTTGCCCGCGGCATCGCTCGCGTAAAATAAAAGACAAAAAGTAGCCTATGCCACCCTCAGTCCCTTCAACTATCTCCACTTAAAACATCATATCAATTCGTCGCTCTGTTTTGCCGTGAAAGACCGAAAACCAAACACACACATACACTTTTCCATTTATAATATTGGTATGGACACGTGAAGAATGTTGTGACAACATTATAAAAAATCTGTAGACACATTGTCCGCAGATTTTTTATGTTTTGTTAATTTTGTAATCTTTAGTTAATATTTCGATTCAATTAACGTGTAAGTCATAGTTAATATAAAAACGTATAACTGAGATCATGGACTTCGTCGTTTGTCGAAATTCTTTTACCTATCAAGTGCTTTTTTAAGTTAGGGAACAGAAAGATATCTGACGGTGCCAGATCAGCTGAATAAGGCGGATGCGGTAATAGTTCAAAGCCATAATTGTGGATTACAGCCATTGATTGCACAGACGTGTGAATACGGTCGTTATCTTGATGAAACAGGACGTTTCTTCTGAACATTCCTGGAGGTTTTTCTTTCATTTCCTCTCGTAAACGACGTAGTAATACATAGTAGTAATTAAAGTTTATAGTCTGACCCCTTTCAAGATAATCAATCATAAGCACACCCTTCAAGTCCCAGAATGCTGAAGCCATTACCTTATTTGCCGACAAAATCGCCTTAGCCTTTTTGTTGGGTGGTGAACCAGGTCTTCTCCACTATTTTGATTGTTGTTTTTTCTGGCGTACAGTAATGAACCCATGTTTCGTCCATTGTAACAAAACGATTCAAAAATCATCGGCATCGGCTTCAAATAACTCCAAACAGTCACACACAGTGAAACAGTCAATCGCGTCCTTTTTTGTTCAACTGAAAGCAGTCGCGGAACCCACCTCGCAGACACTTTGTAGAAACCCAATTCGTCGACTATGATATTTTGAGTTTGTTCATAAAAGATGCCTTTAATTTCGGCTATCTACCTAATTTTTAATTTGCAGTCTCCCATATTTAAATCTAATAGGTACTTTTTAATATTTCCGTCAATAGTGGAATTCGAAGGCCTTCCAGATGGGGGTTCATTTTTCACACTCTCTCTGCTACGCTTCAATTCTGGTATCCATTTTTTGAAGGATGTATAAGATAGAGCAGAATCCCCTAATGTACTGACCATATATCATGGGTGGCTTTCGGTGATAGCCCTTTCTTATGGAGGTACTTAATGATGGCACGCTGCTCGATGTGCTCCATTTACAGAAAGTATGTCCGATTGCTTTGTTAAAAAATTTATAAAAAATCACAACAAATTATTGCACACGTTTCGAACTTCACATAATTAACTACTCTGAACTGAACTAAATAATGTGGGTAGATTTGATTTTTAGAATTAAATGGATCCGAGTTAGGCCGAGTACTTTTCATTCTACCCTCGTAAATTATATAAATCAGTATGTGGTGCACAATGTAATATATGTAGTATAATAGAGTGTAGGGGACATAGTGTAGTGAATGTGGTATAGTAGAGTGTAGGGAACATAGTGTAGTGAATGTGGTACAGTAGAGTGTAGGGAACATAGTGTAGTGAATGTGGTACAGTAGAGTGTAGGAAACATAGTGTAGTGAATGTGGTCAGTAGAGTGTAGGGAACATAGTGTAGTGAATGTGGTACAGTAGAGTGTAGGAAACATAGTGTAGTGAATATGGTGCAGTAGAGTGTAGGAAACATAGTGTAGTGAATGTGGTACAGTAGAGTGTAGGGAACATAGTGTAGTGAATGAAGTACAATAGTGTAAAGGGAATAGTGTGTGTGTGTGAGTGTGTGTGTGTGTGTGTGTGTCGCTCACCATGCCACTGCTGCAGCAGCACGTTGTAGTGCCAGGCGCGGTCGTGCTCCTTGAGCTGCGTGAACACGTACACCAGCCCGCGGTAGTCGTACTCCAGCCCCGAGTACCGCTCGCCGAACAGCTTCAGACCTGCACACGCAACACACACACACCTTACACCAACAGGTGGTGAGTACACAACGGCACGCAGGAGTATAACACTTACATAAGGAGAACTAAAATGTTTGTGGTGGTTTTGTGTACCTCCACGCATACTAAAATGTTTAAAAAATACATAGACGTCAAGATGGCAGTTACTATGCGTTCCAACTGGGAATAGGACTGGCAGGACGCCATATTGTTCCGCATTTTGCAAAAACCTCATTAATGATGAGTATGGTGAGCAAAAAAATACTAAGATAGAAATTCATAAAAAAAATTATTTACGTTCTAATTGGTATATTTTTTATTCAGGTTCTCATTCACCCATGCTACATTGTATGTGTTAAAGTAAAATGTAGAAAACAAAATATAAAAATACACATACATATATTTTTATAAACAAAATAAATCTTCAAATGTATAATATCGGGTTTTAAATCTTCTACACCGCTTTAACGACTTTGTTGCCGACATCATTGGTGGACGAATCTTTTTAGTCTTTTTTTTTATGTTATAAGATAGCAAACAAGCAGTTGGGTCTCCTGATGGAAAGAGTCAACCATCGCCTATAGACACCAAAAATGTTAATGGTGCGTTGCTATCTTGTGGCGAGGTCTAATGCAACATGCATAAGTTAACCGGCTACCTTACCCTCGAAACCGGAACACGACAGCGACAAGCACTGACGCTATTGCGACAGAAATATGTAAGGCGGTGGTACCTGACCCGGGTGAGACAATGCAGAACTCTACCACCTAGTAACCACGATGGTAGTGACTCGTATAACCAATCGGTCGCCTTTTACGACCTGCCTGGCAGAACGGCAGTTGGTCTATTCTTCAAAAGAGCCCGGAACCAACACGGGGAGAATAGTCGCACATAATACTGCATAAATCTAAAATTAATTATTTCAAATTATGTATAATCACATTATTTAAATAGGTACACTACTTACCTAAGTAAGTGCATGTAGATCATACAATATAACACTAATATTATTATTATTAAAGAATTATTTGAATGGTATTTGTTCTTCAATATATCAGGCCTATTTTTTTATCATTTTTTTTTGTTGACATTACTGATTTCACACTTATGATATGGTTGATAACAAACTCGATCCTGTTCTCAATTAGAACGCATATTTTTTTTGGAAATGGCAGAAGTTATGAATAGAGTGAAATGGCAATGGCAATGGTGGAGACGTTGACTCACTGATGGCGATGGAGCGCAGGTAGAGTTTCTCTGCGGCGCGGTGCATGTTCATGTGGTAGTTGTAGAGGCTGGCGAGGTGGCCCACGCTCAGGCCCACCTCGTAGTCCTCGGGGCCCAGCAGCTCCTCCTTGATGGCGATCGCCTTCAGGTGCATCGTCTCCGCGTCCTGACACAACATCACCCTTTACTCACCGCGGACTGCACTTTTATATCATAAAGTAAATTCAATAAACATTTGATCCAGGATAGGGGTGATTCGATTAATCAATAACTAAGTTTTTATTGTGACAAAGATTTTTGCATGGAATAAAGCGTGGCATATCTAAATTATTTGCATTTTATTTTTCATTTTACCGTGGCTATTGATAAAATGCATGCCAATCGGCAGATAATAATGATACAAATCAAACGTTCTTAGGTAAAATTTCGTAGTGTCTAGTTTCGTCTTAATACGCAGTAGCTTTTGCCCGCGGCTTCGCTTGCGTGGGAAATGGGGAAAGAGACAAAAAGTAGCCTATATCACTCTCCATCCCTTAAACTATCTCCACTTAAAACATCACGTCAATTCGTCACTCCGTTTTGCCGTGAAATAAAGACAAACAATCACACATATACACTTTTATTAGTATGGATAAAGTACACATTTTCTTAAAGTACTACAACATCGTTCCGAGATACGTTACCGCGTTACGATCGATTAAGCCATTCAAAAGTTATGAGATTTACGATCGATTAAGCCATTCAAAAGTTATGAGTTGTTTACATACACACACATACATACAGAGGTCATCGTGAAAATAGTCAGAAAAGTTTCCTAGGACCTCAAAACGTGGGGATCTGGTGAAAACTCGATTTTCGAAAATCTGGACATCAGTAACTTCCTTATCTACAGACGTAGCGGGAAGTTAAACAATGTTGACGTGTTAAAATAACTTAAAGTTTTATTGAATAAAGTTCTTCTGGTTCCTGAAGTGAAATATACAGAGCATAAGTATTTAACAGCACTTGTAGTGCTGTTTTAACAGTTTACTTTAGAAACGCATTTAACAGCACTATTAGCACTTTCTTTCTAAAAATTCTTATACAACGGTAGCACGACCATTATTAGATGCTTTTTGATTCACACTTGAATTCTACAGAATTGGTCTTCCTTACCTCTATACTAAGCATGGAAATGATTGCTACTATTATATATTTTTATTGGATGAAAAGAAAAAATCACAATTATTTCACATTTTTTTTTCACACTTTTTTCACTCAAAATTACCCGAACGTCAAAATATGACCGTAAGCTATTAAAATAAAGTATGAATTATAACTACTGCTGCTCCTTATATAAATTGAAAGATTTCATTGAGTGTGACATTTCACAGATCAAATGAGGAGAGGTAGCAAATGCGATGTATGAAGATGCATTTCATATGAAATTTCACATGCTACTCGTGAAATGTTCCATGCCTACTATATGCTCAATGCGAGTAGGCTTAGGTCTGAAAGCACGACATTTGTTTCATGAATTTATGATTGATTATTACAGGCAATACCTACCTGATATTTCTGCATGCTTTGGTACAGGCGCCCCAGGTTGCCGTAGTGTTTAGCAGTCTGCACGTTCTTCTCTCCAAATGCCATTATGGATAATTCTAACGCCGCTTTGTGTAGTGACTCTGATTCTTCTAATAAATTTGGTTCTGAAATTAAAAAATATTATCAGAACTGAATTTTTAATAAAAATGAGACCAATCTTTAATTCAATCCAAATTAGTTTATAAATATTATTTAACATTTTTTTCTTTAGAAAGTTGCTAGCTAAGGCACCCAACTCCAGTGTTTAGGAAGGTTTTCAATAGTTAAATTCTGAGATAACTAATGTATAGAAAAAAAATTGAATATTAACTTCCGTTTTTCTGCCAAAAATTTTGAACGCTAATTGATTGTAGGTTTTCATAACACAAACTATTGATTGTGAATAGTTAATCAAATGAAATTATATAGTATATCCTAAAAATATTAATCCTTATCTTTTTAAAATATATTTTTTATTTTCTTATTATATCCATAACATAATAAATCATTAGAAACTACAATATATCTGATTATATTGTACATTTAACCGCTTAGTAGAAACGAGCCTACTGTTTTTTTTTAAACCATCATAAAGTCAACAATGTTACCCTTATTGCACCATGCGCTCGCTTAGTCATGTGAGCCCGGCCTATAAAAGAGCGTCAAATTCGCGGCGCGAGTCAGTTTTACTTCGGCTCTGGTTGAATGAAGTTGTGTAAGTTTCTCCTAAAGATGCTTTGGCTGCGAGGTAAAACTTTTTTTTTATATAGAAGAGGGGGCAAACGAGCAAGAGGTGCACCTGATGGTAAGTGATCACCGCCGCCCATGGACATCCACAATACCAGAGGTCTTGCAGTTGCGTTGCCGGCCTTTTAAGAATGAGTAAGCTCTTTTCTTGAAGGTCCCTATGTCGTATCCGTTCGGAAATATCCCTGCCGGTAACTGGTTCCACAACAGAGTAGTGCGAGGTAAAAAGTGTCGGGAGAAACGCACAGTTGTGGATTTCCAGACATCGAGATGGAACTTCAAGTTTTGACGCGATGTCCGATGGTGGAATTCGGCGGCAGGAATTAATCCAAACAACTCGTCGGAACACTCTCCATGATATATACGATAAAAGACACAGAGAGAACCTACATCTCTGCGCAATGCCAAAGAGTCAAGCTGTTTCGAAATGGCCTGGTCGTCAACGATTCGAACCGCTCTACGCTGAATGCGATCAAGAGGAAGAAGCTGGTACTGAGGAGCTCCGGCCCAGAGATGCGAACAGTACTCTATGTGTGGCCGAACCTGTGCCTTATAAAGTTGAAGGCGATGAACCGGCAAACAGTACTGTGTCGCTCTGCTGGGCACACCGAGCTTTTCGGAGGCTAGTTTAGCCTTGCCTTCTGAACGTAATTCGATATGTCAACTCCCAGGATACCGACACTAGCTGAGGCTGTCAGGAGAGTATCCTCAAATCGAGGTGATACGACAAAGGGCGTCTTTTTTGCGGTGAACACGCAAAGCTGTGTCTTCTTGGGGTTAAAAGTAACCAGGTTTTGGCGACCCCATTCCGAGACATCGGTAAGTCGATTCTCGACTTCAGACACAAGCTTGTTTCGGCACTCTTTGACGTGTTCCCGAGAAATACTGCTTCGGCCGGAGTATGTAGCATCACCAGTACTGTCATCTGCATAGCAATGTATGGTGCTAATTCGCATCATATCATTGATATGCAGAAGGAACAGTGTCGGTGATAGCACGCAGCCTTGGGGAACACCAGCATTGACAGATTTAAGGTCGGAGCACGCACCGTCGACAACGACCTTGATGCTCCGGTCAGCCAAAAAACTGGTGATCCACTCGAATAATTTCTCAGGAAGCCCATAGGAAGGCAGCTTCGCGAGAAGCGCTTTGTGCCATACCCGATCAAAGGCCTTCGCTATGTCCAAACTAACTGCCGATGCCTCCCCCTTGGACTCAACTGCTTCCACCCATCGATGAGTTAGGTATACTAGAAGGTCACCAGCTGAGCGGCCGCGACGGAAACCGTACTGACGGTCGCTAATCAGCTGGTACTCTTCTAAATACTTGAGGAGCTGAGAGTTATGATTGTCTCCATAATTTTGGAGAACAAGGAGGTTATGCCTATGGGCCGATAGTTAGACGGGTTAGAGCAATCTCCTTTTTTAGGGATGGGATGCACCAAAGCTGTCTTCCACGAATTCGGTACCACGCCGAGTGAGCATCCATGACCTGGCAGGAATCCAGAGCACGGACGCTTCAGGGGGGGATTCTCCACTGCTAGCGCAAGTGGTACCCCCCTGGGGTAGATTCTCTTTTGATTGCGCATTCATAGTGTGCGGGGGGGGGGGGGGGGGGTAGGCCTCCGGGAATCTCACAAACCAAACGAAACGCAGCAGCAGGGCTACTTTACGTCGGTGTCAAGTGAGAGAGTGGTATCTCCCCGGGCGTGCCGGCCTATTCAGTTGCAAAAGCAGTATGGCACTACCACTAATTTGGTTGACTGACTGCACCTGCTTTTTAAGACAATTTCTTAGTTTGTCAGTGTAGCTTGCATTTACTCACAAAAATGCATAGTTATACTACTTACCGATGAAATAAAATCACTTCAAGGGTAATTTTTAAACCCATTCACCTCATTCGATACGATAAAACAGTATAACATGGGGTATTTCTATTTTTTCACAATAACCTACAAACATATGACTTTTTTACAATGATAGGTGCGTTGGCTCAATGCGCGACGACACGTTTCCTTCCCAATGGCGTGCATTAGTATTTATGTGGTTTGTGATTTCTACTGTCGAGGTGGAAAGTGTGCACACTTTTTGGTGTGAAGTGGTGAAATGTGTGGACACTTTTTGCTATAGTAAGGTATTGCAAGCACAGAAATATCCAGCCTCTTCCCTTTAGCTCGTGCATTGAAAGTGAAAAAGTCTATCTACTATTTGATTGAGTTTACTTTTTTACTAGTGCCGAATGTCGAATTTCGACCAAAAGTTGAATTTCGACGGACAGTCAAATTTCGACCGGGTGCCGAAATTCGACGGGGTGCCGAGATTCGACCCGGTGCCGATATTCAACCAGGTGCCGAAATTCGACCGTGGGTCGAAATTCTACGAAGTTCCTTATCGCGCGTTGTGAAAGGGGGCTAGACGGAAAAAATTCTTACGAAAAGTTGGCACGACACTTTGCTATAGTAAGGTATTGTAAGCTGTGCGGCGTGCGGATGTTTCTGTCTGCCTGTCTTTCTCTCTCTCTCTCTCTCTTATAGAAAGCAAGCCAGATATTTTCATTTCTATTTCGCATTGAACAGTGTGGTGTCGCGACGATTATTTTTGTTGAGTGTATACAGGTTTTTTTGTAAATAATAATAAAAGGAACTTCGTTCCATCCGGGTGTCCCTTGAAACCTGTCAAGTTTTTTTTGTAATATTTTGTATTCACATTAAAAATTTGCCAACACATACAATTAATTACAGCTACAAGATTGTACAGTGTACATGAAGTGAATGATACCTGATAGAGCTCTTATTTACGGTAACAAATAATCGCTTGCACGTTCGTTCAAACTATGAAGATTTAATTCAACAACATATTGTTGCGAATAATCTAGAAAAGTGAAGAGTTGGAACGCTGAAGCGATCTAGAAATAAAAGAAAGATATAGCTACTCCTATTGATAAACAAATAGTTGACCGCTACCCGAATAGCTATGCCCTAATGGATCTTCTGTTATAGGGCATAAGGTTGAAAATATCGCGTACTAGGACTTGTTTATCATTACTTGTTTACAATTAGAATTGTATATTGTTTACGCGATAAATTTAAATTTTTCTGGAAGGAGGTAGAACTTTACCTAGGGTATAAATAAACAGAGAAGTGTTGACAAATAGAGAGCAGTTTTTATAAAGCGATCGAGAGCCATACTTGAAACAACCAGTGCGAAACGAGAAGTGTTTTAGTGATTCAGCGTAGCCGGATAAGTTTAGTGTTAATACAGCGAGTGTGACCAGTGCGTAGTGTATTTACGTATTTCATCGTAGTGTATTGTACCTTAAGTGTTGTAAATACACGATTTTAATATAAGTGGTGTTTTCTTGTACATAAAGAACCCGAAGCACGTAACATTATCTTCACGCCAAATCCATTACGAGGTAGGCAGATAATCGTGTGCCATATATCACGGTTCAGACAGACTTGCCTTGCTTCCTGCACATTCATAACTCCCTTCATACAAACACGCCAGTTTCGAAGATTCTTGACACCACCTATGGACAACACCCGACCAACTTGATCATGGTACGTCAGTATTGGTCTCCCCCGGTATGTACATCCATCCACACTCGCATTGTATATCTGTTTTGTTGAGGTATATCACGTCCAGTTTGTATATAGCTGTAATTTTACCGCAGTAGCACTCACCGCCCCTCATGTCCTGGCCCGCGGGTGTGTCCAGCGCGATCTCCTCCAGTATGAGCGCCTTCACGCGTTTCGCCGACGCCAGTAGGAGATGGTCTGGTGGTACTAGATTCTAAAAAAAATAACAATAATTTAATTCGAAACATCTACATTGATTTCTTTAACAATTTTAGCTCCTTACTGATACAAATTTATTTTAAAAATTTAATCAACATGGATTAAGCTGTACATCAGGAAGAAAATTGATATATTTCTTTATCCCATTACATAACTCGTTTGAGTACCCATTTGATATCCGGCTCGAAGGACCATTTAAATATGTACAGGTTCTTGTCGACTAGGACTTTATTAGATAATAAAATGAAAATTATATTAAAGATACCATTTTGTACTATCAAAGGCGGATACAGGTTTGAGTCGGGGGGGGTTCAAAGTTGACCCCTATGACCCCCCACCCTGGATCCATCCTTGTATCCATCCATCACACTCATTTTTTAAGTAGACGCTATTACTACTAGGTAATTAGGTATTATTTATTATTACTATTACCTAGTAAATTTACCGAACCAAAGTGCACACTATTTTTTAAGTAGACGTTATTACTACTAGGTAATTAGGTATTATTTATTATTACTATTACCTAGTAATAATACCTAATTACCTAGTAGTAATAGCGTCTACTTAAAGAAATAGTGTGCACTTTGGTTCGGACATGTAGAAATAATGCTAGATAATACTCATTTTTTTAAGTAGACGCTATTACTACTAGGTAATTAGGTATTATTACTAGGTAATAGTAATAATAAATAATACCTAACTACCTAGTAGTAATAGTGTCTAAAATACTAATGAACGACAATGAATTTCAGTATGTGATGGTTGCATCATAAAATATTTTCCATTAATAGATCAGGACTCAGGGTACATAAGAATGTTCTTTAGACTCATATATATCGCTCCTTTGCGACAATATCAACATTCCTTAAAAATCATCATTTTACTGAAGATCCATTTCTGTCATAAGTTACTAAGTCACCATAACGAAAGATACAATATTATAATAGCGTAATTGTGAAATTATCTTCTCTCCCATATACTATAGAGCCTAAAATATGACGTTTTTACAGTAAATAGAGCAGTTATTTTTACACGACTGCAGCATTAACTCCAAAATCGTTAATTTTTTGGACATGTCGAACGCGCAGTAAATGCGTGATATATGTATATACATCCCAAGAAATCATTTTTATTACATGCCAAAAAACCTCGCAATTACAAGTTCTGTAAGTGAGTGTGTTCTGATAAGTTCTGTAGATATGTGAGCATTTTTGTTAGTGCCAAAATTTATTGGTTCGCGTGATTGTCATTTCACTGACGTAAGTTAAATTCAATAATATTTATACCGGCGCCAGAAGTATTACGTAATAAACGTCTTGCGACAGTATACATTTTAATGAGTAGTGAGTGTATACTTACATTTTAGTATGTAGTGAGTGTATTTAATTAACTTAATTGACTGGCATCAATTAATATTGTTACAAGATTTTAGGTCGTATTTGTGTAATAAAGTACCACTTATATCAAAACCGCGTATTTACCACAATAATGTATGGTACACCACAATACGTAAATACGTACCGAATAACACTAATAGCACTGTCACTATATTCACACTAGATTAACCAGCTAAACCGAATCACTAAACTAACACACTTTCTGTATCCCTTTTCACTGTACTATATTTTTTCATACTGATTGTCCGAACTATTATTTCTGAATCGCTTTATAAAAACTTTTTATAAAGTTCCGCAAATGACTCGTAAACAACTTAGATGTAAACAAATACATGTTAATTTCATTGCCCAACGTGAGAAGATCCATTATGGCATAGCTGTTTGGATAATGGCAGCTATTGTTAATTGATAGTCGTCTCTTTCTTTTATTTCTTTATTTTCCAGTATTCTCACTATTTACTTTTCTACAATATTCGCAACAATATCATATGGCTGGTTTGTGTACTCGTATGAGGTGTGTGTGTGTGTGTGGTGTGTGTACCTGTATGGTGTGTACGGGCGGTGCGTATACCTCTATGATGTGTATGGCGCGCTCGGCGTGGTCGCGCGCCTTGTAGAACCGTCCGGAGGAGTACTCGAGCACGTAGAGCGCGTAGGCGAGGTCCTCCTGCGCGGCGGCGACGGGCAGGCTGCGCGCGCCCAGCACGGCGCGCAGCGCGGCCAGCGCGCGCTCGTAGGCGGCCACGGAGCGCGTGACGGCGTCCACGTTGAGCAGGTAGAAGGCCAGGTCCAGCAGCGCCAGCGCGCGGCGCGGGTGCGCGCGCGCGTGCGCGCCCGCCAGCGCCGCGCCCTGCCGCGCCAGCAGACCCGCCGCCGAGAACCGCCGCTTCACCACGCACGCGCGCGACCCCATGCGCACCGCCTCGCCGCGGATCCTGCATTACATCTAATAACTGAATAACACATTGGTATCCGTGTAACGACTATGATACCACAACAAACTTTACGACTACCGTACCAAATCGTAGACTAAAGTTAGATCTCACCATAATAACTCCAATTCAATACTTGCTGCAAATAAAAAACTGGTGTCTACATACATACGTGCAAATTAACTACTCCTTCACATCAAAAAGGACCTCACATAATATAAATTAGTTATGTATTTTAATCCCAATAAAACACTATTCTCATGAAACACAAGAAAAAACCTTGCGTTACAATAATACGACAGTTATACATAAATACAAACATTTGGCTAAAATAATTATTGTATATCATCAGTCTGACCATAAATACTGTACTTAACAATTAAAAATAAACAAAATATTACATTTGAATTTGGAGTCTGTCATTTAATATAATTTTTAATGTGTTTTCTCATTTTCGCGCCAATACGTTGTTAAATACTTTGTGATATTAAAATGAAATGAATCAGTCAAATCTGTTCTAAGATTTTGGTCAAAAGAACCTCGACTTCAAACCCAAGGTTGTTCCAGGACTGATCTAAAAAACTGCCATTTCAGTATCCGCAAAGTAATGAATGTCGCTAATTTACAGCATATCATTGATATGCAGAAGAAACAATACAGGAGACAGCACACAGCCTTGGGGAACACCAGCATTGACAGATTTGAAATCTGACCATCACAGAACCGTCGACAACAACCTTGATGCTATGATCTGCTTAAAATCTTGTAATCCAGTTGAATTTTTTTTTTGAGAATTTCGAAAAAAATCTTGAGAAGCCCATAAGGTGTAAGTCGTTATTCACCACTGAAGCATGTTATCAAAGGCCTTTGCTATGTCCAAACTAACAACCAACGCTTCCCCCTTTGTCTTGCTTGGCCTCTAGAACTGGATTGGAGAGTAAGGTAGCCGGTAAACTTATGCAATGATATTAACACCTCGTCACACGGATAGCAACACAGTATTAACATCTTTGGTGTCTGTAGGCGATGGTTGGTCCTTCCCTGATGCAATTAGCTCTCTTGATAGAGAGCTAATTGCTTATATTCTATCTTGTGACATATAAAAATTATGCATAATTATTCTTCTGTGCATGTGTAAGTGTCTGAACTGCTAAACATCAAGATCGATTTTGAGGAACTTTTTTGTGTGTTCAAATGGATTTGAGAACAGTTTAAATTAATAATTGAAATCGTTAGGGGGCAATGCAAGCGGTTTCGTGTAGTATCTTATATGTCGCTTTCACTGCTAAATCGTTGAATCGATTTTGAAGAAATTTGGCAATGAGTGATCTGAAGACCCGAGGTAAATCACAGACTTATTCTAGCTAGCTAAAAATCACCTTCTAAAGAGCTGAAATAGAATAAAAGTTTGTATAACGAACTATATCCACGACACGTTACTCTACTGTTGCGCGTATGCAGAGGTATATTACCTGACGGGCGTGTCTGCGGTGAGCAGGTCGAGCGCGCGCATGCTCCAGGCGTAGGCGGCGCTGTAGTCGCACAGCACGAAGAACAGCGCGCCGAACTCCTTGAACAGGCGCACCACCAGCGTGCCCGCGCCGCACACGCCCGCGCGCGCGCTGCTGCTGCTCGAGCACGTGCCCATGCTCTCCTCCAACTCGCTGCCACTTAATCTAACAAACATACCAAACATACTCATCTCCACTGTACCTTCCCTCCTTCACTATATATTACATTTTATAATTCGACATTTTAATAGCTATGAGAAGAATTTTTTGGTATAGTTCCAGCACGTTTATTAAGCGCTGACGTTGGCTTGCGCGAAAATGAATAGTATAACGTATTAGGTCCATAATATGGTTTATTTCGCCGTGCGCAAAGCAATCCACACTCCGGAGCCGAGCGCTCAAAAATCATGCCGGGTGTTGAGCCATATTATGCTATAATATGACACCGAACAGTGAACACCTTAACTTATCCAAGCGATGGGTTCTCACGCGCATCGCGACAAGTTAAAACAGTACAAATACTGACAGCATACTCGACAGTACTCATTTTGCATTTTTAATCATATCATTATCATAATCTGATAATAAATATATCAATCTTTATTTGCATTTATAAATTGTACAAACACCGGGAACTATAATTATTAATTTGTATTATCTTAAGGATGATATTATTTTGAACAACCATTTTTAATCTATAACGTGAATATGTGTGAAGACAACTGTTGTATCAATAATTTGACCAAATTTTATTCCTCGCATGACCAGTATATCAGCGCATTAAATATGAACAAACATAATTACATAATTTTTCCCGGTGTTGGTCTCGGGCTCCTTTGAAGAATAGGCCAATTGCCGTTCGGCCAGGCAGGTCGTAAAAGGCGACTGATTGGGTATGCGAGTCACTACCATCGTGGCTACTGGGTAGTAGATTTCTGTATTGTCTCGCCCGGATCTGGTACCACCGCCTTACCTATTCTTATCGCAATAGCGTCAGTGCTTGTCACTGTCGTGTTCCGGTCTGGAGTGTAAGGTAGCCGATAAACTTATGCATGTGGCATTAGACCACGCCACAAAATTGCAACGCACCATTAACACCTTTGGTATCTACAGGTGATGGTTGACTCTTTCCATCAGGAGACCCATCTGCTTGTTTGCTATCTTATGATATAAAAATAAAACATAAATTGATTTTTATTTTGGAATGTAGTTTTGCCAAGCACTGTTAGAAAATATGAAAGGCCGATTAGCATACACGACGTAGCACGCATCGCACACGAGAGAAGAGATACCTGTCTGTGCTATGTGTTTGCATTCTGTTGACAAAATATCTATTATTCTGACGTGAACGTCACTATTGTCTCGGCCTTATGTAGTAGATCGTAGAATTTTTAGTTGTATGACACATTCAGTTGTATTAGGTAAAGTAATGGGCGCCGACAGCAGGGTGCAAGGAGATTCACTCGCACCGCATGTCTCCTGTCATGAAATAAAATACGTCTAAAATAATATTAAATTACTGTTTGTATAAAAATTGAAGGCAGTTGCTGTCCAAATTTGGTCATAATTTAACATTGACCTTGTCAAAAAAGAATTTAACATTATATTTATCCACATGAAAGTACTTTCAAATGGATAAATGTATGTATGATTCTTTATTTTATATTAGTTAATGGTATGATGTTTACATGCATATGCACTCCCCTACAAGTAATCCTCGCGACGCCCATGGGTAAGTGGACAAGGTAAGTGGATAAAAAAAATGGTTTCAAAGACAAAAAGTTATACAAAAAACTTTCTTCGGTGCATATACTAAGCGGGAAGGAGAACTATATGCTTGTCTGTTTTTAGGGGTCCGTACCTAAAAGGTAAATACGGAACCCTATTACTAAGTCTCCGCTGTCTGTCCGTCTTTCTGTTAGTCACCAGGCTGTATCTCATTAATCGTAATAGCAAGAAAGCTGAAATTTTCACAAATTATATATTTCCGTTGCCGCTATAACAACAAATACTAAAAATAAAAAGATGAAAATATTAAGGGGGTCCATACAAAAAACGTAATTTTTGCCGTTTTTTATAGATTGGTACGGAACCCTTCGTGCGCGAGTCCGACTCGCACATGGCCGGTTTTTTTATGTCATAACTTCATAAGATATTAAAGAAGTAAATGGATCTCTGCACGGAAAGAGACAACCATTGCCTATAGACACCAAAGAAGTTAATGGTGCGTTGCCATCAATGTAGCAGGATGGTTACGACACATACCCAAGTTTATAGGCTACCTTACCTTCAAAACCTTAACACGATAATGACAAGCATCGCCGCTATTGCGGCAGGAATAAGTAAGACGTTGGTACAAAAATCCTGGCGAGACGTTGCAAAACTCTACCACCCAGTAAATTGACTTAGAATGGTCAGTATCTTCACGTACCTGTTATCATCGTCGTCAGTCTGTGTCCCTCGGTCGCAAGTCTCCGCCACGGCGATGGGTCCCTTGGGCAGTTCGGCGGTGGCATCATCGGGCAAGCCCAGTAACTTTAACGCTAAATGGTAGGTTTCCACCGCCGCTGGGAAACAGCAGTATGCTGATTGTGTGTTTAGTAACCTGGAAAAGAATGCTTGCACGTTACTGGCTGAATTTGGTTCAAGACAATAATTAATAAAAATACCTTCACTTTAATTTCCTCTGTGGTCTATTGGTCCGGTGTCGGAGTAGACCACATGAAGTCCCGGGTTCGATGTCGAGCAATTCAAAAATGTGTTTCTTTTTAGTTTTCTGATAAAAACAACGTTGCCCGGGATTGGAAAGTGCCAGTTGGCGATAGGCTTGCCGCCTATCACATAGTGGGACCAAGTATCTTCGGCCAATTGTGGGTGCACTTGTTGTACCTCTGTCTACCCCTTCGAGGGTACGGGCGTGAAGATACTTCTTCATTTTCCCAAATATGTAGGCAGAGTTTTAACTCCAACGGTTAGCTTATTGTACTAAAGTCTATGATGTGACAGGTTGACGATCTAAGCAAATCAAACACAATCATTCTGGGGCAAAGTTATGTTTCCAGAAAATCAAGAAACATTACTAGTAATTTTAAAGGTACTTTAGCCACTATTCGATCCAATTAAAAATTATCTATTTATACCGTAGAAATAGTTTTTCTGTATAAAGGTACTATAATACGTTTTTAGAATTACAAAGGATATGACTTTATTTTAATTTGTTTATATTATAAGATAGCAAACAAGCAGATGGGTCTCCTGATAGAAAGAGTCAACCATCACCTACAGACACCAAAGGTGTTAATGGTGCGTTGCTATCTTCTGGCGAGGTCCAATGCCACATGCATAAGTTCACCGGCTACCTTACCCTCCAAATCGGAACACGACAGTGACAAGCACTGACGCTATTGCGGCAGGATTATGTAAGGCGGTGGTACCAGACTTGGGCGAGACAATGCAGAACTCTACCACATAGTAACCACGATGGTAGTGACTTGAATAGCCAATCGGTCGCCTTTTACGACCTGCCTGGCAGAACGGCAGTTGGCCTATTCTTCAAAAGAGCCCGGGATCAACACAGGGGGATGATTAAGGTTTTCGGACCCTGTATGAATTATCACTACATAGTATAATACAAAGTCGCTTTCCGCTATCTGTCCCTATGTATGCTTAGATCTTTAAAAGTACGCAACGGGCTTTGATGCGGCTCCTTTTAATAGATAGAGTAATTCAAGAGGAAGGTTTATATGTATAATAATTTATACAGCAAAACAACGTTTGTCGGGTCAGCTAGTTTGGAATGTTTAAATTTAGAAATCAGATGCAAAAGTAATTTCATATAATGAATATTTTTCCTTAACCTTATTTGTGGTACAATAAAGTATTTATGAATATATGTCAAAATAATTCGAAATTAAATAAAATATAAAAATTAATATGATATAATAATATAATAATAAAATAAATATAATATGAGACAAATATTTTTTTTTTTTTTTATCATTTTAACATTGTAATTTAATCTACAAAATTTTGTTTTTTTATATTATTCTATAATCTATGGGACTCGTTGTCTGAAATAAAAATATTCTTTTATTAATTCATTCGATCATAAATCTAAAATCTAGTGAAGACGTTCTTATAAAGAGCACATCCCCATGTTAAAAAGATACTGACGTGGTATCTCAGGGCCATTACCATACCATGTATGATGTAATGATCGGTTAAGTAGTTAAGACAAAAAAGCGTGACAGGCCTATTCACTTCCACATTTATATTAGTTGGGATTCATTTAAAAATTTGTGTATGTATTGTTTGTTATTTCTTCAAAGTAGGTTTAGCGGAATAAGACATTTCTGACTTTAACTTCACCCTAAACAGCGGAATGGATTTGAATGAAAATAATAATTATATATGTAGATAGTTTATATGTATATTTACAACATAGGCTTTTTTGAATTACTAAAGCACTGGAGCACTAGTTTTATAAATGCACAAAGTTTTGTAAGATGTTTGAGTGTCTGTTACATATTGAATGTACTCAAGCACGCCCCAAGGGCTAGATGGATTTGCCTGAAACTTAGTACAGAGGTACTCCTAGATTAGCATATAGAAAATCTAAAAATCCCAGAAAGCTTTACTTTCTATTAGGAAATTATTTAGTGCTGTAATCGTTGGCGCTATCATAGATGGCGCTGTAATGAAACGTAATACTACCTGTGACAACATTCTAATGTTAGCCTTTTGTAGTGTGTGGACTGTGGTTGGGCCTGGCACAGCGCTAAACACCGCAGCAGCACCTTCTCCGCATCCGGGTACCAGCCCGCCTCGTTCAGGAAGCTACCTGCCGACAGGAACGACCGCTTTGTTACTTACACCTCATATAACAAACATCTAAGCTTAGCTTAGCTGATCTAGGAACATTAGATAGCTAGTTAGATGATAGTACAAATGACAATACATTAAGTCCTTTACTGATAAACTTGCATAGCTGGATAACGCTATTTGTGAGTAGACGAATGGCTCGCGACAAATCGTCAGAAGTAAAAAGTAATGTATATTTAAGTAAAGAGAAAAACGCTAATATAAAAAATATAGAACTTGACATGCCAAACTAAATCGACAAAATAACAGCTAATTCTTTATTTCAGAGGACTTCTTTATTAGTTCTTTCCTGAGGTTTGAAACGAATTTAGTGGTAATGATGTTTCAAACGACATATAAATAACATTTCGAGACCGGCTGTACGAAAGACACAGCACGGCTGAATAGAATCCCACTGAGTCTGAGTCCCAGCGGTATGATAGAACGGCGAATCCATAAGTTGTCTTCGGCCCCGTTGTGTTTGTCTTCCACTCATACTGTCAATACCGTCTACCATAAGGGCACTCGGGGCCAGTACCCAGGGCCCCCATTCTCAGAGGGCCGTGAAGGACCGACATTTTCTCTCACATTTAATATCAAAATATTATGGTCGGGCATTTTCGCAGCTTAAGAGAATAAATAATGAATTGCAAACAACAATGTTACAAGAACGGCTAAGTAATTCGTCCATTATGTGCATATAAAATAATATTCTTCGGAAAATTGAGTTTTAGGATTTAATGAAAGATTTTGCTAAATAGAAATCTTGAAAGAATCTATTATCGTAATCACAATAAAAAATCAGCAGCATACAGCATACATACTAATTTCATTAATAACATATTGTATTATTAAAATATATTGGATTAATAAAGCAGATCATAGTAAAAAAAAAATGTTTAATTTGCTTTCTTTACTTCCCAAAAGGGCCCCGAATTCTTATGTGCACAAGGGCCCCAGCATAGTCTGAGACGGCCCTGCATACTGTAATAGGGAAATGCTCACCGGTTTCGAGCACCAGCTGTATGCTAGAGCGACGCGTCCAAGTGACGTTTTCGTCACCATTGTGTTAGCCTTCCACTCGTAATGTAACAGGGAATGCTCACCGATTTCGAGTTCCAACTGTATGATATAGGGGCGTGTCTGAGAGTTGTCTTTGCACCACGCTGTGTTTGCTTTTCACTAGTACTGTAATAGGTGATATTCACTGATTTCGTGTCCCAGCTGTATGATAGAGCGGTGCGTCTTTGTCTTCACACCACGTTGTGTTTGCCTTCCACTAGTAATGTACTGGAGGATGCTCACCGAGTCTGAGTCCCAGATGTATAAGAGAGCGACGCGTCCGTGAGTTGCCCTCGCAACGCGCTATGTACGCGCTCGCTAGCTCTGATGACAGCTTTGACCCGTGCTCTATCGCCGCCTGAAACATTAAAATAAAAAATTAAAATCATGATAGAGCAACGCGGTTGGTTAACACCACCCTCGACAACATCTAGCTTGCTCCTGTAACGTACGTCAGAATGAATCCTCATTCATTCTGACGTACAATGTACGTTACGTTACGACTGTAAATGACAGGGCAAATGTAATTGACGAGAAGACCGTGTACCTTCAGTCCTACCCTCATTCTTTTTCAGTATATATTGTTCTATGTATTATAATATTTATTCATTTATTAAATAACATAAATGTATCGATCTAAAAATCCAATCCACGATGAGTCTAGTGAAAGTACCATATAAAGTGAGTTTTATGATTAATTAAATCCACTTTAATTATAATTACATCCTAACCTTCCTTGTAGTTAGGGTGTAGACAGACGGACTGCATTTCAACTGCAATCTGACTGCTAAATATAGAAGGGTTAAAAATTTAGAGTTGTATGTATTTTTCAATGCGGAATCATAAAAAAATAAAAATAAAAAGATTTGTCCATAAAATAAAAAAATATTTTAGGGGTGAACAACCCTTATCACTTACACTTTTATTACTCACAAAAATAGATAGTAGCCGATTCTCAGACCTACTGAATATGCATACGCAATTTCATCAAAATCGGTCAAGCCGTTTCGGAGGAGTACGGGAACGAACATTGTGACACGAGAATTTTATATATAAGATTAATGTAGATTTGTATTGTGAAGCACGCAGTCATGAGTGGATTGTGCAAAATCAATTTGAAAACATTTTGTTCCGCAGTAATTTGCAACGCAAACGAGTGCGTAGGCCGAGCCGTTCATTATATTTTAATAAAAAGAGTTCACACTCAGTGACTTCAATACAAAATGGCGATAGAATTGCAAAAGAGCTTCGTAAACTACGGATGTTATACCAGTCGGAACGACTCTCATCTGATTTTTTCTCCAAAATGGCACAGCAATTTCAAAAAAAAAGACAAGCCAGAACATTGATATAAAAAAATCCAAAATACACAATCAGTGTGTCAAAAACGTCCTCCAAAAATGAGTGCACAATTTTAAATTGTGCGCTCATTTCAAATAGAATCGCGTCGGTCGCGACACTGTCAATTTTATTTCTTTTCGTACATTGCTTTGTAAAAACAACTATAAGTCGTGCACTTAAGGTTGGATATGCAAAGACATATGTTTTTGCCATATCTATAACTACTTAAATGAAATTAGGGACACTTTTGAGTGTCAGTTTTGTTCGAGACTGTGCATCTAGGGTTTTTTATATCAATGAGCCACAACATACAATAAACACTGGTTTCTTTTTATACTTATATAAATAAATAACGTACAAATTAATCCATACAATATAAATGCAAACGTGTCTGTTATGCTTTTACGACTAAACCTCTGAAGTTAACCGATTTTGATGAAATTTGGTAAGAAGATTTTTGAAGACCCGTGTTTAAACATAAGCTAATTCACCCGTATTGGTCAGAGCTCCTTTGAAGATTAGGCCAATTGCCCTTCTGCCAGGCAGTCACTACCATCGTGGCTACAAGGTGGTAGAGTTCTGCATTGTCTCGCCCGGGTCTGGTACCCCCACCTTACCTATTCCTGCCGCAATAGCGTCAGTGCTTGTCGCTGTCGTGTTCCGTTTTGGAGGGTAAGGCAGCCAGTAAACTTATGCATGTGGCATAAGAACTCGCCACAGATAGCAACGCACCATTAACATCTTGTTGCCTATTGTCCATGCCTTAGCCTATAGGCGATGGTTGGCACTTTCCATCAGGAGACCCATCTTGCTTGTTTGCTATCTTATGATATAAAAAATGTAAGTATCGTTTTTATGTTAAAAGGTGTTGATTATGATCTCGTCCCATAAACCCCACGATAAAATTATCCGTACTAACCTGGTCCCAACTGATTCGGATAATCGAATTTCTACGGTATTTTACTTTTCGCAAAGTACCGGCTTGAGTATTTATTATAAATCTCGGTTACCTGAAAGCACTGTAACAACGGTAACTGGTTCCCGGAGAAGCGCAGCAGCCGCTCGAACGTGTCCAGCTCTGACAGCTCCGCTCCGAGGATGCAGAGCCGCTTCTCTTGAAGCATCTGTAAACAATAATTTCATTGTTAGAAAATTTGAGATGCTATAAGAAGGCTGAATTGTAATAGATTTATTGTTATAGCGCTAACGAGGTGTTGCGGAACTCTACCATCTAATATGCACGCGGTAGTGACACGTACAGCCTATCAGTCGCCTTTTACGACTTGCCTGGCAGAACGACATTTGGTCTATTCTTCAAAGCCCGGACCAAAACAGTGGAAACGTAGTAGAGTTCTGCAACGTTTCACCAAATTGGGTAACCACCTTCTTACATATTTCTACCATAACAACGCCAGTGCTCATCGCAGTCGTGTTTCGGTTTGCAGGGCGCAGTGGTCGGTAATCGCCATTATCATCTTAGGTGTCTGATCATGGATATATAAGCTTGCTTGCCCTCCTATGATATAAAAAATCGTAAAATTTACTCATACTGTTTTTATTATTTTTCCTGCATTATTATTCTTGCCGCAATAGTGTCAGTACTTGTCACTGTCGTATTCCGGTTTGGAGGGTAAGGTAGCCGGTAAAATTATGCATGTGCCATTAGGTCTCGCCACAAGATATTCCCACCATTTCACCGTGTTGGTCCCGGCCTCCTTTGAAGAATAGGCCAACTGCCGTTCTGCCAGGCAGGTCGTAAAAGGCGACCGATTGGCTATCGAGTCACTACCATCGTGGCCACTAGGTGGTAGAGTTCTGCATTGTCTCGCCCGGGTCTGGTACCACCGCCTTACCTATTCCTGCCGCAATAGCGTCAGTGCTTGTCGCTGTCGTGTTCCGGTTTGGAGGGTAAGGTAGCCGGTAAACTTATGCATGTGGCATTAGACCTCGCCACAATATAGCAACGCACCATTAACATCTTTGGTGTCTATAGGCGATGGTTGACTCTTTCCATCAGGAGACCCATCTGCTTGTTTGCTATCTTATGATATAAAAAAAAAACCATGACCATTAATATCTTTGATGTCTATAGGTGATGGTTGATTCTTTCCATCAGGAGATCAGTCTGCTTGTTTGCTATCTCATGATATTTTTTTTAATTATCGATAGGTAAGCGCTTGACTTCGATCTCGCCTGATGGTAAGGTGAGGCCTAAGATGGAACGCGCTTCCCTAGAAGATACCTGTTCACTCTTCTCTTGAAGATGATATAAAAAAATACACAGCAACCTATAACAATGTTGTTTAGGTTAGGAGCTGGCTCAAGATTTTTTTATATCCTTTAACCTTGTACATCACAATCACTTATTATTACATATTATACATAATAATACTACTGCTACATTATATATTCTAAGAATAATAAACTAGTCACGATAAAAAATCGCAACTGTGACGTAAACACAAGCCGTAACTTGCTAATCCCGTTGGTGGTATAAAGGTCCTAGCACATAAGAGTAATTGCTTAACATACATAAACCAGAGATATTTTTCGGACAGACAGGACTATAACATGAACCATTCGTTACATAAGAGACTGTATTACGTATCATGAACCAATTATAAAGAATAGGTCATCTACATTACAGCCAGGCAGGGCTTTGGATACCGGTTAAAACTGGTAACGTTTCCTCGACTCGACTGCATTAACGTTCTTATTTATTTATGTTCATTTTTACCGGTAAATTTTACTACCGTAATTTATAAATTATCGTTATTTTTCTTGTTTGGATAATGGTAATTAAGGAATAGTGTGGTCAGCCAGGCTCCTTGTGAGACAAGTAAAGACTAAACATTTTTTATCTTCGTGACTGCGAAATGGTATATGCCACCAAAAATAAGCAAAGGAAAGACCCCCGCCTCTTTTTAGTGAATAATGTAATACTTAAATGGTCTCAAAATTAATTTTACAAAGTATATTCTTTTTACCCGACTGCAGGAGGGTAATGTGTTTACCAGTATATGTATGTATGTATGTATGTAAGTATGTATGTATGTAAGTATGTATGTATGTTTGTTCCTATGTGGCGTCCTAGAGGGCAAACGCGTGGGCCGATTTTGATAATTCTTATGTCATTCGATTCGTCTTAACCTTGCGATTGTCACTAAAAACATGACATTTATAAGAATTCACCATGGAAACCACCACGAGACATATTGACAGATTTAAAAATATATATATTGATGAACAATGTCATGTGGGGTATCGTTGAATAGGTATTAAAAAATCATTTTGGGTTTCATTCGTCATTTTTCATTTCAAATAATAGTTTAGGATATATATAGATTTAAAATTATTATTTTGATATATAGTACAGTGGCAAAAGCTGTATGCGTTTGCCATTACCGGCGTCGTCGGTTAGTATCGTTTAGCACGTAGTTGACGAGACATTAATTAACATGTCGGATTGCCTCGAAATTACCGGCCGTTACTCTGTCAATGTAGCACGCATCATTAATCCCCCACAGTGCAAGTGTCTGGCCTACTACTGCACTTGTTTAATTGTGTGTACAGTCAACTGACGATTTCCTATACAATATACCTACGAACAAAATATTTCAGGAAACTAACTGTACTATGTTTAATATGTTTTACTTACATTTACAATTTTTATACAAGCAATTTAGTATAGCGAGCAAACAGATGGCTCTTCGTATGGAAAGAAATAAACATTGTCTATAGGCATAAAATAATTGAAAAATATCAACAATTATTTAAAACAAATCCCGAAGAATAGAGAACTCATATTTTAGAAATAGTGAGAAACTGCACATGCCTAGTCAAAAGCTAAATATTTATAAAAAAATGTATATTTTTAATATGATAACTGATAGTCTTAAAATTACAATTAAATAAATTTAGCACACAAGTATACAATTACTACTACTATTAGACAAATCGTACTTATATTGTAAATGAATTTTTACTGTTACACAATTGGCTAAGCACTTGAACTCCGATTTCACTTTTTAAGCATTTTCAGGATGTAAATTAAGTATATAATCAATTAAGTATATTACATTTACTTCCTGAAGAAGCTTAAAAAGTGAAACCGGTTGAGTGATATACTAAAAATAAAGTTGTGAAGTGAAATTAAAGTACTAGTGCTTAATCAGTTGTGTAACAATAGTGGAATTTCAGCAAGTGCCGATGATGGAAAGTATAGAATATATGATTTTTTACCGATTTAAACTGAAATGTTATTTTGATAATTTTTTATAATATAGCTTAAAAAACATTTTTTTTGTGTTAATTAATAATTCTAATTCTCATATTTATTGTAAAGTTTTTGTACAAACAAACAATGACAAATCTTTAAATATTTGCACGCTATTTTTGGTAGAATATTATGGTGACTATACATTAATTTTAATAACTTGTAAAACCCACATTCTTGCAAGTAAACTATATTTCATTTCATTAAAAAAGGGCATGTGGATGTTGACAAGGTGCAATCATTATCCTTGTCTAAAAGCCGTGGTTAAATCTTTCCACCAAGACATCAATCCGCATGTTTGTTATCCTATCAGAAATAATTTTTAACGCAGTAAAAGTTACAACTGCAGCAACCAACTTCCCATTTCCTATATTTTGGGAAACCCTGCATCAGATTTTTACCAAATTAAAATGTGACCACACGGCGACTATACCCTAGCAAACAAAAAAAGAATTTTTAAAATCGGTTCATAAATAACCGAGTTCTGAGGTAACAAACATAATAAAAAACATACAGTCGAATTGTGAACCTCCTCTTTTTGGGAAGTCGCTTGAAAATTTATTTAAGCGTTAAATGTGGCCTCTATACTACGTTAATTTGTATGTTTGCTGATTGCGTCTCAATGGACTAGTGTGCATGTCTATGAAGCATCGATCTCTAAGTAGAACTTAATCAATACTTTTGAGTTTCGTCTTCTGCGACAGCCTCTTGTACCCTTGCGGGGCAAACGCTAAACTTTAACTTAACGTAGTCAGCTTCTTCGCTGACCTGATGAGTACCAGATAGTACGAAACGTTCACATGGTGGATTTTGAAACCTACCAATCGCTAGGAACAATTAAAGAAGTCCTGATGAAAGTGGCTTCTCCGTGCCAGGTCCAGCATAAGATTATGGATCGAACTCGTGCTGATGTATACCTGCTTGCTCTTCGTGAGCTCGTGCTGATATATATGCCTGCTTGTTCTCCTGCTAATCTGTGCGGCAGTAGCTTTCGCTACGGTGTGGGAAATTGTTTTAGCAATATGTGGTTTTGCGCCGATATTGCGCTATGGTTTCGTACTATCTGGTAATCATCAGGTCAGCGAAGAAGCTGACTACGTTAAGTTGTATGTTTGCAATCTCTATGTGACTGAAGTATTATAAATTATAATTGTTACTAATTTATTAAATTGAATTATGTTTCTATTGTCAATTGTAAATAATATGTAACTTGATCATAATAAGACCATAAAATAAATTAATGTTTTACGAAGACATGTACGTATTAGTCTAAGTGCTAGTGAGAGGCAACCTGTATGTATTTGACCAGATCTGGGGTTTCGTACAGTAAGGCCCCTATATCTACCATACATGAGATGGGGAGTCACTAAGCCCGAAGTGGTGGACGCGGCGGGCGCTTGTGTAAGACAGGTATCGATTTTTGGTAAATTTTAAATTCATTTGACCACGTCTGCCGTTTTATAATTTAAAAATATATTATTATTATTATTATTATTATTATCGGAAAATAATAATGGCAGAACACTACCGCACGTTTAACATTGTGGTAGATAGTTTTGAAAATGCTGAAAAAATATTTTTATTAAATTAATTGACGGTATCTGCCATTGATTATATTTTATTTATAAGGGTCTTAAAAAATTATATAGGTTTTGGACTTAGTAACTCCCCATCTAATGTACGGTAGGTATAGGTGCCTTACTGTACAAAACCCCAGGTCTGGTCAAATACATACATACATACAGGTAGCCTCTCATTAGCTCTTTAAATATATGTAATACTAGCGGCCCGTTACGTGCTTCGCTACGTATCGCCATTTATTGAATTAATTTGTTACAAAAAATGTGATAGATGAAGAACCGCTCTACCGATTTTGTGCAAACTTCACATAACCATCTACTACGGACTATTTGTCCGAACAAAGCCTAAATATTTGGTTTGGATAGGGGAGCCCGTTCTTGAGTTATAGAATTAAAACGAAAAGTGGCATTGATTTATATATATATATATATATATATATATATATATATATATATATATATATATATATATATATATATATATATATATATATATATATATATATATATATATATATATATATATAGGAGGTAGCAATGTTGTAAAACTTATGCCTTTTAATATAAAATAGAAAATCTTCTGTCCGTAAATAGTTTAGCGCCGTGTTGGTTGGGGCCCTTATTGAAATATAGATCACCTGCCTTCCTGCCAGGCAGTACGTTAAAGGCAAACAATGAACCAAATGAGTCACTGCTCACTACGATTACTTACTACTACCTCCCATAAATAAATCTCCCGTAAATTCCCAAATAGCTTCGATGCTTGTTGTTAACATGATCGGCTTTGGAGGGGAAGTAGCCAGTTAACTTATGAATCTAACATTCTAACCCCAAACAACAGAGCATTAACATCCTTGGTGTTTATAGGCGATGGTTATCTCCTTCCACCAGGACTACAGGACTACCGTCTGCTTGTTTGCATTTGATTACTATATTAATTAATATTAATATTATTTAATTTAATATTTACTTATTTAATTTAATATTTAATTTAATTAATATTATAAATGCGAAAGTTATGATGTTTGGATGGATGTTTGTTGTTACTCAATCACGCAAAAACTACTGAACGGATTTGAATGAAAATTAGCACAAACGTAGATTATAACCTGGAATAGCACCTAGGCTACTTTTTATCCCGGAAAAATTAGCTGATCCCGCGGGATTCGCCAAAAACTCTTATGGAGCGGGCTGCACGCTGCAGCTAGTTTGATATAAAATAAAATACAGTGATGTGGATCACCAATCAATGCTATCTAATGTACTCAATGTTGTGTGGCCACGTTTTCGATCCGGCAGTCCGTTAAAATTATCGCGTCTGTGGTCTAGTGATCCGGTGTCGGTGTTGAAATTAAGTATATAGCTCTCTATCAACGTGGCGGGTTGAATTATTCAACGTTTAGTGAAACCAAATACTAAATTAATATCCTGCAAACATTTAATATTAAATAAATAATGCATCTGTTGTCTAGTGGACCAGTGTCGATGTTGACCACATGAGGTCCGGGTTCGATTCCGGGGTCGGACAACTTAAAAATGTGTTTTTCAGTTTTCCGATAAAAACAACGTTGCCCGGGATTGGATAAAAGCCCGGTTGGCGATAGGCTCCTCAATACCCTTCCTTTTGATCGCATTCAACGTAGCTCGAATCGTCGATGACGAGACTATCAAATCGGCTTGATTCTTTAGCGTTACGAAGAGACGTGGAATCACTCTGCATCTTTTATCGGCTCTATCATGGGGAACGTTCCGAGAAACAGTTTGGACTTTGGATTAACTCCTGCCGCCGAATTTCACCATCGGACATCGCGACAAAATTTAAAGTTTCATCCTTACCATCTCGATGTCTGGAAATCCACAATCGTGCGATTCTCAAAGCACTTTTTGCCCCGCACTACTCCTATGTGGAACCAGCTATCGACAGAAATTTTTCCAAACGGATACGACTTAGGGACCTTCAAGAAAAGAACCTACTCATTTTTTAAAGTCCGGCAACGCAACCTCAAGACCCCTAGTTGTCAATGGGCGGCGGTAATCACTTACCATCAGGTGAGCCTCCTGTCCGTTTGCCCCCATTTTATAAAAAAAAGACTTGCCACTTTTTTAGGACATTGTAGGACTAATTATCTTCGGATAATCGTGGGTGCACTGGTTGTACCTTTGCCTACCACTTCGAGGATACGGGCGCGAAGATACTCAGTAACGTAAAAATGATGACTCGTTAAAAGTGCCTGTAAAATATTTTAATGTGGACTAACTGCATCAGTGAGACTAAGCGTATATTATGGTTCGGTGTAAAGAAACCGACGTATTTTTTTCTTTTACGCAATTGTTAAATAGAAGTGTCGCTATGAACCTTTACTAGTGGTAAGTTCACGCAGCCATTGCCAGTGATATTACCGTTATTGGTGTCAATCACAATGCCGGCGCGCGCGCAGATGCAATCGATCTGTGTCATCTGCATGCGTGTTATGCATGCGGTTTTGATTGATTTCATACGAGACGGTCATACATCATGGCTTCCAGTTTATAATTACAAATTATTCACAAAATAATAATACCCTTATTATAATACAAGTCTCAATAAATTAGTTGCTGCTCGCTTATTTAATAACCATTGTTAAGAGGAAAGATTTGTATTACTTGTAACGAATAGCTCAAAATCTACGGGAGCGATCTTAAATATTTTTCCACCACCACGGAAACGATGTCGCGAGTAACAGCTAGTGTCAACTGAAAATTTTTAAAAACCGTAAATTTATATTAAACCTAGCAATTTGGTTAGGTCATGTTATCAGTTCAACTAAAATATTGTTACGCGTTTAGAGTTCGTATTGTGCAATAAAATTCCACTTATATAAAAACTGTTTATTTACAACACAAATGTACAATACACCACGATTCGCACTGACGAACAAATAACTACTAACTAATAACACCGTCAATATATTCCACTAGATCTAACTGAATCACTAAACTAAAACACTTTCCGTAACACTTTTCACTGCACTATATCGCTTCACATTGATCGTCCGAAGTATTGCTTTCGAGTTCCGAATCGCAGTATAAAACTGACTTGTTATCCGCCAATGCAAACGTATTTATACACAAGGTTAAATTCGCTCATATTCCCGAAAGTTCCGGAAATAACGCATAAACAAAGTAAATGTAAACATAGCACACGCTATTTTCACCCTTATACTCTTTGCGAGAAGATCAATTATGGTATAGCTGTTTGGGTAACGGCGGCTATTGTTTACCGATAGAAGCTGGTATCTCTTTCTTTTATTTTTAGATTTTTCCAGTGTTCTCACTCTTCACTTTCATAGATTATTCGCAACAGTATTATTAAGGTAGATTATAGTTTAACGGTATTTACAATTTTACAGTGACCTTTATTTTGGACACGAAAGCTAATGTACTATTGGTACATATGGACACACTCATACATATGGACTAATATAACACCTGTGTACCTCGTATTGGGCCGGGCCCCCTTTGAAGACTAAACTATTTGCCATACTGCCAAGCAGTTCGTAAAAGGTAAACGACTGGTTATAAGAGTCTCTAGAGGTAGGTGGTAGAGTTCGCAACGCCTCGTTCGGGTAGAGTACCAACGCCATACCTATTTCTACTGCAATAGCATCAACGCTTCTCACTGTCGTATTCTGTTTTGGATTACCAACCCGCCACACGGATAACAACGTACTATTAACATATTTAATGTCTATAGGCGGTGGATATTTCGTTCCTTATCTCCTTGTTTGTTATCTTATAAACAATACCTTTTAGGAAAAAAATAAACCGACAAACAGAATCCGTGGTCATACATTAAAATCGTGTGTGTGTGTGTGTGTGTGAAAAAGTGAATTTATAAATCTATTTATAATCATCCCTTGTTTACGGATTCTAATGGTAGGAATTTAAAAACAAAAAATAAATGGGACCACCCTCGGGGTATACCCATTCCAATAAAAAATGGACTATTCTGTAAAAACTTATGTACTATAGTAAGTGTGGTCTATCATAAAAAAATATGTATATATACGTGTCGAATTGAGAAACTCCTCCGCTTTTCGTCGTTGAAAAGTGTGTAACCATAATAGATACAACGATTCACTATCTCAGCTCTACATGTTATTATCTGGATTAGTTTTAAGGCGCTACCCTGACCAAATAACCTTGAGCATACGTTCCCTCTTTCAACCCCGATACAATATACCCCGTTCAGTACTCAGATTTTAGAATAAAATCTTAAAAAAAATTGGGGTCTTTAAAAAAAATTTACTAAATGTTCATTAGTAAATTCTCCATTAGTGTCATGAGCAAAATAAAATAATGTTTTCTTTACGAGGAGATGCATATTAACAATCATTATTTCTCATTGCGGTTTCATTGTAAGGCGATTATTTAAAATGTATTATTCTTTTAAAAAATTAAAAACGGTACCATTATGTAATCCTTAATCAATTTTATTAATAGGAATTTAATGTATTTTTATCAGTTTCATATTTATTATCAATAACAAGTAGATAGCTGTAAGAGATTGTACAAAAAATGGTTAGCGCATCGTTTCGGTCAGGGAGGCGCCTTAAGAGGGCACGGAGTTTTTATAGTGAACCGATATTTTGGCCTTCTGCAGGACGGGGATTAATCGTGATAGTTCTGACTAGGATGGGCGATACGAGTGCAGATTTTGATATTTCCTTCCTTATATGACCTTCCGTAAGTATTTACGCCAAACTGAGTGTTTTTGTTTTTGTTCAGAGGTAACTTTGATTTTTTTTTTCTATCGAGGAAACTACAAGTTATCATGTTTCCAAGTTGTACAATTTATGGCCGGCGTTATATTAACATTGTCGCCATTGTGTTCGTGCTACGACGAACTACGTAGGCCGTAGCCACATAATTAACTCGGTCGTGAATAATTCGGGCCATGGAGTATAGAGGTAAAGAAAACCAATTCATTTATTTATTTAACACTTTATTGAATACAAAAAAAAAGAATCACGTGATTCTTTTTTTTATCGGTTCGGTTCAGAAACCTCGGAGAAATCGGTGTACATACATAAAAAAAATATACCGGCCGAATTGAGAACCTTCTCCTTTTTTGAAGTCGGTTAAAACAGTTACAGTAAACATTAAAATCATATGTACATAATATATTAAAACATAAGTATTTAACCGAGCTTGTAGCGCTGGGTCAGTTCTTCTGTCTTCACCAAATTTATATTGGACCAAATCGGAAGAATGCTCCACCAAATGAAAAAGACTTGCAAATGCATGGAACAAGCAGATGAGTCTCGTGATGGAAAGAGAAACCATCGCCTATAGACACCAAAGATGTTAATGGTGTGTTGCTGTCCATGTGGCGGAATGGCAATGTCACATACATTAGTCTACCGGCTACCTTACCCTCCACACCTAAAGTCGAAACACGACAATGACAAGCATTAATCCTATTGCGACAGGAATAGTTAAGGCGGTGGTGCCAAATATCCGGGCGAAACGTTGCAGAAATCTACCACCTAGTAATCACAATGGTGGTGACACGTACAGCCAATCGGTCGTCTTTTATGACCTGCCTGGCAGAACGGTAGTTGGCCTATTCTTCAAAGGAGCCCGGACCAACATGGGGGTTAAACTTTGTTCGTTTTTTAGCGGCTCAATCATAAACGCTACAACAAAAAATAGAAAATGATGAAATTCAAAAATAAAATCCTGAATCGCGATATCACAATTATTTATCTTGTACACACTAATACACAATTTTCTTCGGTCCCCAAGCAGTACACCTTGCATGGCTGGGAAGATCTTCCTTTTCCCCTTCCTTGTCCTTGTAAGACGTCATCAACCTTCATAGTTATGATGTCACCTGACAAAAAGCTGGCCCGCTGCAGGTTCCATCACTATATGACCCTTCAGCGGTACGATCCAGCGGCGCCACAGTTTGTAATAGATAAACTCAAAAACTACTTGACCGATTTCAAAAATTCTTTCCCCACCAAAAAGCTACATTACACTAAGTAACATAAACTCCTTTTTAACCCGACCGAGAAAATGGAAGTAATGGGTATGGGTTATGCAAAATGAAGTCGAAGAAAGAGACAGCTAATAGCAAAATATTTCAAACCTAAATCACCCATATTATTTGCGCCATAACAAACAAATTGGCGTGACCTAACTCAACTCAGAGCGTGTTCTGTAACATTGTTTCACAGTAGCAAGGTCACAGCGTTCGCCAAGTTCCCTAACTTGTTTTACAATCTATTTCTGTAGACTATTGATACAGCTAATTACACATAAATGTTGGTAACCGCTTGTACAAATGCATGTGTTAGATTAAGTTTAACGACACACTGGACAGAGTATACTTTCTGGCGATAAAAAATTAACACGGGTTTCGCGTTGTCTCTTTCACCCACACGCAACTCACGTTTTTGTTTTGCTGGTTACGGCGCAGTGTTACCTCACCATTGACAAAACTGGGGTTTTGTGACGTTCGAGTACGAAGAAATCCAAGAAAAATATCTGACACAAAAAATACATAGCATAGAAAAAGGTCTAAATATTAAAGATTTGTTTATTATTTTCAATAAAAAAATCGTAATTTGCTTCACAAAAATAAACTTTGGCGTCGAAATTATCTGTATTTTCAGTGGTAACAGCATTTTTTAAAGAATATGATAGGAATATGGTTTTATTAAAGCTTTAATCAGACAAATATTGAATTTAATGCGTGTATTCTGAATTATCTTATGCTACGGCCGTTCTTGTGTCTATCGTCACAAAGCTTCGCGCAATGACGCGATACATGCAGATGTGACCGGATATTATTGGCTATCGTCGCAAACATTCCGACTGCGTGTGCCTTAGCGTGCTAATATCTTCGGGACGATACACGCAGGTGCAGCCGAAGGGTAAGAAAATCCCGCAATTTAAATGTTTATTTGCAGCCTAGTTACATCTTTAACGAAATATTTTGGTTTACTTTGTTTTGCAATTTTCAACCTTATTCAACGTAAGTAATAAAAACGTAAATACGTAAGTAAATCGTAGTAATTCCACGCCTTAATTAAACATGAGTTCTTATTTGCACTTTTTAGGGTTCCTACATTTGTGTGATGAACTTAAATGTTTTGTATTTCTGTGTTTGGGTGTTTATTGAATATATCAATATTTATACATGTATTTCCATGTATTAGGATCTTTGGCAACACCCTTTTCATAAGCAAATAATTAGCTTTTGGACTTACGAGTAGATCAATTCGTGTAATTAGTCAAGCGAGATTTTTGACGAGATAAGGCCTTATAAATCCATGAACGGCGGCTGCACGCACGAAAAAGCTTGACTCATTATCGCGTTCCGCCTAAACCGAGCGTGCAAGCGAGAGCGCGGAACAATCGATTGAGAATGTTTTCTTATGACGTCATCACGTAAAATTATTGTCCGTAAACCGACTTTACAGAAAATATTTTTTTATAACATTAGTGCTCTCTTCTATCAGATCTTCTATCTAACTCGTTCTATCAGAAACCCTATACATAAATAGGGTTTCTGATAGAACGAGACATCCAATCTAACCTAGTAGCTGTTCAAGATTTCACGGAAAGCCTGTATATAGTGTGTAAAAAAATCCTGTCCGATCGTCAAATGCATTATTTGGTAGCTTAATACAAACATATCTGTGACATTATTTTATGGATATTGATACATACATTTTCAAAATATTTGCTTGATTTAAGGGGAAGTTGGTCAATTTTAGTACTAAAATGAGGCACTTTAAACTACGATATTTTTCTTATTTTAATAAAAAGAATTCTTTTTTTTGACAATGCCATTGACCTACCTATATACCTCTTTCGGATCGGACAGGGTTTTCTTTACACCCTGTATATGACAGGTTAATGGATAATAATCGGATTGTCCAATTATTCACACACTACGCATGAGTACACTAGTGTGTCTATACATTTATACGTGCAAATCTTTTAATGAGTTTAGCGTGTACATATTCAATTTACAAAGTTTGTGCCGACAAATATTATCTTTTCGTCGATTTAGCGTGCTGGTAAATTGTTCAATTTTTTTTTTTTATATTATAAGATAGCAAACAAGCAGATGGGTCTCCTGATGGAAAGAGTCAACCATCGCCTATAGACACCAAAGGTGTTAATGGTGCGTTGCTATCTTGTGGCGAGGTCTAATGCCACATGCATAAGTTTACCGGCTACCTTACCCTCCAAACCGGAACACGACAGTGACCAGCACGGACGCTATTGCGGCAGGAATAGGTAAGGCGGTGGTACCAGACCCGGTCGAGCCGATGCAGAACTCTACCACCTAGTAGTCACGATGGTAGTGACTCGCATAGCCAATCGGTCGCCTTTTACGACCTGCCTGGCAGAACGGCAGTTGGTCTATTCTTCAGAGGAGCCCGGAACCAACACGGGGAAAATGTTCAATATACATGCATCTCCTTCATAGAGTTCTGTAGTCAACAAGGAACTTTGAAGTTTCGTCATATCCGTCCATATGTCAGTCTGCCCGTTCGCGGCTTAACTCTGAAATGCTTTCCAAATGCTATCAGGGCAACTTTTTAAGTACAGATCAACCTATGTCCTAAGCAGTTGCTTAATTCGCTTATCTGTTAATTCGGCAGTACACATAGATGATAACGCACCAACAACATCCCTAACGTTTTTCACATTTAGATGTTCTCATCCAAAGGTAATATTCAGGTGGCAGTCGTTGGATAGGATATTCAAAAATATTTCCAAGGCCGACCGTTAAATAACGGTCTGACGATATACTTTTGTTTAATCTCTGTGAAAATTTAATTCTAAAAACAAGACAATAATATATTAAATTATACACTGGACAGGTTTTAAACTTCAGAAGCAAAATTTTTCAATAATGATGTGCTAATATTATCATAGCCAGTTTGGTTTGAGTGTTTCAAAGAGCGTGTATCTTTATAATAATTAAGATCATAGAAATAATAAAGATCAGAAGTTATAATATAAGTTACCCAATTTCGAAATTAAAATGTAGTAGCCTTGACCGGTTACTCAACTGTTGGTCAACAGGTGAACGCACTCAATGCGCTTGACTGATTCCGATTTGAGGTAAATTGTCCGGGAGTACGAGAGATCAGCGCAACTATTTATCGGAGAAAATTTAAAAAGTATCTTCACGACCATATTCCCAAATGGTTAGGCAGAGGTACAAGAAGTGCACCCACGATTAGCTGAAGATATTTGGTTTCACAAATGTGATAGGTGACACTTTCCAATTTTAACATTTCGGCAACATTGTTTTTATCAGAAAACACATTTTATTTAATTGTTCGACCCGGGAATCGAACCCGGGACCTCATGTAGTCAAAGCCAACGCCGGACCATTAGACTACAGAGGTCGGCAAATTAATTTAAAAGCAGTAAAACTACAGGAACCAGCTTCCCATTTCCTGTATCTCCGGAACCCTGCATTAGATCTTCGCCAAATTAAAATGGGACCACACGGGAAGGACACTCTTTGAAACAAAAAAAAAATTTACTAATTTTAATAACAAGACAAAAGGTTCAGACGTCTTCGAATAATCGGCGAACATACATAAAAAAAATTGAGAACCTCCTCCTTTCTGGGAAGTCGGTTGAAAACAATATAAATAATAATATATCATTGGTGGACAGGTAAAACTCACTAAGGTGGGTAAGGCTACGTCGGCACAGACAGGTGGCTTGTTTAGCGCCTAGAGCTTAGCGAATCACCTAGCGAGTAGCTTAATGATTCGAACGTTTTAGAATGTTCGTGACCGACTGTACTGCGCTCTTGCCACCTAGCTAATTGCCTAGCAACCTATTGAAGTAAACAAACGTGTTTTTTTATAGATAAATAAATATTCACGGGACAAATAACACTTACTGATCTAACCCCAAAGTAAGCAAATTATTTGCTTGTGATATGGGTATTAGTCAACGATACTAATACATAGAAATACATGTATAAATACTGGAATATATGTAATAAACACCCAAATCCGGTAATACAAACATTTATGCTCATCACACAAATCCCCGTCGGAGATCGAACCCGAGCCCCGTCGATTGCGTAGTCAGGGTCGCTAACCACTCGACCAACGGGGCGGTGGCAGTTTTTCGTCACGAAGCGCAAGGACTTAGACGCTAAGTAAGCCGCATGTCTGTGTGGACGGACGTAGCTTAAGTAGGTACTAACTGTTACCTACTACAAGTTTTGGGAGATTTTGAGTTATTGCAACTCTATTTTTTTATAGGTATGTTATTTAAAAATATTTAAATATAAATCATTTCTGTAGACAAACATTTCTCTATCTGTTTGACTTTATTTTTCTGTATTTTATCTTAATGTATTTTATAACTTGTGTATATTTTTGCTTAAAAATGCCGTCATTATTTGTTTTTATGTGTACCTACGTCGAATAAAATATTATTTGATTTGATTGATACGATCTTATCAATTCATACTCTATCCTTGACCTGGAAAAGACACTAAGTCCATTCATTTTCTAACGAAATATGATTAGGAAAAATTCAATTAAGTACTACATATCTTTTAAAATATGGGCAAGAAACAATTAAATTGTATCTGTCTCAAAATGGTAATTATATTATTTACTAAGCTTTTTCTGTCATACAACGATATATGACACAAAAAAATATCGACTACATCCATAAAAGACTTTGAAACCATCCAACCTGTGTGTAGCTCAAATCGATTTTATTTGCAATAAATACGATGATGGTATGAGACCATCATAGTACACAATACTGTTTTACACGATTAAGCAAAAAGGAAGTAATGTATTTGGGTCACGCGAACGAAGTCGCGGGCAATAGCTATTTTTCAATATTTCTGATATAGCAGGGCCGACTGAAAGATTTTCCCAACAATGTATTGAATACTCAATAGGTATATTTACTTGAAAATACGTGTGTGTGAGATTTTATTATTCCACACACACACACACACACACACACACACACACGCGCACACGCACACACACTTATTTTCAAGATGGCTACAGTATTAAAATTAGTATTAAGGTAATTTATTTCCTTCCCCACTCAAAAAATTTATACCCAAATGTAGACATATTAAAATCATTGATATAAAAAACCCAAGATACACAATCAGTGTGTCAAAAACGTCCTCCAAAGATGAGTGCACAATTTTAAATTGTGCGCTCATTTCAAATAGAATCGCGTCGGTCGCGACACTGTCAGTTTTATTTCTTTTCGTTTTTTTTTTGGAACGAAGTTCCTTACGGCAGGCTTGGAGGGGATAGGGATTTTGCTGCGCGACCGAACTGAAAAAAATGTGATAGTAAGACCGTAAGAAAAATGCGTGGAATAAAAGCGTTAAATGAGACGAAAAAAGCGAATAGTGCCGTTTAGCCGAAGGAAGTTCGTTCCTACCTGGTGTCCCGCGACACCACATAATTTTTTTTTTTTATGTTATAAGATAGCAAACAAGCAGATGGGTCTCCTGATGGAAAGAGTCCATCATCGCCTATAGACACCAAAGGTGTTAATGGTGCGTTGCTATCTTGTGGCGAGGTCTAATGCCACATGCATAAGTTTACCTGCTACCTTACCCCCCAACCGGAACACGACAGCGACAAGCACTGACGCTATTGCGGCAGGAATAGGTAAGGCGGTGTTACCAGACCCGGGCGAGACAATGCAGAACTCTACCACCTAGTAGCCACGATGGTAGTGACTGAAATAGCCAATCGGTCGCTTTTACGACCTGCCTGGCAGAACGGCAGTTGGTCTATTCTTCAAAGGAGCCCGGAACCAACACGGGGTAACGTACATTGCTTTGTAAAAATCACTATAAGTCGTGTACTTAAGGTTGGATATGCAAAGACATATGTTTTTGCCATATCTTTAAATGAAATTAGGGACACTTTTGAGTGTTACTTTTTTCGGGACTGTGCATCTAGGGTTTTATTTTATATCAATGATTAAAATAAATAGATATATTGTATTTATTTACTAAATAAAGTGGCGTCATAGGCATATGAACTTTTCGGTTGGTCGTTTGTAGTTTGCTAGTGGCTATCATTTTGGATTAAAACTTTTTCTTTTGGATTAAAACTTCACAATAACCACAGTATACTGGAGACTAACAGTAGTCAATCTACATACATGTGATATTCGAGCAACGCACACATACACATAGACACCTTTCACGGACGCGATATCTCGGAATGGTTCGGTACAGTTTGTACCGCACCAGTCCGAGATATCGCGTCCGTGAGAGGTATCTATGTGTGCTATGCTCGAATATTACTTGTATGTAACATTGACTTCTGGTAGTCTCTAAGTATTCTGTGCAATAACTTTCAGGACCTTTTAGAAACGAATCCTAAGCAACTACTAAATAAAATTAATAATTAATTCAGTACCTATTATGTATGTAGTCTGTAAAAACCTGTGATATCATTGCATTAACACTTATGCGATCGATAGTATTAAACACAACTGAAACTGGCCGCCAGAAGTTTCGGCGGATATAGAGAACATGTCTGACGTTGACCAAAACCCCTTAATTTAAAAAAATAAAAAATAGATACAAACGTGCCGAATTCAGTATATTATCTTGAATTTAAGGCTGTATCAAATAAAATAGTTTAACTGTCCCAAAAAAAAAATATTCCAAAGACATTACGAGTTTGTTGGAGAAAGAAATGATACTTACTTGATGATTAATTGCAAAAGTTAATACAAGTGTACAATTGAGGGATTCTTTTTAAATTCACATTAATTTCATGAAATGTTGGAATGTCAAAAAAAAAATTGATCGATTGTCGACGTTAAAGGGGTCAAGAAAGAAATCTATTTAGCCGCAGATGATTGAAATAGAACTTCCAGTCGTTCCGAGGAACTAATTGGGAAAAAATATCTAAGATTGGGCCTTTAGAATTAATTGCGAGGGTAATTCCGGGCGTATAATTTTGGGACTTTTTCCGATTCGACATCAATTTTAGAGATAGTATGTATCTAAAAAAAATAACTCCACTAATTGTCAATGATCATTGGACTATCGAGTGAAAACTAAAGAGGCCCAAGGAGTTAATCGGAATAAAAATTCTAGGCGTAAAATTTTGGGACTGATTTATGTTTGACATCAGTTATTAGGGTCGTTTACATCTTAAAAAAATTATTTCATCAATTGTCAACGATCTAGGGAGCCACAAAAAATATCTAAGATTGGGCCTTCACAATTAATTGCGAGGGAAATTCCGGGCGTATAATTTTGGGACTTTTTTGCCTTGACATTAATTTTAAAGATAGTATGTATCTAAAAAAAATTACTTTTTTAATTGTCAATCACAATTTGACTCTAGAGCAAGAACTAAAGGGGTCCAAAGAATTAATTAAAATAGTAATTCTAGGCGTAAAATTTTGGGACTTTTTTGTGGTTAACATCAATTGTTGCAGTAATTTACATCCTAAAAAAATTACTTCATTTATTTTCGACGATAGAGGGAGCCAGGAAAAAATATCAAAGATTCGGCCTATAGAATGAATTGCGAGGGTAATTTCGGGTGTATAATTTTGAGACTTTTTTTGACTTGATATCAAATTTGGGAGTTGTTTACGTCTATTTCCCGGAAATGATTTTTTTTCAGTAGTTGCTCGGAGTCTAGTAGTGGTTTGTTTATTTTTACATCCGCGCCTTGTAAAAGCACCTAACTTCATAAAGCACATTAACATTAAGCAATAATAGTTATGGTGACAAATGCGGCAATGAGATCACTGTCTGTTTCACCAACGAACAAACCAGTCATGTTGAACTTTCAGTTCTCTCTGTCTAACTATAAAAAGAACAGGCGCTTTGTGATATTTATTATTATTGATCTGTAAGATCACAATTTCTTCAAATTCTCTCTGTCGTATCTCTTAGACTCATTGTTTTTTACAAACTTGATTATGTCACGACCGTCGGCCACAAACCACTAGCTGCCATTTTCTTTTACGTTTGCTGGCAATTTATTTCAATATCACTGGTATAGTGGCAAGTGTAAAAAAAGACTTCGTTGAATATTTTTTGTTTAATTTACTCTATTTTAAAATCAACTCTTTAAGTAGAATAGATTTTTATCGAGCACTATTTTATTGTATTTTATCTGGGCGAACGGACTTAGCTTGGTTATAAAATCGTATTTTCCGAATATATTCTTTATAGTAGAGAATCCACGAATATTCGGTTACTATTCAGTATTCGGCATTTTCGGCCATTTTCTTTGGCATTCCCATTTATTATTTTATTTTTAGTATTTGTTTCACACAAATATGCTGCCGAATATACGGAGATAGAACCAACGACTTCTATGTACTATGGGCAGAACACACATAATTTACTATTTACTTGTATATCATGGCACCACTTTTTTCCCTAGTTAGTTAAGGGTAAGACCTAGACCCGATGATATACCGATATTCTCATATGAATCAATCTTCGTAAGGGGCCTGCCTGGTGACCAATAATTCGGGTAAGTACTACTTAACTACTTAACGTTTAAGGCACCAGTCTCTTACAAAAATTTGATTTTGTCTAAGAACAATTAAATAATACAAAAATAATTTCTTTACGTGTTGTAATTAGGTCTTACATTTTCCTTTTTTAGATGAGAAAATAAAGGAGGTTGATGCGAGTTAAATCGAGAACATTTCATCGTCTACGATTGGCCATATCATGAAAATCGAATGTTTATAAAACAATTCATAAAAATACAAAATAAATTAATAACTAGGTTATTGTTTTTGAGTACGACAGACATTTATAAAAACTAGGAACGCAAGGAAATATTAAAACTCCTTTCAACATAGTTTACAGGTTACTACTAAATATAAGACAGTAAGGGGACCCGCCATGTTGATACAAAATAAAGCACTTCCAGCGCCTCTATCGGGAAATAATGTAACTTTTACGATGTTATCAACAATTAAGTTTGATAATTTCTTGAAGTAGTCGTTCGTTTAGTTAACCATGTTGATAAACGATTTCTTATCATTGATCTGATAGAGGAACATCATGATGTGGCCAATGGACAGTGAACAACTTTTTTTTTATCATAAGATAGCAAACAAGCAAATGAGTCTCCTGATGGAAAGAGTCGCCATCGCCTATAGACACCAAAGGTGTTAATGTTGCGTTGCTATTTTGTGGCGAGGTGTAATGCTACATGCACAAGTTTATCGACTACCTTACCCTCCAAACCGGAACACGACAGTGACAAGCACTGACGCTATTGCGACAAGAATAGGTAAGGCGGTGGTACCAGACCCGGGCGAAACAATGCCGAACTCTACTAGTAGCCACGATGGTAGTGACTCAAATAGTGAGTCGGTCGCCTTTTACGACCTGCGTGGCAGAACGGCAATTGGCCTATTCTTCAAAGGAGCCCGGAACCAACACGGGGAAATGCCACCATTTCATGAAATTCTCGAGCATTTTGTGATGTGGGCGATACTGCAATCTCGAGGCCACGACATGCACATTTGTGTATCTCTCATCATAAAGATTTAGTTTGCGTAGTAGATGTGTAGCTTTTTGTTTGCTACACACCACTAGCGCACTCCGAACTCTTAGTGACTTTTTTCTAAGACACGGGGATGTTAATATGTAAACCTATCTAACCCGTGCGCGATAAGTTGGGACCTGTTTGAATTGTGAATCCCCGCCCGCTTTATATTAATTTTTGCGCGTGATATAAACACGCCACTGTAACGTCACTGCGCTCAGGTCCCAACTTATTGCGAACGGTTTGTACTAATGTACTAGATAAGGCATGCCGCCACGCCAATTATGTTCCACTAAGTGCAGTCCATGGACTGTACCTACGTCGGTGTTTTGCATGAAATTCACGGCGGTTTCGACCTTTTAGTCGCGAATATCTATACTTATAATAAAATCGTAGGAAAGTCAAAACTGTACAATGAATATTTTTTTAAAAGAATACTTGGGGCGTGATCTACAATCGATATCGAAGCCAAAAGTATAGTTTTTAGAATTTTTGTCTGTTTGTCTGTATGTATGTCCGGGGTAAACTCAAAAAGTACTGCATGGATTTACTTCAAATTTTGCATGAATATTACTAACAGGTCCGGTCAACACATAGGCTACATATTATCACGCTATCACCTACGGGGGAGGAGCTGTGCGGAGTAAACGAAGTCCGCGCGGCCGAAGTCGCTGGCAACAGCTAGTAATATAATATACGCAATTATACGCGGCAGCGTTGCCTAATTTTAACTTTGGTTGGACGAATTATTATTATTTTATCGCTGCAGCAAATGTTAACGAAATGAAACACGACTTCTTGTCGGCATATCTTCTCTAGTAGGTACATTAAACTCTTTTTATATCACTATTTTTTTTATAAACCAGATAGCTACATAAAAATGAGGTTAAAATGAAAATTTGTTTTGAGAGGAAAGTCACTGCTCCAGTTTGTTCGCGATTACGATTAAACTAGGCTTTTCTATACAGTGTGTATTTTTATCACATGTTTAAAATGGCTCGATGTTCAAATAATAATTCATTTTACATGTTTACAGTATGCTACAACAAGCTGCAAAGTGTATAGCGGCGCGCGGGCCAAGTTCGTCGGCTGGTATTATTGTTTCCAAGCCCGAGTCACGCGGTGTTGATACCACCATAGCGACCCGCGTCACGTAGCCCCCGTCACAATGTAATCGTTTATCGCGCGGTGTACGTCCCATCGCTCAACCTTGATCTGCTCGTACGCGGCACGCCACTTCACACCCGATCAATAAATACGAACACTCCATCTTACATTTTAGTTAAATACTAGCAAAAAGCAGAGCTTTGTAAGGGCTCGCAAAGTTATACTATCTAGTAATATTGTTAGAAAAGTATTTTTATGAGAATTACATCTTTTAATTTATGGACTTTATTTATAATTATCTAACCTAAAAAACAGCGTATTTTCACCTAAACATTACATTCGCATCAAAGGACCGCGTCGCCTTTGGCTTTGAACAAACAAAAACCAAATATTCCTAGGCTTTGGACTAGGAATATTTGGTTTTTGTTTGTTGGTATTTTCAAGGAAAAATGGGTATTAAAAATGAAAGTTTATCTTAAAAAAACATTTTTAACATTTTGCTAAAATAATTGTTTTGTTATCTAAAATCAGGAAGTTCCTGGTTTTACGTCGATTTACGAAATCAAAATCAAAAAATGTTTTATTTAAATAAACCTTCAAAATTTCTGGACTTAATATTGGACTTAACGCAGGCACGAAGAATTGACGGTAGACACTCAGCGAATACTTTTTTCGAATTTTTCTCTCAGAGAAACCCTCGGAGTTCGATTCCAGAGTCAGGCAAATGAAAAATGTGTTTTTTCAGTTTTCTGATAGAAACAACTTTGCCCGGGATTGGAAAGTGCCCTACTGGCGATAGGCTGGCCACCTATCACATTGTGAGATTTAAGTATCTTCGGCTAACCGTGGATGCACACGTTGTACCTCTGCCTACTTCTTCGGGGATACGGGCGTGAATATACCTTGTTTTAGCTTTTTACCTTCGAGCTAAGATTGGGAATTGATCTCAATACAATATATGTAAATCACAATTAATACATCTGTACTGTTTCTCAATAAGCATATTGTGAAACTCTCTAACGCTCTATTTACTCTGTTCCCCGCAAACATCCCTGCTCTAGACCTAAATTCCTCTTGTGCCTCCCACAACATTACTTCGAACTTCCCTTGCATTCTCCTTTCAATTATTTTATTATAAACCTTCGATGCCAAACTGATCAAACTGATGGCCCTATAGCTATTGCAGTTTATACTTGAACCTCGCCTTTATACGAGGGCAAGATGACCGCGCGCCGCCAGTCAAATATGAAGAAACAATTCATGAAGTAGTCTCTTAATAAGTTCAAAAATTCTAATACAAAATGTATCTTCTATCAATTTAAACTCGTTAATTTAATAAGAGATGGCGTCAGTAGTAATAAGATTCTAATACAAATTGTACCTTCTATTTTCTTATTTTTTTAAATTGGTATTTTTATGGTAAATAACAAATCTAGACATGAATATAAACTACGACGTTGAAGCTCAAAACTAAAAAATGCGATACTTTTTCAATAAAATGTACCACAAAAGTGAATAGATCGTGGCCTAGTGTAGGTAGGTAGGTAGTGTAATAATTCCTTTTTACAATAATTACTTGAACGGTGAAGCATGAAATATAGTTTACATAGTGAAGGACTGCAGAAGCCTAATATATTTAAATAATATGTATTAAAATACAGTAAATTAATAAAAATAAACATACAGACACTACATTCATTTAACATATACACGATAATACACACATCTACACTATTAAGTTTACGGCTTAAGTCTGTTGTTAAACATACAAGAGTATTTATTCTATGTCTTTGGTCTATGGTCGAATTTTGACTACAGGGCGATCGTTAATATATGAAAAAACGTAACTAATACGTAAATATAGAAATGGAGTTATACTAAATGAAATTACGTGAGACGTATAATAAGGAAGAGAGGGTTGAGCAAAATCTCACTTGGTAGAAGAGGAGGGGTGACTTGGCTAATATCATGTTTTTTCCCCCCAATAAACAAATTGAGGGGAAAAGTGGGTTAAATTAATTATAACATGTGTCTACTAAAAGACGGCTAAATAGTAAAAGATCAAATCTTGTAGCTCATTTTTTTTAGAATAACATAATATTATTATCTATACAGTATACATATAATAAAATCTTAGGAAAGTCAAAACTGTACATTGAATATTTTTTTTAAAGAATACTTGGGGCGTGATCTACAATCGATATCGAAGCCAAAAATATAGTTTTTAGAATTTTTGTCTGTTAGTCTGTTTATCTGTTTGTCTGTATGTATGTTCGGGGTAAACTCAAAAAGTACTGCATCAATTTACTTCCAATTTTGCATGAATATTACTAACAGGTCGGTAGGTGTATCATCTAACGTTTGCAATTCGCCAGCGATCAGCGATGACTCTTAAACGTAATGAAAAAATCACCAAAAACGTCGCCAATTGCTTGCTGGTCACTAGATGCACTTTTTGCAATGTCACAGTATCAAAACTAATCAAGCAGCAACGACTACCACTAATGTACAAGGCTGTTATGTGTCTTGCAATAACTAAACAATCACGATAATTTCGCATTGCGAGTTACGTGATCACCCCGCGGGTCAACATATAGGCTACATATTATCACGCTATCACCTACGGGGGAGGTGCTGTGCGGAGTAAACGAAGTCCGCGCGGACGAAGTCGCTGGCAACAGCTAGTATAAAGTAAAAATACGCAGTTTGAAAAATCTCACGAACAAAATCTCTTCACATTTCACCAAGGGATGAGTGGGGTTTGAAAAAATGCCAAATCGCCTTACGTAATTAATGGGCGCCCCTATCGCCACTATGCACTTTGCAAGTCTGAAAGATGTAAAAAGGACTTTCTTTAAAGCTGAAGCTTAAAATCATTAGATAGTAGACAAGCAGATGGCTCTTTTGATGGCAAATGATACCATTGCCTATAAACACTAAAGATTTTAATAGTGCATTGCTATCGGTGTTGCGGGATGGTAATGCTAAATGCATAAGTCATAGACAATGACTAGCATTGACGCTTTGCCGACAGCTTATAAGAGGGGATTTTGGGATTTACTCGAGCGCCGCGTCAGATTAACATAGGGGTGTACGTCGAATGCGGTTGAGGCACTCCACCTCCAATATAATGGCCTTTATATAGAGGAGGGTAACTAGGGTCAAAAAAACAAAATTCCGCTAACTTCGGCTTGGAGAAACCGTCAGATTATTTTTTTTGTTATTCTTACATCAATTTCTCTAAAATAAAAGAAAAATCAGACGCGCTCGAGAATGTCAAGACAACGTTTTCTTTGCAACTTTGTGACCCTCCCACTCCCATACGCTGCACTTGAGTCGTCAAATTTTTTTTTTAATTTTAACTGAAAAATAACCCACCATAACTTAATCCGACGCGCTTCAGTGTTTCTATGTCACTGTTTTATTTATCACATTTTTTATCTGTATATTTTTTCCCCAGCATTGAAAAACATTATAAAAATATTATGTATATTGTATAACCTTTTATTTTTCTTATAATTTAATCTACAAAATCCAATATGTCCTTAAGACGCTTGAGTAACTAGTAACCACCCATTTAGCACCTTAGGCGGTGGTATTACCATATACCTACCCGAGCGAGACGTTGCGTGACTCTAACACCTAGTAATCACGAATCACGATGACAGTGAAACGTATCGGTACGCCAATCGATCGCCTATTAGGACCAGCTTAGCAGAACGGCAGTTGATCTATTTTTTAAGAGGGGGCCGGACCAACACACAGGGCAGTTGTCAAACAGTGTTAATCAAAGTTGAAAACTGGCACACGCTTGGTATCTTAGAATAAACGAAGGATACAGACATCCTCTAACTCGATGTTTGCATTGTGATATCAAGTATTGAATTGACCGCACGCTATTGTGTGACCGCTCGCGCTGCGCTAATTATCTCTAATTACAAATTCCAAAGCATCACCCATTGATGCACTATTATGACACACGAGCCACTATCTCGACCTGATTTATTTACCGCACGCTTACGCTTCCTGCTCTATCAACAATTAAATGTCAATGACTTGGGCCAAGTTATTCAAATTTCGTTTACGCATATAATGGGTAGTAGATTTCATCATGATGTAGCCTCACTAGATGTATCGTATATGAATAAAAAATAGGTATGTAAAATGTATCAATAACATTCGTAGGCTTGAAAACGAATGAGATCCCCTGCAACTAAGATTGGCACGTGTCAAAGCCTGTTATTTAGGATACGACAAGATCAACTCTACCTATCATGGTCAAATATACTTAAAAGCCACGTTAGAGCTCTCCATAAATACAAAACTTTATAGAGCGTGGTCCCAGTAAAATCTTTATCATGTTTTTATCCTGTCCTACACATTCGATGTTTTTACACGCTTTTTATTAGCTTCACCTGTATGTCTGTATGTTTGTTTGTAACCGACTTCTTTGGGTGCGACTTTGGCCCACTTTAAACGGCCTGATTTCGTTCAAACTTTGTAGATTTATCGAGGACCGATGACAATACACTAATTTGTTAAAATTATTCCATTTTTCAATTTGTTAAATATGATTTTTATTAATTTATATAATTTTCATCTATAGTCGATAAGGTAAGAAATTTAATTAAATTTTTTTATAATTTTTCTCTACAGTCGATAAGACAGGACTTGATGTTAATTTATGAGTGGGGACTTTTTAAGATGTTATCAAAATGATAATCCTTCTACTCTGTTACGTTTTCATGTAGCGTTGCAGTAGTGATGTATTTGAGTAAGAATGCGAAATTAGGTTGCGTGAGCAGGGTAATGAAGGTAAGTGCAAGCTGGTAAGTTAGTTGCCTCGAGAATGTCGAGTTGCACTTCGTAAAAGTGGCCGATGGAGTGTGTCGCTCGATCAGTTACCGAAGCGAGTTTCAGCCTCTTGGACAGTGGTGATTACCCCGGAGGGGCAACTGAAATTTCGCCGTCTTAAAGCACGCGAGTTTGGGTGTGAATGAGTAAGGTGTGTTTAGTGTGGAATTAAGTAAAATAAATGTGCATAATATTTATAGATATATCATATATCACCATCCATGTTCATTTTTTTTTTCATTTATTGAAACATATACTTTAAACATTCGTTAAAAGAAAAGCATTGCAAAAACCGTGTCTCGGTTTGTCCGCAAGCTCGAAGCATGTCCGGAAGCACATGGATATATATAGTCTTGTAGTTTTCGCTTTTTATTAATTGTAATTAAACGACACTGAATTTATTAGCCATTCGCATTCGGTGACCTATAATTGTCGATTAGAATTTAGAAAAAAATTTTAACTCAAATAATTGATTTTTTCACAAGTTACAGTGTTTCCGGAGTTTCATACATGACGGACAGGAAAATTTTTTGACCTATTTTGATGTTTTTTTTCCCGTTTCTATTGCACTAAGTCAATTTTTAGAAAGTATATAATTAATCTCCATTAAATTATCTCGATAATAGTATGCAAAATATCTTGATTCCCTTAACTAACAAGGCTATAATACTAAAAATAGTTGCCGAAATGAGGCGAAAAAAAATTTCGATCGTAAAGCACTCTCTGATGCTTGGCATCATGAGCCGTGCAATAGTTTAAAATTAAAAAAAAAACAAGCTATTATAAATAAACCAAACTAAAAAGTAGAAAATAAATAATAGTTTAAAAAAACTAAAAACACGCTTTTTATAAAAAAAAACCAAACTAAAAAATAGAAAATAAATTTTAATAAATTTAAATTAAGAATAGTGTTATAAATTTCAATAAATATAAATTAATAATAGTGTGAATAAAAAAATATTTTATTTTAAAAAAAGCGTGGGGTGCTTTTTAAGATTTTATCAAAACGATAATCACTCTAGTCATATCTGTCAATAAAATATTTATAACTATTGACACCATGCACCCCACGCTTTTTTTAAAATAAAATATTTTTTTATTCACACTTTTATTAATTAATATTTATTGAAATTTTTAACACTATTCTTAATTTAAATTTATTAAAATTTATTTTCTATTTTTAATTTGTTTTTTTTTTTTTATTATTTATTTCTGACGAGTCCTCCACTATAAAGATATCGAAATTATGAGACATTAAACTGATTTAATCAATTTAAAAAACAACCTAATTTTCTCACAACAGCTTGTTAATTTATTATTATAATTCAAGGGCAACTTTGTCTTACACGTAAAGTGGAAACTTTTCTTAGTCCGAAGTTTTCTTTATTTGAAGAGCTCTAAAGTTTTCTTTATTTGCCTACCTTTATTAGTTAGTTACCCGATTCGAGATTTTTCGAAGATAGAAAGTTAGGCGGTTCGTCAAAAATAAGCTCTTATTAATCAAACTATGGCATGATTATTTTCGTAAATAGCACTTGACGATGATTAGCTGTACAAAAATTAGCCTGGTACAAATGGATGAATTGTTTTTTTTTAAATTAATGTGTTCACATCGGTATAGCAGGCTGTAAGTCACACCAGAAAAGTATGGCATTACGCTACCGCCTACTTCTTTTTTTATCGAATATCAGAAAATAGAAGAATTTTTGTGGAACAAATCGTCCGACACTTCTAATTTATCCGACACATTCGATAAACACCCAAGCGAATGGGCCGCCGCGCCGCGGCCGCTGCCAGCGCTATGACCATTATTTTCCTTTTTGTCATTACGTAATTAGACCCCTGAAGAACCGCCATACTGGTATAAATGATTTAATATTGGCTATGTCAGTCACTACCATCGTGGCTACTAGGTGGTAGAGTTCTGCATTGTCTCGCCCAGGTCTGGTACCACCGCCTTGCCTATTACTGCCGCAATAGCGTCAGTGCTTGTCGCTGTCGTGTTCCGGTTTGGAGGGTAAGGTAGCCGGTAAACTTATGCATGCGGCATTAGACTTCGCCACAAGATAGCAACGCACCATTAACACCTTTGGTGTCTATAGTCGATGGCTGGTAGTTTCCATCAGGAGACCCATCTGCTTGTTTGCTATCTTATAACATAAAAAAAAATTAAAGTATTGAAATTTAGCTTCTCATTCTTTCGAATTCTGCTAATGTTTCACTGCAAATCTATACATACTGTTACGTACTCGGGTTCGCAATTGTAGAAAAACACCACTTATATTAAATCCGTGTATTTACACAACTCAACACAACGTAATACTAAAATACCCTTTACACAATAGTCACTTGCTGTACTATCACTGAACTTATAACACTACACAATAGAACGCTTCTCGCTTCGCACTTGGTCACTTGATATATCGTTCTCGATCGCTTGATAAAAACTGCCTTGTGTTTGTCAACATCTCTGTATTTATAGGCAGGGGAAAGTCCTAGCTGGATCCAGAAAAATCTAAATGTATCGGGAAACAATGAATCACTTCTTATCGTAAACATGTTATGAGTCATAAATCCTAGTACACGCTATTTTCAACCTTATACCATATCCCACAAAGTCCATTATGGCATAGCTCAGGTCAACTATTTGTTTGTCAATAGGAGTAGCTATCTCTTTCCTTTATTTCTAGAAAGTTAGCGCGCGCGCGCTCCAATTCTACACGCTTCTAGATTATTCGTAACAATACAATAAAATCGTAGGAAAGTCAAAACTGTACATTGAATATTTTTTTAAAAGAATACTTGGGGTGTAATATACAATCGATATCGAAGCCAAAAATATAGTTTTTAGAGTTTTTGTCTCTTTGTCTGTTTATCTGTTTGTCTGTATGTATATCCGGGGTAAACTCAAAAAGTACTGCATGGATTTACTTCAAATTTTGCATGAATATTACTTATAGGTCGGGTCAACATATAGGCTACATATTATCACGCTATCACCTACGGGGGAGGTGCTGTGCGGAGTAAACGAAGTCCGCGCGGACGAAGTCGTGGGCAACAGCTAGTTATAAATAAATAGAGGGTGGAAGGAATGTGTCGACCGTCGAGGGTTTATAAAATGTGTAATTTTAAGTTTTATAGCCCGATATAATGAACTAGCTTTTTGTATTTTACACTATTTATCGTCGGCACTTGGTGAAACTCCATTTGTAGTTTTGCTAATACACTTGTACTGTTTCACAAATTACTTTAAATTTAATTAATATCACCAACCGGTTTCACCTTTTACGGCATCTTCAGGGCTATGACACTGAATATGTATATATGAAAAAGTGTCATAGCCCTGAAGATGCCGTAAAAGGTGAAACCGGTTGGTGATATTAATTAAATTTAAAGTAATTTGTGAAACAGTACAAGTGTATTAGCAAAACTACAACTAGCTTTTTGCCGCGACTTGTTCGCGTGACCCAAAAATATTATTCACTTTTTCTCGGTGGGTTAAAAATCTGGCACATAGCCTCCCTCGTGAATGTGGCTATCATATACATGGGGCACACTAAAAGTTTTGCATTTCTAGCTAATCGGAACTATTTGAATTTCGAATGTTATATTTTTAAAACGTTGCAACCTTCTTAGTAATAAAAAGTTTTTTTATCACACATACGCGTGGAATGGTGCTCACAGATGCTACTGAAGTACGACCACGGACATTCTAATGCTGTTTATGACATTGTCACAGGAGACGAAACGTCATCAAAATCAAAGATTTAATGAGAGGTTTTACTTTTACCAACTCCAAAGAGGCAGTGATAGCGTTCAATCAGCACGTAGAAAACATGCCTTCAGATCTGTGGTCCTCCTGTTTTAAAAAATGGTTCGAACGCATGAAAAAATGTTTAAAATGTAAAGGAGATAGATTATTTTAAAAGCAATACACAATATTTTGGTTATAATATGTTGTTTTTTTCTAAGTTATGCAAAACTTATAGTGTGACCTACGTACACAAAAAGGTTTTTTTTTAAATCTGACTGGCACATCCAAAGATTAGCGCGTTCCACCAAACAAATAAACAAACTCTTCAGTATTAGTATAGGTGACCCTGAGCCCACCTGATGGAAGGTGGTGAATTGCTTAATGGCCCGCATATTATGCTTGTTTCCAAGACATACTTTGTTTTTTAGCCTAAAACGGTGGACCCACGTTTCGTCCATAGTGACAATATGGCGACAAATTAATCAGAGTCACGTCAAACCAAGATAGCGCGTCAAAATTTCCAAACGTCGTTTTTTGTTTTCATCTATAATCATTCGTGATACCCATGTTGCCGATATTTTTTTGAAACCCAATGAAACCGATAAAATTGATTGAATACGGAATGAGATGCTTAACGTGTCTGCTAAATGTTTTATGGCCATTCTTCTGTCTTGCAAAATTAATTCTCAACTTTTTGCACATTTTCTTCTGTGAGACATATCTACAGCTTAATGTCCCACAATAGCGACAGATTGTAGTATAAAAGGCGATAAAAAAATTTTCTTCTGTAAGGAGGTTGAAAAGGCTGTCCAGATCGAGATTTATCTTCATAGCTCAATCTACCTCTTTTAAATTCAGCAACCTAATAAGCGACAGTGGAATAGGTGAAAGCACCACATCCTAGCGTCTGCTGAATGTCCAGAAAAATGTCTTTCGTAGTAATTTTTTAGAGCACAGGTACTTTATCACAGCACGTAACTCACTTTTTTCCATATTCCAATAGTTTTCACGACTCAATGCTCAAGCCAATTTATATTTTTATACTGAAACTAGCTGACCCGGCAAACTTTGTTCCGCCTTAATGGCAATCAATAAGCAGATTTTTTTTGTAAAAAGTATCCTATGTCCTTCTCCTGGCTCTAAACTACCTCCCTGCCAATTTTCAGCTAAATCGGTTCAGCCGTTCTTGAGTTATAAGTGGAGTAACTAACACGACTTTCTTTTATATATATATATATATATATATATATATATATATATATATATATATATAGAAGATAGATAGAAGATAGATAATGACAATCGAAAGATTGCAGAAATGTTACAAGATTGATACTCTTTCAAACTCAAATTGTCAAAATACAACTAGAGATTGTCTACATATTCATTTCTAGGAACTTTTTGACACACCCTTGTACTATAATTTAAATTTATTTACATAAACAATATACGTTTATGTTAATTAGTTAAATCGAAAATTGACCGTGTAAACAAATACGTTGATAAATTAGACTATAAATAGTAAAGATTTTATACAATCATTACACATACAAAAACACTATGATAATAAGTCATTGACATTACAAATTATTGCCTTCAAATATTTTATTTATTTAAGTATTACAAGCACTTGTTATAAGCAATAGCAAACAAGCATATACTCTACTGATGAAAAAGGACAACAAATATATACCAAAGATGTTAATGCGGTGCTATCCATGTAGAGCGTTGGTAATGCCACTTGCATAAGTTTATCGAATATCTTTCCCTCCAAACTCGAACACGACAGGGACAAGAATTGACACAATTGCGGCAAAATAGGTAAAACGGTTGTACCAGATCCGAGCGAGGCACCACCACCGTTGAATTGATCTAACCCGAAAGCAATATTATTATTAGCTTGTGGTATAATTGTAATTTAACGATACTAATACATAATATAAATATATACAAAAGTACTGAAATACATTTAACAATTACATAAATGACTCAACCAACAGGAGGATAAATAGGGTACAGAACTGTAAAAACTCCATTACACCATCCAAGCGACACGTCGGTAAATTCAATACGCGGCTCCGCCGTCTCATAATTTATAGCAATCTGTTTACCCACGTATGTATGCCAGCGGTTTCATGGCTGGCCGTCTAGGTGTATCTAGGCGTTGGGGCGCGGTAACCCGGTTGCCTTGTTGTACACTTGCGCGGAACTTTTTGTAAGCATCGTTTTATGCGGTCGTGTTATTCATCAGTACTCTCATTCCCGTCGTTGTGGTAGACGGTGCAATTTTCCGTTATTTCAAGAATATTACGCGCACGAAGAATTTTAAGGTTTAAATAAGATTTTTTAGATATCCAAAAGGTAACAACCCTGTGTTGGTCCGGGTGCTCTTTGTAGAATAGACCATCTGCCGTTCTGCCAGGCAGATCGTAAGAGGCGAAAGATTGGCTCTACCCGTCACTATCATCGGCTATGTGGTAGAGTTCTGCTTTGTCTCGCCCGAGTTCAGTACCACCGCCTTTACCTATAACTGCCGCAAGTCGTCAATGCCTTGTCACTGTCGTGTTCCGGTTTAGAAGGCAAGGTAGCGGGTAAACTGAAGATCCCGCCACACGGATAGCAATACCCCTTTACATTTTGGTGTCTATAGGCGATGGTTCTCTTTTCATCAGAAGAGTCATATGCTTGTTTGTTGCACAGTAAAACTGCAACAACGGACTTCCAACTTCCTGTATCTCTGAAATCAGAAATCAGGTCTTTACTAAATGTATATGAAACCAAATTGGAAGAATACTCCCAAAACAAAAAAAGAATTTTTCAAATCCGTCCATTCATGGCGGAGTTACGCCCGTACATACATAAAAAAACATATAAACATCCGATTTAAAAACTTCCTCCTTTTTGCGAAGTCGGATGAAAGAATACATAACGAATTTCCCCGCCATACGGATAGCAACGTATAATTACCATCTTTGGCGTCTATAGGCGATGGTTTCTCTTTCCATCTGGAGAGCCATCTGTTTGTTTGCTATCTTATGATATATAAAAAAGAATTAAACGGTTTGTCAACTGGTGAGATAGGTGGTAGCCTTGTCACCACATGGCCAACTCTAACGATGATCATTAAGGTTACTATTACCACACGATTTCATGACGAGTGTTCCGACAAACTGTTCGGATTTATTCCTCCCGTTAAATTTCGTCATTGGACATCGCGTCAAAAATCAAAGTTTCAACACTTCCAACCTCATAACTTCGATGTTTGGAAATCACTTCACTTCTTGCCTCGCACTACTCCTCTGTCGAATAAACTATCGGGAAGGTTCCAAACGGATACGACTTAGAGACCTTCAAGAAAAGAGTTTACTTATTCTCAAAAGGCCAGCAACGCAACTGCCAAACCTCTGATATTGCGGATGTCCATAGGTGGTGCTTAATCATTTACCAGTAAGCGAGCCTCCTGATCGTTTGTCCCTTTTTTCTATAAAAAAAGGGACCAGCAACATTACATAGTAGCCGAGTAACCAGAGTAACATCCAGTCAGTTTCCGGTCTTCGTTTTGCTCATTTGAGATTCAAACCTGGAACTGTATAAATCACAGCCAATTTTTTCAACCGACTTCCAAAAAGGAGGACGTTATCCATTCGGCTGTATGTTTTTTATGTTACCTCAAAACTCGATCATTTATGAACTGATTTTGAAAATTGTTTTTTTTATTTGGGAGGGTATAATCCCCGTATGGCCCCATCTTAATTAGGTGATGATCTAATGCAGAGTTCCGGAGATAAAGGAGTGGGATGTGGGTTGCTGCAGTTTCACTGCGTTAAAATAATTATTTTTTATTTGATATCACAAATCAATAGTTAACTAGAAGGTATATTAACTAGAAATATGGTATGCCAAGAAAAATTACATAACCCGGTAGTCGGCAGCATGGCACTTATATGGGGGTCGTTAGCACCATTGCAGTGTCAAACGGGCGCGGAATGCGGTGTTTTCTAGCCCATTAGAAAATGCTTCGATATATGGATGGACATTAGACAAGTTTTTTATAATCAACTCAAAAGGAGTTTAAAAACAACAAAATTTCTTGTTGTTTTTAAGAAATTTCAAGTTCTCCGAAGCACGGTATAAGTGCTAAAACACACACACACACACACACACACACACACACACACACACGACAAAACCTACAAATAAATAAATTCTACTATCAAAGAATGCCACGCAAGTCGTATGCTACCGAAGGTCACGCGGCGTGTTTAAAATTCCTTTATAAAAAGCCGAAAAACGAAGACCGCGCCTTCGCGCGGTGTTTGTGCAAAAGCCGCCAAACGAAACAATGAAACAAGCAGCAACAAAGTGTTATCATTTTAAAATATTTGATTAACGCTAGGGAAATATAAGTAAAAAATACGAATATTAAAAAAACGATATCTTTTTTATTTTATATTTTTTTATTTTAAATTTTATAATTGTTGTATTAATTAATATGTTTGTATTATTTATTATAATATATTAAGTTACCAAATAATGCCTTATATATATATATATATATATATATATATATATATATATATATATATATATATATATATATATATATATATATATATATATATATATATATATATATATATATATATATATATACATTACAATAAATAATACAAGCATATCTGTGACATTATTTTATGGATATTGATACATAAATTGTCAAAATATTTGCTTGATTTAAGGGGAAGTTGCTCAATTTTAGTACTAAAATGAGGCACTTTAAACTACGATATTTCTTTCTTTTTTTATTTTAATAAAAAGAATTATTTTATTATTTTATTTGACAATGTCATTGACCTACCTATATACATCTTTCGGATCGGCCAGGGTTTTCTTTACAGACTGTATATAGGAGGTAATTAATCTCTTTGACCTGTATGTATATAATATTGATCAGATGAGAGACAGCTGATCTGTTCTTTCAGCTTCCAGGCACATAGGCTAAACTTCATACGTGTGTGTATGTTCACAAATTTTTCGGAAACTAAGACATATCGAAATGATCTTTTCGATTTAAATCAGGTGTATACCAACTTAGGCAACAGTTAAAATTTTACCATAATCGATTATAGTTTTTGACATAGGTATATTTAAAACATATCGAAGTCGGTATAATTTTTTAATTACTTTTATTATTACAACATACTAGCTGACTCACGCATATTTGCTCGTAGTTACAATAAAAGTCATCAATATATTTTTTAACATCTTTTTAGTTTAAGCCCTATTTCAGCGTTTTAAGGGTTGTTTTTTTTTAAACAAATAGTCTGAACTATCTACTAGACGAGTTTTATCAAAATCGGTTCAGCGGTTGCTGCGTTACAAAAGCCTAATGGAAAGATCCATCGCTTATAGACACCAAAAATGTTAATAGTGCGTTGCTATCCTTGTGATGGGTATCCTATATTTACTATAGTTATTTCAAACATTAACAATGGTTCATCTACGTAGAAGCTATTTTGTATTAATCGTGTCATTGGGTAACAATGGATGTCAAAATATTATTAGAAAAATATGTCAGATGTGTCAGATTCGGTTCGGATGTTAAAATTCTTTTTAGGGTTCCGTACCTAAAAGGTAAAATTTTTTTTTTTTTATATATTATAAGATAGCAAACAAGCAGATGGGTCTCCTGATGGAAAGTCAACCATCGCCTATAGACACCAAAGATGTTAATGGTGCGTTGCTATCTTGTGGCGAGGTCTAATGCCACATGCATAAGTTTACCGGCTACCTTACCCTCCAAACCGGAACACGACAGCAACAAGCACTGACGCTATTGCGGCAGGAATAGATAAGGCGGTGGTACCAGACCCGGGCGAGACAATGCAGAACTCTACCACCTAGTAGCCACGATGTTAGTGACTCGTTAGCCAATGGGACTCTATTACTAAGCCTCCGTTGTCTGTCCGTCTGTCTGTCACCAGGCTGTATCTCATAAACCGTGATAGCTAGAAAGCTCAAATATTCACAAATTATGTATGTCCGTTGCCGCTATAACAACAAATAAATGCGTTTTTTTTCGTATTTTTTAAAGAATATAGTACGAAACCCTTCGTGCGCGAGTCAAAACTCGTGCTTGGCTTTATTGTTATCAGTCTTCATATTACGTAAAAAATAATGGTCCGGGTAACTAATTTATATTAAGTTTATTATGCCATAATATAGATTATAGTGTGCAAATATTTAAGTGCACATATCTCACGCGCATCCTACTCGGGCGTGTAATGTAAATCACCACAAGAATTGTTTTGCACAAGTGTAAACATTCGTCTCGATAACATGACGTGTTAGCGCCGTATGCTCGGTGTTATTGTTTCTAATTGCAATCGTGTATTATGCGATTACATTCATACCTATTTAAAGACGGACACATATTAAGCCGTAATCATTCTAATGTTGGTTAGGTTAGGTGTGACCACTTATTAAACTGGATACGCCTTTCAATGCAATTTTTTAGATTGACAATGTAGCTTGCATTTATATAAATAATACTACTTACCGATGCAATAAAATTACTCCAGGGAATCCCGGATGTGATTTTATTTCATCATACATTACACTTACATATGGTATATAATCATACTTCAATAACAAGAGTAAAAACAATGGTAACCTTTTGCTACTTTTTTGTTATAAGATAGCAAACAAGCAGATGGGTCTTCTGATGGAGTCAACCATCGCCTATAAACACCAAAGATGTTAATGGTGCGTTGTTGTCTTGTGACGAGGTCTAATGCCACATGCATAAGTTTACCGGCTACCTTACCCTCCAAACCGGAACACGACAGCGATAAGCACTGACGCTATTGCGGCAGGAATAGGTAAGGCGGTGGTACCAGACCCGGGCGAGACAATGCAGAACTCTACCACCTAGTAGCCACGATGTTAGTGACCGCATAGCCAAACGGTCGCCTTTTACGACCCACCTGCCAGAACGGCAATTGGTCTATTCTTCAAAGGAGCTCGGATCCAACACGGGGAATGTTATCCTCGGTTTCACCTTTAACCCGAAATCTTGTTATGCTGTAGCTACATTATCGCCCTACGGTGAAGATTTGCATTGTGGCGATGTGTGTAGCCAAACACTTTGGTGATTCACGAATCTTTGAATTCTGTCAGTAGTCTACTGCGGTCCGCGACTAAGTTCATTTCGTTTTTGCATCTGTGCGGATCGCATGTTGAAGCAAGTACGCGTAGACACTACAAAGTTGATAACCCTAACGCGACCGCCGAGCGTAGGTATGATAGGGGAGTACATACATGAGTTTGACATCTGTACCTATTTGTTTTGTGATAATGTGTCCCAAATCCTGACAAGAGAGTAGAGTTGGTCTTGTCTCCTGCAACTAGGGTTGCCAACTTTTTTTGAATGAAATGACAGTATTTCATATTTTAACTTTATGCCTGAAATCATTAAAAGGTTGGTCAAAAAAATATTTTGTTAAAAATCAACATTTGTATTTATTGCACTTTCATACCATTCTGAGATAGGATAGTTTTTATCTCAATCCGCGCCGCCACTCGAAAAAAAATCATAGTTGTTTTTAGAAATTATCGAAAAAATCTCTCACTTATCAGACACATAAAACTGATGGTGATATCGATGAGTTACGCAATAAGCTTACAGATCGGTGCATAAATAATGTACTTATACAATATCGTCTAAATGATGCATATAAACAACTGTATGATGAAAAATATAAAAGTAACACAAATAAAAATGTTGCTAATTTCTGATATACGCCGATCGGCGTCTTCCGGAATTTATCAATGTTATTTAAATTTACGAACAGATGATTTCACGGAAACTGTACTCAGCATTTCGTAGGTATTGGAAGAATAAACTGCTGTTTTGCAGAAATTCTTAAGAAATTTAATTCTTATTGAAAATAAACTCCCTAACAACTTTGCGCCGATCGACGTCCACGGTATCAGTGAAGGAAGAAAAAAGACACCCATTGGCGTCGAGTGCAATGAATGGACTAAGACAATTCCGAATCACTTTTTAAATCTACATATTATGACCATAAAGAAATCGGCCTAAACGAAAATATTTTTTTACCTACCCGAAAATTATTATCTTCTTGTATGGAATTGGAGTGATTTTCATTTATCAAACTCGTCAAAATAAGAAGGTACGTCTGATTATTGAATAAGTAATAAAATATATCAATAAATCCCCGTATTGGGGCGAGCCTCCTTTGAATAGACCATCTGCCATTCTGCCAGACAGTTCGTAAAAGTAGGCTATAAATTTCACTACCATTGTGATTACTATGTAGTGTTCGGCAACGTCTCGCCCGGGTATTGGGTACCACAGCCTTACCTACTCCTATCGCAATAGCATTAATGCTTGGCACTGTCGTGTTCTGGTTTGCAGGTTATGATAGCCGATAAACTTATGAATGTAGTAATACCACACAGCCACACGGATAGAAACGCCCCATTAACGTCTTTGATTTCTATCACAGGAGTGTCATCTGCTTGTTTGCTATCTAATGATTTACATTTATAAATATCACTGATAAGTGATAACCTCCGTTTTTTCATCGGTTACGTCCTAAAAATGTACACGAATTGAGTTCACGTGGAACATGCCAGAACATGATTCATCACTGACGTACAATGGCAAGTTATGTTACTCTCCACGTGTAATCATTCAAACAAGACATGTTTATGTCGAGTGGTTCCCATGCCTCCGCGTGTCAACGGTGTCAGCTTTGGTCTCATTCACTGACGGCCGATTATATTCATCAATAGTCGATTGTTTTACAAGTGGCAGGAATACACTGCCATGAAAAGTATTTGTAACAGATGTCCAGTTCAGTTCGTGCAGTATCATTAGAAGTCGAGACCGTCTACCATTATTAGGTATACATTCTGTCAAGCAGCTCGTAAAATGCAAAATTGCAAACTTTGGTCAAACATGTCACTATCATCATAACTACCAGAATTTTTGGCGAGTCTATTTTTATTTATTTATTTACATAAAATCGACAGCTTAATATTTTAAAACTTACTTTACCTATAATGTACACTAAGAGCCAATAACGGATTTACATTTTTTTTAAATAAACTTTATAAACGATCACTAAGTTGTTCTAACATCTTTTTTACTTTCTTTTTTACTGTGCGCGTTGAAGTAGGCATAATAATATTTTCCTGAGCGTGTCAGATTCAATAGTATTAAAATAATAATAAATATAGATAAATATACGTAAAAATCATATGTAGATAAATATAAATAATTAATAAACATTACGATATTAAAGTACATAATTATATATATTACAAGTTTATATAATACGTAAATATAAAAGTATGTGTTTTTATATGTTAAAAATTGAACTAAACTATATCAGCTAGGTGAATGTTTTTATTACTTTCGTTATTTCAGATTTAAATTTATCCTTACTATTGCAAAATATATCAATATTATAAAACTTTTTGTTATAAATGTTATGTAATCGATTACAATTGAATTTTGGGCGTAATTTGAACTTTTGTATGAAGAATAAAATAAGTTTGTGTGTCTAGTTCGTTTTTTTGGAACAGAAAATAGCAAGATTTTTGATGTTAAATCCAAACAATCTATATGGCCAGTGCAAACATTGCGTAAAAAGATCACATCAGCTAAAATACGTCTGCTTTCCAAAGTCATAAGGTGGTGATAACGGCAAGATTCCTCATAGTTCTTAAATTTGTGATTGTGTCTATAGTTTAAATGTCTTATGAATTTATGTTGAGTGGGCTCCAGTTTTTGAATATAGGTAACATACTGTGGATTCCAGATAGAACTATGTATAATATTCAAGTACACTACGAACATACGCATAGTACAAGATCTTAAGACAACCACTATCAGAATACGGATGACTAACTCTTAACACAAAACCAAGATTTTTGTAAGCCTTGTTAATAATCATCAACATGTTTGGAAAATATAAATTTAGAGTCTATCAATACACCCAGGTCCATAACGGCATTTAATTTACTAATTTTTTTTGTCATTGATTACATATTCAAAATGTATTTAGGCGCTTTTTTCTGGTGAAAGAAACAATTGAACATTTATTTATATTTACCCATGTGATAGCGACTTAATTAGCGTGATAGCGACTTAATCTGTTAAGATCTGCTTGAAGTTTCATACAATCGTCATTTATCCTGATTTGCATGTAAACTTTTGTGTCATCAGCATACATAAGAAAATGCGCATTATGAAAACATTGACCAACATCGTACAAGTAAGCAGTATAAAAGAGCAGACCGAGGATTGAGCCTTGAGGTACACCAGAAGGCACTTTTATAAAGTCACAGCAATAACCACCCACTACAACTGCTTGCGAACGGTTGCGTAGATATGATTCTATCCACCTCAGTAAATTGCCATGGATACCCAGTACATACAGTTTCCTTAAAAGTATTGTGTGATCTACGCGGTCAAAAGCTTTCTCAAAGTCCGTGTAGATCACATGAATTTGAGAGCCCCCATCCATACCATTCATTACATAATCTGTAATAGCTCCTAAGTTGGTCACTGTTGATCGCCCTTTTATAGATCCATGCTGTTCTTTCGGGATCGATTTTAATATGACGATTATATATGAGCATGGACTATTCTTTCACATACTTTACCCGATACATTAAGAATCGAGATTGGGCGATAATTTTCTATTACCCTTTTTGTGTATTGGTACTACGTGTGCTTTTTTCCACATATCAGGAAAATAGTCTTCTTGAAAACACCTATTAAATATTAAAGCTATGGGTCGGATTCTTAAGTAAGATTCTTAAGGTCTAACAAATTTTCTAATACTTATTTCGAAAGGGCTGCGTTTTTTTCGCACGAGCATGATCAAAATTTGCCGAATTACAAGTTTTTCTTCTTTAATGGATACATGCCTAGTTTTAATGCATTTGCAAGATAATTTAATAAGTAATTCCAAATAATTTAATTCCTGCCGCCAAATTTCGCCAACGGATATCACGACAAAATTCGAAGTCCTTACCATCTCGATGTCTGGAAATCCACAACCGTGCGATTCTCGAGGCATTTTTGCCCCGCACTACTCCTATGTGGAACTAGCTATCGGCAGAATTTTTTCCAAACGGATACGATTTAGGGACCTTCAAGAAAAGAGCTTACTTATTCTTAAAAGGCCGGCAACGCAATTACAAAACAAGTGTAGTTGTCTATGGGCGGCGGTAATCACTTACCATCAGGTGAGCATCCTGTCCGTTTGCCCCCTCTTCTATATAAAAAAAAATCCAAATAATACTGCCATCCAAATAATATCAATCAATAACAACAACATATCTTCACGCCAGATCCCTTACGGGGTAGGCAGAGAGAACCGAGTGCCCATCACGATCCTTGCAGGCTTCTCTCGCTTCTTCCACATTCATCACTCTCTTCATACACACACGTCGGTTGCGAAGACTCTTGACACCACCTTCGGACAGTACTCGATCAATCTGATCGTGGTATGTCAGTCTTGGTCTTCCCCGGTACCTACATCCTTCCACATTCGCGTTCATACATCAATCAATGCAATCCAAATAACCGATGAGCTGTTCTACCACCGCAAAAATGCCGCATTTAAGCATTTGTATTATTATATATTTTATTATATATAACATGACATCATCAAGGGATATCTGTTTCACATCAGTTTCGTAGTCGTTAATAAAAAGTTTGTTAGATTCGCCAAAATGAAATCAAGAAAGAAAATTTCAAGTATGTAATCATTTAAAAATTAGTGTGATGTCCCATGAACTATAAGCTTTACACAATACTAGTGAAGCTGCATTTCACTATACCAGTGAATTTGCATCTTAAGCAAACAATTGTAGGTATATCGGAAAACGAACTATGATTATTACACGCATGACTACATATTGCCAAACAATAACGCATGTATAAAAAAACGCGAGGTCAAGTATTTTATATCACTAAGTGGCAAAAACCAATGCAAATTTACTCAGACAATAACTTAAGTAGTTGGCTCAACAAACAAAGTAACAGGATAACAAAAGTGTCAGTTCAGCACAAAGAAATACCACCACATATAATGGTATCTCGTTATGAAAACCCCACAACACACACAACTAAAAGTATAACACAATATTTGCATTTGTCCTTTAAAGAAATAATCGAAAATAACCCGGAAGAGTCAACCAAATAATTCGTCACTATGCATATACATTAGCGATGTGACGAACGTCAGTTTTTAGGCATTCGCGGATCCGAATGCGAATACGAATTTTGCTAATATTCTCGAATGCGAATATTCAGTTTTTAAAATAGGGATTTTTCTCTAGTTAAACTGGCCGCGCGGGTCGAACGCGCGTCATTGCATCTTATTCCGCACTATCATATCAAATAAAAAAATAATAAAGTGCCTGTCGGACCACACGCAATGTAGAGTTCCGAAAGTGCCCCTCAAAATAATGAGGAATAAGAAGAGGGCTTCTATTGTTTCATTTCATACTATGAACATTTAAGCTATTTAACGTCAATGACAAATATATATCTGCACCACAGGTTCACCGCCTATAAAAACTTTAAGGTTGACGACTATTACTCAAAAACTTGTTAAGTCTTCTAAGCCAATAGTTTTCTTTTTAATTTCATTATATTTACTACTACCATGACTTTTTTTCCACCCCCAAAACCAACCGTTTAGCCTGCAGAGGGGAGGACACTTGACTCTAACAAAAATTGACACTTAAAAGCTTAATATTTTACAGACAACTGCCTTAATCGAAAACTTGTTTTCATAAACCTACAATATTTTTTAAAAACATATCTAACGATAACTCACACTATGGGGCATATGAGAAAAAAATTAACAACTTTACTTTACATGTAGGAGAAACCCCGAAAAAATTTAACAGCCTTTCTCTCTTGTGTTTATCAAAGAACAGCTTTACATTTTTATGTAGACAAAGATATAAGATTCACTTACATGAACATTCTCAATGCATGGTAAAAATCACTTTACATACCTGAAAAAGAAAAATGTAACATTAGATATCCATATCAAAATATATATGTATACATAAATATTGTACTAGTATGTATTAACTACATATATATATATATATATATATATATATATATATATATATATATATATATATATATATATATATATATATATATATATATATATATATATATATACGCGCTTCCCTAGAAGGTACCTGTTCACTCTTCCCCGACGGGTACCTCCCCAGGTTGTACCCGTCGGAGAACACAGACTCAGGAAGCATATTCCAGTCCCTTGCGGTTCGCATCAAGAATGTCGAGTCGAACCGTTTTGTCCGGGGACGTGGAACGTATAGCATATAGAGCAATGCCTAGTATCTGTGCGCCTCGACGATCGATATAAAAACGGGAATGGCGGAATTAAGTCGTGCAATTCTGCAGCGCACTCTCAAAAATGTATCCGATAAAAGACCAATAAACTAGCCACTCTGCGGCGATGTCTTTAATACCCAAATCTAGAAACACAACCATCTATGGTCATTACACAAATGTTTGTCCCTGTCGGGAATCGGACCCAGTCCCATCGATGCGTAGACAGGTTAACTAACCACTCGACCAACTAATTATTAGTATTTCATAATAGTATATGTATGTATTACTTATTAATTAAATTCATCTACCATCTTTGACTACCGCTTATAACACACAGGCACATGTAAATCGCCTAGTATGGGGTTGGATCAGTTCGTGACATAGACATCGTTAGACACTAACAATCTAAATGATACGCCTTTCAAGACAATTTCTTAGTTTGCCAATGTAGCTTGCATTTACGCACAGAAATGCAGAGTTATAGTAGGTACTTACCGATGAAATAAAATCACTTCAAGGGTAATTTTCAAACCTTGTCATCTCATTCGCTACGACAAAACCGTACAACATGGTTTATTTCTATTTTTTCACGATATATCTACAAATGTATGTCATTTTTGAGTGATTGGAGCGTTTGCTCATATGCGCGGCGACAATTTTCCTTCCCAATTGCGTCACTATTGCATTATATTGTGGTATGAGTATAGTGTCCATTGTATAATATTGTGTTTTGTATAGTATGGTGTCTATAGTATATGTGGTATGTGGTATATAGAATAGCTAACAAGCAGATGTTTCTTCTGTAATGAAGACGTAAGTCCATATCAGAAAGTAACACGGCTCCTCGTATAAACATTGTTTATACTAATGATGCTCTGTTATAATATCTGTGTTATAATATTATATTCAATTAAATTCAAAGTACTTAATGTTAATATCTTGCAGATGCTGCTACAGGATTAGAACAAGGACACGGTATTATTGAAATAAGTATTAAGTAACTAGTCATTTAATTTTTGAATTTATCAGACATCTGAAACATGCAGAACGAGTTGATATAGAACTTCCAGCTTTTTATAAACAAGTCGCCTCTGCTTGTGGCTGGAGTAGGTGAGTGCAGTTTGTTGCTCAATAAAAGTAATTGTCAAGTTTCTTTTTTTTTATATCATAACCGCCCGGCCACACGAACCGTCGGCGGCGGCGAAAATTCGTCGGTCACCCCGCCGCCGGTCGCCAAACCACGTGGCACGTTTAGTACTTTCCCATACATTTGTTTCAGACGCTAGACGCTTCGCTGTTCGCGCGGCGCGAATTTCCCGTGGCCAGGCCGTTAGATAGCAAACAAGCAGAAGGGTCTCCTGGTGGAATTAGTCAACCATCGCCTATAGACGTCAAAGATGTTAATCGTGCGTTGCTATCTTTTGGCGACATCTAATGCCACATGCATAAGTTTACCGGCTACCTTACCTTCCAAACCGGGACACGACAGCGACAAGCACTGACGCTATTGCGACAGGAATAGGTAAGGCAGTGGTACCAGACCCTGGCGAGACAATGCAGAACTCTACCACCTAGTAGTCAAAAGTTTCTGTGTAGTCAGTAGTGACATTCCACAATGTGGTAATTTTTCTATTATTTCATCTTAATATACAAATATAATTCTTCCATACATATTAAATCCCTCCAAAACGGCTGGACCAATTATGGTGTATTTGTGTTGGATGGTTTATATATATTCATAATTGGGTCCGGTAGGTAGCGTAGCAATCGAATTCGGACAGAAAAACGCTTAAGCGGGCAGCTCACAATATGTAACGAAAAAAATTTTGTCTACTCGTTTTCTCGTAATTAAAGACATTATCTCAGTTGTCTACTGTAGCTGATATAGTCACATACAAGATTCGATTTTAGTAGTATATTATGTAGATAACTGGTAGATAATACTAATACTTGTCACCAGTCATATTGTTTCCGACTTTTAACATGTCGATAAATTCAGTATCGAGGTAAGTAAAGAACTCTCTGATTATAGCTCCATTCTTCTGAACTATAACACCCTATATATAATTTCTGTGATAACACCAGTTTCGAGTGATTAATATGCATGTAATTAGAAGATGAAATAGAATGATAAAAAGAGTGGTCCTGCCATTCATATAAAAAATCCAAGATGCACAGTCCCGAACAAAACCGACACTCAAAAGTGTCGCTAATTTCATTTAACTAGTTATAGACAAAAACATATGTCTTTGCATATCCAACCTTAAGCGCAAGATTAATAGTTTCTTTTACAAAACTATATGCAAAAAGAAATAAAATTGACAGTGTCGCGACCGACGCGACTTTATTTAAAACTAGCTGTTGCCTGCGACTTCGTCCGCGCGGACTTCGTTTACTCCGCACTGCTCCTCTCCTGTAGGTGATAGCGTGATAATATGTAACCTATATGTTGACCCGACCTGTTAGTAATATTCATGCAAAATTGGAAGTAAATCCATGCAGTACTTTTTGAGTTTACCCCGGACATACATACAGACAAACAGATAAACAGACAAACAGACAAAAATTCTAAAAATTATATTTTTGGCTTCGGTATCGATTGTAGATCACGCCCCAAGTATTCTTTTAAAAAAATATTCAATGTACAGTTTTGACTTTCCTACGACTTTATTATATGTATAGATGAGCGTACAAATTTAAAATTGTGCACTCGTTTTTGAGACACTGTTTCAGGTTTTTTTATATCAACGGGGCCAGCATATCCATTTGATGATAGCCCTCTAAATTAGTGACTATATAATATCGATAGTTGACACCACAGATTAAACTGGATACGCATTTCAAGACAATTTTATAGGTAGTCAGTGTCGCTAGCATTTACATAGAGAAATACAGAGTTCCGATTCCCGATGAAGTAAAATATCTCCAGAGGTATTTCTTAACCCTTATCTTTTTATTCGATACGATAAAATAGCACAATCTGGCATATTTCTATTTTTTTATAATATATCTACAACCATTTGACATTTATATACATTCATATGAGCGGCTACGCATTTTGAGTCCAACATTGTGTCTATTAGTATTTGTGTGGTCTGTGGTTGACATCTTGATAATGATAATAGTTTTGTCGACGTAGGTAAAAGCATATCAAAACTATTATGGTCCTTTATAACCAATCAACAAACAATTATGATAGTTTATGACTTGATAATATTCAAATATTTTTTTCTGTAAATAGAGCCACATTCACACTATGAGGATCCTTTAAACTAAATCACATAGTTATATCTCGATAATGGTTAAAAGGTTGTGTTTACGTAAGTAGGCGAAAGTGAAACTTCGGCGCGCCTACGTTAACGCTAGTTAAGGCGAAGTAAACTTCTACGAAATGAAATAAAAAAGTTATTAAAAATTAGCAACATATTTTACCACGATATGGTGTACAAACATTTAAATTTCGGCCGACACCCTTGGATTTACTACCGGATCGGAACGCGGCCACACACTGAGAAGATCCGGGGAAAAACCTAAGAAACTCAACAAGCTTTCGTTTCTTTGTTCTAAGCTAATCCTATACAAAATGGACACGTAGCGGGCTACAGGCTTTGTTGCAAATTTGATTTTGTTTTCACGTAGTAAAGCTGCAGGATTGACTTCCCATTTCCTATATCTCCGAAATCTGCATCAGACCTTTACCAAATCAAAATAGGACAACACGGGAAGTATACCGACCAAACAATAAAAGTAATTTTCAAAATCGTTTTATAAATTATTGAGTTCTAAGGTAAAATAAAAAAATACAGCCAAATTGATAACCTCCTTTCTTTTCGTAATAGCGTATGAAGTCTTGGGTCAGCCAAACCGTTCCTTTAATTTTTTTAGAGTAGCCGATACTGTATAACGTGCCTAATTTGTTGATGAGTTAGCCATATTATAATATTTAATACCAGTGGTTAATTGTGGTGCTTTGCACTTTGGCGTACCGCTACGGGGATAAGGATGCTGTTTCTCGGGATGACCAAAAAGCTTTTAGTGTTGTTCAGGCCCTATTCACATAACCAAATTTCTAGACTCTTACACATTTTCCTTAACATCATGCCGCAGCACGACGCGACGTTGTATCGTGTTTATGAGCGTAGGAGCTTTTAACGCTTCGATTCGATTAAATTTTTTTTTTACGTGAATAGGCACACATAAGTAAAAAACGAATCTTAAAACAGTGTCATTTTTTATAATAGGGGGGCAAACGTGCAGGGAGCCTGATGGTAAGTGATCACCGCCTGATCATCCGCAATGCCAGAGGTCTTGCAGCTAGACATTTCTAGATTCCTAAATTACATAAAAAACCCCTTTTTATTTAGTATGCAGGCATACGAGAGAGTTAGGTACTTGATAAAAATCTGTCACCTCTGCCTATATACATTTGAAACTTAAAATTGTTGCCAATGCGATGCCGGCTACTAAGAAATTCTTCACGGAATATAAAAAATCTACCGCAAATCTAAGAGGCTTCCGCTTAACGTGGCGGTTGGTGAAATTCACCTTGAGAAGCGAAAGGAGTTGTGCATATATGCAACGAGAGGCACCAACCAGTTTAATTCGAGGATTATGAGGAAAGTTATAAGTAGTGCTGCCAGCTTACAAATACTTCCGAACAACTCAAAGGTTAAGGTAACGACGCAACAGTGCCAAAAATATCAATCATTTCATATCATCAAAATCAATTATTTATGTTAATTTAAGCATTGGGTAATAGATCAATTGCCAAATACTGCTAAGAATGTCGTAAAAAGGAAGAAAAGGATAATACTTGTCTTCAAGATCATGACTACTAAGTTAGTAGTCATGATCATACATATGATGATAGTAGTAAAAAAGTAATATTAAACCCGGTTTAAATGACTTCTAGCATCTACTAACTAGATGCTAGAAGTCATTTAGATAGACCGGGTTTAATATTACTTTTCCTATTCCTGCCACAATAGCGTTGGTGTTTGTTGCTACCGTGTTCCGGTTTAGAGGGTAAAAAACAGGCGGTAAACTTGTATGTAATGTATGTAAACGGACAGCTACGCACCAGTTTAGTGTCTCTTGGCGATGGTCTGTCCATCAGAGGACCTATTTGCTTTTTTGGTTTCCTATGAAATAAAAACACGGAGAAAAAGCATTTCGGGTTGCTCTTATAAAATAAAATAATTTAGGTACAAATATGATTTTTCTTCTCACAATACATTGATATCCCACGATTTACACTGATAGCCAATAAAATTGTTAGATATTTTTAGGAAAAGTATGATTAGCATCAATAAAATTACTGTTAGATATTTTTAGAAAAATTTGTATGATTAGCATCAATAAAATTACTGTTAGATATTTTTAGGAAAATTCTTTGTGATACATTCGTGTCAACTGGTTGGGAACTAATCTTCTTGCGTCAGATAAATATACATATAAAACAATTAAGCTCGGTTGCAAATATCGCAAGAAACATGCGACAGTCGTTAAGTAAGGTTGACAAAATGGGGCGATCAATTGGGTTACCCCCACCACACTCTAGCCAATCTGTACCTACGCAATAAATCAAAGGTTACTGAAAGATCGGTATACTCTGCTTACCTTGCAAGGAAACAGAAGCGATAACCTATACTATTATTAGTAATGCGAAAGTCTGTCTTTTATGTTTCCACGCCTAAACCGCGGCTGTACCGATTACGATGAAATTTGACATGGAGATAATTAATGATCCGAGGTAAAACACAGGCTGACTTTTTTCAACAATCAACCCTAAGGGATGAAAGTTTGTATGAAAAACTATATTGATATTAAATACATTAACGGAGGAAGATGCGCGTGCCAGCTAGTACTTTACTAAACACAATAAAATAAAAACCAGTGTAAAAATAAATAAAACAATAAAATGGGAACGCAAAAAATAGGCTTCCGATCCGATAGTAGTTAAAAAAAAGTTGACGCATCAAAGTAGCTTGTAAAAAGGTTTATTGAATAAAGTACGTCTGATATCTGATTTTAAGGAAGGTACTAATGTCAATTTTCCAAATAACTGTTAGGAAATAGTTTTCGTCATATATTAATAACAAACTTTGACTTGTAAGATACTAACACCTGGAAAAGGGCTAAAAGGCTGGAAAAGGTCCTCTCTAATGGCGCGGCTACACATATCAGGCTATGGCGAAGTTTCGCGCTAGCACGAGGTATCGGCCTATCACGCAACTGCATCGCGAATGGTCTTGACGCGTCACTGCAGTGGGCGTCAAACTGCGATCCGCAGGTGATATCTGTGCGACTCACGACAAAGAAACAATAATATAATTATAATAAACAATAATAATAATAATAATAACAGCAAACTATAATTTATCCGCATATATATGTTTAGGTAATTTCATGGTAGAAAAAAATAACATACGACGATATGACCTTAAATGTTTATGAAACTGTATTATAGGTTTGTAGTCTTTGGGCGAATGAAATACAGTACACAGTTGCATAAAATTAAAGAATTTAAAGAATGTTCATGAAATAAGAATTTGAGAAGAAAAGATTTGAAGGAATGTTACAATATTCTTGTTTGCTTTGTCGCTGCCGGCCGCAGTTTAATGACCAGTGATAATACGACGTCTTTATGACGTAAGCAGTTGTCGTGATGTAGTTCGTGACATCGTGCTAGCGCGAACCTTCGCCGTAGACCGATATATGTAGCCGCTTGGTAATCTATATGTTAAATTTAATTACTCAACAATGACACACATAAGTTCCGTGGTATTAGTCCCATTGGAACATACTATTATTATTATTTTCCGGTTGGTCCAAGCCTCTTTGGAATAGTAGATCATTTGCGTTTCCGCTAGGCAGTTCGTAAAAGACGACCGTTTGGCCTAATGTATCACTAGCATTGTGACTATAAAATACAAAAAGCTGGTAGTGTTTTGGCACGCAGGGTGTAATATAGGCGCTGAACTTAAGCATCCGGTATTATATCCCTGTCATACGAATACACGTACCATTAACATCATTGATGTCTATAGGATGACTGATGGTGTTCTCTTTCCCTTAGGGGAGCCACCTATTTAGACTGGTCTGACTATCCTACGATGTTATTATTAGTTAAAATTGTTAAACCGAGTTTAGGGTTTACTTATTCCTGCCGCAATAGCGTCAGTGCTTGTCACTGTCGTGTTCCAGTTTGAAGGGTAAGGTAGCCGGTAAATGTATGCATGTGGCATTAAGACCTAGCAACACACCAATAATATCTTTGGTGTTGGAGTCTATAGGTGATAGTTGTTTCTTTCCATTTGGAGAGCCATCTGCTTGTTTGCTATCTTACGTTATAAAAAAACAGAACTATTTTTTTATATCATAATATAGCAAACAAACAGATGGCGCTCCTAATGGAAAGAGTCAACCATCGCCAATAGACACCAAAGGTGTTAATGGTGCGTTGCTATCTTGTGGCGAGGTCTAATGCCAGACGCAAAAGTTTACCGGCTACTTTACCCTCTAAACTAGAACGCGACAGTGACAAGCACTGACGTTATTACGGCAGGAATAAGAAACCAGACCCGGGCGAGACAATGCAGAACTCTACCACCTAGTAGTCACGATGGCAGTGACTTGCATAGCCAATCGGTCGCCTTTCACGACCTGCTTGGCAGAACGGCAGTTGGTCTATTCTTCAAAGGAGCCCGGAACCAACACGGGGACATATCTATACATATAATAAAATCGTAAGAAAGTCAAAACTGTACATTTAATATTTTTTTAAAAGAATACTTGGGGCGTGATCTATAATCGATATCGAAGCCAAAAATATAGTTTTTAGAATTTTTGTCTGTTTGTCTGTATGTATGTCCGGGGTAAACTCAAAAAGTACTGCATGGATTTACTTAAAATTTTGCATGAATATTACTAACAGGTCGGGTCAACATAATACCTACATATTATCACGCTATCACCTACGGGGGAGGAGCAGTGCGGAGTAAACGAAGTCCGCGCGGACGAAGTTGCTGGCAACAACTAGTAATATATAAATACTAATGTTTTATTCTGATTCATGTCCGGGATAAATCCAGAAGCGTCAACCCTCGCTGTTAGATATTCAATACATTTGATAGCGATGAATTTGTATCAGATATGTGAAAGTGTGTCGTATTCACAAATCTGGCACAAAAACGAGAGTTAGTAAAAGTGAAACGAAATCCTTATTGACGCTTGCCAGTTTTGCACACCCAAAAATTATGTACGATTACAGAATATTGGACGTTCTTGGCAGTGCATTGTTTTTATTATTAGAGTGAATTATTTACTTACACATTCAGTCGTTAAGAAGGAACACAAAAGGAACAAGAGTCGTTTTTCCATACAAACGCTGTCCCCTGTTTCATCCCTGGATAATGCCAGTTGAACAATTTTTGTATCAATAAATCTATGACTATAATTAGTAAGTTCCTACGTTTTTCTTTATTTCAAAAATTAATCATTAAAAGCGACATGAACCGATAAAATCTAAAAATGTGCCCTGTTTTCTATTGTGTTCAAACATCTAGCAACCTAATTTAACGAGATTAGGTATATTAAAAAATTGGTAAAGTGCGTGTCGGGCCACGCGCAATCTAGGGTTCCGAAGTTGCCGCACCACAAATTCACCGCCTACAAAACTTATCTGAGTACGTTATAAGGTAGTCGACTATTACTCAAAAACTTGTAAAAATTTTCTGAGTTTTAATAGTTTTCCTTTTAACTACATTATATTTACTATTACCATGTTTTTTTTTCCACCCCCAAAGCTGCAGAGGGTGGGGAGGGGGGGGGGGGGGTACGGAGGGGCGACGACGACACTAGACTCTAACAAAAATTAGCACTTAAAAGCTTATCTTAGCTTATTAATCATTTGCTTCTGTGTAAATCAACGATGCTAATACATAGAAATACATATATAAATACTGTAACATACAATATTAATCAACACCCAAACCCAGAAATACAAACATCTATACTCATCACATTAATGTATGTCCTAGCCGGGAATCGAACCTGGGCCCCGTCGATTCGCAGCTAGATAAAATAAGTAAATCATATTAATGTGCAACAGTTTGACTTAAAATCTTATGGCATTTCGATAAACTTTCTTCTGAAAATATCAGTATTTTTTCACTTTTTACCTAGTTACAAAAAACCAACTTTAGTTCTTGTTTTACAACACATAAGTAACACCATATATTTTATTTTATTCACGAAATATATATGGGGCCATCCATAAATTACGTCACACGAATTTCATGATTTTTGACCCCTCCGCCATTCTTGTCACAGCTGGTCACATTTGTGAGACCCCCCCCTACCTAGTATGATATCAGATATTCAATCAATCAATCAATCAAATGTTTATTGCAGAAAATAGGGTTAGTTACATGGTCTCTTATATTATGTTATTAGTTCCTCCTACTTTGCCGTATGAACAGCATGCAATGAAATTTTTTATTTGTGGCAAAATTAACATTTTTAATATTGCTAAGATATTATAGAATAGTAATTAATTATTGTTAACAAAATTAAAATATAGAATTAGTATATTATAAAAAATAATTATTATCAACAAAATTAATAGATTAATAATATCATTGTAATGTCAAATTGTATTAGTCAGAAGAATTAAGTAGAAAAAAAAAAAATTAGTTTATTTTACAATTTTACATTGGAATAATGATCTCATTCGATTTTTTTATCTATACTGGTGTTTTTTTTTTTAATTCACTATTGTAATACTTAGACATAATATATTATATTTTGAAAAAATGTGATGTCACAAAATTTGGGACCCCTCCCTATCCCTTGTCACGCAATGTCACACTTCGTCGACCCCCTCCCCCTTAACGTGTGACGTAATTTGTGGATGGCCCCTATGCTGTGTCAATCTGAGCGTCTGGTTGGAACATGATTTTCCCGGTCGACAGCCAGCCTGTTCGGGGATCAGCATAGGATCAATCACAGGTGTGAGACGATTGTGAGAGTGAACGCTCAAAGAGTTTGTATGTGTGACACAACAAAGAGATCGGCCTATAGCTTTTTGGGTTATCTAGTGATTTTCCCGGTTTGAGCAGGGCAACGATTTTGGATGTGCGCCTAAGTTTTGGAATTTTCGCTGATATAAGGCATGCGTTGAACAAACAGAAAGCCATGATACAGAGAGCGGGTTGAGGTGCTGTATTTGCTCCACGGTGATATCGTCGCAGCCGGCAGCCTCTCCAACTTTAAGGGACTTGGTGCACTGAAAAACTTCAGGGACTGTGAACGGTGCAGACAGATCACGATGTTCGCTGTTATGAGTCGGGGGAATTTTTAGGTTTCTCAGCCTGGGAGGAGGTTTCCCACTTCGCAAGAGCTGGTATGCTACTTGGTCAGCTGTAACTTTTCTCGGGTTATAAGCGTCAGGTGATTCATCGGTAAGTCTCCTAAATGTCGCCCATGCTTTTTTACTATTGTGGGTTAGATCGACACAGGTGACCTTATTAATCCAGCGCTCTTTACAGGCATCAGAGTTGGATATCACGAGCTCCTCTCCAGCCAACAGAATGTCCTCTGAGAAAGGTTCTTTATTATAGAGAACTTCATATTGTGCAAGTTGGTTTGCAGATTCTCTGTTTAGTCCTGGTACATAGGTATTCACACACAGCTTCTTGGGATGCATCTTTATGAAGCGGACCTAATAGACCTCACGAACTTTCCACAATTTATGGTGAAAGCTCAATGCTAAAGTTAAATCATCGCCTGAACGGGACCAATGCTGGCCTAACAGCGCATTGGATCCGACAAACGATCGGTCTGTGTCCGATAATAATTATAATATATATTCGAATTATAAAACGACAGACGTGGTTAAATGTATAATTTATCAAAAATCGATGCCTGTCTTACTTGAGTGTACACCACACAATACTTTGTCTCACAGTGAAATAAAAGTACAAGTTATAAACTAGTTTCACTAATAGTAATGAAATGTCACCAAGTGCCGACGATTGAGTGTTAAAAAAATGCCGACGATTGAAGGTGGTGTCTGTACAATAAAGGAATGCCAATTGGAGAAGATTTGACGAGAAGATTGTAATACATAGAAGAAAAACAATGATTTTTCTACGGTAGCTTTGTGATACGTGTCTTTGCATCTGATTTCATGTTCAGTGTGTAAAGTGTTTCCTAAATTATTCTCTTTCGGATCAGAGTGCTAAGTGTGTGTTTTTCTTTTCGCATTCGATCGTGAGCGCGTTTCGAGTTTACTAGGAATTTGTATGTGATTTGTACAGCGCCACCTAGTGGTAAACTGGTTTCTCACGTTTACCACTAAGTGGCGCTGTACAAATCACATACGAATTCCTAGTAAACTCCAAACGCGCTCACGATCGAATGCGAAAAGAAAAACTCACACTTAGCACTCTGATGCAGTGCGTAACACTTCTAAAATTTCACACAAATCGTTAAAGCCGTTTCGGAGATGCGCACAATAAATTTATATACGTATATGTATATACAATTGTTCATTTAAATAAATATATTAATTGAACACGGTCAATCATATTATTAGCGGCAGACTGCTTACCGTTGCGAGCTGCGCGGAATATGAGTCACGCGGTCAATATCGCCAGCACACAAGCAACGATACTATAGTCTTTTGTTATCATGTGTTTATTTATCACATCACTACCTGAGCCGCGCGACTTTGCCCGCGAGTAATGGCTCATTCACACAGGTTCCGTCCTTGACGATTCGTGAAAAAACACGATGCATTATGATTGACGAATGGACGTTTGGCAGACAAAATCATTCAAGACAAGACAAAATTTCGCGTTTTCATGCGTTAACGCGCTGGACTGACATGGCGTCTTGAATGACATCACGAATCTTGAACGACATGACAGAAAAAGAAAATACAGACTTTTGCATTTAAATATTAACTAGCTATGATGTCCGGCTTTTCTCGGAAGTTGATATGAGATTACGCGGTAGTTGAAATATAAAAAATGTAATTTAAGATTTTATTGAAACTGGAATCTTAAATGTCGCGCCATTACTACACATGCTGAAGTTGCTCGCAGCGCCTTTCGAAATGCAACCCAAATAATCATTGTTCTGAATGAAGTTCAAAACTCGACAACAGATGGCGCCACTACACTTAATTTCCAAGTTGAAGGGTTGGAAAAGCCTTTATATCTTTAAAAACACGCCCTTTAAGTTGAAACGGGAACTTTCTTGTTCGAGGGGGGATAAAGGGCTATCACACTATATAAGTCCCTTTATCGTGCCGGGACTCCTTTTTAAGTTTTATCGGCACGCACATTTTATCAACTTAGTTTTATTATATAATAATGATTATTAACATGGATCGTTGATATAAACCCTGACCATCCAAACACCTGTATTGATTGTAGCTTCCTGAATGGTGCCTCCCTTTTATATTATAGAATAGCAAACAAGATGACTCTACAGATAGAAAGAGACAACCATCGCTTACAGACACCAAAGATGTAAATGATGCATTAGTCATTACTGTATTAAACACCGCATGCATAGGTTTATCGTCTATATTACTCTGCAAACCGGACAACAATGACAATAAGAGGGGAGCATACAAATACCTCAATTTCGCGAAATTTTACTCCATTTTTCAGTAATACAAAAGCGAAATTATAGATGCAAATTTCGCGATATTAAAAATGAGTCGCCGCGATTTCAAAGGAAGGTTGATTGCCGTCAAGACTATCGCACGTCGGTTGCTGGCGTGTGGTAAAAAACAGTGTAGGTGGTATAACAGTGGTGGGTTAAATTCCGTAACTTAGCGACGGTGGCGGTAAATATTTCTAAACAGTTACACGACATTCATGAATGCTCTAATTGATAATGTCATCGATATATGACTCATCTGTGGAATGTTAGTAAGAATATTTTTATATTTTATATGCTAAGATTGCACAATAAGTTAGCTAAGACTTAATAAGTAATAACTTTTTTACATCATAGGATAGCAAATAAGTAAATAGTTTTCCTGACGGAAAGAAACAACCATCGTCTAAAGACATGAAAAATGCCTTGCTATCCCTGTGCCCGCTTGAGATGTCACATGCATAAGTTTACCTTACCCTCAAAACTGTAACAAGATAGAAATAATCTTATATGCAATTACAACGGGAATGGGTATTATTAGGCGGAGGTATGAAGTCCGGAGGAGACTTTGCAGAAATCTAACGCCTATAAGACACTATGGTAGTGGCGTGTTTGGTCAATGGTTTGCCTATCAGAAAGCAGATAGTTTATTTAAAAATATATTTTTTTATCTACCAGACATATCTATCTATACATATAATAAAATCGTAGGAAAGTCAAAACTGTACATTGAATATTTTTTAAAAGAATACTTGGGGCGTGATCTACAATCGATATCGAAGCCAAAAATATAGTTTTTAGAATTTTTGTCTGTTTGTCTATATGTATGTCCGGGGTAAACTCAAAAAGTACTGCATGGATTTACTTCAACTTTTGCATAAATATTACTAACAGGTCGGGTTAACATATAGGCTACATATTATCACGCTATCACGTACGGGGGAGGAGCTGTGCGGAGTAAACGAAGTCCGCGCGGACGAAGTCGCGAGCAACAGCTAGTACATATATATATAAAGGACAACCTTAATAGTTCATACTAGGAACTACTTCGCTGCATTATTAGATGTCATGGACACTTTGTTCAACAAATGCAATTTTGTAAATTATGAGAAAACCAACACGCCTGCTAAGTTTCTTTCCCCGGATCTTCTGTGTACGGCCGTGTTTCGATCCGGTGGTAACTCTAAAAAATCGACTTGTAAAGAGTACATGTAAAGAATAAGATATTTTTTGGATTGGTCAATAAAATGTATTTCAATATTTAAATAAAAATATTTCGATAAGATTTCAATTAAATACTTATAATTATTAATTTAGAGAATATCTAGAAACTAGCTGACCCGGCAAACGTTGTTCTGTCTTTTTAACTACTTACTCCTAATTTTTTTCTATACCTTCCCTGGACTTCAACAATTAATTCAAGGCCAAAATTGTTTTTGTCGTCATCACTTTCAATTACTTTGCAATTACATAAAAAAGGTGCTCTATATTTAGCAATATTATTTTAAGTTGTTTAAAAAGAGCATAACAATAATTGAAGTGGATTTATAGAGTACACACTGCATTGTGGGACATTCAAATGTCCATGACGTCAACATTCTTTCGTTTTTTTTTATAATTCACATAGTATGTACTCTTCTAAAAGAGTATGTTTGATTTTCAATGTCACCACACGTCGGAGCACGTGTGTCGATTGTCAATTGATGAGCAGCTTCATTTTTATTATTCGATGAATTTGGCAGGGCCTGTAGGGTTGTCTATCTTGAATAGCAAAATCGGCAGAAATTTCGGCGTTACTTTAGCCAATCATACTATAAACCGATTATGATCAACACTTGTTAATGCCACTAGTCAATATAATTTTTTAGAACAAACAACGTTACACCTATTCCATTGGAGAGGTAGGTAGACAATGATGGAACAAATGCAGCTTTTATTAATTACAATATCCAGTTTTATTCAGTTAAGTAATTTTTAAAAATAAAGATAAAATATTCTCTGTCTAAGATTCGAACTTAATATCACTAATCGTTGTAAACCTAAGCCGGTGCCGCTAGACTCGTGCGACATTTTTAGTTTCTACGATTTTTTTTAAGTGACCCGAACCCGACAGGCGGCCTTTTTATAATGGATATTGCTCTTTTTTAATGTCTTTAACCGCCGGCTTCCGAAATGCAAATAAATTTTAACAAGCAATTAATCTGTGTTTAACAGATCATTTGCTTGTAAAAATTATGTAAACACGGATTAACTGTTTGTTACGGATTAATTAACAAGTTAATTTTAAACTTGCGTTTCAGAAACCGGTCTAAGTCTCCCTTTATTATTATAACTAGCTGTACCCGCGACTACGTCCGCGTGGAAAAATTTCTAAAATAAAGGGTTTTACTCGCACAGTTCCCGTTCCCGTGGGATTTCCGGTATAGTAACTAACCTATGTCCTTTCACGGGTCTCAAACTATTTTTGTAACAAATTTTATCCAAATCGGTTCAGGCGTGAAGACGAGACAGACAGACAGAGTTACTTTCGCATTTATAATATTAGTATGGATAATATTATATACTTTATTACTACCTAGTTACTTTTTTACTATTTTATTTTTACTATATTTATTTATATTACCATTACCATATATTTAAATTATTATTACTTATATTACTACCTAGCTCATTATATTATAATCTTTATATAGTATATAGCTAGGTGCAATTTCTTGTATCAATGGAGATATTGTTTTATATAACGCGTTAAAGTAGAATAGATATAAAGATCTCATACTATTTACAATTACACAACAATTGTTACATAAATAAATAAATAAATATAAATAAATATTCACGGGACAAATGACACGTACTGATCTAACCCCAAAGTAAGCAAATTATTTGCTTGTGTTATGGGTGTTAGTCAATGATACTAATACATAGAAATACATATATAAATACTGGAATATATTTAATAGACACCCAAAACCGGAAATACAAACATTTATGCTCATCACACAAATGTCCGGTCTCCGTCGGGGATCGAGCCCGAGCCCCGTCGATTGCGTAGTCAGGGTCGCTAACCACTCGACCAACGGGGCGGTCATACATATACATATTTTTCAAATACTTGATATTTGACATTTTGGCATCAATTTATGTGAAATGGTAGCAAGTTGGCTAAGTAAGAATTTCTTTAGGAAAAAATGTATATCCTTTACAAGAATCGTTTATATGTATATGCACTAGTCGTTTCCCGCGGTATAACCCGATCCCGGTAGAAAACTAGGATTAAATCTAGCCCATGTCACTCAGGAATATCGTAGTTTGTCACTGGTGTAAGAATTTTCAAAATCGTATCAGTAGTTTGAGGTATTACTTCCTACAAATTTACAAACTTTACCACTATATAATACTGTAATATTGTAGTTGAATTTTGTTATATACGATAATATATTGTAAGTAAACGAAATTTTAACTGTTACTGTTTATAGTCTTTGTGTTTCTTTAATATTTATTTTTTTGCGAGATTACGATGGATTTAGTGCTAATTTGAATTTAAAGTGTTGATAACCCTAACAGGAAGATGGTATCGCTCTTGGCAGTGGTCGCTGATTGTATCTGCCCTTGAGAACAAATCAACAAAGGAGTAAATCGATACAAGACCCAGACGTTTAAAAGTAAAGACCTGTTTTAATTATAAAATTTTCTCCTATTCACACGAATAGCTTGTGAATGTCGAGAGGGGTGATTTCGGAGGGAAAGGAGACAGTGGGACTGACATATAACTGTAATGTTCGAAGATGGTATCAATAGACAAGCTATAATATTAAATCTGTCAGCACAAAATCCCGTCACTGAGTTTTGCCAAGCTAACACATCGGCACGAAAAACTGTCTGTGACGTTTTTCATTTCCTTTCTCCTATTATGTCAGTCATGTTCTTTTTACGTTATTATCTACGAATTTACACGTGTGTTAATAGCTGCACCCCGCTGTTGCTGTGTAATGAAAAAAAATTTCAATATTCGACCAGAATAATATATTTTCCCCCTTTAGGTTCTAAACGACAACTTCCCAAAACGTTCACTCTCCCAAAACATTCACTTCCCAAAATGGTAATTCCCTAAATTCCCTAAACCATTTCGTCCACTTCCTAAAACGACCAGTTCCCAAATAGTCCGTTTCTCAAAACGCCTATTCCCAAAACGTCTAGTTCACAAAATTTAATATTGCCCCTTTTTGTTTCGGCCCCCTTTGAAGAAAGACCAACTGCCGTTCTACCAAGCAGGGCGTAAAAGGCGACCAATTGGCTATATGTCTCGCCCGGGTTTTGGTACCACCGCCTTACTTATACCTTACTATAGGATAAAAGTAATCTGTGAGTTAATATGGACATTTATTAACCTTTATATCAAATTTCATCAAAAATAGCCTGAAAATAAAGGTACACAATCACGCATAGTCACACACATCAAAAATCGGCTAGTTTGAACAAAACATGAAAGCGTAGTAGACAGACAATCTTTCGAATTTATAATATTAGTATGGATTGACATTCTGTAGTAACAAATATACGTCTGCCTTAATATACGTCAACTGAGCTTCAGCTTTAATATGTATTGGTGTGTATAGGATCAGGATTGGATTCTGGAGTAACAGAGGAAAGCCTTCAAAACGTTTTTTATATCAAAGGTGAAAGGACAAGGATACAAGCAGATAGGTGAAAAAAGGCTACCATTACATATAGACACCAAAGTTGTTAATGGTTTGACGCCATCCGTGTGATGCTTGCTTGCCATTAAATTATGCATCTGGCATACCATCTGTATGCCAGATGCATAATTTAATGGCAAGCTTACCCTCCAGACTGGAACACCATAGTGATAGACAGACATTGCGGCAGGAATAAGAAAAGCGGTGATATTAAACCCGGGCGAGACGTTGCAGAACTCTGCCATATAGCAATCACGATGACACGTTGCGACCATAGTTCTCATTTTACGAACTGCCTAACAGTATTGGAGATAGACTATTCCTCAAAAAGGTCCAAGATCAACACGGGACAAACCGCCTCCCAAATTTAGTTATTTGAAAATAAGTTACATTAACATTTACATTAACAATTAATTAAAGCGAAAATTTGGATATATGAATGTGATACTTACAGCCGGATTCCGAAACGCAAATTAATTTTAACAAGTAATTAATCTGTGTTTAACAAATCGTTTGCTTGTAAAAAATTAATTAAACAGTGAGCTTGTTAAAATTGATTTGCGTTTCGGAAACCGGCCGTTAATCACACAAAATTAAATGGACCGATGCAGATGAAATTTGGTACACAGGTAGATGGTAGCCTGGAATAGCACATAGGAAACTTTTTATCCAGGAAAAAAGTTGTTCCCGTGGGGTTCACCAAGCAGCGGGCTGCAGGGTGTAACTAGTAACATATTATAATTATTATGACGGCTTCCTTGCAAGGTAGGCAGATTGAACCCAATTTAATTAAATGGTCCATTGCTCACGGTTAAACGGCACGTTGGCTAGCGAGATGGGTGGTGGTTACCAATACATTTTATCGACCTGGAACTATCACCGTTACTTGTGATAACCACAACCATCAACTATACGTGCTCATCCGAGGCACTCAGGTGTATTCAAGCTATTATTGAGATTAAACCGCAAAAACTACTTACAGACTTTAACATTTAAGCTGAATAGGTTAGAACCACTAGACAATGAGAAGAGAGTAAAATGGTTACTTGTTACCGTTAAGACGCATAACATCCTGATAACGAAACACGCGATTTTTTGGCCACCTTTAACATCGTACGACTCAATACTAGAATGGATACGCCGGTTGCTCTTCTTTTTTCTTCGAGGACAGGCGTGACGGTAATTATAACTGTCGGAGGACGCCAAAATCGAAGCATAGTGAAATGAAATATTTTTAACCCAGTACACCTGCAGCAATTTCCTATATCTCCTGAAGCCTGAATCAGATCTTCAACAAATTAAAATGGGACCACACGGGAAGTATATGCTACAAAAGAAAAAAAGAATTTTTAAAATCGGTTTATAAATGACGGCGTTCTCAGGTATCAAAGATAATGAAAAAAATACACCCGAATTTATAACCTCGTCCTTTTGAGTAGTCGGTTACAAATCGCCACACAAAAGAGATTATAAACAAACATAAGCACAAACAAGACAGTGTATTTGTTGAACATAATATAGCGATTGCGCCTGCGTCGCGGCGAGCTCAAGTGAGGCTGATTCACAATTACCGTTATATTTGGTACCGCTAGCGATTAGCATTTTTAGGTGAAGGCTAACCAGAAACACACACTTTTGAAAACTATAACTCATAAAACGTTATCTCACTAAACTGTTTACTCCCACTAATAAAGGGGTCGTCGATAAACATACTTGAGACTTTTGTTTCGCGATTTTTTAGTAAATAAAGACATATCGAGATAATTATTTTTGATTTAAATAAGGTTATAATTCAATTTAGCGAACAGTCTAAGTTTCATCAAAATCGGTTCAGTAATGTTTACCCAGTGTTGGTCCGGGCTTCTTTGAAGAATAGGCCAACTGCTGATCTGCTAGGCAGGCCGTAAAAGGGATCGATGGACTATTTCCGTCACTACCATCGTGACTTCAGGTGTCAGAATTCTGCAACATCTCGCCCTGGTAGGTATTTGGTACCCCCGCCTTACTTATTTCTACCACAATAGCGTTAACCCTTGTCACTGTCATGTTCCGGTTTAGAGGGTAAGGTAGCCAGTAGACTTATGCATGTGGCATTGCCACCCCGCCACATAGATAGCACCACACCATAAACAACTTTGGTGTCTATAGGTGATGGTTTCTATTTCCATCACGAAAGCCATCTGCTTACAACACTCAATCGGGATAATTCATAAACGAATAATATATGTACATGTCACTCTTAATTCCTGAAACGGTCAACTCCGAACTTGCTAGTGAAACAAATACGTCGCCGAATATTCGCCAAAATCACTATTCGTGGCATTTCTACCTTAATCCTGAATTATATTTATTGAACATTCAAACCCAGAAATACAAACGTTCTTCGAGCTTTTGAAACAAATAGTCAGGGTCGCTAACCACTTAAGCAACAATAATGGCGCGGTCAGGGTCTTTTTTTATATATCATAATATAGCAAACAAGAAGATGGCTCTCTTGATGGAATGAGAAACTATCGCCTATAGACACCAAAGACTTTAATGGCGCGTTGCAATCCGTGTGGCGGGATGTCAATGCCACAGGCATAAGTCTACCAGCTGTATGATTGTCATTGTCGTGTCCCGGTTTGGAGAGTAAGGCTCCAAACCGGAACACGACAATGACAAGCATTGTCGTGTTCCGGTTCCGTCAGTCCGGCAGGATAGGTAAGACGGTGGTACCAAATACCCGGGCGAGACGTTGCAGGACTCTACCACTTAGTAGTCACGATGCTAGTGAGTTACACGTATAGCTAATCGATTGCATTTTACGACCTAACTGGCAGAATGGCAATTGGTCAATTTAACTTCCCGCTAGGAAAATGAAAATTTTCAAAATTCGGAACGAATATTGATTATCAGCTTGCACCTTAATTTTTTCGCTATTACTTGGGGTTGGCTGGTTGAGAATGCCAATTGGCATTAAGTCATCCATTGTACTGTAATTGTGCATAAATTTAAATAAATAAATAAACGTCCTTGGTTTCCACCCCCATTTTCAAAAATTGGGTATTTATCAGATCTCGAGTTTTGAAATCCTAACAAGCTGCTCTATTTTTAGGATACCGATTCCATTCATTATTTATCTATATACATATAATAAAATCGTAGGAAAGTCAAAACTGTACATTGAATATTTTTTAAAAGAATACTTGGTCAACAACACAGATAAAAATTCTAAAAACTATATGTTTGGCTTATATAAAGAATCTACAGTCGATATCAAAAAGTACTGCATGGATTTACTTCAAATTTTGTATGAATATTACTTATAGGTCGGGTCAACATATAGGCTACATATTATCACGCTATCACCTACGGGGGAGAGACAGTGCGGAGTAAACCAACTCCGCGCGGACGAAGTCGCTGGCAACAGCTAGTTTTAAATAAGTAGGTACCACAGATGTCGGTATCTAATAATTTAGGATACCTATAATAGGTATGTATAACAATTTAAATGACTCGCTTATTTTCCTATCTATAACAGGTACTTTATACGTATACTTTAATCATAGAGTAATAACGCTTAGAGTGATAATTGCATTCAACGTTTCGTTCATATTTTAAGCCAAAACCGTATCGATGTGTGCATAACCTTCGTCACCCTTAGTGTAATTACTTGCGTTGACACGCACACAAAGACACATTATTGCGTGAATAGTGTTGCAAGCAAATAAATATTTTCCCAAAACGGTATTTAAATTAGGTCTACCTTACAAATAGTCTTTCATATTATAACATTAATAGTCATTTAGTATAAACTTGAAACTTATACTTTTATTCGGTTACGTATAATATTTTAAATGTCAAGAAATATTCTAGATGTTCTCAAGATGATATTCCAAAGCTATTTAACCTTATATTTTTTTTAGTTTTTGTGCTTTCATTTGTAATTTAAAATATTTTCACTTCATTAAAATAAAGATTGTCTTTCTTTCCAATAGTATTATGAGACATATAAAAAACTTAAAACTTACATTTTTTATCCCGGTGAGGTAAAATCAGTAGAATTACAGGGAAATGTTAAAGAGTCAAGATATTTTTTTTGTATATATCAGTAATCAAACAGCGGTAACCAACCAGCACCAACCGTAAATAAAAATATGGCCAATACAAGTTGACATTATTGAAGTTATAAAAACATTTATTGAAGTAATTCTATAAAAAAAAAAATTTTTTTAATTATTGAAATATATCTACTAAAATATAATTGTACAATAATAATAATATAATATTCACGGGACAAATTACACTTACTGATCTAACCCCAAAGTAAGCAAATTATTTGCTTGTGTAATGGGTGTTAGTCAACGATACTTATACATAGAAATACATATAAATACTAGAATATATTTAATAAACACCCAAACCCGGAAATACAAACATTTATGCTCATCACGCAAATGCTTGTCCCCGTCGAGGATCGAACCCGAGCCCCGCCGATTGCGTAGTCAGGGCCGCTAAGCACTCGACCAACGGGGCGGTCAAATGTTATTACAAATTTGTACATTGCTTGGCGAATGCTTGTGTGTTTTTATGTGTACGTCTGTGTGCGTGTATGTGTGTATATGTATATATTTAGTGAAAGCTAAACTAGCTTGAACGTCAGCAGATGGGTGGGCAAGCGGAACAATATTTACAAGCACTTTGAGGTAAAAAGTAATAGCATAGGTATGCTTATTATTCAAATTATTTATTTAAATCAGTTTAAAAAGTTAAAATGTTTTAAGCTAAACATAATATTTCTGACTACTATATTGAGTCAAGCTACTATTGGCTCTGTGCACTACTTGAGCACCACCTATCGTGCGCAACTGTTTTGATTCAGATCTTAGAATATAGAAAAACGTAATCCCTGTGCGTAATCTCCTCTAACGTTTTTAGCTGAATCAGAAACAATGCAGCTCTTTATGGCGACTCTTTGGATTCTACGTGCTATACTATATGCATTGGAGTATACGGCACAAATTAATTAAGTCGTGTATGAGCAATATCGTCATTCGCAATATAAATTTCAAGCTATGTAGAATTAAAACTTAATTATCAGCATAAACATATTAGGAGGCCAACATTTGGCGCAGACCGATTTTAGGGCACGTTATTCTACATTATTTCGTCGATAAAACTCGAAAATATCGCCAATAAAACTACTTGACACTTAGGAAAACATGAAATAATGCTGTACCATGGCATATTATTTCATAAGAAAAATTAAAAAAAATGTCTTTTTAGCAGTAACAGTATTTTTCTGGTATCACTGTGGCATCTAGAATGCTAGTTGGAACATTTTTTGTGCCTTCTAAAAGCCTCATTATACACGAATATAAGCTTTGTAATATTGGTTTGACAAAAGGTTTTGTAATATTTGTGCCAGTATAAGTATAATGGGTCAAGAGATTCTGCCTTTCGGGCCGAGCACGTGTCTTTTTTTTATTGCTGTAATTTTGAATAGTTTTGAGTAATTACAAGTATATTAGTGTTGCATTTTGTTTCGTGCTGTCTGTGTTTTTCGTGTCTATAAAGGTTTGTGCATAAGCTATTAGTAAAAGCTAAGAATGGAAGTAGAAAAACCACCTGATCCTCCCGACCCTCCTGATCCTGTAACATCAGAAATAGATAACTCGTTCGATTATCCATCTGTGTTGACTGCGCCTTTGGCTCAATATAACGAGTTAGAATCCAACATAAATAGGAAAAGATCTAGAGAGGCAGAAGAAAATGTACCATCTAAGGTTCCTCGGACTGTCATAGGTAGACAATTTTACTCTGTTCAAGATAAGCCCCCATACCTTGTTCATGTTGTGAAAAAGGAGACGGACCCTTCAGCTGGCACTTCTTTACATCCAGTTAAATTCGGCCAATTTTTGATAAAAAATAACATCCAAAATATTTTGCAAGGCGGAGTAAAAAAAATTGGGCGTAATCGCATCTCAGTGGAATTTAAAACCCCTGACGATGCCAACGCCTTCCTTACTAATTCAATTTTAATTAAAAATAATTATGAAGTTTCAATTCCATCTTTTAATGTTACCCGCATGGGAGTAGTAAGAGAGGTGCCAGTTGACTGGACTGACTCCGAAGTTATAGAAAATATTAAGGTACCAGCAGGGTGTGGGCCAATTCTAAAAGTGCGTAGGATCAACCGAAAAGTGGTAACAGATAAAGGTACAGAGTGGAGACCAACTCAGACAGTAGTTGTAACATTCGATGGACAAGTGCTACCTAAAAGAGTTTTTTGTTGCTATTCATCCTTAATAGTAGAACCATACCAGTATCCCACCATACAATGTTACAATTGCTGCCGTTTTGGACATACCAAACAAAAATGCCGCTCAAAGCCTCGTTGCCTACGCTGTGGTCAAGGCCATAGTAATGAAGGTTGCCAAATTCCAGAGGAACAAGCATCATGTATACATTGCTCTGGCAATCACTTCGCCACCAGCAAGGGTTGCCCGGAGCTGGGTAGACAGAAGTCAATTAAACTAGCTATGACTGAAAAGTTTATATCATACGCAGAAGCAAGTAAGCTCTTTCCACCCGTAACACGTAGTTATGCTGCCGTTACAAAACAAAGTCAATCGAACCAAATTCTTAGTAACATACCCTCTCCACAAAATCATCTAAAGTCACCACAACCTCAGACACCATTATCACCATCTCAACGTAGCTATAGGAAAACTGTATTCCTTAAATCTAAAGGGCGTACCCTGACAGTTCCAGGATACAACCAAGAAGCTCACAAGCTAGCAACCAAGGATTACTCATTCTTCCCATCACAAAATGGATGTGCTTTGACAGACACAACCAACGCAGACTTCACTGACAAAGACAATACTGACTCTGACCAGACTAATATAGAAATAGAATCAAACTTAAGAAACACCTTTGCCCAAATCATAGCAACCTTTATAGCCTCATCTCAAACTTTACCAGACCACGTTGCAAATAACATGATTTCATTAATAAAAAGCATCCAATATGGATCCGGTAATACTTCAGTGGAATATTAGAAGTATTACCAACAAAAAACATGAATTAACTTACATCTGTAACAAACTCAGGCCGGCTGTGTGCTGCATAGCCGAGACCTGGTTAAAACCACATTTTAATTTTCACCTACAGTTCTATCATTGTCTTAGAAGTGATAGAACTGATGGTTATGGTGGCAGCGCTCTCTTTGTTCATAGGAGAGCTCTGTACTCTACTCTTCCAGTGCCTACTATAAATGAGAATGTAAATATGGTAATTGCCAGGGTAGAAAACATTACCTACATTTCCATCTATATCGCCCGCCCAGATACTACATGTATCACCCAACTCAGATCTGTTTTCCAAAACTTAGAAAAGCCTTTTATTATTATGGGGGATTTCAACTGTCACCATTTTAGATGGGGTTCAGATCATTGTGATAACTTAGGGGATAACCTTGTAGACATAATAGATGACTTAAATCTATGCATCCTTAATGATGGCCGGTCTACACGTTTAGTGGGCCCTGCACAAAACAAAAGCTGTGTTGACTTAACCATATGCTCTTCAGATATTGCATCGCTTCTGTATTGGGATAGACTCAATTCAACACATGGTAGTGACCACTACCCAATTATCTTAAAAATGCCACAATTTAACATACCTGACAGACAGACAGCTCCAATTTTAAAATATAAATTACCAAAAAATATGGAGGACTGGACTTGCTATGTAGAGAAGCTAGAAAACAAAATTGATATTATAAAAAGTTCAGAAAATAACCAAAGCCTAGAGGACAGCTATAGATCATTTGTCAATGCCATGGAATCCGTTGCAAGTGAATGCTTCCCACTTAAAAACTCAGCTAGAAGTAAAATTCCCTCTCCCCCTTGGTGGGACCAGGACTGCACCGCAGCTATCAGGGAACGCAAAAATGCAGAGAGAAGATTTAATGAAAACATGAATTTAGAGAACCTAATTGAATACCGTAAAATCTTAGCAAAAACTAAAAGATTCCCGCGGAAAAAAAAGGCTCAAGGATGGAAACAATTCTGTTCTTCTTTGGCTCCATCCACCCCTCCTGTAGTTGTATGGAGAAGTATAAATAAATTCAGGTCAAACTTCTCACCAAGATCTCACTCTCCCATTTCAAAAGAGGTAGGCCTTAAATTTATCAATAAACTGGCTCCCCCTTATGTTCCATCTAGGGAGGATATTGAATTCCCTATTCCTCTGGCTTTTTCAACAACTGATCCCCTGGAAGCCCCTTTCTCTCTAGGAGAATTAACTACAATTTTATCCCAGCTTCACGACTCCACTCCAGCAGGCTTAGGATAAACACCACGAGATACATCTCGATCGAGAAAGTGACGTTTGCTTGACATTTACTAATATCTCGATGGACGTTAATATGCATGCCACGATAAACATTTAAAACGTCAGAGATAAATTAAACAAAAAATTTACTCGAATAGAGAAATCAATGATACCACTAGAAGACATCGACATTATACTAATTCTAATTTTTAAGGTACAGCTTTGGTGCATTTAACTTGTGTTAATCATTATGAGCTTTTGTTTACATTTATAACTTTCTGTCATCATCTCTCATTTTTGTCAGTATCGAAGGAAATATGACCAAAGCCTAGTGAAGCCATACCTATTTACAGTTGTGTAATTAAAGATATTTTACAGGTTTTTGATTTATTCTCTCTTTTTACTTTTGACCTTCAAACTACAGTTTTGTACTCTCTAAGACTGAAACAATGAATTATGATTCATAAGAGGTTTTAATGTAAAGAGCAATTATGATGCCAGTGTGTATTTATTTCTGGGTGTATAAGTGCGTAACTAATAATGCGTAAAAGTGCGTAATAATTATTATTAACAAGCTATTCATTTTGTACTATAATATTCCTTTAAATTATAATTCTAATATTATTGAGTAAATTATCATCATTTTGGACGATTCAATCAACATTTTTGATTTTTTTTGATGGGAAACTTCCATAGAATTGTTGTGATTTGACTCGATTTGACAATGACACGAAAATGCATCACGATAAACAAACAAAAATGTATAGCATTATGCCAACTAGAAAAAAAGATAGAATAGAATACATTCCACAGTATTTTATATTACAAATAATGTTATTTATTAATAGTTCCAAAAATCAGCCAGATGCAAGCAGTCCAACCCAAAACTTACTGTTAGACCGTGGTCCCAAGAACAAACTTTTTTTGATTAATAACAAGCTGATTTTTTGTGAACAGCTTCGTTTTGACGAGACAATTATCTTTTCTATCTTTGAAAAATCTCAAATCGGGTAACCAATAAAGATAGATAAAATAGGGAAAGTTTAGAATGTCGGACTAACAAAAGTTTCCACTTTACGTGTATGACAAAGTTACCCTTGAATCACAATAATAATTACCACCACGGTCTATGATTTACATCTCCAAAACGGAAAACATTTTTCTTCGACTTTTCAGTTTATCTCTCTTTAATCCAAAGTCTTACTCAAAGAGTATATAAATTTTATTTTATTTAGTCTTCTTACTTCTACTTCTAACAAAAAAACGAGTTTGAGCTACACTCGATTTTCTTTTTGTTATTTTTGATTGATTATTATTTTATGTTTTATGTATTATTTTTCCTGAGTGTATGTTATTAATAGTAAAATTAAATAAAACAAAATAAGCATCAGCTTTAAATTAACATTTTACATTTACATATAGTTTTCTACTGAATTTTGTAGAAAACCTTGTTTGTAGTTTTATTTTTGAATAGAGTTGGTAACACTGAGTACCACGAGAATTCATAGAATTATTTTCTCTAATTCTCTATACGAAAAATTCAAAGTTTATTTACATAACGTCAAAAAGTATTGTACCTAATTTGTATTTTGTAATTAATTATCTAACCATTACGTACCCGGAATTATTGATTTATACTGTTTGGTTCTCACATGTGTAAAATCATCATCATTCTTCATAATTCTAGTATAATATATAATAGTTTTATATAAAATGCGAACACAAAATAAAACGTAAGTATTTGTTTATACTTATTCTTTATTTTTTAAAACCCTATATAAGTAGGTAACTAAAAATAATTATGCTTTTCCTTTCAGGATAAAAAGTATGGCAAAAATTAACTACTTCTCCGTGGTATGAGTACCTATAGATGTATATGGCTAATCTTCGACATTAACCTAATGGATTCATGGACTAGACTTGTAGCACCAAAGATTAAAGTCTTTAATATTGGGAAAGCATAATACCATATATTCTACACATACTCCATACATTATAGTTTCTAGAGGAAGGAAAATAATGGAATACTTTGTGTAAGTATTAACTTACATATCTCCATGACAAATCATCTAACAAGGTAGATTGAAAAAATCAAATTTCAAACATATTTTAATATATTTCTTTCATTGTAAAGGTTGTGGTTTTTACAAAATTAATATCATAAATTCAAGATTATTTCAAAAACTTGATTTTTGTAAAATTTCCCTGAATAATATGAGAAGCTTTCTCTTAAGAACAATGTAGGCTTCTGTCACTACCTTTTATAAAGGTAACCAATTGTCTTCGACCCCATTATGTACTTTACAATGCAAATCTATATAACGCTACACAAAATGCAACGTGCAAGACTGGAGTCATAAGGCCTGAGTTAACTGACAATTAAAAAAAATATATTATGTAAATGTATATAACAACATTTTGATAAGATATATTTGATTACAGGTTGACTAAACAGCGTGTAATGGAAATAGTTAAAAAGAAGCCTTTCTATTTATTACATTTTTTGAAATTGTTAATAAAAATTTATAAGTTAATGTTGAATATTATATTTTTCTTGTCATTTTAAATGGTTATGCAAGATTGAAAAACAAATTTAAAGTAGAAAGGAATTAAGTTTATATAACATGATAGGCTTAATGTACCTAACATGTATAATTTTTAAAATCTAAATTAAAAGAAAGTTAATGTTAAGTTAGGAAAAATTATAATAAAAATTGCTATTTTATTTGTTGATTTTTTATTTTCAAGTGAAATTCCATGCTACTCGTACCATATAGTAAATTAATTTTTGGTACCTATTGAATTTTCATTACTGATTATGCGACTTCACAAGAGATATTTAAATTGTAGAAAACAATTAAATTTAAAATATTATAGCGTTAATATAGTATGTGTAATCTTCTATAAGTTTGTTACATTAGTGAAAATTCAAAGATACACATTAATAAATTTAAGTCATAAGGTGATATATAGTAAAAATTATTTATCTAGTCTGAGAAGTACAAACATTAATAATAATTGTTAGTTTAGTAAAGTAGATATATTTGTATATTTTTTAAAACTCAAATTTAATTTTCTTTACAAGACTGTTTCATATTTTATTTCTTAAGTACACACTTTTTATACTTTTATATGTGATTTATTCATTTTGTAACTTTATTAAAGAAAATAAAAAATATTTCTCAAGACTGTTTCATTTAGTAAAATCTATGTTTGGCGTTAAAAAATTAAATAATATGAATAATGTGTCATTAAACTTATGCTTAAAATTAGCCACTGATGACTATAAGTTTAATTTTATTGTATAAAATTGTTTAATTCTTAGATAGAAGGTTTGCCTAGAGTAAGTATTTTTTAAATAAATGTTATACAACACTAAAGTATTTTATTATACCAATTATCCACTAAGCTTAATAATAAAAAGTATTGTTATTACCAAAATCACTTTGATTAAAAAACAACAACAAAAGCAACAAAGTTAACACTTCTAAAAGAAAATACTTGTAATTATCAGATAGACGGGTTCTACGTATACTAGTGCAAGTACAATGACACAACTTTACTGGAGACCGGATTAAATGTTCTGTAACTTGCAATTTTGACAGAAATCAATAGAAGTATTTGAAAATTTGTACTTTTGTACAAATTTTCAAATACTTTACTACATTATGACAAATATAAGGTAATTTTAAGACTTTTGATGCAAGAAAATGGTTTCTGTTATTTTGCGAGTTGCACGAGTATATGTAGGACCCATCGATATCTTCTATTATGTAGTCTTCGCATTTCATCCATTTCAATCATGCCATATGAGGGCATCATTTGTTCTTCTAGGATATTTGTCAGTAATATTAAGAATTCTGCAGTTAGAGTCTTATCTGCAAATAATAATATTTTTTATTGACATATTATATTATAGTAATAAAAATAAATAATAATAACAAGAACTGACTGCTTTCCTGTATGGTATATTATCTTTAAATGTAGACAAATATAATTAATAATATTTACACATGAAGGTACCTAATTGAGAACTTCATGTTTCATATTAGATATTTATGTTAAGAATATTACAAAAAATAATACATACTAGTTGTATGTTAATCATACATGGAACTTGGTCTGAAAACTACTGATTAAAACAAATACTTTTTTTGACTAAATATAACTTAAATGGGTATAAGAAACTCCTTAATTATATAAGCAATGTAAGTCTTAGAGAAATAACACATTTGCGTTATTATTCTATGATGTAAGCATTGTTGTTGTTTGTCGGTACGTGGCTGTAAGCATTGTGACCACCAAGAAAAGGTTTATTACTTTGTATCCAGCTGTTTAAAAAGAATCTCGAAAAACTACAGATAACTTTTGAAGAAATAACTTTATTGAGTTCACATAAGTCAAATTAGTTTTTACTACAAAGATATTCTGTTATAACAGTTATTGAGTTGGATGGCTGTCATATCTACTACAAACTGAATTACAAGTCTCTTATGTTCACTTACCTTTAATTGAAAAAGCATGTCTTGATCCGTGTGTGGCTCTACACCTCAAATTTCACAAGGGTCTATATTATTTAGAGAGCTATGGATATTTATTGAAGCGCCATAGATTGGAACGCTCCGTCCGTCGTGTAAAAAGATCACACAATTTTTTTCTCCGTAGATATTTAGCACATATTAGGTATAATATGGAATTGCCATCATTATTAAATATATACACTGGACCGAAATCTATATATTTACTATTTTCTTAAGTAACAAATAAAATGAGTGAATTTAATAAAATGAATAGAAATCAAAAAGTATTGTTATTGTAATTATTGTATAGTTAAAGTATAATACTATGAAATTATTCTATGACTATGAAATAGTAAGGTTATCACAACATCTTAACTAAGTGTCAAATGACAAATATGAAATCGATAAAATGACAGCAAGACGTTTCGATCGGTAGAGAAAATAACTACCGTCGAGTAAAATTGATCATTTTCTCTTCTTTTGAAGTATCATCTCGAATCAAGTGTCAAATGCGTTAGCGAATCGAGAAAGTGACGCAAATGTCGAGAAAACGGGTCGATAAAATTTTTATCGTGTTGCTTATCCTAAGCCTGCAGGGATAGATGGTATACCTTACTCTTTTCTCTGCCGTTCAGGTCCGAAATGTCAAGAATATTTCTTAGATCTTGTTAACCATATATTTGAATATGGCAATATTCCATATTCTTGGCGAACTCAATTAGTCATTCCAATTCTTAAGCCCGGTAAAAGCCCAGATGACCCAAACAACTTTCGCCCAATTGCTCTGTCATCTACGCTACTAAAAATTTTAGAACACCTTCTTAAAAATAGGTTGGAATGGTTTGTCGAAAGCCAAAACATTCTACCAAACAGCCAATTTGGATTTCGTAAAGGACGTAGCACCATGGACAGTGTAGCAATATTAGTTACAGATATTAGGATAGCTTTAAGCAATGATACCTCCGTAGTAGCAGCTTTTTTGGATGTAGGCTCTGCCTACGATAATGTATTGTTTTCCATTCTCAGGCAAAAATTGCAAGAGCTGAGAATACCTGGCAAGATAGTGCACTGTATATGTAATCTACTTAAAACTAGAGAAGTTATCCTTAATATACCAGGGGAAAATGCCGAATCTAGACTGACATGGAAGGGTCTTCCACAGGGATCGGTGTTAAGTCCTTTATTATATAGTATCTACACATTCAATCTAAATACATGTCTAAATAATAACTGTGCCCTACTACAATATGCAGATGATCTGGCTCTGTATGTCTCAGATCCATCTATTACTAAAGCTGCTTCTTCCTTGAATATATCTTTAAATTCCCTTTCAGAATGGCTTTCAGAACATGGACTTAGCTTATCTCCAAGCAAAAGTTCCATAGTTGTTTTCACTAGGAAGAAAGTTACACCCGCAATATCTATTACAGTCCAGGGTCAAGAGATAATGGTTCAGGATAATACAAAGTTTTTAGGTGTAGTTTTAGATAAAAAATTAAATGGCACTCACCATATAAACCATATTTTAAAGAAATGTGAGAGAGCTTTCCCCATTATAAAGGCGGTAGCAGGTGTATGGTGGGGAGCTCATCCATATACTATGAAACTGCTATATAATGCCCTGATTAGAAGCATCATGGATTATGGAACATTTCTTTTTCCCCCATGCAATAAAACAGCCTTGCATAAAATTGATTTAATGCAATCAAAATGTCTCAGAGCCATCTCGGGATGTATGAAATCTACTCCAATTAACGCTCTTCAGGTGGAATGTTCAGAACCCCCCCTTAACTTGCGACGACAGTATCTGGCTGACAGATTCTTTTCAAAAATACTTCGTGTAACTTCTCATCCATTAATTCTCAAAATTCAAACACTCTATAATATTTGTAATGCCCAGGGTATTTCTTACTGGAACAATAGAGAAACCCCTTTAGTGATTAACAGCTACAGCAAGATTAGAAACTTAAATGGAAGTATAGTCCAGTCTACTAAACTCCCAATTTTTTCATTCCCATATGAGGTGGTAATATTTAAGCCCAATATCTATTTCAATCTTGGTATACCTAAAAACTCCCCACTAGCAAATACTTATTTCAATGCTGAAATTGAGGAGAGGTGGCCAGATTGGCATAAATTCTTTACAGATGCATCCAAGTTATCACCATCTGGATGCACTGGAGTAGGGATATATTACCAAAATTCTAAAATTTGCTTGCAATTTCAATCCCCCCCAGAATCATCTGTCTTTACAGGAGAATGTATTGCTATATTAGAAGCATGCAAATATGTGGTATCTCACAACATATTTAAAGCAGTAATTTTTACACTCTCTCAGTTCTCTTCACTCATTAATTCAAAATCCCTTTAAAAACAAATTGCACTCAAAAATAGTTTTGGAAATTAAATATGCTATATACTCTTGCTATAGGAATAATAAAACTATCCATCTTGTCTGGATTCCAAGTCACTCAGGCATTGTGGGAAATGAGTTTGCAGATTCCCTGGCAAAGCATTCGGTTACAAACCCTGTTGACAGGCTCCATTATAACTACCAATGCTATGATCTTCTAAACCTCTCTCAAAGAGATTTATTTACTGCATGGGAACGCAGGTGGAGGGAAAGTAGTGTATGTAAAGGCATACATTATGCTTCCATCCAACCAACAGTCAAAAGTAAGCCCTGGTTTTATAAATATAAAAATGCACCCAAAACCATTGTCTCTGTAATCTGTAGGCTTAGGTTGGGACACTGCTGTACACCTGTATTTTTGAACAAAATTAGAGTCAGAGATAACTCCCTTTGTGAATGTGGCATGGACGAAGGTACCTTGGAGCACATTTTTTTCTCATGTACAAAAAACAACGCCACCTTTTTATTATATGACAAGTTACACAAATTAAATATACCTTTACCCATAAACTTCCCTTCATTATTAACCCATTTATCCCATGATTTGCTAAAACTTTTAATTAAATTCATTGGAAAGAACAGAATCAAGTTGTGAAACTTACGTTTTATTTCTTAATGGCTTATCACCAAAAACCGTCTATGTTCTATTTAGTATATTATCTTAACATGTATTTATCTATCTGTGTTTGTTGTTACAGTTGTGAACTAACCCCAGCAACTACTAAGTACAGTTGAAGCAATGAGAACGCGCGAATGTAATACTAGATACTGGCAGAATCATCTTCAGTAGAAAAGATGGGCATTGCCATGGAAAAGCATTGAATTGAATTGAAAGTATAATGGTAAGTCCCAACACTTAAAAAATATTTTTTTATGCAAAAGCGAAGTCCAAGCTATGTAATATCGCACATAAAATAGTAATACACACGTTATTAATTATAATGAAAATAGGTAAAAACAAATACGTGGTAGAATATTTTCCTCTTTGGCTGGCAACATTTTGAATATCGTTCAACTTAGATATTTACGATTTATTTGTTTGGAATTTATACAAAAATATCCGATGCCAAGTAGTTTTTATGTGTGAAATGTGATCTTCAAGCCCTAAATACGCTATTGTGAAGCACGGTGACAACCTTTCACCACACAGTAACTCACATTTTTTGAAATTGCGAGAGCTGTACTCTGTGTGGCACGTGTCACATGTCTGAGCGGCCGGCGAGCGTAAGAGGCCTTTTCAGGCTTCTTTGAAATGGCATAATATAGCGCGGGTCGACTAGGTTTCTATGCGTTATTATTCTATGACTTTAATTAGTATTTTGTTATTCTGCCTTTACAACGCGCGGAGGGATTAATTTATATATCTATACAAATAAATAAAATTGGAGTGTCTATTTGTAATATTAAAATAACCGCCTTTTACTAAATGCATATGGATATACGCGGCATATATACCGAAATAAGATTTTTTTTACCATTTTTGTCTGTCTGTCTGTTTGTTCCGGTTAATCTCTGGAACGACTGAACCGTTTTTGACGGGACTTTTACTGGCAGCCAATGTGACAGGGAGTAACTTAGGCTATTTTTTTCGAATTTTTACTATGCGGACGAAGACGACGACGAATTAACAGTCGGGGCCCTTTGTGAATATTTGATAGTTAAAAATTGAATGGGCCCCGACTCTTAATCGTTCTATGATGAAAAAAAAAAACATGAATTGTTATATGTACATCGATTATAGAACTATTTCAATGGTGTAGTAATATAGTATTACTTAACATGATTCTAAACTACTGAGCTTGTTCCTTTCTTTTTAGTTTTCATTTAAGGCGAGGCATCGGGACAATCAGGAAAAAACTGGTTTGCTAAATCACGTTTTCTTGTATTGATTGTTAAATAACAATTTTACAAAAATTACACGATATACCTGAATATATTATCTAGGGAATGTGCTAACACATGTTTCATGTAAAGAATGTACTTTATTCGATCATATAAGATCCCGAAAACAGGTTAAAAAAATCTTTAAAACAAGAAATTTGTTAATAATATTTCTAATCTAATCCACATGATTTTTATATATTGATATTTAGTTTTAAATAGAAAAAGAATGTGCTAAATTTCGGTTTTCAGCTGAAGTCCTATATTTATTTATCCGAAAATTAACACGTTTCCCAGCGGTTTCAGACCATGCCGCGCCGCCCATTTCCTATAGAACTGACGCGCGTCAAAATACCTCGCCTTAAGGTAATGAATCTTTTTTCAAGATTAATGCAGTCGGGTTTTTTGTTTTTAATAATTTTTTTATTAGGTACCATCGTTCATATTGACGATTTAAAAAATCACTAGTGATCGCCCTATTTGAAATTCGACGATAGACTAAACAATAAAATCTCTTCTGGATTTGACAATAGACTTTATTTAGCCTTAAAGGTAATAGTACACATATTAGTGTGCACGCGCGTATGTGTGTGTGTGTGTGTGAGTTTGTGTATTTATTATCATGTATGTCCCATGAATTTAGTGTGTGTAAAGTTTATTTTTACGATTTTAATATATCTTGTAAACCCCTATTTAAAACTCTTAAAATACTACCTTTACCTTGTCTTTACATACTGTCGGTATGCGCATTTGTAAAAAAACATCAACATTTGTTGCTGAATGCTGCTGAATGCAACAAATGCTGAAGTATTAGGGAACTCATATTTTAGAAACAGTGAGAAGCTACATTTGCCTAGCCAAAGCCTAAATATTTAAAAAAAACGCATATTGTATGGAAATTAATATATACAATCATATTCCTGATAGTCTAAAATCATTACCTATTAATAAATTCGTCCGATTTACTGTTAAATACAACTTACTATGATATTAGAGAATTTTTAGCAGATGAGATTAAATGTTAATAAATAGAAATATAAGTTTGTACAATTTACCTTAAAATTTAAATGTAATAAAAATTAAATAATAAATTTTGTAAACGGTGAAATTTTTTTGTAAATTGTCAAAAATTTGATTGAGCATGATATTTTGTAAATTGAAAAAATAACTTTTTGTTGTGAAATAATACTTGTAAATATTGTAATACATAAATAATAATTAAATACATGAAATAAAAACAGTGGGCTTCACTGAGTTTCTTCCGCCGGATCTTCTCAGTGGGTGACCGTGTTCCGATCCGGTAGTAATTATAAATAAATCAACCGAAATTTAAATTTTTGCACACCATATCATAGTAGGATATGTTGGTAATTTAATTCATCTTTAATATAACCTGTGACACCCATATTCTTGCAAATAAATATTTTTACATTTTCATTTATCTCTAATGAATATAATTTAAAAGTATTAGATATCTGAAGTAGGCATGTCGATCCGAAATCGATTAATCGAAAAATCGATTATTTCGAGTAAAATAATCGATTTTTCAGATCGATTTGGAATACTACATTTGATGGAGATGCATGGAACCCCTCGAATCGGACCGATTCAATTCAGCTGCAATCACTTCAAACAGAAAGTCAAGGAGAAGGTTTACAAGATGAATTAAAACATTATTTAACACAGCCTGTCGTTTTTCGATTTCAAAACATCTATCCATCCCCATCACATATTGGTATCACCAAAGAAAATCCTTGTACAAAATTTTTTTCAAGTGAATCGACATGCCTAATCTGAAATCCTCCGCAATGTAAACTTTAAATGTGCCAAATTCCACCATTCACGTATTGTCTTAAAAAGGGCTACAAAGCGTTTGCTTCACGTTTTAAAAATAATATTAATATGGCTACTCAAGTTCTCATTGTGTATAAATTTTCATCACGATCGGTCGAGCTGTGCTTGTATTCATGTATATGGATTATAGGCATGTATCGTTTGACTAGTTAGCTACATATTTAGGGCAACCTAAAACTTTTTTTTTTATGTCATAAGATAGCAAACAAGCAGATGGGTCTCCTGATGGAAAGAGTCAACCATCGCCTATAGACACCAAAGATGTTAATGGTGCGTTGGTATCTTGTGGCGAGGTCTAATGCCACATGCATAAGTTTACCGGCTACCTTACCCTCCAAACCGGAACACGACAGCGACAAGCACTGACGCTATTGCGGCAGGAATAGGTAAGGCGGTGGTACCAGACCCGGGCGAGACAATGCAGATAATAAACAGTCAAATAACACACAAACAGTCAAATTATCTTTAGATTTAAAATGAAACGCGGTACATTAAGGCACATAAAGCATAATCCACATAGGTAGTAAAATTCATTACTCGTTATCATATAAGTCATTTCCATACGTTGTAAGGACGTGATGCTCACGTTTCGGGGGCGTTGCTGACACACCTAATCGTGCAATGTAAGGTATATATATACTAGGGCAAACAGACGATAACAATACGATAGTGGAGCACCGGACTTGAATTGCTATTAAAGTACAAGGTAAGAGCAACCACGATATTAGTTTTAACTGTGACAACATAGGTATTTAAAAAATCTTGACTCACTTTGTCACCAAGTGGTTAGACTAACTCAGAGCACGAAGTCTCCGGTTTGACACCCGCAATCAAAAAATCTCCAAAGTTAGAGACAAACTCACCTAAGGACACCAGAGATGCTAACGGGATGTTGCTATCCATGTGGCAGGGATGGAATACCAATACATTAGTCAGCTGCCCACCCTAGCGTCCAAACCGGAACACGACAGCAACAAGCATCGACGCTATTGCAGCAAAAATAGGTAAGACGGTGGTACCGACACCGAGGCAAGATGTTGCAGAATTCTACCACCTAGCCAGTAGTCACGATGATAATGACACGTACAAGTCTTTTTTCGTCTTTGCCTACCAGACAGGTACTTGGAAAGGAACCTGGATAAACTAGAACGTGGCGCGTATTTTTATTTAAGAATACGAACAGCGGATCATTTGACGACCCTTACACGCCTTTGTTCGTCTTTTACAAGGTGCCTAGCAGTAAGGTATTTGATCTACTCTTGGAAGGGGACCTGGATAAACTAGAGCGTGGTGCGTATTTTTGGTTGCGGTTACGAACAGCGGATCATTTGACGACCCTTAAACAAGCCATTGATCGTCTTTTACGAGGTGCCTAGCAGTAAGGTACTTGATCTACTCTTGGAAAGGGACCTGGATAAACAAGAGCGTGGTGCGTATTTTTAGTTTCGATTACGAACAGCGGATCATTTGACGACTCTTACTCTATGGCCTATCTAGCCCATAAATGTTGTTCCTGTCAGCATAAAAATAAAACTAGCCATCGCCTGTGGCCAAAATTGGACCATAGATTAAACAGTATAATCTGTTTTAAGACAGAAGTTGGACAACTGATCTTAGCCGTAAAGAAAACATATACATGTGTGTATATTATTATGTATGTCACACGAATGTAGTGTGTGTAATGTTTTTAATTAATTTAATGTATTTCTAATGCATTTTTTGTTTAATTTAATCTATTTTCTGCAGTCCTCCATAATGTAATGTAAACGTTAACTGTGCCAAATTTCATACACCACCGTTCACGCAATTATCTAAAAAGGGGAAGATTTCTTTCACGCATTAATATAAAGATGCCGTAAAATAGAAGGAGTCAGCCGAATCCAACTCTAATATAACAAGGTAGTTAGTTATAAAAATAGAACCCCGCCAGCGTGATATTCACGCGCGTGAAGCTGATTGACACATTCTAATGTAACGTCAATAAAAACGAATGTCAAACCGCAATGATAAGATTATCGTTGCAATCACAAAAATAATCCTTGAGCTGTAATAATAATATAATCTGTGAAGTTTTAATGTTGGCCCCCGTTAACTTGTAGATGGATACATGCGCATAGCAGCAGCCCCTAAATTATAAAAAGTATCTTCACGCCCGTATCACCAAAGAAGTAGGCGAAGATACAACCAGTGCACCCACGATTAGCCGAAAATACTTAGTCTCACAACGTGATAATGTGATAGGTGGAAAGCCTATCTCCAATCGGCCAATTATCTAATGCCGCTCAACGTTGTTTTTATCAGAAAACTGAAAAAAATAATCTTAAATTGCCTGACCCCGGAATCAAACCCGGGACCCCACGGTATCAACACCGATACCACTAGACCACAGAGGCAATAAATTATAATATTGTAGTTGTGTAAGTTTACTTTACTAATCTTTGTGTCTGTTTTTGTGAGTCTTTCATGACCGACTTGACATTGGCAGAATCCGTACCAACGTGATAGCCACTGAACCAAATATTAATCCTACTGGTCCAGTAGGATTAGAAGTCCTACTAATCCTACTAGTAATATTGTAAATGCGAAAGTATGTTTGGATGGATAGATGGATGTTTGTTACTTTTACACGCCAATACAGCTAAACCGATTCGGATGAAATTTGGCACACATGTAGATGATGACCTGGAATAGCACATAAGATACTTTTTATTCCGAAAAAATTAGTTGATCCCGTGGGATTTTATGATATAAAGGACGAGGTAGCTGCGCCTCGTCTCCTCATCCTTTATATCATGTATCTACTATGACATAACAAACGAAAGTCAAATATTACGTTGACTGGCTGGGCTCAGTAACTGGCTATGCGCGACTTGCACGTTAGTAGTATCTTCACGCCTGTATCTCCGAAGAGGTACGCAGAGGTACATGTTAAATCTTAGGAAAGCGTTTTCCCGGATAATGTAAATGTATCTTATATCCGTTGTAATATTATAAATTCAAAAATTTGTCTGTCTGTTATGCTTTCATTGCTAAACCGCTGAAACTAATTATTATGATGTGAATTTGCAAGGCAATAATTAGTTGAATACCCAGGATCAAAATTCAAGTTCAGCTTCAATCGGCCGTCCTGAGCGCTAATCTTCTCTATTGACTCTCTGCTCTGCTTTAAAAGACTATACCCCTTATAAATCCTATCCAGAACAAGAGAACAGATGACATTTCATCCATAATCATCTGTTGCGTTTTTTATTGCTAAGGGGGCAAACTTGATAACGGCAGTAAATTACATTTTCATCATACCACGACCAAAAGTTTGGATTTCTTCTTTTGTTTGCGGGAAGAAAGATGCATATTTCAGACTGCTTACAATTAGTGACAGTTTAAAATTTTCTTCCCGTTACCCATTGACGTGTATAATATTACCACTACACGTCAATGCCGTTACCTATTTGAAATAACTCATTACCATGGTAACCGTGCAGTTGTTATTTCAAATCCATATTATTATACCCGCGACAATAACTTATCATTAAATAATAATAATAATAATAATAAATAAAATAATATTGATCAAGAGTTAAAATTTTCTGATTCTGCTAAAAATTACATAAAAAATATACATAGAAAAAAGTTGTGTATAAAAAATTAGTGAATACAGTTGTGTAAACAATACAGTATTATTTACTGTTTTAATTACTTATTTTATGTACATATTGTTATTTCCTGTTCAATGTTTTTTTGCGTTCGATAGTAAATACTATTTTTCTTACTAAAAAAATAAATATTTAATTATCTCGAATATTAATAACTAGCTGTTGCCATCAACATCGTCCGCGCGGACTTCGTTTACTCCGCACAGCTTCTCCCCCGTAGGTGATAGCGTGATAATATGTAGCCTATATGTTGACCGGACATGTTAGTAATATTCATGCAAAATTTGAATTAAATCCATGCAGTACTTTTTGAGTTTACCCCGGACATACATACAGACATACAGACAAAAATTCTAAAAACTATATTTTTGGCTTCGATATCGATTGCAGATCTTCTTTTAAAAAAATATTCAATGTACAGTTTTGACTTTCCTACGATTTTATTATATGTATATAGATAATATCTATTAAGTATAAGATAATTAAATCTATTAATTTGTTTTTTTTTTCTTTTGGGGGGGGCCTTAGCCCCCACAATCCTCTACCGGGGCCATGCCCCGGCCCCCCTCAGGGCTGGGCCCCGAATACCATCGGGGCTCCGCCTCGGGTACCCTCAATGACTAATTTGAACTACATTCGTTTTTCTTATATACAATGTCATTAAACTTTCGGTCCTGGTATGATGAAAAATATACGCGCCAAGGGAGGATAACAGGACATTTCAACCCACGCTTTTATCATATCGCGCGGGTTTAAAATGTCCTACTTTCCTTCCTTGGTACGTAATGTACTATTTCTCAGTAGCTAGTTCTTCACAATAATTGACATGTTTACCCAGTGCATAGGTAGACGGTAAAACACCAAGAACCTAACCCAAGCGAGTTACGAAAAAATAACGTCATTTTCTGGCTATTTACTAAACACGTAGTTCTGGCTATTTATAAAATATATTACTGTATAGGTACATAGTTCTGGCTATTTGTAAAATACTTTTCTACTAGCTGCAGCCCGCTGTATTGTAAAAACTACTGGCGAATCTTGCGGAATCACCTAATTTTTCCAGGATAAAAGAAGCCTATGTGCTATTCCATGTTATCATTTACCTGTGTGCCAAATTTCATTCAATTCCATTCAGTAGCTTTTGCGTGATTGAGTAAACATCCATCCATCCAAACATCCAAACTTTCGCATTTATAATATTAATTTAAATAGCATAGATAGATATACGTAGTTCTGGCTATAATATATACTATACTCGCTGCCACGGTACCTTCCGCAGTCGCCGCATTAAGTATAACTAATATTTCTTTACGACCTCTACTGTAACCATGCTATGGTAATTTAGTACTATAAAATATTTGATAATTGTATTGAAAATAGCGTCATCTAGGACACGAATTGAAAAAGATTTTATTTCTAAAGACTTAAGATCTGGATTCAAGGTTTTTGCCACTACATGCGAATATTAAAAATAACCTTTTAATGTCTTAAATATATATTTTTAAATAAGATATTACATTACATTATATTTTTTAGCTATCTGAACTATGTATAAACATATATTGTTTTGTGGTAAATACGCTTATTTTTCAAAATAACAAAGTTTGGCCAATCTATCAAACAAAAAACAACACAATTACAAATGGCGTCGTCATGGTGTTAAATGTTGATACTCGTGCGCATTTTATTATTGAAATTCAGTTTATTTTGTGTGTATTAGTGTTATTTTCGTTGAGTTTGAACTTTTATTCTCCGGATTGCTTATCGTGACACAAAACTAATATATTGTGCTGTTTATTGTGTGTTAATAAAATCTTAAATTATAATATGAATGTTTTAATTCTGAATATATAACATTATACAGCGTGGCAATCAAACGAAGTTGCAAAAGGACTTGTCAGAGTTACATTTTGTTTGAATGGCACGCTGTAAATTCCTATTTACTATTAAAATTTCAATATAAGAGTAGGTACCTATATTAAGCTGCCGAAACAAAATAGTTCTCATGCTATAAGATAGATGACGCCAGTAGTACGCCATTATAGATTTAGAAAGTTGCCTATCTATACCTATAGTAATATACATATTTATCTATGACTGTAACAGTGGATTTTTCCGTAACAAACAGCTAAGGCTTAATCGTTCCTCCAATAGTTACCTCTCCGTCTATATATTACGGGATTAAGCGTGACAGTATTTTTTTCATTTTTAACCCTCTTCTATATCAGAACTATAATCAACGATTAAATCAAAAAGTGTTGCTCTGTTCGACATAATTTACTCAAAACTTAATACTCAAGAAAACATTGCAGATCCCCAATGTCGAAATTGCGTCGAATGCCAATTTGAGAAATATACATATAAACAAAAACACTTCATGAATTTATCAGTTAAAAAATTTAAAAGCATTTCTCAAAAACCGTTAAAATCATTCTTAAAAAAATTGTTTAAAATTGCTTTATGTTTTGGATAAAATTAAGAAAACATAGTACCAAAGAAATGCCAAAGTCTTAACATACCGAATTGCTTTTACAGAAAAATAACGAGATGTAAAACTTGCCTTCAGCAAGATTGTAGGTCGCAGAAAATATCAAGCTGTTGAGGTTTAGATTCTAAAATATCTGACTTATTACTGTTTACTTAATTATTTTGTATCACTCATTTGGAAAAGTGATGACTCAAACCCCCCCCCCCCCACCCCCGAGCGAAGTCCAAGCTTCAAAGTATTTATGTTCTATACTACTATGCTGTAAATCTGTATAATATGGTACTGTAATAGACCATCTTCCATTCTGCCAGCCAGTTCGTGAAAGGCGAACCATTACATGTCACTACTATCGCGACTACTATGTGGTAAAGTTCTATAACACCTGCCAAATTTAAATAGGTGGTTCAAATCATGAAAGTAAACAAAAGTGAATAAAACATGAAAGTAAATAAAAAAATTCAGACCTTCCATACGAAATCAAGCACGCGATCGAGCAGTTTTCTATGGGAGGGTCGAATTTTTTTTTCACTTTTCGATTCATGTTTCTTTGGGAAAGTTGTTTACTTTCATGGTCTGAACCATCTATTTGAATTTGGTAGGTGATAAAAAAATAACCCTGTATATCATCATCATCAGGGGCTATCCATAAATTACGTCACATGTTAAGGGGGAGGGAGGGGGTCGATGAAGTGTGACATTGTGTGACAAGGGATAGGTAGGAGTCGCAAATTATGTGACATCGCATGTTTTCTAAATATAATATTTTATATTTAAGTATTACAACAGTAAATTTAAAACCTACTGGTACAAATAAAAAAATAATCGAATGAGATCATTACTCCAATGTGAATTTGTAAAATATGTGACGTCACACTAGATAGGGAGGGGGGGTCTCACAAATGTGACTAGCTGTGACAAGGACGGGTGAAGGGTCAAAAAACATGAAATTCGTATGACGTAATTTATGGTAGCCCCTCATCACGTCCGGTTCCCTTGCGGGGTAGGCAAAATAAACCGAAAGTCTATCGATCTTCCGGTTCACCGCGATTCACCGATTTGTCAATTGGCGAGATAAGTGGTGATGCTCATGACATGTTAATGATGACATGTTAACGATTGTCGACTATTTCTAGCGATAGCCGGGACCGACAGTTTTACATGTTCATTCGAGTCAATAAACACGTACTCTGGTAACACGAGGTAATAAATACATACTCCGCCAGACTTCGAGTGATTTTAGATTTTCCAGAAAAAACCTCAATAACACTTTTGCCCGACCCGGGTATCAAACTTATACAAATTATAAATATGATAAAACCAGTACAAGTCTTTTTATAATAATAACCAAAGTATTTAATTTACATTGAACTCGTGAAAGGTGTTTGTGATTCAGTCGTCGTCATGTCGCGCATCGAAAGTGCCTTTGCGCTGTGCATACTAATAATATATCAAGGACTACCTATTTTCATCTCCAAATGATTCGAATACATGAAGATAATCCTTCCCACCGTGCTAAGATATCGTGCTATGAGCGGTGGATTCTATTAAATAACAATGTATAACTTGGCGATTTTTTCTTGCGTTATATGTTTGTTTCTTTTGTTTCTTTAATGATCTTTTGAAACTTGTCACATAATAGACTGTTGCATAGAAAATTATGCTTAACTGTTCGATAACAAGGTTCAGACTTGCTTGCATTAACACTATTTCCTTATTTTATCTTGTGTAAATGATTGAGATGCTAATGTTTTTTTTTAATTAAAATCTTTTTATTGATTTGACCTGCCATTAATATTTATGATAAAACTATTGTCATGGTTAATGTCACCGTTACTATTTCTAGATTTCTAGTGTTATTCAATATTTTATTGCAAAATATATTTGCCATAAATATAATATCCTTTATTTTCGTAATGTCATAATGGCGAGACCTTTAAGAATTGAAGAACGACCAGCAATAATTGCCGAACATGAAGCTGGCTACAACATCAGTGAGATATCACGTCATCTGAATGTGACCAGGGAGAGTGTGAGATTGTGGATAAGGAGACACCGCGAAGAAGGTGCACTCGTAGATCACTGTAACAATAATCCTTGCCGCCGTCCTATTCTCAATGCTGCACAAAAAGCTGACATGAGAAGGCATTACGCCCAATTGTATGGTGTTAGTCAAAGAGTGATAAGATTACACTCAAAGGGATTACAATATAGGCGACAAGCAAAAAAAGTTGCTCTGACGCCCGCTCATAAGCAAGCACGCTTAAGGTTTGCAGAGACTTATTTGAACTTTGATTGGGGCACCAATATAATTATTTACAGACGAAAAAAGCTTTATGTCAAGCCAACATGGAAGGCTTCATTTGTGGAGAGAATTTAAATTCTGGGCGAATCTCGGCCAATATGTGGGGGTCGATGTCAGCGGATGGAGTGGGCGAGCTCGTTCTTCTTCCTTCAAGAGCAAACGTAACACACTATCTGTCTGTATTGGAAGATAGTATGCTACCAAGTGTTCGCACCGTGTATCCAGCCAATGAGGTGGCTCAGATCATCTATGTTCATGACAATGCTCCCACGCACACCGCTCGTATTGTAAATGAGTGGTTCATTCGGCATGGTGATATAGTGGTGATTCCCTGGCCAGCAAAATAGATTTTGAGAATAGAGAATTTGGGAAGATATAAGAGGGTAAGATCTATGCTCTCGTCTCGTAGGTTCCATGAGAAATAGATTACAATGTGCCATTGACGCTAATGGTGTCTATATCCGTTATTAATATATTATATTTCTTCGTTTGTAGCTTTTATAGAAAGAACACAAGTCATTTTGATTTTGTACATCCCTTGCGTGTCTTTCGGAGTGACGAATATTAGATAAATTAGAATAATTTTCTACGATTTTTAAATCAATGAAATAAAATATATCATATAAAAAATATTGAGACTATAATTTTGCTTGAATTCTATTATCATATTTAAGTGTTACCACTGTATAAAAATTTCATTACATTTTCATTAAAACAGCAACTAGTTTATATATCATAATTTTCATTACAAGTATCAAATAAAAATTCTCCCTGTTTTTGTATTAGGGAACGTACCCATACTACGTGACCCGTTTAGGGGGGGGGGGGGGAGTCTTTAAAATACTACGGTCAGTCACAGGAGGGGGAGTGGTTCAGCTTTTTGTCACGTACAAGTCGATTTTAATGAGAGAAATCTCGTATTTTTTCGACCTATATTCGAATATAGCGCGGTGTTTAGCGCTTTGTAAACTCACAGTTGGTGGCGCTGTCGCACATATGCCGAGTGTCAGCTGACTGAAAACAGACACTGTTTGTCAGTCAGTTTGTAGTTCAGTGAAGTTGTCAAGCAAGTCGACAAAAGTTCGTACTGGCACAAAAATGTCGTTGTACGATCGGCTGTACAAAGCTTTTATTAAATGCTATAAAGATTCCTTGTCAATGCAAGCAATCCAAAAGAAAACAAACGAATTTTGGGTACCATTAAGAGATGAACACAAAAATAATCCAAAAGAGCTAGAGCGCCTTACTTTGTTAAAAGTCGAAGAACTCTGTCAGATTGGAACTAAAAAAAATGCTCGACTTCTCAATTATTTCGTTAAGGTGGGTATTCTAAGTGTATTTTGTCAAATGCTTCAAACAGTTCATTTTTTTTGCATGTTTTTAAAAGTTGATTGGAAATTATAACCTATGTGACTTCCAGCATTAATCCGACATGAACAAAGGGTATTACGGTCTTTATATTGTTTCACCTGATTTTTTTTTCTGGCCTGTACTGAATTTTAAAAGCCGCTTGTTAATATTCTATTTGGTGCATGGGTTTGATGGTATATTTTTATAATGAAATATTTATTTTTGTTGTAAGAATAAATACCTTATTTTCATGTCATTAATGTTTTGGCACCATAACAGACTAATAAATTTGTTTTTACTCTCGCATGTGTGAACATTGATAATGCCTGCTTCTCTTTTTGTATTTGGTAAATGAAGCTACCTCTACAAAAAGCTCCACCCACGCAAGATAATCTCGAAGTGCTTCCCAACATTGAAGGTGATAATGTCGCGAGAGAGTCTCTTTCTATCACTTGGAAAGGTATAATCATCTACTTTTTGCTCTACCAGTGCCAATGATTTTTTTTTTGTCAACTCTTGTAGGCCAAATCGCCTTTAAAATATGTATGTAACAGCTAAAATGAATTTTAACTGTAACATACATACTGACAACTTTCACGTAGCTCTTTTTAATTTCTCAATTTCATAGTTACTAATATAATACGAGTTAATACTTCTTTTTCTAGCCTCCAGTAACAATGAATATTCCGTTGACCAATCTTCTGATTTAATACCTTTTTCATCTGTATCTACAACAGTCTCGACATCAAAACCTTCTGCTTTGATGCCTTCTTCATCTGTATCGACAACAGCCTGGACACCAAAACAGAACGCTTTGAAATCTGAAATTTCAGTACTTGAAGCTGAATTAAATGCTGTCGTAAGAAAGCGAGATGCAGGACTTGGAGACGAAGGGATTGAGAAGACAATAAAAAAATTAAGGCATGATACTGATGGAAAGAAAAAACAGTTACAGAATAAAATAGTCCGTGCAACGAACATGCGAAAATTTAGGGTAAAACAAAAAGCTGAAATTTTGAGCCTGAAATCTGCTCATCCCAACGTGCAATCCTCGTCTATAAGGACTCAGCCAGGACGTCCTTCTCTTGATAAAAATCAGTCAGGTCTTCTTCAAGTAATTTGTGATATAGCAACACATGGAAGCTCAGCTGCTGATCGACGCCGATCAGAGGTTTTGAGAACTTGCAAGACTCTTGATGAATTGCATACACGGCTTGTTGAAGGTGGATTTTCCATATCCCGGACCTCTACATATCGTAGGCTCATTCCAAAGTATTCTGGATCCTTGGAGGGTAAGCGTCATGTCACAACTGTGCCTGTGAGATTGTGTCGAGCGCAAACAGACAGACATCGAGACCACGTCGATCAACATTTTTGTAAAGCTACTGCTAATGGTCTCGAGGAACTTGCGTCTATACTTGGGCCAGAACAGGTAGTTTTTATCTCGCAAGATGATAAAGCAAAAGTACCGATTGGAAAAACAGCTGCAAAAGTACAGGCTCCTGTTTTAATGCATTTGAATTACAAAGTGCGCCTCGATGACCACGATTTTGCTGTTGGAGTCCGTCATCAACTGACTCCTTCAGTATATGCTGGTATTACAATAAAAGAAAACTGCATGGGTAGGAAAGAAGCTGTTACATATTCTGGTCCAACGTACATCGTAATCCGCAGTGGAAAACACAGCAGTTCGACAGCAGCAACCCATGCCAAAGACCTTAATAAACTTTTAACATTAGATGATTTTAAAAATTTAGCTCTAGGAAAGGATGGAAAAGTCAAGCCTGTAATGATTTTATCGGTCGATGGAGGACCAGATGAAAATCCACGTTACAATAAAGTGATATCTAACTGTATATCGCACTTCAAAGAATACGATTTGGATGGGCTGTTCGTGTTTACGAATGCACCTGGTCGATCAGCTTACAACCGAGTTGAGCGGAGGATGGCACCTTTAAGCCGTGAATTAGCCACTGTCGTACTTCCTTATGAACACTACGGGTCACATCTCGATTCTCAAGGAAAAACCATTGACAGCGAGTTAAGAGTTAAAAAACTTTCAACATGCAGGTACATTTTATTGAGTGATATACAGTCTTCTCTGCTGTTAATATATTTATAACTTGAATTCAAATTTATTTATAATTTTATTGTATATTATTTTCAGGCGAAACGTTAGCTGAGATTTGGTCTCAGATGGTTATCGACGGTCATAACGTAATGGCGGAATATATGCCTCCTGGGGAAGTTCTTCCGGAAACTGCACAAGTTTCTGACACTTGGTATGGAAATCACGTTCGTGAAAGTCAATATTTTCTTCAAATCACCAAGTGCTCCGAGGACTCCTGCTGTGCTCCTCGTCGCAGTGCACTAAAAAATGTTTTGTACCAAGGCTTTTTACCGGCACCTTTTCCGATGTCACAAAACCCTTTCCGTATACCAAGTCCCGATGAAGTTGGGTCGGAAATATTTCCATCATTGCTTGTACGTCAATCTATAACATTACGGCCGGATTTCTCACAGGGTAGAGAAATACCCTATGATTTATACTGTCCATCTATTAAAGATGATATCACCGGAAGAACGTGTTCAATTTGTGGCCTTTATTTCGCCTCAAAAAAATCAATGAACAGCCATCGAAAAAATTTGCATGGTGGTGCAGTGGACAACCTGTCTCGCGTGCGACCTCTGCGGATTCTATCCAGGAGGCTACAAGAAGTTTTATGTGTTTTGGAAGAAAGCGTGGAGTGGTTAGACGTCGAGACCATCGATGAACAAGAAATAACCAAGACTGAAGAAACTTTTGATATGACTGCCCCCTTAATCAACGATGTATCCAAGTGGATTGATGCTGGAAATCTATTTGTTGAAGACGTATGAGATGAATATTAATGTGATTAAACAGAAAATAATTGTTGTGTTCGTAAATTAAGTTACTGTAAGTTACATACTGTATAGCAATATGTTTTCACAAATGTTGTTCTTTTTCATAATATATAATTCACTAGTAATTTAAGTATGCATGCAGTCTTATGCAATAAAGACGAGTATGAGCCAAATTATTTTTTTTTTTCAATTTTTGCCTGTGAAATGATTAAAAATCATAATTATGAATTACTACGTGAAAACTAAAGGGGGAGGGGGGGGGGGGGTCTTGGCATATACTACGAATGGTCACCGAGGGGAGAGAGGGGTCGAAAAATCTTAAAAAATAGGTCACGTAGTATGGGTATGTTCCCTTAAGAATAGTTAATGCTAATTTTTTTGTTCTTTTAAGTACCTATAAAGTGTATTCGCAAAATCTTAGCTCAGAATTCTGCCAATCTAACTTAGATTTCTTCTTCATTCGGTCACAATCTGGTACACCGACCGTACATGGGCCATCCATAAATTACGTCATACGTTAAGGGGGAGGGAGGGGGTCGACGAAGTGTGACATTGTGTGATAAGGAGTAGGTAGGAGTCCCAAATTTTGTGACATCACATTTGTTTTTTAAATATAATACCTGTATAGATAAAAAATAATCGAAATTATTTTTCCAATGTAAAATTGTAAAATGTGTGACATCACACAAGGTGGGGGAGGTCTCAAAAATGTGATTAGCTGTGACAAGGACGGAGGAGGGGTCAAAAAAATCACGAAAATCGTGTGACGTAATTTACCGATGGACCGCTTATCATAAATGTATTTCGTATGGGGCCATACTTACGTGAACCGCGAACGGTTCGCCGACCGCCGTTCATTAAAACCATACCGATTAGAGACATTCTGATAAAATATTATTTATTTGTTCCTTATTAAACAGATTAATTGGTTTGTTTAAATTTTATTATATAAACTAAATATTCTTAATTCTCAAAATGTGTGTAAGTACTATCGTTTGAAATTTATCATAATTAGGGGAGAGGGGCTTGGTTTTTATCACGAAATATTTTAGGGGGTGTCACAGAAAGTGTGATACAGCGTGAAAAGGGGGTGTCAAAAAAAAGCTGATTTTAGCGTGACGTATTTTATGAACGGCCTAAGTTACGTAGTAGCACTTAAGATTAGTAAACAAGTATTACAAAGGATGTCACAATTTTTATATAACATTAAATAAGTTTATTCAAATAAAGTATTTGCATGGACTAGTGATATCTTGTATAAAGCGACACTTTGTATATACTGTCAGATCCAGGAATCTTCCCAATCTTTGCTGATAGACCGCCCTGTTGGTCGAGTGCTTAGCGACCCTGGCTATGCAATCGACGGGGCTCGGGTTCGATCCCCGACGGGGACAAGCATTTGTGTGTTTTTGCGGAATTGGGTGTTTAATTTTCTGTCCCTCCCTCCCCCCATGGTGAGATGTCGTGAGATTTTATTCAACCCCCTCCCCCATCCTCCTATCTCACGTGAGATTTTTCAAAATGTGGGTTTCTTAAATATGTAAACGCGTTGGATTTTTATTGTATAAAGAAAAAAAAATTGCTTCGTGCTTTTATTTACGAAAGACCGTATAACGTCGAAGTATGAATGAAAGTATTTTCTTTCGAACGAATTAGTGAATGATCTTAATCGTATTACGATTACGATTAAGATTGCAATCTGAATAATGGACCAAAATAGCATATTTTTTTTGTTTTAATCAGAAAAAAAATTGCGTGATATTTGCCGAGATCCCCCCCTCTCTCCAACGTGAGATTAGATGAGATTTGACTCGACCCCCTCTCCCTCTTAAACATCTCACTTAACGTTGTGGACGCCCCCTAAGAGGAAGACAAATCAAACCCATGATCATGCCAGAATACCATCCCTAGTGTTGGTCCGGGCTCCCTTAGAAGAATAGATCATCAGCCGTTTTGCCAGGCAATTCGTAAGAGGCGAACGATTGGCTAGTCACTACCATCGTAGTAGAGTTCAGAATTGTCTCGCCTGGATCTGGTACACCGCTTTATCTATTCCTGCCGCAATAGCGTCAGTAATTATTACTGTCGTATTCCGGTTTGAGTGTAAGGTAGCCGGTAAACTTATGCATGTGGCATTAAGGCCTCGTCACATAGATAGCAATACACAATACAGTGCAACCTTAATATAATAAACCTCAATATAACGACATCCTCGATTTAACAAATTTTTCCTAATCCCCTTGAATTGTCCATAGGAATTAATATAAAATATACCTTTACATTGAGGTTTTTTTAGAAACACCTATTTGTTACGACTATTCTCTACCATCAAAACATGCAAATACCTCTAATTAACGAATTTTGTCAAGAGGTTTGACCTCTATATAAAGTTCCTACCAATATTCGACTATGTCTCTTAATTCCTTAATAATTAATAAAGTGAATAAAACTATTTTTACCTCTTTATAACAAATTTTAGACCAACCTTACCTCAATATAACAAACCTTAGTTTAACAAATTACTTGATATAACGAATATTTACTTGTCCCCTTGCAATTTGTTATATCGAGGTTGCACTGCAACATCTTGTGTTTATAGGTGATGGTTTTCTTACCACCAAGAGAGCCATCTGTTTGTTTGCTATATAAAACAAAAAACTTCCAAACTTCAGAGGGTGTCAACTGCCAAGTGTCATTGTTCACACAACAAGTTATATCAATTGATTGTCATCGACGGTATGCGATGCTCACGAATCCATTCAACGGCGTATTCAGTTATATGATTGATGCAACAAAGAACCGGTCGCAATTGTTACCCAACATTATCAGCGAGAGAGGTCGTCTCGCATCTACGACCCGGGGTTTATGATTTGACTTGCCAAAGACCGCGTGAAAGGAATAATTTATTTAAAATATATAAACACGCCGGTTCTCTTACGGGGTAGACGTAGTTAACCAAACATCTATAGATAGATTTTCCCCGTGTTGGTGCGGACCCGCTTTGAAGAATAACCATCTGTCATTACGCCATGCAGATTGTAAAAAGACGATTGGCTATACGACGTGTCACTATTATCGCGACTACTAAGCGGTAGAGTTTCACAATGTCTCGCCCGGGGACATGAATAAGACGCTATAAGGCCTCAAACTGGATGTCAGCGATCTGAGGTGCGGTGCGGCGGCGAGAGCGGCGTGATCTAACATATAAACTCTAATGGTGTGGCTACACATATCGGGCTACGGCGAAGATTCGCGCTAGCACAATGTATCGCCCCATCGCGCAACAGCATCGCGAAGGGCCTTGACGCGTCAGTCCAGTGGCCGTTAAACTCCGGTCCGCAGGTGATATTTGTGCGACTCACGACAAAGAAACTATAATTACGATAAACAAAAATAATAATAACAAACTATAATTTATCCACATACATATGTTTAGGTAATTTCATATTGTATAAGCCGTATTTTGATATTGACCTAGTGTATCGAAGTATGCAATTTTATTTCATTCCAGGGTAGAAAAAAATAACATACAACAATATGACCTTTAATTCCTATACATATAAAGCTGTATCATACGTTCGTAATCTTTGGGCGTATGAAATACACAGTAGCATAAAATTAAAGAATTTAAGTAACGAATGTTCACGAATTGATAATTTGAGAAGAAAAGATTTTAAGGAATGTTATAGTATTCTTGTTTGCTTTGTCGTGCGCAGAACACATATCATCAGCAGGCCACACAAATATAACCTGCCGGCCACAGTTTGATGACCAGTAATAATATGACGTCAAATAGACGTAAGCAGCTGTTGCGATATACTTATTTCGTGACAACATCGTGCTAGCCCGAACCTTCGCCGTAGGCCGATATATGTAGCCGCGAGGATATTGAAGTGAACTAGATGACAGCGGCGCGGACTGTTGTGTCAGAGCGCTAAATCGCACCGCTCTCGCAGCCGGGCCGCCGCCGCCGCCGACATCCAGTTTGAGGCCTAATGGTTAAAGTGGAAAATGCGGTGAATGAAATACGCAAGGCGGTGATCAAAATCAACCAAAAAGATCAAATATAATGAATTGCATTACCACAAGCCTGAAGAACTATACTACCTAATAGTAACGATGTTACTGACACATTTGGCCAATCGTTTTTGCATATTACAAACTGCCTTCCAAAAAGCAGACAGTCTACCCGTATTTTTCAAAAGGGTAAAAAAATGTATTTCTTCTTGAAATTATGTTAAAAACTTTCGCCAACATCACGGAGCCAATGACACCATTAATGTATGGAACGCAAATAAAAATCACTTAAAATACAATGTAGTCCGTTACATCTACATCAAGATACACCACTAATAATAAACACATACAATGTATGGTTATGTCTTCATTAAACTTTTGTGAGTCAGTAAACTTTTATTATTTTGCGAGTGTCAAAAGGCACAATGTACTTAATTTCTTGTGTATACTGAGGGTATACACAATACCTAATTTAAAAAATAAACCGACATCAAATATCTGTCAACTACACCCATATCCCAAAAATGACTAAACTGATTTTGATGAAACTTGGACTTATTTGTGTATTTTAGTACTCACCCCGTGCTTGAGAAAACTTGAAAAATTTAAAACAACAAATAAAAAGCAAAGAGGAATTTCGCCACTGAACTCGTCGACACTCGCTCGGTTGGTAGAGAGTCTCGGCTTCAGGGAAGGTCGCAGGTTTATATCCTGGCATGTCAAAATTTTTCTTTGTCGTTTTTAAGAAACTTGGAACTGTTACATACAAACTTGGAACCTAAGTTAAACATATATGATTAAAATCAAAAACAATCACTTTGATATGACTTAGTTTCCGAGGTATTCGTGGACAAACATTCAATCTTACCAACATACATGCCAGGCAGGACGTAAAAAGCGACTGATTGGCTATACGTGCCACTATCATCGTGACTACTATGATAGAGTTTCGCAACGACTCGCTCGGGTATTTGGTACCACCACCTTACCTATTCCTGTTGCAATAGCGTCAATGCTTATCGTTTTCTTGTTCCGGTTTGGAAGGTAAGGTAGCCGGTAGATTTATGCATGAGGCATTGCCATCACGCCACACGGATGTGTCTATAGGCGACAGTTTCTCTTTCCAACAGGAGAGCCATCTGCTTGTTAGCCATCTTATGATAAAAAATATACATTTATAAAATTTAGTACATGTGCATGGAAACCTAAATATATCATCATCAACAATATCAAATACATAATGTGAAACTGATAAACTCTTTTTTTAGTCGGTTAAAAAAATATGACTACCAGATTGATCTATCAACATTAAAATCAATGGATGAATCGGCTTGAGATTCTACTAAATATACATATCATCATCACGCCGATTAGTTTACATCGGTAAACTGAGTAAAATGAATGCTTCGATTTACCAAATTGTACGTTAAAGAGATAAGTGATGAGGCACATGACCATTATGTATGACCATTTATGGCGCATATTTTGCGATTTTTTACGATTTCAAAAAGGGATCAAAACCTATAGGTTATGTTGACCTAGAATCATAAAATTTATGTATAGCTAAGGTTGCCAAGGTTGCTTACAAGTTTGTACGGAACCTTCGGTATGCAAGTCGAAATCGTACTTAACTGGTTTTTATACCGGTGACAAATTTATGCCGGGTCCCTATAATCTACAAACTGTCATTCGTAACAGTAACAATTCGTAACTAGCTTAGTAATAAAACGGTCTGTCATGCTGTCCCACAAGTTTTTTGGACTATGTATTTACGACAAGCATCCGTAGCTTGACTGCTTACCGATGGCCCTCTCGAATATAGTGTGTTATCTGTGGATGGCCCTCACTGCGTTCCATTATTCAGAAAGTTTTAAAATAGTCTCGAAAAAATTAAGCCCTATTTATAAACTAATTGATGTATAGTATAGAGCTAGATACAATGGATAGCCGTGTATGCATTTAATGCGAAATATAAATGATGTATACAAATAATCAATGGAAAAATTTTATCATTCAATATCAAAGAAAGTGTCATAGGCGTAAAATGGTTCACAATACTGACGTTAGCCGTCATCAAAGTTCAAACTGTTTTTTTCAAAATAATTTATTAATTATAAAATTGATGCGACCTACTAATGTTATAGACACATTTTTACAAGAAGCACAATTTTTAAAACCAAAATGGAACAATTTAAGAAAAACAAAACCACAAAATGTCCCAGCAAAATTCACTATAAATTAAAGGTATAATATATATTACAAGAATTACTTTGTTTACATTGTAGAATGGCAGATATCTCTTTGGCTAATCTCAGATGGCTCAGAGACAGCCACCACCAAGAAAGTAACAATTGCATTACAATCCATGTGGCAGGTAGATGTGCCGAATGCATACTTATTAGCTATTAGCTACCTTACCTTTCAAACTGGAACATACGTTACAAGCACAACGTTAATGCAGCAGGAATCGGTGAAACGACGGCACAAAACCTAGGTGAGACGTTGTAGAACTCTAATCTCGGAAAAATTATTCAAATCATTTTTTATTTATTCATTACTCAACTATTTAGATCTGATTTTATCAGTTCTTATACATTATGAATATTGGGTATGTTCTATAGTCTATACAGTACGTGGCTTCGGCTGAAGGTATACTTTATTTTATTGTGTGTATATTTTTAAATTCTTGTAGTCAATATTTATGTTAACTAATTCACTTTTTTTTAATTATACGATAGCAAACAAGTAAACGAGTCTCTAGATCAAAAGAGTCAACCATCGCCTATAGATACCACATATGTTAGTGGTGCCTTGCTATCTTGTGGCGAGGTCTAAGCCACACGCACAAGCTTACGGGCTACCTTACCTTTCAAATTGGAACAGGTCATTGACACGCACTCACACTATTGTATGCGCAATATGTAAGGCCTAGTAGCCACTATGGTAGTGACTCGAACAGCCAATTGGTCCGCTTTTTACGACCTGCCTGGCAGAACGGCAGTTGGCCTATTTTTCTAGGGAGCTCGGACCAACACGGGGAAACGTCAAATGCATGACTGTGTGGCAGTATGAGCCAAAACTTACAAACTAGAAAAGATGCTATCTACATTTAAAATTTCTATCTAGTTTAATAACACAGGAGAGAACTACAAAATGAATGATGGACGCCAGGAACAAAACTTTGCAATAGCTAAATATGGCCACCGAGCAAATACGGCAATTTTGGAATAGAATTACTTAAAACTGAAATAGCGAAATCGCCATGACTAAGCTTAAAGCGAAGAAATTATAATAGTTGAAAAATAATGCTTATGCCGTGGAAGAGTTTGTGTTGGAGATCTAAACTGCTTTTTAGTTGTGCTTCTTTTTTCCAATTTATTGTTTCCTTGCTAGTTATTAAGGCCTAATTATAGTTTCTTCGCATAGTATAAGTTATAAAATAAAACTTCAAATTTAAGCACTTTGGTTTTATTCATAATAAGGTGATAAACAAAATCCTATAAATATCCCCACTTTTTGTCTCAAGGCTGTATCTGAAATAGAAATAAATGAGCCCCTGAAATATTCACAGAACGTCTGCCGTTGTGGTCGCTAACACGACAAACAATAAGGTAAAAAAGTTAGAATCCAAAGGGGTTCCTATACAAGAAACATTAAAAATCTGTTTTCTTCGTCTACCTTCCTGCGTTCTTGTACGGACCGTATGCGTATCCAGCTTCATTGTTGCAAGCTGAAAAATAAAGAATTAATGATAAAAAATACAATGTTATTAAACATTTTCAACGATTTGTCCAATCACGTATAATAAATTTCGTAAATGTATGTATATTTGTCCACGAATTTCTCGGGAATCAAGTTATAAAAGATTTACATCAGGTATAATTCAACTTAGGGAATATTTTTTTTTATATCATAAGATAGCAAACAAGCAGATGGGTCTCCTGATGGAAAGAGTCAACCATCACCTATAGACACCAAAGATGTTAATGGTGCGTTGCTATCTTGTGGCGAGGTCTAATGCCACATGCATAAGTTTACCGACTACCTTACCCTCCAAACCGGAACACGACAGCGACAAGCACTGACGCTATTGCGGCAGGAATAGGTAAGGTTTTTTGTGATATGGGTACAGTTGACACATATTTGAAGTCAGTTTAATTTTTAAATTGCTAAGATCCATATCTTTGAGTTGAGTTGAAGTCAAATTTATGGTTCATTTCCGTAAGATTACTAGCTACCTTACCTTCCAAACTGAAACAAGACAGTGACAAGCATCAACACTATTATGACAGGATTAGGTAAGTGCGGATGTTGTAGAACTCTACCATGTTAGTGATTATAGTTAGCCTGAAATTATTATTATTTATATTTCCCATATTGTTCAATACCACCTTTGAACAATAGACCATCTGTCATGCAGTTCGTAAAAGACTCGAAAAAGATTGATTTTCAGGTCATGACTATGGTGGTAGAGTTCCGCAACTCCTCACCAGGGTATATGGCACCACCGTTTTACCTATTTCTACCGCAATAGCGCCAATGCTTCTCATTTTCGTTTCTCGGTTCGGAGGGTAAGGTAGCTGGTAAATTTATACATGTGGCATTGCCATTCCTCCAAACGGATAGCAGTGCATCAGCATCAGTAAGAACTTTGGTGACTATAGGCAATAGTTTATCTTTTCCTCGGGTGAGATATCTGCTTGTTTGCTTTACAATGACAAAGATTGGCTGGCTTGTGAATTAAAGTAATTCGTAGGCGAAGTAGGTGACCAACATGACGTATATTTATTCAAATTTGCACAAATTATAGGAGATTATATTCTAACGTGTGTTCCATCAATTGCAACTAGTACTCGAGGAAAGCGGGCTATTTGGCAACGTCCTTGTTATGTATCATTTTTGATTTTTATGTAGTCCGATTGCAAATGTGCTATTGCAAAGCTGATATCACGTACTGTCCGCCTGGCACAGGACTGTCACACCAATAAAGTCTTCTGTCAACAACACTGTGCCTATCGCATGCAATCGGAGGGTCAATAGCAGCTGGTGCAATGGAGATTATTCCATGATTTTTTGAACAAATACGAAGAACTATGAAAGTTTATTTATCTTGCAAGAGTCTACGAATAATAATTAAAGTTTGTCAGCTAGGAAATAAGAAAAATATCTACCTGGCTCCTGTTATTCGTAAATGGGGATATATTTCAGACAATAATTGCTCTTCTGCCGTTATATCAAGCTGAAACCGCAGCTGGAATTATATGTAGTTTCCACTCTTTCCTTTATACTCTGATTGTTGATTTTTCGTCGGAACTAGACGTCACATACCAGTCTGATATTATGTAAAGCATTTCCGTGTCACTTTCTGAGCTTGAAGTGGTAAATTCACGCTAAATATTTTTTAAATTATTGTTCAACCGGCCGAAATCCGGGGGTAGCTATACGAATGACGGATGATGAAATTTTGACAGATTAATGACATTATATTTTTATAGGGACATACCAATCTGTCATTTCCATACAATACACAGTAAAACCTTAACTGGCAGCCCTCCCACCCGTTAGCAACGAACCTTTGGTAATTTGACATAAGAGTCGTGCTTTTTAGGAACAGTTTTAGCTTACGCCTCGTAGAAAATCCTACTATTTGTCACTAAAACGAGTCGTTTTGCAGATATAGGGACCGGGCATAAGTTGTCGTTTTTAAGAACGACGCGTACTAAACAACAGATCAGTGATCACGTAACAACAGTATTTAGAATTCTTGTACAAAACAAAACAGGAAAATCGATAAAATTGCGCCCGCAATAACATGTTATTTACAATTCTAACAAATGGAAAGGAAATAGCGGATATAACCAAATCGCAAGTTCGGCTATATTAACTGTTTCCTTTCTAATACAATTGAGAGTGGGCGACCTAGATAAACAGTTATAATATGCGATGTCGAAACGAGAAAAACAAGATAAACGGGGTAGGTTTTTTTTTTTTTTATATCATAAGATAGCAAACAAGCAGATGGGTCTCCTGATGGAAAGAGTCAACCATCGCCTATAGACACCAAAGATGTTAATGGTGCGTTGCTATCTTGTGGCGAGGTCTAATGCCACATGCATAAGTTTACCGGCTACCTTACCCTCCAAACCGGAACACGACAGCGACAAGCATTGACGTTATTGCGGCATGAATAGGTAAGGCGGTGGTACCAGACCCGGGCGAGACAATGCAGAACTCTACCACCTAGCAGCCACGATGTTAGTGACTCGATAGCCAATCGGTCGCCTTTTACGACCTGCCTGGTAGAACGGCAGTTGGCCTATTCTTCAAAGGAGGCCGGGACCAACACGGCGAAGGTGTTGTAAGGTTACTCATCCTAGTATTTAAAACGTTTTAATAAACGTTTCCGACGGAGATTGTTCTCGGATCGAAGTTAACTTTTTTTCTAAATTAACTTCAGCAGTTGGTCAAAAGCCAAATGACCGTTACTGCGAAACCGGGCTTTGTGCAGAGAAAACTCTGGCGAGCAGTGTTCAGTCTGACTTTCAGTTAAGTGGACACTGAAAGTGTCTCCTGAGAGGCCGAAACTCGGCAGTCTCTTGACGATAAGTGGGAGAGTAAGTGGCATCAGTTTTTCGACTCGTTAATAACTTCTGATCAGGGTCTCGAGTGTTAGCGGGCCGAAACAATGGGTATGAGTCGCCGGCGACGCTGGCGTGTTTGTGTAAATTGTGATGTGTAGGCTGTGATGGGATCATCAGGATCGTATAGGAATAGCTAGCTTTTCCTTCTACAAAGCTAAATTTTGTGTTAATCCGTACACTTTTTGGAGATGTCACAACGTACTGATTACTAACTAGATGGTAGAATTCTGTAATGTATCATCCGGGTTTGGTACCACCGTTTAACCTATTCTGTTGCAATAGTTTCGGTCATTGTCGCTGACGTGTTGTCTGGAATAGTAAGGTAGTTGGTAAATTTATGCATGTAGCTTTCCAACCCCGCCACATAGAGAGCAATGCACCATTAACACCTTTAATGTTTATATGCAATGATTATCTCTTTGTAGTTTCTTAGCTATCCTAAATAGAAAAAGGTTTAACAACTCATTCAATTTATATGATATTTTTTTATCTGATTATTTTCTGATCTATCTATCTATCATCGTGCATTTGTAATAGTTCTTTGATATTCGGTGTTTGCCATCAGCTTTGGGCAAAGGTAGTATGTTAGCCTAAAGCCACAGGCTAGCTTGAAACCTCCAGTTTCTAATAAAAATTTAGCCTCATAAGCCTCACTAAGACGAGGGCTTGGTCTGAGATTAAAATATATTTTTTTTACATCATAAGATACCAAACAAGCAAATGGCTCTCCTGATGGAGAGACAACCATCGTCTATAGACACCAAAGATGTTAATAATGCATTGCTATGGTTGTGCAGGATCTAAATGCCACATGCATAAGTTTACAGGCTACTTTACCCTCCAAACTGGTACACAACAGTGACAAGCACTGACCCTATTGCAACAGGTATAGGTAAGACAGTGGTAACAGACTCGGGAAAGACAATGCAGACTTAAGCACCTATTAAAATTAATAATCTACTCATGTATGTATTACATTACTAAATAAACTAATCTGAAAATTTGTTACCTAATCACATTCCTCACATTACTTCCTCATACTAATTCTATGTGTGAGTCACACATAGAATTAGTATGAGGAAGTAAGTCAGTTTCATTTAAATACTGGTATTATGCCTTATGCAAACTTGTTTTCTTTTACGGAATAATAATAGCTCTTAGTCAAAAGGTTACAATGGTAACACATGCAGTGCTCAGTCAGAGTTTAAAAAGGCAGACTTCTGGTTAATGATACCTGTTCTACAGCCGATCTGTTCAGAAATCAGAAATACTTTATTCAGTAAAACTTTTTACAAGTTATTTTGACACGTCAACATATTTTTTTAAAAACTACTACCGGATCGGAAACGCGGCCACACACTGAGAAGATCCGTTAAGACTAAAATATATAACACCAATTCATTAATTGACATTCAACTGAATGAACTGGAAATTCAGATTTAAAGGTCTATTTACATTTTACAATTTTTAGAATTTGTGATATTATTTTGAGCAGCTGTTCTAAGAGCTGTGGTGGTTCCTTCTCGCCCTTTTGTCCATGTCAAAGGGTTCAATAACCCTTGGCCATGGGCAAAATGTGAGAAGGAACCACCATGGCTTTATAGAGGAAAAAAATGGCAAAAGTAATGCAATCCCTAACCTTATAAAAAGAGTTGTGGAATTCCGAAGACTCACTCATGAAAAGAAGAAAAGAGATAAGACCATGGCAGTGGTCCAATGATCATTGTCAGTTCCTGGAAGCACACGAAGTGTCCAGTGACTGTAATTTATTTAACGCTTTAGCCCCTATGTTATTTACTATGCATATATATTACCTGCAAACAAATAGTGGATAGTACAGCAAATATTTGATGATTCATCATCACTACAAGGCTTTTTTCCACTGCTTTAAAGCATATTGCATCAATAACAATTATTGTTACTTGCGATATCTGCTGGTGGTGTATTCCGACCTTAGTAAGCAATGAATTTACTGATAAGGTGGGAATACACCACCAGCAGAATCTGCACAGCTAATAGGATTATTCCAAATAGAATATGGCCCAATAATGTCAGCTTGACATGATCAGCTTGAGCTTGGTTTACAAAGAATATAAAACCTCATCAAAATTAAATACTATCAGTATTTTTATATAAAGGTATGCATTGCACATGTATTATTAATTAGGTTTATGGTATCTTAGCAACTGGTACTTTTTGAGAATTGCAGATTTTTTTCAAATGATATCTATAGAGATAAATGAAAAACTGATAGGGTTTTAAACTACAATGTTTTAAAAATACAAATCATAAAAGTGATTCCAAGATACATGAAATATACGAAAAAGGACAGTTATTACTCATTAAATAACATAAGATACAATTATAATTGGTTCATATTATGTTGTGCAATAAAACGGAATGTCATCACTGATATTACATACCTAGGTACGGTGGTTATTTTACCATTTTTTTTAGATTAAGAAATAAGTTTTGAAATTTAATTTAGTTCGACACAATATTTATTAATAAATATTGTGTTAAAATGGAGTTTCACCAAGTGCCAACGATAAAAAGTGTAGAATATAATTTAGTCCGGACTAAGAAAAACATCCATTTTCAAATTTATTTTATTGTTAAAATCCTATCTAGGCCTAATGCAAATGCACTAATCGTAACTCTCAAAGAAATTTATATTCTGCTTCTACCAAATTTTTTAGAAAGTGCTATATTTGTTTCTGCTTCTTCTACTAACTTCATTTAATATAACTATTGTCAATGGACCATTTTCTGTTAAACATAAATGTGAGACAATGTGCCTTACCTATTCCTGCAGCAATGGTGTCAGTGCTTGTCACTGTCTCGTTTCGGTTTGGAGGGTGAGGTAGCCGATAAACTTATGCATGTGGCATTAGACCTGACCACAAGATAGCAATGCAACATTAACATCTTTGGTATCTATAGGCGATGGTTGATTCTTTCTATCAGGTGACCCATCTGCTTATTTGCTATCTAATAAGAAAAAAAAATGTTGCTAATAAGTACTTCCAATCTAGACTAATATTATTAGGTATAAAGAGGTAAGATTTGACTGTTTATTATTATGTAATGGATCAACTCAAAAACTACTGGACCGATTTTTAAGTCCACATTTAGTGTAAAACGCGACTAATCATACTACAAAATACTTATGTAAGAACTGCTAAAATTCGTAAAAAACACGAATCCATTGGACGAAACTTCACGTAGTTTAGGGAGCTATATCTTACATTTTTATAACAAAATCTTCATATATACAAAGTAATAAATTAACTACAACAGCATCTAAAGCCTATTTATGTAAACAAACAGATTATAAAATCACTTATACAGTGATTTTCGTTTAGCTATATCAGCAAAAATATGTATTTCTTGTAGCGAAAATTTTTAGTCACCCTCATTCCTTGTGCTTACGTGATGTAGGTAAATAATATTCACCTCCAAACAAGCTGTATAGTGTATACATATTGGATAAATTGTAAGTCGAAACAAAGAAACTGGTTACTGATACAGATGATTTATTAAGTACCCATTAGACGTAACTAGTGAAAGTGAAATTTAGCTACCACCAACATGCTTACACGATCACATGACCATGAACTCTACTCAAAATATCAAAATTTTTCCCTCATCGATCATACGATTTATGAATAAAACGCATATCTATATCATAAATACACACAAATAACGGTGCATTTTCGTCAGTCTACTCTGATAGATAAGAAAATATGGAAACAATACACTTACCTTACTGTATACATCCATGAGGATGGTGTCTGGTAAATATCGTAAATCATTCCGGTTACACTTAGATTTTTGCAAATAATATACTACATGTGTTAAGCACACTTCATATAAATTATCGGGTATTTTTTTATTCACCGACGAAGACACGTCAGCCATTTTGGCGAGATAAAATAAAACTCGCTTCATTATGCTGTGGTGTTTTGACAGCTGTACCAAATCGTACGATGTTCAAGTTAGTTACTCTGTTTCTATTGGTGTTTTATAATGAAAACATACTGTTATTGGCAAAGAGAAAATTAATATAGATAAATAAGAGTACCTACTCTACCTAGTCTTTGGCATGTGCGTATTGAACTGCCATCTACATTTCGTAACAGGAACTATTCACAAGCGTGTATATATAGGTACCTATATATAGCTACAGATAGCTCTGTTTTCTTGTATTGTTCTAGGGCGAGTAGATTTATTTAGACATTGTAAGGAGTTCCTGAGCTATTTTATTCTAGTCCACATTTAAAATTATTTCATTTCCAAAAAATAAAACTAGAACAAAATAGATGACTTCTAGAAACTCCTTACAGTATAAGTAAATAAAACAGCAAATTATAATATATTTATTTTATTTTAACAATTTTGTAAGTATTATTTTCCACATTACATAACAATGCAACAAAAAAGTCCCCGATACTAGTATATAATACGATATAAAATTATAACTTAGGCAGTTATAGTGGCTAAATAAATTACATAAATAAAATTTCAATACAGTACAGTATGTACGAGTATAAATTTAGAACAAATTAATCTTATGCAAGTTATTTCATCTATAACTCGAATCAAATAAATGACTCTAGCACTTGTCTGTTTTATATTCGTAATATATACACACGGTACTGTATGTCTAAACAGATAATTAAACAAGTTTATAATAATTAGTAGCGTATCATCACAAATTCGCTTTTAAGTGTAGCGCCATTCATCCATGATCTATCTCGCTTTTCTAGATTATGGCGTCTATCTTCTTTCGCCGATTGGGTAATGGAATGTATTTAATTTTAATAACAAATGTTATTGTTGAACAATCTTCTTTCCTTTTTGTATTCTGGCAAATAGTGACTACTTTTAGATTTTGATATTAGTTGGAGTATCAAATTAAAATTTTACCATAACGTGAAATCTTGCAATGATTAACAGCTCTATTCACAAAAATCTCTTATCCAGAAACGCAAATTGTGGGTAATTATTAATTGACATGTATTTGTTCTATTCGTACATTTAAATTTCTTTCAAGTAATTATTACCAAATGTACAGCATTCCATATAGTTATATCAATGAAAATTATATACAAACCTATATCATTTATCACATTACTTTTCCAAAAAACTGGTATTTTAGTTTAGTTTACTACTTATCTACTGCTGCTATGCTACTGCATGCATATAGGTTCTTGCATACAGAAATTTCATATGAAATAACAAATAATAAAATGTTTTATGAAATCTTATATTATTACTACTGCTATCAATAACACTCCACTTGTCAATGTGTGTAGTGTTATCCAGTGACGTAGCTAAGTGGACAAGGGCCCCGGGCCATAGAGAAAAAACCCACCTCCTCTGTCTACTCAGCTTGAAATTACATTGACAGATTGGCGACTTATAAATAGGGATAAGAAAAGAATACAGAGGCTTGAGCTTATTCCTGGTAGGGTGTCATATACGTTGTCTTAATTAAGGATAGAATCACTATGTTTTGGGCTTGCATAAAATTTTATGCCCTACCTAATGACTACTCTGCTGTACATATAATATTGTGAAAAATGTCGACGTTTCCTAGCTTCGGAGGCCTAAACTTCAAGACCCTGGTGCACTGCATCACCTAGCCATAGACTAGCTAAGCCACTGGTATTATTACTACTAGTAAACCAAAAACAATGGCTCAATACAACTATTTTAAAATTTAAGTACACTTAAATTTAAAAATAAGTGTAAATAAAGAATAACATCATGATATCTCATATCCTTTTATGTTTATGAATAAAATTGTCTTAATTTAGCACCAGTGTACCAATGTATATTATCATTTCGAAATGTACATATATTTTAAAAATTGAAAGCTAGATTAAAAAAATCTATATAATCCATGTTGGTATAGAATATTTTATAAGTTTATTATTATAGGTACAGTTACTTAAAATGTATCGTCGACTAAAGGCAAGGACTGGGTGATAGACAGATTTTAGATAAGTAAATGTTTCTTTTGGAAAAAGGTAACATAATTATGTACTGAACTCAGTAATACCACTATAATGTAATGTAACAAATGCAGAAACAACTAATTGCAATATGCGTTTATGAGTATAACGTAATCAACCATTCGGTGAAGTTAAGGCAGAAGTTGATGAACATACACCACTAATTATTATTTAAAAAATTTTATGGTTATGCAATCTAACTAGTACATTGTTCGGAACATTTTGCGTGAAGTTTTATGCCTGGCAATTACAATATGAATACTAATTACAAAAAAATAGTTACAAAACTTGTGAATTTTTTCTGTTACCATCACAAATCTATTTTTTGATAACATTTGATACCGCGAATGCGAATCGGAGCTACTTTATAGGAGAAAAATAAAAATCTACTTGAAATGAACCCTTTGTTAAAATAAAAATTAACACTATTCATTAGATAAGGTAAGATTACATATTATATTAATGTTATAACAAATAAAAAATGTTAATAATCCTTATTGAATAGCCTATCTGTTGTTCTGTCAGGCAGTTTGCAAAAAGCTAACAATTGGTTTGACATGTCATTACCATCATAACAAGGCAGCAGAGTTCTACAATGTATATAATATCTTATTCTATAATTTACTTATTTCTGCTGCAATAGCTATGTGTTCCAGTTGGTAGGGTAGTTAGCCAATAAACTCATGCAAGTGGCATTACCATCTTGCCACACGATATCTTCAGTCAGTTAGTCTGTTTAACCATTTAAAGTTTTTGGTGTCTACAGATTATGATTGTCTCTTTCTTTTTTGTCTTTATATAAAAAAGTATGGCGCGTCACACACTTAGATCCTAAATTATTTTTTTCGTTCCAGTTCACGTAGCTTCTATTCATATTCGTGGCATTTTGCATATGTGCTGAATGATAAAATATTATTTTTTGCTTTTATAATGTTTATGTTTATTATGATAGTTTTGGGCAGCAGTTTTTATTTCATCTTCACCAATGTATTTAAGTTTTCCTTGCAAAATTCGGTTAACTGAACGACACCAACTGTACAACAAAACATTTATTGTTACATTTACAAAATATTTCTTTAAATCTTCTTTGTGAATTTGACAATCAAAAGGGTATTCGACTAACACATCTAAAAATGAAATAATTGTTTCTTTTATATGTTTTTTAGGAACATTTTTCTGTAACACTGATGTTACAATATTATTGACATCTTTGAAACATTTTTCAATTTCCTCGCTAGGATAGCAGAGCCATTTTTTATTAGCATATTCTTTTGCTTTAACATAATTGTTGTTTCTATTTAATGAAGTGTTGTCTAGTAATTTTTGTCTGCAATGTTTACAATTTTTAACAATACTTTTTAGACATTTTTTAAGCACCCAGCCACACACATAGTTACTCTGACCAGTATCAACATTATTCGACCGATCAGAGCAAATATTAAAATTAAAATTAATTTCAAATTCTTCGGAAACAACAGGAGTCTCAATCTTTTCTTTTATGAAAAAGTCTAGATTTTGTAGGCATTCGTTTACATCCTCCTCACAATTTGAATGGGTTGAGAGAGGTGAATTAAAATTATTTATTAACAAGGCTTTGAAAGCACTTTCAAAACTATTTGTATTTGGTGCAATATTCCTTACACCATAACTCCTGATATTTCCGAAGAAATTTTCTAAAGGATCTTGGTTTAGGTTTCTTGTTAACATTGCATCAAAGCCATATTTACCAGACAACACATTCCAAAGAGCTTCCATACCCTCAATTGTCTTTATTAAATTTGTAATAGAAGGAACAATCGTCTCAGTTAACCGCATTTTGTCTCCAACTTTATTTTTTTTAATATATCTGACAGTTTTCAAAACTTCTTTGGCTTTTACCCACAATTCATGATGTGATGAGTTACGCTTTACAGGTCCCTTATAAACTTTGCCATTTGGTATATTTAAACTGCTTACGTTTAAACTGTCAAACAAATTGTCGATTAAGAGAACAAAGTCCACTAATTGTCTACAGTCTTCGGGAAGATCTCCCCTAGCCGTCAAATGTTCAGTCACTACAGCCATACTGTGACTAAACAATTGTGTGGCTGATTTAACGCGCATTTTATTGATTCTTTCTGGATTTATATGGTCTTCAGTGATCTTGTCCAACAGTCTCAATTCATTATATGATTTGTCAGCTTTATACACCATTCCAAAATATTCCCATTTTATAATTTTTTCTACATTATTTGTCGTATATTTTAAATCTTTAGTCAATAAATTATTCCTAAGACCTTTAATTAGATGAGGTGTATCAAATAAGGGTATAATTTTTTTTCCTTTTATACAAAATATGTCATGGCGCCACTCTTTTTCTTGGCGTAAGAAGGTAGCTTTGGTGTCTGTGACCAAATCTTTTATGGCGCCAACATTTATTGCACTTTGGTCACAAACCGTGTTAGTTATGATCAGACCCGCATTAAGGGTATGCTCAACAACCGTCTTAATCATCATTTTCAATTGATGTCTTTTTAAATTATTAGTAAAAAAATATGCAACTGGTTGTTTAAAATTGTATTTTATACCCTTCACCATAAAAACTAGAACATGGTCAGTAAATGTATTTTCTTGGTTATTGGAAAACCCTTCGAATTCGTCTTTTTGACTATTGTAAAATATTTGAGGTGTTATAGACATTTCGTCAAATATCAAGCTGCATAATCTATAATGGATGTCCTTTTCTCTTAATGTCTTTTTAATTTTTTCAAATATGACAGGGTTTATTCCTGGATTTATTTTTATTTTGCTTAGTAAGCGCTTCATATTTTTACTTGATGGTAATGTAAATAGTCTGTACAAAAGCTTATAACATTTTGGACTTTTTTTAAACAGAGACAATGCTAGTATTTTCTCATCTATTGAGAATCGCCTACCCTTAGGTTTATATTTTGATTGCTTCTGCATACTTAGAAACAATTGTGCTGGTTTCGTTAAGTAACTTTGAATGTGCTTAAAAGCAGCTCCTTCACTCACTTTCTCTACATTCTGAAGGCGTTTTTTAAACGACTGTCCTTTCTTGCGTAATCTGTATACTTCATTTCTCAGGTTTCTAATTTTCGTTTTATATGTACTTAACTCAGTTTTGAAAGTGGGTCTTCTAACAGAAGTGGCTAAAACATTAAAAAAAACATTTTTTAATTAAAAATAATAGGAATTTAAAGAATTCGTTTTGTAGGGATACCTAGGAATAGGGTATCAAATGGATATAGTAGAAATAATAGTATTAATATTAGAAAAAACAAACTACAGCAAATCGAAAACACAAAATGAATAGTTGAACATCAGGTGTCAAGTTACAAGCAGGTAAGTTTTAAGTAATACCAACGATTTATTCTATATGATACTTGTCGAAAAGTACTCATTGGGTAAAAGTATCAAATGCAAAATATTGAGCACAAAAGATAAAAAAATTTAAATATGTATTGTCTAACACTCATAATGATATGTGTTGACTAACACTCATAACACAAGCAAATAATTTGCTTACTTTGGGGTTAGTTTAATTAATGTGATTTGTCCAGTGATATTATTATTTTTACGTTTATATGAAAGATTTTAATAATGACATGTTCTCTATTCGCAGACAAAGTTGTGCAGGTCAGCTAGTGATACAATAATTACAATATAAAAAAAACATTAACGCCGATATTTTTTCGAATTGCTTCTGGGCTGGTGTCGGCATTGATCACATGAGGTCCCAGGTTCGATTCCCGGGTTGGCCAGCAAAATTTGTTTTTTCAGTTTTCTGATAAAAACATTGCCTGGGAGTAGTGACGTGCCCGGTTGGCGATAGGCTTGCCACCTATCACATTGTGGAACTAAGTATCTTCGGTTAATTGTGGGTGCACTTGTTGTACCTCTGCCTACCTCTTCGGAGATACGAGCGTGAGGATATTTAAAAACATTTTTTAAGTACTTTGTATTAGTTCTTAATTTTCACAAGTTTCCTACTTTTGTCTGCCTCAAGATCTAGGGGTTAGTCTATTCCACTCACATTGTGAGGTCAGTGTTATGGTCCCAGGGTCTGGCAAGCTTTATTGAGGCCAAGTGTGATGGTGGTGAAATAACACCCGCATGTTTTGGATATGCCATGGCTATCACTTTTTAAAATCAGATATTTAATATTCATAAAATAGGCCTGTGTAGGTCCGTTTACTACTTGTTGATCCAGGCTCGTGCCATTCTGCCAGGCAGATCGTAAAAGGCGACTGATTGGCTATGCAAGTTACTACCATCACGGCTACTAGGTGGTAGAGTTCTGCATTGTCTCACCCGAGTCTGGTACCTCGGCTTTATCTATCAAAGCGTGCATGTGGCTGTCTTGTATTTCGGTTTGGAGAAAAAGGTAGCTGGTAAAATTATGCATATCGCATTCGAATTCGCCACAAGATAGCAACGCACTATTAACATCTTTGGTGTCAACATGCGATAGTTGTCTCTTTCCATCAGGAGACCCGTCTGCTTGTTTGCTATCTTATGATATAAAAAAAAGATTTGCAGTTTTTTAATGTAAAAGAGAGCTCTTCTGTATGAAAAGTCAAGAGTTTTCAAGATTTAGTGACTTTATAGATAAAAAATATACTTTAAATATCTGTGAATTACCTAGATATGTTTTTTTTCCTCCACTGTTATTTGTGAGCACAGAGTAATTATGTTCTTGCATTATTTTATCAGCCATACCGAAATTTATTCCTGAAAGAAAAAGTAAGTTTTTTAATTTATTCAAGAATCAATAAGTCCCATATTCTTTAGAGTAGCGTTAAAATAGAATAATTGCTAGATTACCTATGTTATTAGTTATTACTAGAAATGTGCCGAATATTTATTTAGTATTCATATTCGGCTGAATAATTCTGTTTTGGTGCTGAATATTTGGTTCGAGATTTTTTATTTGCTTGGCAACACAACATGGTATAGAATTAAGACAAAACTTCATATGCAAGATTAATGGTATAAGTCAAAGAAATCCTACGAAGTCAAAATTAAATTTAAATCAGCACTTATTTTTAAACCTCAAAATAATATATTTAAAACACAAATCAATATATTTATCTCTTAAACTATAGTCAACATAATAAGGTAAGCTTATATCAAATGACCCTGAAAGTAGCAGCCAGCTGCCAGAAATAAAAGTTAGGGGTATCTCTGCATTGAAGCGTTTCTTTAGTTAAATCAATAAAAAAATGTTTTGCACATTATTATAAGTTAGTATTTTATACCAGACTTTTGTAATTTATACTAGGACAATTAACATAATTAAATGTTCATTATCCTAATAAAAAAATTAACTTTATTTATTCTAGGTGGTGCACTAGTTGTAGGCACCACCTATAACTTCTTCTGCCTTAGATCATAGTAGTGATTACTTGATAACCAGAAATTTAAAAAATGATTGTTTAGCTATTAGTATCATAGAAATAGTACACTGGACATAAAACAAGGAGGGTATGTTGAAATCACAATCAATAGATTAATTTTAAATCCTAATTTTACTCATTCCCTGACAGGCGGAACGAAGTTCGCCGGATTAGCTAGTATGTATTTAAGTTAAGGTAAGAAGTTTATTGTCAATATCTTATAATTATAATAAATTACCCGAGGAAGAAGGAAGTTCTGCAGCAAGTTGGTTATTAACAGTATTAAGCTCTTGCAATGATGATATTTCACTGGATGGTCCTGAAACATTATTAATGTTTTATTTGTAATTACCCTGGGAAAATTTGCTACCTTAAATCTATAAAAGATTCTATCAGATGCATATGAAGTAAAATCCCAAAATATTATTTTGTTTCAAAAAACATTTGTTCTTTAATTGCAGCCAAGATCAATGACTGTAGGTTTTTCTTATTTTCTTACTAGCTGACACGCGCAGCTCCGCCCACGAGTAGATTAATATGTCGTCTAGATAGCTTTTCATACAAATTTCATCCCCTATTTCAACCCTTTAGGGATTGATTTTTGAAAAAAAAAATAGCCTATGTTTGACCCCGACTCTTCAACTACTTCCATGTCAAATTTCATGAAAATCGGTCCATCGGTTTAGCCGTGAAAGCGCAACAGACAGACAGACTTTCGCATTTATAATATTAGTATGGAAGTATGGATATCCACAGCTATGGTATGTAAGGTCAATTTTAGCCTTTTATGAAAAATAGATGAAAATTTTTTTTAACTAAAATAGGTCTTAGAAAACAGTAGGATTATAAATTGTAACAGATCCTTTAATGCATGATGAATCTTACCATCAGGACAGCAGTCTGCTTATTTGTCTTCCTATGTATAACATACTACCATACCATAATAACCATAATAAAAACCAAAAAATGTTATATATATAAAAAAAAAATACATTATGCCAATTTCAGAATATCAAAATTTTCTATTTAAACATAAACATATATACATCAAACAATTTACTATACAGAATATAATGTTCTTATTGGGAAGAATAAACCTTATCTGTCACAAATCTCACTTGAAATCTGCTAATGGCTCCTATGTCGATTGCAAGATATGTTTAAACAAAAAAAAGGATAGAAAACAAGCAGATGGCTCTCCCGATGGAAAGAGACAACCCTCATTATTCACTGATAGGTAATGATATTAATCTTTTCATTTTGAAAATTATAACAATTGTTAATTCATTGTACTATTGTAATTGTTATTTCATTAGTGGTCACTATTCCTTATAGTGATTATGTTAAAAATCTGGGTGTTTATATAGATAATACTCTTTCTTGGACCAAGCAGATTCAAGAGATTAGTAAAAAATTTTTTTGTAGTTGGAGTTCTCTAAAGCGTCTCAGGTATTTCCTTCCGATTCCTACCAAGATTATGCTGGCTGATTCGTTACTTCTGTCTATTTTAGATTACGCGGACGCTAGTTTTGTAAATCTCTCCTTAGAACAGATTAATAAACTTGAGCAACTCCAAAATCTATGTATACGATTCATATTTGGTCTGCGCAAATATGATCACATTTCCGAATTTCGCATCATGCTCAAATGGTTACCAATTCATCTTCGTCGGAATACACATATTCTCTCACAGCTTTACTGCATTCTTTATGATCCAAATTCTCCTGTATATTTGAAGGAAAGATTCACTTTCCGTATCAACCAAGGCAAATATCTGAGATTGGCTAACAATCGTTCTCTTTTAATGCCAATTCAAAATACTAATTATTACAGCCGTTCATTCACTTCTCAAGCTGTGACACTCTGGAATTGTCTTCCTGAGGATATTAGGAAAGCGCCGAGTCTAAACATTTTCAAGAATATGATTAAACGTCACTTTCTATACACCTAATTGTAATTTATCCATTTTATGTAATGTAAGTAGTTTACGTATTACCAGTAATCTGTTTGCTTATTTTTATTTTTTTTGTTATTTTATATTATTGGAATGTTGTCTTTATTTCTTTTAGAAGCAAAAACTATAAATGTACTCGTGGTTAGCACCACTTTTAGAATATATTATTATCCTATCCTTAAGGTTGTCTGGAAGAGATCGCTTTTTTAGTGATAAGACCGCCTTTGTGTAATCTAATATATGTAGAAATAGTCATGTGTGTTGTATATTTTGTCATTTACTTTTGGTGCACATTAAAGAGTTATTGTATTGTATTGTACTAAAAATATTTTTGTCGCTTACCAGGTAAATAAAGCGTTGGTACAGCCAGTGCATTCAAACGCTTAAAACGATTCCTGTGTTCCACAATGAAATGAATATCACAAATCTTTTTTTTCTTGTAATATTCATAATCCAATGAAGATTCCAATTTTCCTCCAACAAGACGTACCCAAGTGTTAAAACGTTCAGGAAATTTGACAGGATTTGGAAAAGAGTGCATAATTACTCCTGAAACAAATATATTCTCATTGAAAAATATATAAACACAATATTATTTTCATACAGTTCTACATATACAGTATATAAAGAAAACCCTGTCCGATCCGAAAGAGGCATATAGGTTGATTAAAGTCATTACTGAAAAAATATTAAAATTACTTTATGAAAATCTGAAAATAAAAAAGATATTGTTTTTTTTAATATTCGTATTCTTACTTATATCTCCCTACAGTTAAGCAAGTATTATAAAAATGACAACACATTGTTGCTGTTTCATTGTTTCGCTTTGGCGAAGGCAGTCTTCATTTTTCAGCTTTTTATAAAGAAGTTTTAAAAGCGCAGCATGACCTTCGGTGGCAAACGACTTGCGCGGCATTCTTTGATAATAGAATTTATTTATTTGTAGGTGTTGTCATATGTAATGCATGAAAATACCGTTTAAGATTACTTTTTTATTGGCAAAACTAATTAATTAATATCCATAAAATAATTAAACATATGTAACTGATTACAGGACCAAATTCAATTATCTGATAGGGTTTTCTTTACACGCTGTATAGTTAAAGCATGTGTATAACTCATAAGACTTTTTACAATATAAATGTATTGCCTAATTTGCCCATTCATACTGATATCACTCAGGCCCCTTTAGTTTCTAGTCTTATATCGATAGTCATACGTGTTATTTAATTTTTTTTTTATATCCATAAGTAAAATTTTAACTGGTGATAATTAATTATATGCATTTTTAAGTTTTGACCCAGAAAGATATTTATAATATATGTACCTATATCTTTGTTTTATAACAAAGGGAACTTATATAAGTTAAAACTTGTTATTGTTAAATCATAGCCAGCCAATAGAACATCATTCCATGGTGTAATTTGTGATAAGTCAGTCAATCAGATTGTTCCATAACAATTGTTTCTAGAGATATTGAAAATCCTTATTGAACTAAATAGATTTTTAAAAGAATAAAATGGTAAACAAATATTTTTCTAAAGGAAAAATAAAGAATACAATAGTTATATTAACATATTCTTTTTTCACACTCATAACAGGCTTTTGAAATGAGTAAATGTTTTTTTGGTTTGCCTGAAAGTTTTTATATATATTTCACAATAAAAATTTCAATTTACTACATGTCGAAGAAACTAAAATGTGAAACATTGGTCTTTTACATTATAAACTTAAATTGTTGGCTACATAAAAATATTAGTTTATCTTTGTTTTCACTTAAACTAAAGAAAAAGTTTACAGCCTAACAACTATTTTTAAATGAAATGAAATTTATTTGCAAGAATATGGGTGTTGTATGTTAATAACAATGAATTAAAGGCTACCAATATATTCTGCCATGATGTAGTGTACAAATATTTAAAAATTATTCACACATTTGTATTTCTAAATTATTTTTATTTGCCAAATTAAATAATCTTTTATTCTTTATATGCACTTCTGATGAATCAATTTCTTTAAAATTACTATTAGATCAGAATGCGGCTACTTACTAAGAAGATCCGGCAGAAGATACTTAGTGTTATGTTCTTATTAGAAATTTACAAAGTTATTTTTATAATTTATAAAATAAATTACTAATCAAATGGATTAAACAAACTTCTACCAAACATGGGAAACATTTTTTTTAAATTATTAACCTTTAACAATCTACCTTGCAGAATGGCAGATTGCTTATTATTGAGAGGCTGCCTAGACCAATACGGTGATTGTATTTTTAAGAAAATATTCAATTTTCTCACTAAATCATAGTGAGACATTTAAAAACTATTTGAAAAAGATATAATTCATTCACTACAGCAATAGGTGTTTGTGTGATATGGTTATCACATTTTTTAGTATATAATAATGTGTATTACTAAATATTAAAATTCTAATTATAACAGACTAGCAGTTACTTGCAGCTTCATTGACGTGACCAAAAATCATCACTTCCATTTACTTAGTTGGGTAAAAAGTAGCCTAAGTTACTTCTGGATAGTATATCTTTCTAATGGTAAAAGAATCTTTACAATAGGTCCTGTAGTTTTCGAGTTTATTCATTACAAATATACAAAGGTTTTTTTCTCTATAACAGCGTTTCCCATTTGCCGGGTTGTGACCCGGTACCGGGCTATAAAAAAAAAACCAGGTTGCAACATTCCCACCTTGCTTTTAAAATATTACCTACTATAGATCGACACAACTCTTTTTTTTTATATCATAAGATAGCAAACAAGCAGATGGGTCTCCTGATGGAAAGAGTCAACCATTACCTATAGACACCAAAGGTGTTAATGGTGCGTTGCTATCTTGTGGCAAGGTCTAATGCCACATGCATAAGTTTACCGGCTACCTTACCCTCCAAACCGGAACACGACAGTGACAAGCACTGACACTATTGCGGCAGGAATAGGTAAGGCAGTGGTACCAGACCCGGGCGAGACAATGCAGAACTCTACCGCCTAGTAGCCACGATGGTAGTGACTCGATAGCCAATTGGTCGCCTTTTACGACCTGCCTGGCACAACGGCAGTTGGCCTATTCTTCAAAGGAGGCCGGAAAATTCGTAAGCGTTGAGTGATGACAAAATAGGCAACATCAAAGTATGTAGCAATAATTAAACCTTTTTACTATTATTAAATATGTGTTATTTCACCTAATAGAACCAGCTTGGGTTTAAAAGTATTAAGTGGGTCACCAAGGGGCAGTGTGAAAATTACCGGGCCATATCAAAACAATGTTTGGGAAACACTGCTCTATAACATTAGTATATAGTATAGATAGTATAGATACGCAGAGAAATTGAAAGAAAATAATGTTATTTTATAAACACAGCCTTCATTCTTAAAAATTGAATCTTTACTTTCAAGATGAATTATGTTTTACAAAGACAAATTAGAAAGTACATTATGAGAATATGAGATATAAGATTTATTGTACCTTATGTCTGTACTATTTTGTAAGAAACTAGACAAAGACAATAGTTATATGTGGGGCTGACGAGACGACAACAAAACTAAATTGTATTTATAAACATAATGGAATTTAGCGAGAGGTTATGTTAACTTACCGGTATCCTTACATCCAAAAGCGCACCGATGAGGCATCGTTGACTTGATCGTTAAGTACACTTGTAGCACAACTTAGCGTCCTTTCGCAAATTAAAACTCACTTATACAAAGTTTTAGCGTCCTTTCGCAAATAACAACTCCCTAACAAAAAGTTTTCGTAAGATCCAACCAAGTCCACCAACAAATTGCCTTGGCTTTTCTTAAGCTGAGATTAATCAAAAGCTAGACGGAGGAGACAACTCAACTCGACGTCTGCAATGAATTAAGCACTCAGGATACGAAGAATCACAAAAAATAGACACAAAATTTCACACAAGCGTATGCGCAAAACAAGGCGGCCATTTTTTGTGATAGATTTTATCTATTTAATGTCAGATGTCACGTTTTGACATGCGCCATTCTCTAGATGTCAAATTAGTTCCTGTTACAAAAAATAGATATCGACGCTTTCTATGCGACCATTGGTTGTCAATGGGACTGTCCCAGGGCTGGTTATTGGTTACTGGTTAGTCAGTCACAGTAGGTGTCCCGTGTCAGTAAATTTCAATAATTTCTGCAATTAATGTCATGTGATAAGGAGCAAAACAGAAGTAATAAAAATAATAATATAAATAAAATTATTCATATTGTGTGTGTTTGATAATTTTAACTAAGGTATGGGTGTGATTATTATAAAAGCGACAGTTACTATAATTGCGAGAATGTTTGTGCTCTGTTTTATAGTATGAGTTTTATCTCTATTTTAAGGATTATGTTATCTGGCAATGGTATATACCTACCTAAATGCATAGTCTTTTTTATCGGCCTAATAATTTTATTAGGCTCACAAGTTCGCATCGTGATTTAAAAATGATAGGTGTGAGTAGTGAGTAATACAACACACCCTCCTTGCAGTCCAGTAACAGAGAAATACACAATAACCAGGCGAGTCGTCACAGGATCCTACTATCTAGTGGTGATGGTTGACGACCACAGAACAATATACTCTTAAATCTTAATTGACGACTGACGACGGTAGTCCACTACGGACTACCATGTCAGTGCCATGTTTAGCCTTTGGTCGCCTCTAACCAGTATCTAACGATCTGTCTAGATAGAACGCAGAGAATCTTTACTGAAAAAATAAAGGTCGACCAATACGGTAAATTCTTGGTTGTGCTATATGCATATTACCCCGATAAATAACTTTGACTTTTTGACCGCCTCGTTGGTCGAGTAGTTAGCGACCCTGACTACGCTATCGACGGGGCTCGGGTTCGATCCCCGACGGGGACAAGCATATATGTTTGTATTTCCGGGTTTGGGTGTTTATTAAATATATTCTAGTATTTATTATATATGTATTTCTATGTATTAGTATCGTTGACTAACACCCATAACGCAAGCAAATAATTTGCTTACTTTGGGGTTAGATCAGTAAGTGTAATTTGTCCCCCGAATATTTATTATTATTATTATTTTGACCCATTTCTGTATCAAAAGTTTATATTATACCTATTGTTTCTAAAACCCTTTATCAAGATATATAGGTAGCTAATCCCGTTTTCCGGGTGTCGGATTACTCTTAGAAAGGGGCATGATCCAACATAAGCAAACCTTCATCTCTAGATTTATCCGGGTCCACTAACGTAATCATAATCAGCAGAACTTTCCCCGTGTTGGTTCCGGGCTCCTTTGAAAAATAGACCAGCCGTTCTGCCAGGCAGGTCGTAAAAGGCGACCGATTAGCTATGCAAGTCACTACCATCGTGGCTACTAGGTGGTAAAGTTCTGCATTGTCTCGCCCGGGTCAGGTACCACCGCCTTACCTATTCCCGCCGCAATAGCCTCAGTGCTTGTCGCTGTCGTGTTCCGATTTGGAGGGTAAGTGGTGGTTATACATGTGGCATTAGACCTCGCCACAAAATAGCAACGCAACATTAACATCTTTGGTGTCTATAGGCGATGGTTGACTCTTTCCATAGCATCTGCTTGTTTGTTATCTTATGATAAAAAAAACTTTATACAACAAAAAACTTTTTACAAGTTACTTTGACACGTCAACATATTTTTAAAACTACTACCGGATCGGAAACGCGGCCACGGTGTATTTTGCGGTGCGTATGTACTACAGTAGGTACATTTACGTTACTAGTTTGGGTTCATTGTTTAATGTAACCGACTATGTACGTAAATGGTGACTTGCTATCCGTGTGGCAGGCAATGAAAATCAAATGCATAAGTTTACGACAGCGACAAATACTAACGCTATTGCGGTGGTACTAAAACCCCGGCGAAATGTTGCAGAACTCTACCACCTAATCAGTAGTCACGATGTTCGTGACAGGTATTAGCCTTTTACGAGATGCCTAGCTGTAAGGAAATTCATTATTCTTCAAAGGGACCCGGAGCAACACGAGGAAAAAGTTTTAAAAAGTAATTCTTAAGTAGTTTTTAACTTATTTTTATTAGTAGGTACACAAAAGTAGTCTGCAGAGGTTATTGGTACCACTTTCAGTACATGTCGAACCTTGGGATGAGCAATTCATTTTGTATAAGTTTTTCAATTTATATGACAAATGTCACGCCCGGTTCCCTTGCGGGGTGCCTACCCCACAAGGGTAAAACCGTACGTCTAGAGACTTTCTGGTTCATCGCGTATTACTGGTTTGTTGGTTGGCGAGATGAGTGGTAATTCCTATCGCCACATCTTAATGGCCTGAATAAAGACTATTTTGGATTTTCGAGATAGAACCTCAATAACACTTTTGCCTGACTCGGGGCCTTATGATCTGGGCCGAATAGACTACCCCAAGGTGTTATTTATTTATAATAACGTAGGTACTAGTTGGGTAATCGAGCGAAGCTCGGATGATATTGTTTCATAGGAGAACGGATTATCACGGAGAGGACATTTACTGAGATCAATTTTATTAGCAAGACTATTTAAATATAAAATTTCGTCATAATCGTTTTGATGAAATCAAATTGAACCAATGAAATTCGTACCGATAGGATTTTCGCCACAAAGATAGCAACGCACCATATACATCTTGTGCCTAGAGGTGAGGGTTGTTTCTTTCCATCAGGAGAACCATTTGCTTGTTTGCTATCTTATGATAAAAAAAACTTTATCTTCTATATGCCCTTCATTGAACTTTGTACGTTTTGCACTTTTCTGTATGTATGAGCGAGTCCCTAAGTAGATTATTAGGTTTAGATTAACAATTGGATAACGATAGGTGGGCTGCAACTGGAAAACCGTCTGCTGGGTCCGCTAGTTAAGTCAATATGTGTATAAATATGCCCTATAGATTCCAAAACGGCTGGCACGATTCTGATGAAATTTTTAGTGGGTAAGTAATCCTGTGACGTTTGAGGCTAACAGTAGATATTGTTTCAAATTGCTAAACATATATGTAATTAATAATTATACGTGCTACTCGTAATACTCGTATGAAGCCGGGGCGATTCGCTAGTGGTTTTATACTTTGCAAGATATGGAGTCATGCAAAAATCATTGTGTTATCTTGCCACGCAGCTATGTATGCTCACGTCGTGGTTGCAGTTTGCACCTCTTTTCGTGACTGCGTGTTTTTCTGATATAATTAAATATCTAAAGGTAAAGTCACCTTACGACATAAGGTACTGAGAATATAGTGAGGTGGAGAATGCTTGGTTAATCGTTTGGCTAGTTTTGCTTGGGTAATGTTTTTAGAAAAACTAAAGAGCTTGTTTAGAACGAATTGCTTAAAATATGATCATCAGTTTTTTTTTAATGTTTTATCTCGAGATTTATACCCAAGACTTAACCGTCTGTACAAAAGCCGGTTTCGCCAGACCAATGTAGCGAACAAAGAGTTAACACATCTATAATAGTCATGCTTCATCATTGTTTCTGCAAGAGAATCTTAGTAAAACATTTTTATTGGGTTAGGTTATACAATTTTTTTGCATCTGCAGGCAGTCGAGCAAGTGGGCCATCTGATGGTAAGCAATCATCACTTCCCAAAGTTTGTTGTTGAAAGTTTGCGACATAAAATAGCCAATCTGATGCTGGCTTCTGAAAACTTTGTTGATCCTCCTCTTAAAAATCCTAGTATTTTTGACCTTTGACTGCCCTGTTGTTCAAGTTAGCGAATCTAACTAAGAATCGATGGGGCTTGTCCCATCCAACTAATCGTCAATATAGTGTGAATGGAATCTCTCACCACAGCGTGTAGTGCGATGTAGAACATGGACGCCGACACTAAATTAAATAGTTCATCAGAACACTCCCCAGAAAACGTGTTAAAGAGAGAAGGAAAATGTGTCAAAAACTATAGACGTAATTGCGAAAATTGCAGCATAATACTAACATACTTACTGGAACATAGAATACAACTTCAATATAACAGACGCTATCTTTTTCATTTATTGACGCGGAGTTATCAGTATGTATTGACGTAGAGATTTTAAAATAACTTATCATAAATGGTGTTCATCCAAAATTCATGCCGTGTGGGCGTGAACACGGTAGTCAAATAACTACGGAAAGGTCAAGAACAACAAGACACACATTTTTAAGCTTGTCATTTTTACTATAATTTATGACAATCAATTTAAAATTATCTATAAATAAATAAATATTCACGGGACAATAAACACTTACTGAAATAACCCCAAATTAAGCAAATTATTTGCTTGTGTTATGGGTGTTAGTCAACGATACTAAATAGAAATACATATATAAATACTAGAATATATTTAATAAACATTCAAACCCGGAAAGACAAACATATATTGCTTGTCCCCGTCGGGATCGAACCGGAGCCCCGTCGATTGCGTAGTCAGGTTCGCTAACCATTCGACCAACGAGGTGATCAATGATTATTAATTTAGATTATATTTTTTATATCATAGGAGGATTAGTGAAAAGCTTATGGCTCTTCTGACCAGAAGAGATAGAACATTGCCTATAGATACCACATGTGTAGCTGCGTTTTAGATTTTTTTATGGAAGAGGGGGCAAATGAGCAGGCGGTGCACCTGATGTTGAGTGACCACCGCCGCCCATGGACATCCGCAATACCAGAGGTCTTGCAGTGGCGTTGCCGACCTTTTAAAATGAGTAAGCTCTTTTCTTGAAGGTCCCTATGTCGTATCTGTTCGAAAAAACCCCTGCCGGTAATTCATTCCACAAAAGAGTAGTGCGAGGCAAAAAGTGCCGGGAGAATCGCACGGTTGTGGAGATTGTGAGGGTGGAATTTCAAATTTTGACGTGATGTCCGATGATGGAATTCGGCAGCAGGAACTAATTCAAACAACTTGTCGGATTAATTCCTACGATAAATACGATTGAAGACGCAAAGTGAACCTACGTCTCATCGCAATGCAAGAGTCAAGCCGATTCGAAATAGCCTGGTCGACAATGATTCGAACCGCTCTACGCTGAATGCGATCAAGGAGGAAAAGAAGAGGAAGATGCTGGTACTGGGGAACTCCCGCCCAGAATAAGGAACAGTAATCCATGTGAGGCCGAATTCGTGCCTTATAATGTTAAAGGCGATGGGGCCGACAAAAAGTACTGTCTCTCTTTTCTGGAAGCTAAAGTAGCCTTACCTTACAAATGAGCGCGAAACTGAACGTAATTTGATATGTCGACTTTCAGAATTTCGACACTGAGACTGTCAGGGCAGAATCCACAAATCAAGGTGATACGACAAAGTGTCTTTTTACCGGTGAACACGCAAAACTGTGTCTGTGTTTATTTGGTACTAGCTGTTGCCCGCAACTTCGTCCGCGCGGACTTCGTTTACTCCGCACAGCCCCTCACCCGTAGGTGATAGCGTGATAATATGTAGGCTATATGTTGACCCGAACTGTTAGTAATATTAATGCAAAATTTGAAGTAAATGCATGCAGTAGTTTTTAAGTTTACCCCGGACATACATACAGACAAAAATTCTAAAAATTATATTTTTTGCTTCGATATCGACTGTAGATCACGCCCCAAGTATTCTTTAAAAAAATATTCAATCTACAGTTTTGACTTTCCAACGATTTTATTATATGTAATATAGATAAAATCGGAAACTTCCCCAAAAGCTATCTTAAACCTAGCGCAGATTTAAAATCAAATTTGGAAACTCTGCCACTCCATTTTTTTTTTAAAGGAATTAGACACGAAATTGTACTTAAATGTTTTAAATGAAATGATTTTATTTGCTTTGAACAGAGGCATAAGACAGCTCTCGATCGAATGGCATGCAAAAATAAAATTTGTTTAATGTCACCAAGTAAATGTATCTTTTTATCAAATTATTTAGATTATGCAGTTAACATTTTCTATTATATATTAAGATTATTATCAATAAAAATTCGGTAAATTGAATAATTAATACTTTTAACTAACTTTATATTTTTTACATATTTGAATTATATTTAATGAATTTTACATTTAACAAAAATCATATTCATATTTGGAGGCGAAATTATTAGCTACTAAAACGATCGTTCGCCCATATTATTTCCTTATAGTTTAGCAAAAGAAAAAGTGTAAAATAAAACAAACAAATTAACATTAAATTTTATTCAGGACTAAACATTTAAAACTAAAGGTACGACACATTTAAAACTAAAATCATTATTTAAAGCTATCCTACAGCAAAATAAATGCTCCGCTCCGAATAACATTCTTCCCTTTGCCAATTGTGGAACCCAGTGAAAAATGCTTGTGTGAAACTCGGTTAAAGAAAAAAAAAACCATTGATGTTATTGGCTACGAATGTAAATATTCTATAATCCACGTTATCTATTGATTAGCCTATTCGGCTCGGTTTCTGAAGCCCTTAACCAAGCCTCGATTCCGACTCCATCCTAGTCGAAGTTGGAAGAAAACCACAGACTTAAAAGAAAAGAAAAGAGCTGTTCTAAGAGAACTGCTTAATTTTAAAAACAATAATAGAATTAATTCCATTTCGGAGTTCCACAGATAATATTCTAAATCAACTTATTGCTTTCCAATGGTGAACTTGGAGATGCCTTCTAAAAGGTTGATGTATGCAGCGTGTTCGTAAGACGTACTGAAATCGGACAGCTTCTGGACAAATTCATTGCTGATCCCTTTCTCTTCTAGAAGATTCATGAGAAGATCGTACAAGTACTGGAACAAAAGATACAGTGATAAGCCGTCATCACCACATACCTTGTAGATAAGTGCATCTATAATTTTTTAACACTAAAACAGTAGCAACCGACTTCCCATTTCCTGTCTATCCTGAACCCTGCGTCAGCTCTTTACCAAATTAAATTGGGACCAAATCGGGGAGTGGGCACACTTCCCGTTTTGTCTCAAACAAGAATAAATTTCCAAAATCAGTTCACAAATGACCGACTTCTCAAGTAACAAACATAAAAAAACATACGACCAATTTGATATCTTTTGAGAAGTCTGTTGGAAACACACATATAATAAAGATATAAGCATCAATGCTGATGCTTCGGTAGACGTAAAAGTTTGCGGAAGTGCAAAATAACTTGCTTTCTTCGATTGAATAATGGATTTCCGCAAAGTAATGCTTGAATCTACAAAAAATAACGCAACAGACTTATCTCATGTATGATATTATTATTATTAGTACGGATTTATATGGTATTAAAATCTAAGTTAACATGGAGTTTTACCATGTGCCGGTGATATTCAGTGTTCAAAGTATTATAGTGCGCACGGAACTAGTTGGCCGCGCCTTAGGTATGTGAACGGTGGGGCGGAGAGGCAGGGGCGCTTGCTGTCATTACTCAGTGCGGTGCCGTACTTTGCGACGGCAACACGCGTTGAAAGTTCCGGCTAGTTTAGACAAAACGCACATAAGATTGCAATAGCGAGATGAGTCCGCCGATAAAAAGACAATCTAAGGAAATAATATTTAAAGTGCATACATTTTTTTAATAAACGGAAAGCCGATGTCAATAGTTTAGAATATAAAACTGATGCGAATATACATAAACTAGTAGCAGAAGCAACAGGGATATCAGAACGAAGTGTTAAGGAGAGTGATTGCTGAAAGTAAAAAATCGTTGCAAAATACAGGGGAAGCAAGATTTAGTTCTCCACGTAGACCAAAAGAAATAAAAAAGAAAATACAAGTTGATGACTTTGATTTAGCAGTGATAAGAAGAAAAATAAATCAGTTTTATACGGTAGAGAAAAAAATTCCAAGTCTACGAAAACTAAATGCTGTGTTAAAAGAGGATAATATTTTAGACTGCGGATTGACTTTTTTAAGAACACTTTTGCACAAACTGGGATATTCATTTAAAAAATGTAAATCGAAGAGATGCCTTTTAATAGAGAGACCAAATATTGTTGAATGGCGAGTGAAATATATGAGGGCTATAAGAAAATTCAGAGAAGACAAACGAAATATATTCTTTTTGGACGAAACTTACGTTAACCAAAGTCACAATGTCCAAAAATGTTGGCAATCTTCGTCGGAGCCTGGAATTTATACAGATATAGGCAAAGGAAGGCGTTTGATAATAGTTCACGCTGGTAGCCGGAACGGGTTAGTTGACGATGCTTTGCTAATTTTTAAATCAGATTCAAAAACGGGGGATTATCATGGAGACATGAACTCTACAAATTTTTACAACTGGGTTGATCAAAAATTAATACCTAAACTTCCACCTAACTCAGTCATAGTTATGGATAATGCTGCCTATCATTGTGTGCAAGTTGAGAAGAAACCGACTATGTCCAGTTTGAAAATTAATATGCAGAACTGGTTGCAAAATCATAATGTAACATTTTCTCCCACGATGATCAAAGCTGAACTCCTGGGGTTGATTAATGCGACCCAATCAGAAAAAATATTCAAGATTGACGAACTTCTGAAAGCTGCAGGTCATACTGTTCTCAGACTACCTCCATATCATCCAGACCTCAACCCGATCGAGCTTGTGTGGGCTAATATTAAAAATTGCCTGGCCAGAGATCACATTAATGCTACATTGGACGAGAAAATGACAATACTAACAAGGCTATTTTCCGAATTCTCTGCCGAACAATGGCAAAAATGCGATGACCACGTACAAAAAAATGAACAGGAATACTGGAATCATGATATGAAATTTGATACTATGATGGACCAAATCATTATAAGTTTACAAGATGATTCTGAATCAAGTTCAGAGAGTTCAGAATCAAGTGATTCTGAGAATTGAGTTTGTTTGTTTGTTTGAACGTGGTAATCCCAAAAACTACTAAACCGATTTGAATAATTCTGATTTTTATTATATAATACACATATTTAATACACATCCATAACTCATCATTATCTCGTTTCGTGGTCATTTGGAGGCAAAAGCAAAGCTTTCGTCCAAGAAACTTGTTGTTCTGAACAGGGCAAAACAGTCGATTGTTTGCGACTCTACAAGTCACAAATCAGGCTTCATAGGAGTACTGTTCTCATCTTTGGCCAGGGGCTCCACAATACCAGCTCCTTCCTCTTGAACGCATTCAACGCAGAGTGTCTTCAATGCCGATCACGATAAACGTATACTGATGACTCAGCCTGAACTAAATACTTTTCGTAACTTCCACTGACACGTGTTTACTACCAAATTACTGAACTAACATTACAAAGTTCAATTTGTATTTTATTTATTCTTTTCAATAAATGAAAAAATATTGTTCACGATATCTTCAGATTGGTCATCACTGTCTAAGCTCATGTGCATTGCGAGCAGTTGACAACCCGCCCCCTTACCCCTGTCACCACCTAAGGCGCGGCCAACTAGTTCCGCGCGCACTATAGTATGGATATTTGAAAAGTCCCGAATATGAAAGTTTCAATCAGGTTTAAAATAACCTTATTCATGAAAAAAATATAACTCTAAATTCACGAAAAAGTAACATAAAACATTTTACACAGCGAATCACACTATCAAACTTTTATTAATTTATTTATTAATAAGCCATACCATCGAATTTTTATAGTATTTATTACAAATTAAAATACATTAAAAAATAAGGTCGTATGAAAACACATTGTATAAAATTATAGGTACTTACACATAATAAATATATATAAAGAAGCTATTGGTAAAGTTAAAGCTGTATGTGAAGTACAAAAAAATAAAAAGATTATGTAATGTTTTTAATTTTTCTCGAAACTGGATAAATGGGAGTTGAAATATAGTAACTTTTTCTGATATATTATTGTAAGTAGCTTTTAAAGAATAAAGTAGCGAAAGAATTTTTGACCATGACAACGTATTTAACTTGGTATACTGATCAAATATAAAAAATATACAATATATAGATATATTAAAATAAATTTGAAGTAGTTTGTGTAATTGTATACATATAAAGATTTTATGTAATAAGTTGAAAAAAAATCATTATATAAATTTAAAAAACAAACACATTAAAGAAATATTCCTTAAAACATAAAATTAAAAATAGCATAATCGTAAAAAAATAATAAAAACAAAATTTACATAAATCAAAAATAACAAAGACAAAAATAAATGCAAACAAAATATCTAAAACTCTCAAAAACTGGAAATGTAACATTTCATTGAATATTTCCCCACAAATGTCGGAAATAACTTCAAATTCATGTATCAATTTTCCCCATATTTGGCACTTGAACTCTACATAGTGGTAGAAACAAGTATGGCGGATAAAATGGGGTTACATACCGAATTTATATATATGAGATTCGAACCTGGGACCCGTCGAATGGTATGGCTATACCACCACCTTCACCATAAGGCTAAATGACCAGTAATTGAAATGTCAAAAAATCCTTACGTATATTAAATAATTTATAATTGTAAGAAAAACCCACACAAAAATTTTGATAGCACTTTGTTTTTTAGGGTTCCGAAGTAAACTAGAAACCTTAATAGTTTCGCTATGTCCGTCCGTCCGTCCGCATTCTACTAACTCAGAGGCCCTTTAACGACGCCCCCCGGCTATATATATATATATATATATATATATATATATATATATATATATATATATATATATATATATATATATATATATAATAGCTTATTACCGGTATATACGAATATACCGGTAATAAGTTGTTACTGAGTTTTTCGTGTTATATGTTTTTTCAGCATTTAGAGGTTATGAACATATAATTCACCTTGTAAATTTTTTCTACAATTTTTCTATTGATATTTACAAAGATTGAAAATACTATTTAACTTTATGCAAATGAATAATACGGTTTTAATCTAATTTATACTCTCCGTCGACGAAAAACATATCAAACAAGTGTATTTTGCCTCGATATAAAGACAGCTTAAAAAATTAACTTTCTTTTGAGATACAAAACTATTCGAAATGTAAATAATAATAAAATACTATTTTGTTTTTCCTGAACAATTTGTATTTTCCTATTACCGGAATATTCGCGGGGGCGTCGCTTAGTGCTATTTAGTATGAATATACCTACATATTAGTCACGGCAACAAAATAGTAATATAAATAAAATCCTGAAAACTAATTTTTTATATAGGGTAGCTCCCCTACATGTAAAATGGTGATGTTAACTTTTTAACTTCCCGCTACGTATATGAGGAAGTTACTGATTTTGCCCCGATTTTCTGAAAATACAATTTTTACCAGATCTCCACGTTTTGAGGTTCTAGGAACCTTTTCCGACTATTTTAACCATGACGTCCAGTATGTCTGTGTTTGTGTGTGTGTGTGTGTGTATGTGTGAACAGGTAAGGCGGTAGAACCAAACCCGGGCGAGACGTTACAGAACTCTTCCACCTAGTAATCACGATGGCAGTGACACATATAGCCAATGGTTGCCTCTTACGACTTACCTGGCTGAACGGCATTGGTTTGTTCTTCAATGGAGCCCGGACCAACACGGGAAAAATATTTTTATAAAGGTCTAATTGTTTCAGTTTATTTTTAACTTCGCATTTTTTATAATAAATTTTATGGTAAGTACTAAATATTTGGCTGTTATATAGCCCATATAAAGGTTAAAAACGAAGTTAAGACTATGCCGATTTTAATAGCCACAAACTGGCGATAACTGGACAGCACCTTCTGAATGAAATATCTCCGTATTTATGTTCAATACATAAATATTACTGCATTTCTCTGGAAGGCGTTAATGAACTTCGTTGTAAAAAAAAAATGTTTAGCTTGTAAACGTAGCATTTTTTGTGTACAAGACTGATTTTTAAAAAAACACACTAAATAGCCTCACTTTACTGCACACAAAATTTAACTTAAAAACATTTGCTACAGTTTATGACTAATTATTTTTTTGTAAGAACAAGTTTTATCGTACAAGCGCTTCAAAGTGTTTTTAACATATGTTTCGGTTAAAAGTTCATTGACACACTTCTTAAGTGGAGTAAGCAGCACGTTTTTAGGGATCGAATTCAACTAGGAATCTTTATAGTTTCGCCATGTCCGTCCGTCCATTTGCCCGCAGGTTAGCTCAGCTATTATTAGTACTGGAAAGTGGTAATTTAGTCCGAATCACAGAACAATATACTCCTGGTCCGAATATACATATTAATCATGCCGACAAAGCGGTAAAATAAATAATTGAAAAATATTTTTAAGGTAGCTCCTATACACATAAGATCGAGATGTTTATTGTTTTCCGTGTACTCCAAAGTATGGGGTGTCGCTGGATAGGTATTTAAAAAATATTGCGGGTTTGTGAAAACTGTTTTTCGATCAAGGATCCGTTTGTCAAATTTTAAGCTTAAAAGTGCTATATTTTGTTAATGTCAAATGTCCCCTTCCCCCTCACTCTGTCAACTAAATGGTTGGTTTTTGATATGTAAAAATATCACGGTATTCAAATTCATTATAATATACTCCTATAATGAATTTAAAGACAAAACAATCACGGCTAAGTAGGCTTTTCAAGTTTAAGAGTGATAGTCGACCAACTTTTATAATGTACTTGGAGAAGTTTTACAAGCGGGGATCCTCCGATATATTCGTAATTGACGTTAAATAGATTAAAATTTTATAATAGAAACAATAAAAACAGGCCCTCTAATTCCGCATTATTGTGATGGGCAACTACTGATACCCTACATTGAGTGTGGCCCGATACGCACTTGCCAGTTATTTTATTGTGGTTTCCTCAGTTAGCCTAATCCTATTTATAAAAATTTATCCAACACACACGATAAATGAGCAAGTTTGGAAGTTTCGATATTTGTTACTCAATCACACAAAAACGGCCGAGACCTGGTAAAAACTCGATTTTCGAAAATCGGGGGGAAATCAGTGACCTCCTTTAGTGGGAAAAAACTCATAAAACGTTAACTAATAATGATTATATTTTTTTTATTTTTGAAACTGTACAAGTGTATGGACTATAATTATTGAAAAATATTTTTAATACCATCGCCACTACAAACTTTCATACATAAATAAACTAACTATAAGAATTAATAACTTACACCATCAAGCACATCCCCTGCAACAGCATATACTTTATCAGACCATTCCCCTTTGTACAGAGTCACTTCATCAATACCAAAGATGTCATCTGAAATTAATAATATTTACAGAATGAAGAATGTTACTAGGTATGCCAAATCGCTTGCAATGTTGTCTCAGTAAAGCCTGTATGTATACAAATACACTAGTTTTTGTTGTAGTAAAAAATACGTAGTAGTTTTGATTTTATAGGCATTCAAAGTTTCGAAAAATATCAAGTCTCGCTAACAGCCACGTGACCGCTTGTGACGTCATGACACAACGCGCCGCGCCTCGCTTAGTATCAAATCAAGTCTCCAGCGGTTATAGTTATAGTAAGGTGTAATAGCTTGCGCAGTATTTTGTTGTTTTCGTCAGCGTATTACTTTAATAGTCTATTAATAGTAAATATTATTCGATTAATAAAATGAATGAAGGATTCGAAAAAGGGCAATCGGATATTTCACCTAAAATAGATGGATTAATGGTTGCGCATTATTTATCAACAAATAGTGATTAAATAAATAAATAAATAAATATTCACGGGACAAATTACACTTACTGATCTAACCCCAAAGTAAGCAAATATTTGCTTGTGTTATGGGTGTTAGTCAACGATACTAATACATAGAAATACATATATAAATAGCAGAATATATATAATAAACACCCAAACCTCATCACACAAATGCTTGTCCCCGTCGGGGATCGAACTCGAACCCCGTTGATTGCGTAGTCAGGGTCGCTAACCACTCGACCAACGGGGCGGTCATTTCGTTGGCGCCGAAATGCGAGGAAGAAAAATGCAAAGGTAAGAAAACTTTCCTTGCTACTACTTATGTTTAATAGTTTACCTGTTCTAAATTATTTTATCAAAACGAAATATCCAACTAATGTCGTAATGAAAGAATGCAACTCAAATAATAGAAGGACCTACCTACCATTAAATTTTTACGTTAAAGACAACAAATATGTATTAGTTTTGTAGCTATAGGTAGGTACGTAGGACGTAGGTATATGTACGTGTATAGGTATCTACCGTTCTTCTTAATTTAAATAAATACCTCGGGAACTCCATCCTTTCATACGCTTGCGTAGCGTTTGCCCATCTCCCCCGTACGGACTTGCATCCATTGCAAGTGGTACAAAATAAATTCCTGCGTATTGCCACGGGAGCACCGTGGTATATGCGCAACGTAGACCTCCATAACGATCTTGAATTGCCGAGCTTAGCAAAGCATTTCAAAGACATCTCCGAAAGATACTTCGATCGTGCCATCTCGCATCCGAACCCACTGGTGGTAGCCGCGGCTGACTACATCCCAGACCCTAATCCCGATCCCAAACTACGTAGGCCCCGCCACGTTCTTATCGATCCCGATGACCCGATAACTCTGGCCAACGGTTTACACGATAACACTACACACCTACATTTGCGACACCGTCGCCGCCGGCGGGGACGAGGACCCCTGTTTCGCCCTTCGGCGAACCGAGCCCAAGGGCAAGGTTCGGCGGACGGACAAAACAATGCCACTAGCCCTCTCATCGCAAATCACGACCCCACCCTAAGCCGAGGTTCGGTCTCACAGGAGACACCCTTAGGGCGGAGGGCGTACAGCCCTACACCTTTAAATTCTGGCTGAGCACTCTGCTCGCCCCCGCGACCGGTGAAGCTGTAACAGCCCATAAGGCTAACAGCAATTGAGACATTCCGAAAAAAAAACCTCGGGAACTGTACATTTTCCCAGAATTAACAGGAGCCGTGAGTTATTCCAGACTACGTCCAGATCCGTTCAGTAGGCACAACTCACGATTTCCTAGTATTTGGATTGGACATTTTTTTTGGAAAAGTATTGAGGTGTAATTTTCGACGGCACGGGCGCGCGACCGCGAGCGCCGGCCGCCGAGCGAACTAGACTGAGCGTGTTGTGAGATGACGTCACAGCGTCAACGACAGCCAGCGTCGTGCGGTTCAACTTATTTTACTTCTAAATCGGAAACTAATTGACGTATCGAAGTAATTCTTTCACTAGTATTTTTTATTTTTTTTCACAGAGAATATGGAGTGCTAATAATCAAAATTAGTTAACATTCTTCATTGTAGTCAAACATATATTTTTAAGATAACAAGAAAAATATATCATCACGCAATGATAGAGTTGTGATTTCGCTGTCGCATTTGCCAAATAATTGCTTGTTACTTGCAACCAAGCTAAATAAACAGCTCTATAAGCTTTACCGAGGTACAGACGTATTTTTACATTCCAGCAGTCGACAACTTCGGGTGACTGAAGAGATTATTCAGACAGAAAAAATCCTATAACAATTCGACCTACACTAGGACAAACCACAGATTTCACAATTAAAGCTGAATACGCAAACAACTACATAGGAGTATAATTTTAAATTCATTTTATTAATCTTTTAAAATTCGGAGCGAAGGATAATGGAGACAGTAGTTAAGGATATATTACAGCATTAATTTTTTTAAACATAAGTCAATAGATTGGCAACAAAAGCTTTAAATAAAGTATCTTCATGCCCGTATCCCCAAAGGGTTAGGCAGAGGTACCACAAATGCACCCACGATTAGCCGAAGCTACTTGGTCTCACAAATGTGATAGGTTGCAAACCTATCGCCATCGAGGCACTTTCCAATCCCGGGCAAATTTGTGTTTAGCAGAAAACTGAAAAAACACTTTTTTAAGTTGTCCGATCCGGAAATTTAACCCGAACATCACATGGTCAAGGCCTATGCCGACCACTAGACCACAGAGGAAATAATGTTTTAAATAACGAAAATGTAAGTTTAACCTCTACCATAAAATTATATAATTTTTATATTATAGAACTTAGAACAAATTAACAGGAGGCTCACTTTTTAGCAAAATGTCACTGCCACCCATTAATAATTACACTATACTGTCATGCGGATGCCTTTTAAACGGTAGATTTTTGTTGACAGACCCTAAGTTGTATCCATTAGGAACAACTCCATTTACTATGTATGACAATTAATAAACACTTTTACAAATTGCGAATAAAAATAACTTTGTAATAAACAACTTTCTTTAACCAAAGAATAACGAATTGGGACAACAAAAGATTAACTGTCCCTTGAGTCAAAATCTTAACTTTATGACGTGTAAAAGAAAAAGCTTAAGTTTACAAGTTTAGTGTCTATCTTCACATAAGACTTTAAACAATAAATATCACCAGAGTGGCTAATTTCTACCTTTCATACAAATGGATTCAAAATCTGCCAGACATAAGTGTACTCACTATATTCATCTGCGTTAGTAGATGGTGGGTCTTGTAAGTAAGAACATGTAAATCCTAAAGTGGTGTCTCCTCGGACTAGGTCCACTTCAAATTGAGGCTTCGAGCGCATCTCAGAGAATTCCTGCTTCTCTTGTTGAGCATCTTCAGCAAAGTCTTCAGAATCCACCGTGTGATTGACATTGAATGTGATTCTGACTCTGAAGGAAGTAACATGAATAATTAAATTACAAAAAAAAAATTGGTTTATCCTGAAAAAACACATATAATCGTATAATAAAAAACATATTACCCAAGGATTATGCGGGATTAATCAACAGGCAGGCATTACTACAAATTAAAAATTAGTTGCATTTCTGCCTACTTGTACAGGATTATCGGATGACAATGTTTATTTTAAATAAAGGTAACTTTACTGAGACAAGATTGACAAAAATCAACTATTTCCTACTGAAATCTGAATGTAGTATCTTATAATTTGTCTGGTATGGACAAATTACACAATATTACCAGTTAAAAAAATCCATTAAAGCAAAGAATATCTGCTTGCTTTGTCTGTTGGTTAAGGGCAAGAGAAGTCCAAGCATGATACTACCATTGTGACTGATAGGTGGTAGAGTTCTGCAATGCCTCACCTGAATTTGATCTGTCTTACATATTCTTGCTGCAACAGTTTTAGTGCTTTTTACTCTTGTGATCAAATGTAGAGGGTAAGGTAGCCGGTAAACTTATGTATGTACAAATACATCCCTATATACCCTAATACACAATTAACATCCTTGGTCTACAGTTGACAGTCATATCATTTCATCTGTTTGTTTACTATCTTAAGACAAAAAGAATTGAAATTAATTCAACATACACTTCATCCTTTAACTGTTTTGTGAGAACAACTTCTGCTCCATCTCCCTTGACTTGGAAACCTTCAACTTCAGTGGGTATTGTTTTGGTCTTCTGAGCTTTACGCTCTGCTACTATTTCTTCAGTTAAGAACTCAACTAACTCTCTCTCACCTGGAAGGAAAGATAATAATATTCTTAGTAACAAAAATAACATAATTGAAAAAATATGCACATGTCATTTGCAAGCATCATAAAAACCATTTATAATTGTGGAATTAAAGTATAAAAAACTTTTTAAGAAAGTATAGTATAATATGTATAATGCTTTAATGCAGAAGTGAATTAGCAAATACATACTTCTGGATGTGAACATTAATTGCTCTACCCTGCAATCAATACTATGAAACATATTATTTACATTACATAGAGTGTAAAAGCAGGGATTTAGAAGTGTATAAATAACGGATATTAGCATCAAGTTGTCTAGGGATAAGGATGGTCCAAAATTAAATATGGAATCTACATAAATCCTCCACAAACATTTTTTTTATAACTACCTCTATTCTGTTCTCTACAGTCATTGGCTGTCAGCTATCTTATCTTGCTAATTATTTGTCTGGTGGACGGCCAATACACAGAGTATAAGATAAATTTAATGAAAATTAAATAATAAAGAAATTGTAAAATTACTGAATTTTTTTCACTAATTTCTAAGCAACTTTAATGCCATTATTAAAGTATCAATGGACAAATTACAAAAACTGATCTAACTCTAATATAAGCAAAATATTTGTTTGTAATATGTTGTAACTTAACAGTATTAATACATAGAAATACATATGTAAATACTAATATATATTTAATAATCCCAGAAATACAAAACATCTATGCTTATCACACAAATGCCTGTTCCTGTCTGGAAGCAAACCAGTAGTTAGGGTCAATACGAATTATGTTAAGAGAATGCCTATAAAGTGGTACATTTATATTAAAATACTAATGTAAATTTGACTAGTACAAGATCAAGGATAAAGAGTTTCTCATATATCAAGATCAGGGCAGACTCAAGTTTTTTTCTCTACATTCATGCCTCTCTTAATACAAACACAACAATTCCAGAAATTCTTAACACACCTTCAAATTGGTAAATTTTATATAAACATTATTGCTATCATACTTACAATTGGACATAGTTAAACGAAAAGGATCCAATCCACAACATGGTCAAAAATGAGTGAAGTGCGCCAAACTGATGCTAAACATCAATGCAATTGGCCAGTAAAAATCATATAAGCAAAAATAGGTCTTTTATTACTTTACTCAACGTCAGAACTAGTCCCCATGTATGGCACGTTAAAAAAATAATAAATATCCAATTTCAAACTTCAATATTTCTAAAGTGATTTTGTGTGGATCTTTTCGTGTAACTACGTGCAATTGGCAACTCAACACTTTTTAATGTAAATAGGCAACTTATGTTTGATGTACCAATTCTGTTGGTAATTTATTTTAAAAATGCCACAAAATTTACAAGCATAAGCACTGAATGTTAAATTTTAATGTACTTCACTTATTTTAATTTTTTACAAATAACTTAGACTTTTTACAAATTAAACTTTTTACAAATAACTTACTTTAATTATTTACAAATAACTTAGATCTGTATTTATAGTGTGATTACAAAAAAATTACAATTGTCAAAAGTCAAAAAACTTACTTGCAACACACAATATGTTGATTAAATTAGAGCTTTATCCAATTTGAATTATAACAGAAAATATAATATACATATAAGTAAATATACTAGCATTAAGGTATATAGACATAATTCAGACATTATAACACTGTAAATTATCGCACTACATTATAATTCTACGTCTCAGATTACTAAAAAAATTATTGTGTTAATTAATTATTTATTTAATAAATCAAATTTAATTTATTAACTCTCATTTGTATGTAAGGATACAATGAAAAATGTAATTAATTATTAGTGTATGCTTCTGTTAATTTAAGCAAAGTTTTATTATGTTTTGCAAAAGACAAAATCATTATTTCTGAAGTAAAAATTATTTCAACCTCACTGGGTGGCATAAAATATGAATAAAGCATTGACTTTACTTGTATACCTATAATAAATGCTTGGGAAATGTTAAAACTACCCATTTCAGTCTGTACATTATTAGTGAAATAGTAACAAAATGGCAGTGTTAAAAAGCATTATTTACAAACAAACAACATTTACAGAATATAAGCATTGTATCATTTTACAGAATTTAATGAAGACCTTATCTTAAACATTTTCTTGGGAAGAACAATCGAAAAATGAGGAAAATACTGAAGTGCCTAAAAACATGATAAATTATTAATATATTTAGACAACTTGAATTTCCCAGTAAAGTTTATTGAAGAATAAACTAATAGATATATGTAGTGATGGAATGTAAATTAATGATACAAATTATATTCAAATAAGTAATTGATAACAATTATGGACAAATATAAAAAATGAAGGTCAAAATATTCTGAGTGAAAAAAGTATGTAGATACACTAACTATAATCAACTTTTTAAATTATAATAAGTAATAACCTACAATTACATGTATTAAAAAGTAAGGAATGTTATGAGAAAGGATTGGAGAAGGAGCTTACCAAGAGGTTTAGGAGTTACATCATGTTGATCATGTTTATCTGCCAATCATATACAAACCAAATTAAACATCCACTAAAATAAACTTAATCACTATTACTATTATAAAATCAGTAAGAAATGAGCTGCAATATAATGCTTTTCAACAGATGAAAAAATGGATTTTATCACTTTGACACAATATATGTATGTAATATTGTTGGAATTGGATAATATAGGGAGTATTATGATTTATTTAGTAGTCCAAGCATGTATACTAAAGATCACGGGCAAGACTCCATACATCATTTGTTTTACGAATCATCTTAAAGCTTCATATATTCCGTAAGATTCAATATTAACTCCTCAACTTATCCATATTTACTATATATTTTTTAAGCTTGGGGAATATATTTTTTAAGCTTGGGGAATAATAGTTATATAAAGATAAAGTTGGAATTCAGGTTAGATTAACGTTAACATTTAGTTCTCTCCTTATACTCTGTGGTTACAATTCTTATTGACAAACGATAAGTTGTCACTTGTCAGATGCAAAATAATGACGTGTGACACTTGACATACCCAACAACCATTTACCATAGATAACACATTCTGTTGTCAGAGGAACTCTCAGACACGAACGTCGATAGTAATTATTGCTGTAAAATAATAAAGAAAACTATTTGCTTTAAACTATTCCTTTGTATAAAACAGTGAGTATTTTAATTTGGTAACTATCCATACTAATATTATAAATGCGAAAGTAACTCTGTCTGTCTGTTACGCTTTCACGGCCAAACCACTGAACCGATTTGGAAAAAATTTAGTACAAATATAGTTTGAGACCCAAGAAAGGACCTAGGATAGTTATTATCCTGGAAATCCCACGGGAACGGGAACTATGCGGGTTTTTATTTTAGAATTTTTTCCACGCGAATGAAGTCGCGGGCACAGCTAGTATGTAATATATATGATTGTATATTAACTTATTTATATTTAAAGTACATGAAATAAAATGTTTTGTATTTGTACAATGGTAACATTTAAGATAGCAGAAGTCAATCAAAGTCTTTATATTTTTTATATAGTTATTCCTAGATATATATTTTGTTTTATTGATTTAAAAAATGTACAAAATTATTCCACTTAATTTAATATTTGTCACTCCAAAAGACACACAAGGGTTGTTCAAAACTAAAACGGCCCGTGTTCTTTCATAAGTGTATGATGTTTGTCCATGAAATTCTCAGGAACTAAAGCCATATTGAGGTAATTCTTTTTGATTTAAATCAGGTATATTTCAACTTAGAGAACAGTCCAAGATTCAATACAATCAGTTCAGTGGTTTTTGAGATATAAGTATCATTGACAAATATTTAAAGTCAGTTTAATTATTTAAATTACTTTTATTAAGTTTGGAGTAGTTTGATTTGTTGTTGACAAGGTCTTAGGAAAAAGATTAGGCTATATGCTTTTCATTTTTCTTGTTTAATTCCATTACTTGTAGTTTAGGATTGGATATCTTCCAAAATTTCAATTTCTTTTCTCCTATTACCTCCTTTACTTTCCTACTCATTTATTTACCTCCTTAGTAAAATAATAACACTTTTGTATAAGTTTTAAATGATGTAATCTTGACTGATAACATTTCATTCCAAGTATGATTTGTGTGCTTAAAAATAAGCTTAAAAAATAATATGAACACATTAAAAAACATATCATTATGTCAGATCCTTTACAGGATAGGTGGAAAGACACAAGTGCCATATATTGAAAAAAAAAGTAAAAAGAATATTCAGTATATAAAATATAAACACACCTAAACCATTACACCAACTTCCATTTGCCCTGTTTTAATTATAAAGACTAGCTGTGTTAACCCTCTCCTAAATTTTTTTGTAAATAAGTCATACATCAACACCATCTACATAAACTAGACCATGACAAAAAACACAATAATTGTATACCTAACTGTTATTAGTTGGCTTTACATTGATCAATAGCAATTTTGACAGAGTTAGTGTTAACATGTGCCTTAACGACTGTCATATCAGCTGGGATTTTTAGAATGGAAGGGTTTTAGGCTACATCATCATAGAACAGGGTTTAAACCTTTTCTGTATATTTGGATATGTAATATGATGCTATATATTCTGACCTGTGGTCTGATATTTATCCCAATACTATATTCGTGGCTGCAATTATTTTTTAATTGAAGATTAAAAACAAATCATCGCATTAAACTAGGCAGTTTTAACAAAATCTATTAATTGATAATATAATATAAAAATTCAACTATTTTTGGTCATGCACACATAGTCCCCGTCATGATTCTTTAGTAGCTCAGCTACGGAGTGGTATTACAGATGTTATACTATTCATTTCTGTGCAATTTCATGGTCAGCACTCGTTTTTTATTCTACACAATCATTTTATTATTATACACAATCATTTGCATTATGAACATTTTCCTCAAGGTACATTTAAAACTTGCACTATGTTGTCAAATTGTGCCTATAAAACTCACTCACACCAAAGTTGTTTTATTTTCCCACCATTCCTCACCATGGCTCAGCGTGTCATAGTGGCCATAGTTTGTTCGGCGAATTGCATCAGAAAAATATAGATGTATCTAAAGAATTTGATTAAAAAATGTTACTCTGTAAAACACAACATGTTTGAGAATCCTGAGGTTTGCAATATTTTTAAAATGATTTATTTTTAACATGATAGGGACTTAGTTGATGGAGCTCTTCACCTTTTTTAAAATGTAAGATCTAAAGGGAATCAACAAACTTAAAAAATTAAACAAATAAGAAAATGTAAAGGTTAACAAATAGCACACCCTTCTTTATAATGTGGACTAGTAACCTTCACCCCGTTATTACCTCTCAAATTAGAAAGTCACTAAAGTATAGTTCGGCCATCAAATTAAGTTAGGATATTTTTTGCGTTAAATTAATAATAAATAGCAATAGCCCGGTTAATGTGTAAGTATGGTGCAATCCTAACCTAAAAAAAATTGCTATTTAGTTACCTTTTGTGTGAAGAGCTTTGAGACCGCAGCCACAACTACATGTATTAGAGTGATTATGGAGTAAGCTAGAAGATATAGCAGCGCTGTCCATTCTTTTAGAACAACTCGTGTGCCATATACCCCTCGTGAAGTCACGTTTTACAGAAGCTTGGGATCTTGAAACCAAAGTTCCTGTAAGGCTTGAATTTTTAACGCAAGACTGTATCACTCTATGTGCTGTTCTTACTAAGCCACTCATTTTGAAGAAAATTCGTTTTATTAATTGAAAAATTTAAGTATTATTTAAATACTAATGAAAATGAAGACCAATTCAGAGACAATTTTTTTATTCGTGCCGGTTGTCAAGTGTCAACGTCAGTCGTGAACGTAGTACTCTAATTGGTCTGTGGTCATAAGCACAGACTAGTAGTGGACTTGGGTGGCTCCTGAATGAGAGATATAAATGGACTAGCTCTTGATTTCAATCTAGGTCCCAATTAGCTCAGTCGCTTAATTAGGTAATCGGCTCACCAACGGCTCAATCAGCCACAGAACAATATTCAATCTTCTCTTTGATTCACTAGCTGGCCGAGCGCAGTCGACAGCGCGCCGTAGTAGGCACGAGTTTTACCGATCATCGACGAATAAAGAAAGGTAACATACGCGGACTGCGCGTGTCGCATAGAATGAACTACCTAGTCGCTTACGGGTTTCCGAATAGCGCTACGTATGCGACACGCATAGAAGTAGAAGTTCTACTAGTCTAGACTCTAGAGGAACTACGTCAATATTTAGAATACTTTTGAACTACCTACGTTGTCGTGAACATGAAGCTGCTAACCCCTCGTTTACACCATAGTATAATACATGTATTTGACAAGTTTTATGCAATGTTTTCGTTTCTTGTTCACATTCGAATACATTTACAAAACTTGTATAAAACTTGTTATATACAATACTTGTATGAAACTTATGTACAAAACTTGTATAAAACATGTACATATAAATTGTATGAAACTTGATTCTTGCAGGCTTGTCTCACATCCTCCACATTCATTACTCTCATTATACACACACGCCGGTTGCGGAAACTCTTGACACCTTCGGACAGTACTCGAACAATCTGATCATAATATGTCAGTCTTGGCCTTCCCCGGTACCTACATCCTTCAACATTCGCATTGTATAGTATCTGCTTTGTTAACCTTCCACCTACCATTCTTTCTACATGTCCGAACCAACGGAGAATGCCCAACCAAGAAGAATCTTTACACCAACACTTTTAAGTCTAACCTCTCTCATTTCCACTTTACGAACCCGGTCCGCGAGGATCACGCCACATATTTTTCGTAGTGATCTCATGTCCACCGCGTTGATTCTACTTTCATGCCCTTTCTGACATACCCAACTCTCACTTTCACACAATAGCGTTGGGATAAGCACATAATTATGCAGGGCTAGACGGGCACCCTGACTTAAAAATGTGCTTTTAAGTAATCTCCCTAACGCTCTGTTCCCTGCACGGTGCATACACTCTTCTTACGACATCAGCGATGTACCTTACATCCATGCTAAAATCACATCCAAGATATACAAACTCATCTCCACTTGTTCCAGCACTACATCATCGACCACAACTCTTACATCCGTTCTGGTTGCTTCTCTTTCAAATATTAAACTTTAGATTTCTTCGCATTCAAATGATACTACGGTTGTGTGCAAAATGTGTTACGGAGGTTTTTTTAGATGAGCTCCGGCTATGAGCCTTATATTGTTTGTGCCCAAAATATGTTTGAATCAAATGCGGAATAAAATCAAATAAAATTTAATAAAAATTAAAACTTCAAAGTAATTATACAAGTAACTTTTGGACTATCAACATCACAATAACAACACCCTGTGTGAAACTCAATACCTATATATATATACATATAAATAAAATCGTAGGAAAGTCAAAACTGTACATTGAATATTTTTAAAAAAAAATACTTGGGGCGTGATCTACAATCGATATCGAAGCCAAAAATGTTTTTAGAATTTTTGTCTGTTTGTCTGTATGTATGTCCGGGGTAAACTCAAAAAGTACTGCATGGATTTACTTCAAATTTTGCATGAATATTACTTAAAGGTCCGGTCAACATATAGGCTACATATTATTACGCTATCACCCACGGGTGAGAAGCAGTGCGGAGTAAACGAAGTCCGCGCGGACGAAGTCACGAAAGAAATTCAAAGGAAAAAAGAAAGGAAGTATGTCCGTGGTAAACTCAAAAAGTACTGCATGGATTTACTTCAAATTTTGCATGAATATTACTTACAGGTCGAGTCAACATATAGGCTACATATTATCACGCTATCACCTACGGGGGAGGAGCTGTGTGGAGAAATGACTCCGCGCGAACGAATCGCGGGCAACAGCTAGTATACTATATATATATATATATAAAATTAAATAAACTTAGGCTACGTCCGCACATACAGTCAGCTTGTTTAGCGCCTGGAGTTTAGTGAATGCGTAGAGTCAATGTCAATGTCAAAAACTAAAAAATATTCAATATTCATTACGCTTTATTTTGTTCATCACATCATTGCAAAAAAATTACAAGTATTCCAACTACAATTAAAACTATGTTCCTATTAAAGAATATAACAATAGTAAATAAAAATCAATAAAAAAGGTGTTATAAGCAAAAACTCGTTTAGCTTCATATAAAACTGGAAACTTATAGAAAATCAGTTGGATCACTTTGCTTTGGTAAGGGTACTATCCTTATTTAGAATTTCAAACCACTATGGTGTTACCGAGTTTTTACTTTCTATGTTTGGAAGCAAAAATTCGGTAAAACCACAGTGGTTTATTTATATACTTAACATTTTTAATATTATAAAAACGAAATTGCGAAGAATTACAATTGAGGGTTTTTGAAATCTTTGATGTCGTATAACTAATCTATATTATGACATCATTACGACGGTTCCCTTGCGGGTTAGGCAGAGTAAACCGAGCATCTAGACTTTCCAATTTATTATTACAATAAAAAAAAAGAAAAAATCACCAATATTCACCGTTTCGTCGGTTGAGGCTATGGATGGTGATCCCCATAGCCACATATCACCGACCTGATAACGATTACTGCTTACTTTTAGCGATAATGGGAACCGCCAGTTCGCGTGCTTATCCGAGGCACGGGGGTCTTAACACACAGCCACCAGACCAAGCTGCTACTGAGATCCTAATTTTTGAGAAAAACCTCGACAACACTATCTATCCGGGAATTGAACCAGAGATCTTATGGTTTAAGCTAGTTGCAGATCCAGTATTTTTGTTTGACCTTTCCAAAGCTTGATTCATTGATTTTTTGTATATAGGGGGCTTGATTCAACATTCAACTGAGGGTACACTTTTTCTAGTATTTATTTAAGGTAGATTTTTTTTGAGCATCCTAGCCTCTCTAGATCCGCTACTGGTCTAAGCCGAGTAGGTTATCCCCTAGATCACGTGGCAATCTATATAGATACAATATTGTTTAGAGCTAAAACCAATGTTATTGAATTTTAGTATATCACGTTCTCAACTGCGGTAATATTTCCATTAAATCGCTTAAGACTTCAGCCAAACGATTAAGCGTATGGTTTCGTTTCTCCTCCATTTCAATTTTTCGCGATTTCAATCTAAGCCGTTCCATTTGTCTCTGATGCTTATTTCTTTCGCGGTCCTCCTCGAATTTTAATCGTCGATTCTCAACAATCAGGAATTCACTAGTGGCCCGTTCGAAAGGTATCCGTAGCCTTCTATTGTGCATGCGGGGCCGAGATAACCTCTGCCGCCGCGGCGAAGGGACTGTCGGTGATACCGCCCGCGGAGTTGCATGTCTTGGATTTTGTGGTGCGCTTCGCACTGTTATTGTAACTGGTGACTGCGCGAACTGCCTCGCTGTGGGCATTGGGGAGGTCGGCGCCATTGCCTCTTGAGGTAAAGAAATGTTCGATGCTTCAGAACCATGGTTAGAATCTGATGCTGTAAATAATGAGGGAATATTAATTACATTCATAATATGAATCAACATCAATCAGTCAGCTGAATGAACAATAAACAGGGCAAGTGCGAGTGACACTTGCCCACCGAAGGTTCCGCACCTTGTAGTTACATATTCATTGATAATATTTTATATCAATGATAGACATATAAAATTTTCCAAAAAAAAAATTTACGAAATAAGTTGTTTCAATGTGACGTCAGAAAGAAATGTAAGTACGGTCACTTTTGATTAAGACAAACAATTTTTTTCCGAGTAACTTTATCGATACATTATCCCGGCAAAAGTAGTATATTGATGCACAGGCCGGATAATAAGCGATTGCAGGTCGAGTATGAGTTTGAAGACCGAGCCGTAGGCGAGTGCTTCAAGTGATACGAGACAGGCAATTGCTATTTCCGTCGTGGTATATATACTTAGTGCTTTTCTAAAAAAAATGCAAGAAAATAAAAAAAAAACTTTTTATGTAATCCATTTAATTTGCGGCTATACAACCACGTGAACGCAACTTATCTATACATATAACAAAATCGTAGGAAAGTCAAAACTTTACATTGAATATTTTTTTAAAAGAATACTTGGGGCGTGATTTACAATCAATATCGAAGCCAAAAACATAGTTTTTAGAATTTTTGTCTGTTTGTCTGTACGTATGTCCGGTGTAAACTCAAAAAGTAATGGATGGATTTACTTCAAATTTTGCATGAGTATTACTAACAGCTCGGGTCAACATATAGGCTACATTTTATCACCTATCACCTACGGGGGAGGAGCTGTGCGGAGTAAACGAAGTCCGCGCGGACGAAGTCGCAGGAAACAGCTAGTATTAAGATAAAAAAGTTCTTAATTCAGATCACAACGCAGCACGCTTTTTCATACACTTGAATTTGAAACAAGAAACGCGCCAGCAATAACTTTCATTTTTTTGTGTACGTAAATACGATAAATCGCATGCTCTCTATTCAAACATAATGACACTATTTTCACGCATGTTTGAGAAAAGTTAATTATAGAGTCTAGACTCTACGTACAAAAATTAGCTTAAAAGTTACTTCGTGATTTGTGACCGATTGTGAGCCAATGTGTTTCTTTAGGGCTATGAGATTATTAAATATTTGCTAAAGTAACGATTGGTAAATATCTAATGTCCGGTTCCTATATTAGTAAAAACGTCTCGTTTTAGTTAGGAATATTAAATTTTTTTACGAGGCGTAAGCTAAAACTGTGTCTATAATTAATTTCCAATTACCAAATGTCCAAAGCGGCGCGAGCGGGGAAATCGGGGGACACATTTGACATGACGCGACCGAAACAATATATTTTGTTTTAATCGCGTGTGGAGTTTGAAATTAATCATGGATATTATAGTTTTCCTATAAATATTAAATTACTTGTGGAACAATTCGTTTTTTTTAAATTAGTTACTGATGGTTTAAATAACTTTTGGTGCTTTTTAGCGTTCCGTAATTCATAAGGAAAAAACGGAATCCTTTACTGGATCACTTCGTTGTCCGTCTGCCAAGACCTTTTTCTCAGGAACGTGTGATATCTAGGTTAAATTTACATAAAAAAATTTTTCGGATAGGTGCAACATAGGAAAGTACAATTTTATTAAAATAATTTTTGTTACATTGCAAAAAAATGCAATTGAAAGATATGACCGTTTACGTCGCATATTTTGCAATTTCACAAGTGAATCAAAACCTATAGGGTACTTTTCGTTGCCCTAGAATTATGAAATTATATGTAGCTAAGGTTACCAACGAGTTTGTACGGAGTCCTCGGAACTAGAGTCCAACTCGCACTTGACCGGTTTTTTACAAATACGTGTAGCGTAAAAATAGTGTAACGTATGCAAAATATACAAAAAGGGAAGTACTCTAAGAGACTTGAAAAGTGGTTTACAGGAATGTAACTAATTCACACCACATATTGCTCGAATATATTTGTTTTGGACTCTAAAAATTCGTACCAATTCAGCAGTTTCCCCAAATAAGAATTCCATATTTTAAATTAGATGAAACATATCCATGGTATGTTATATAATAGGGAGGCTTTTACGTTTCCTACTTCTCTTAGTCTTCTTAAGACATAGACAAACCTATCAATTTTATTACATAGAGACTCAATGTTATGTGCGTTCCAATTACAATATTTGTCAATAACCACAGTCAATAACTATTCCTAAAAAGTTTGTATAGTCTACATCTTCTATATTTATATTTTTATTAATATAGATTTGTGTTTTTGATTATATTACTGTGGTAAGTCTGTAATTCAACTAATTTTTTTGTAGTTATATTCAAGTTTACTACTTCAAGTTTCAGACATTAGAGTCTGAAACTTGAAGTAAGGTTTTAGGTGTTTAATTTACTACGTCAATTTAAATCTAACATTTAATAAGTGTCGTCAGCAAATAAAATGCAATCATGTGTTCAAGTATCAGGAAGATTATTAATATGAATTAAAAATGGGTCCTAAAACACTGCCCTGTGATACTCCACAGTTATAATCAAGGTAATTTAAAGTACATATATACTTTTTACAGTTTCCGCATATTTTAGATATTTCGAAACATTGTTTCCTGTTTTCTAAATGAGCTATTTAGAATTATCTAATCCAATCCTCTAATACAATATTTTTTAAGTTTTGATAATAAAATATTGTGTGAAACAAAATCATATGCCAATCTCATATCCAAAAATACACAAAGTTTTTTACGATTGAGATATTCAGTTATGGTCTTTACTAAGTCAAAACATGCTAATGTAGTAGTAATGTTACCTTTCATAAATCTATACTGATTATTTTTAATAGGTCAAAATAAAGTATCCATGTTCACGGGTTTGTAATCAGCCTAATTATGGATGCCCAGGCTGCCCTGAATACTCTGGGGGGGGGGGGGGGGGGGGCACAATTGCGCCCTCAAACTTCGCTGCTCGGGGCAAACTGAACAGAAATCGAAAGGACCCCCACAGTCAGTCGAAAGGACTCAAACCTAAATGCCGTCCACTACCACCTTGAGACGGCTAAGCCAGCTATGTTCTTTTTAACTGAGACGCAGATATCTTCTCCGGCTGATACCTCATATCTCTCCTACCCGGGGTACAAATTTGAGCATTCATTTGTACCCCGGGCGGGAGTTTGTGCTTATGTCAGAGAGGATATCTGCTCTCGACGTCTCACCAGCCTTGAAGGCTATAGGGACCTATCCATCCTCTGGCTGCATGTAGGCTGCGACGACCATCCCCGCATCTATGCGTGCGTGCGTGGAAATGCTGAAGTCGACAGGCTAGTTGAGCACCTTCAAACGGCTGTAGATTCCGTGTTACAACAGACCCCCTCCGCTGAGATCGTGATCTTAGGCGATTTTAATGCCCACCACGCCGAATCGATGTGTTTACGCACAACCGATCATGCGGGGAGGTCCATTCACGATTTTGCCTTGGCATATGGTCTAACACAATTGGTAACCTCGCCTACGCGAGTTCCCGATGTGGAAGATCATACGCCTTCACTGCTGGACCTTCTGCTGATCTCCCATCCGGACAATTATCAGGTATCTATGGGCGTCCCTCTTGGTACGTTGGACCACTGCCTGATCCGGAGTAAAGTGCCGGTTACGCGCTTATCACGGCCTCATTTTTCAGGCTATCGTCGCGTTTGACACTATAAGTCAGCAGATTGGGACGGGATGCGGTCTTTTTTTGCGTCCTACCCATGGGGGCGAATGTGCTTCTCGCTGGATGATCCGAGTGTCATCGCTGACTCTATCGCTGATGTGGTGCTGCAGGGCATGGAACTTTTCATTCCATTTTCTGCGGTACCAGTTGGTGGTAAGTCTCAGCCTTGGTTTGGTCGCTCCTGCAAAGCGGCTTCACGCCGAAAGCAGGAATGCTACCGGGCTTGGGCTGCAGCGTCGACATCTCGTGGTGAAAAAACCAGCGCGTTACGTAAGGAGTACAATTCCGCCTCGAGGTTCTTCAAAAGAGCTATCGCCAAGGCAAAATCTGAACACATTGGCAGAATTGGCGAGAAATTAGTTCGCCTTCCTTCGGGAACTCGTGCGATCTGGTCTCTCGCCAAGGCTGTCTTGGAGAAATTCTCACAGCCCTCTCTTCCATCCTCAAACGGAGATGATGACTCTCTGGCCCATACCGCAAGGGAGAAGGCTGATCTGGGCTCGTTCTTTGCGGCGAAATCGACTCTGGATGACCAAGGAAATGCACCGCCTACCATCCCGCAGTGCTATAGTTCTGTTACGTACTCGGGTTCTCAATTGTAAGGAAACACCACTTATATTAAATCCGTGTATTTACACAACACAACACAACGTAATACTAAAATACACTTTACACCCTAGTCACTCGCTGCACTATCACTGAACTTAGAACACTACACAATAAAACACTTCTCGCTTCGCACTGATCACTTGATGTATCGCACTCGATCGCTTGATAAAAACTGCCTTGTGTTTGTCAACATCTCTGTATTTATAGGCAGGGGAAAGTCCTAGCTGGATCCAGAAAAATCTAAATGTATCGCGAAACAATGAATCACTTCTTATCGTAAACATGTCATGAGTCATAAATCCTAGTACACGCTACTTTCAACCTTATGCCATATCCCACAAAGTCCATTATGGCATAGCCCCTGTCAACTATTTGTTTGTTAATAGGAGTAGCTATCTCTTTCTTTTATTTCTAGATAATTAGCGTGCGCGCGCTCCAACTCTACACGCTTCTAGATTATTCGTAACAGTTCTATGACGGAATTAAAATTTCTGCAGTCTTCCGTACGTAAAGCACTTTTTTCCTTGGAGGTCCATAAGTCGAGTGGACCGGATGGCATCCCTCCGATTGTAATTAAATCGTGTGCTCCAGAGCTGGCGCCGATACTAACGCGCCTATTCCGGCTTTCCTACTCACTCGGCGTAGTACCGATTTCATGGATGACAGCTTTAGTGCATCCCATCCCTAAAAAAAGGAGATCGCTCTAATCCGTCTAACTATCGGCCGATAGCCATAACCTCCTTGTTCTCCAAAATTATGGAGACAATCATCAACTCGCAGTTCCTCGAGTATTTAGAAGAGCACCAGCTGATTAGCGACCGCCAGTACGGTTTTCGCCGTGGCCGCTCAGCTGACGATCTTCTAGTATACTTAACACATCGGTGGGCGGAAGCAGTTGAGTCCAAGGGAGAGGTATTGGCAGTTAGTTTAGACATAGCGAAGGCTTTTGATAGGGTATGGCACAAAGCGCTTCTGGCCAAGCTGCCTTCCTATAGGCTTCCCGAGAAATTATGCAAGTGGATCACCAGTTATTTGGCTGATTGGAGCATCAAGATCGTAGTTAACAGTGCGTGCTCTGACCTTAAATCTATCAATGCTGGTGTTCCACAAGGCTGCGTGCTATCACCGACACTGTTCCTTCTGCATATCAATGACATGATGCGAATTCGCAACATACATTGCTATGCAGATGACACTACTGGTGATGCTATATACTCCCGCCGAAGCGGTATTTCTCGGGAACACGTCGAAGAGAGCCAAAACAAGCTTGTGTCCGAAGTTGAGAATCGACTAACCGATGTCTCGGAATGGCTTCGTTAAAACCTGGCCACTTTTAACCCCAAGAAGACACAGCTTTGCGTGTTTTCCGCTAAAAAGACACCCTTTGTCATGTCACCTCGATTTGGGGATACTCACCTGGCAGCCTCAGATAGTATCGGGATTCTGAGAGTCGACATATCGAATTACATTCAGTTTCATTTTTTTCAAGTTTCACGTTCATTTGGAAGGTAAGGCTAAACTAGCCTCCAAAAAGCTCGGTGTGCTCAGCAGAGCGAGACAGTACTTCTTGCCGGCCCATCGCCTTCAACTTTATAAGGCTCAAATTCGACCCCACATGGAGTACTGTTCTCATCTCTGGGCCGGAGCTCCTCAGTACTAGCTCCTTCCTCTTGATCGCATTCAGCGTAGAGCGATTCGAATCGTTGACGATCTGGCTATTTCGAAACGGCTTGACTCTTTGGCATTGCGCAGAGATGTTGGTTCACTCTGTGTCTTCTATCGTATCTTTCATGGGGAGTGTTCCGACGAGTTATTTGGATTAATTCCTGCCGCCGAATTCCATCTTAGGACATCGCGTCAAAATTTAAAATCCCATCCTCACCATCTCGATGTCTGGAAATCCACAACTTTGCGTTTCTCTCGTCACTTTTTGCCTCGCATTACTTTGTTGTGGAACCAATTACCGGCAGGGGTGTTTCCAAACGGATACGACTTGGGGGCCTTCAAGAACAGAGCTTACTCATTCTTAAAAGGCCGGCAACGCAACTGGAAGACCTCTGGTATTGTGGATGTCCATGGGCGGCGGTGATCACTTACATCAGGTACACCTCCTGCTCGTTTGCCCCCTCTTCAATATAAAAAAAAGTAACATTGTACATAAGTAGTAGAGCTTTTCAAAGATTTTGGATATGACTGAAATTAAAGTAATAGTTCTATAATTCTCGAAGTCTCGAAAAAGGCCTCTCGGGCCTATGGGTAAATCAGCTGCAAACTGCAGTGTATGTATGTTTATCGACGATTTTCTTGAGCTTGAAAGAATTAAAAACCCAAATTATTTTTAATTCAAACCCATTGATATGAAAAACCCAAAAAAACGTTGTCTCAAAAACTTCCTCCGAAAATTAGCGCACAATTTTAAATTGTGCGCTCATTTCAAATATAATCGCTTCGATCGCGACACTGTCAATTTTATTTCTTTCTGTACACTGCTTTTTTTATATCATAAGATAGCAAACAAGCAGATGGGTCTCCTGATGGAGAGTCAACCATCGCCTATAAACACCAAAGATGTTAATGGTGCGTTGCTATCTTGTGGCGAGGTCTAATGCCACATGCATAAGTTTACCGGCTACCTTACCCTCCGAACCGGAACACGACAGTGACTAGCACTGACGCTATTGCGGCAGGTTATTATAGGTAAGGCGGTGGTACCAGACCCGGTCGAGCCGATACAGAACTCTACCACCTAGTAGTCACGGTGGTAGTGACACGCATAGCCACTCGGTCGCCTTTTACGACCTGCCTGGCAGAACGGCAGTTGGCCTATTCTTCAAAAGAGCCCGGGACCAACACGGGGGAACACTATAAATCTTGTGCTTAAAGTTGGATATGCAGACATATGTTTTTGCCGCATCTATAAGTACTTAAATAAAATTAGCGGCACTTTTGAGTGTCAGTTTTGTTCGGGACTGTGCATCGGTTTTTTATATCAATGTTCAAACCAGATAAAGTCCACAACAAAACAAAGCTGTTTACAAATATTCTGCTTGTTATTATTAGAAAAAAAAGATTATTCCTCAGACCATGGTCTATTAGGCCTTATTGCTCAGACAAATAATGACAGCAATAAACAAATGTGACAGTTTTGGACAAATGTTCTTTTAAACTGAACCTTACCTACTACATAATCACCAGCAAATAAACCTAACATAACTTTATTTTCGGAGGGAGATTCAGTCTCGACAATTTCTTCTTCGGTTTGTGGTGGAGAATCTCCTTGAGGTAATGTTTCCTGGAAGAACATGTAAAGAATGAAGATGTTTTAGAAGTTAAATGAAAGAAGAATCAAAATTCATAAACAAAGTACTAACATCAACTATCACTTCATTTTCAATTAAACCCAAAGCAGCTGTCAATCCCATGACGCCCAGCAATCTTTTTTCAGCAACTGTTAGTTTTTGTTTACCACCATTAGAGCCACAATTCTTTCGCTGTACCAAAGCTTTTTTTTTAGTTTTTGTTTTCCAATCTGCCCACACCTAAAAAAACACAAAATTTTTAACCTATATTACTTTTCTTATCCAAGTGATTAGGTACTGCCTGTATGCAAGTGTTGTTTTCCCACGTAAAATTTTAAAGTACTAATACTGCAATTAAAAAATATGGATTGATGGTAGAAGGGTAAAAGTTTAGGGTTGTGTGTATTTTTTATGAATTATTTTTATTTATAATAAAAACTAAAAAAAATCCTAAAATAAAATGAGAATAGGTTGTTATCTATTTTTTTACTTCTAATTTATTAGGGTGGTCCACCCCAATTTATTAATTTTATATATATATATATATATATATATATATATATATATATATATATATATATATATATATCTTTGTAAGGGGTAAACTTTCACCTTATTCTCAACTGCTCATATTGTATTGATTTTACTGATTATCAATTACTGCCTTATCCTGTATTATCAATTACTGCCTCGTGGTCTATATATTCGGCTTAGATCATGAGATCTTGGGCTTGATTCCTGCGTCAGGCAAGTGTTATTGATTGGTTTTTAAAGGTTTTTCTTAAAAATCTAATGTCTCAGCAGTACGGAGCCTGGTGGAGTGGTGGTGTATTACCACTCACATGCCTTGGATGAGCACGTAAAGCTGTTGGTCCCGGTTGTCAATAGAAAAAGTCGATAATTGTTGGTAAATGCGACAATATGTGGCATGACAAATGCGGCAAAACAAGAATTTACACATGAGATGTAACCACACCAGCCTTGTACTAGCAGCAACAATTGTACAGCAGACATTTCTAGGTAGATTTCTATCTTCACGGTCAAGATCAACATCAGTTTATTAGCTAATTTTGTACCAAAATAATCTCACCTTTTTCCATTTATCCACTGGTTTTGTTACTCCTCCACAAATAGAATTCAATGATTTTGTTAGTTCCTTCCACAAAAACTCAGCCTTCATTCTTCCCCGAACTCCAAGCCGAGGCCTTGATAGATCACCATGCCTACATAATTTTACAATTTCACAAAATTACTATGACAATGCACAATATCTTCCTTTTTTATAAGATTAAGTACAACTGACGTGAATCACGATAAACAATTATGTTTATGTTATAAATTTTTAGTGTTGAGAGAGTTTAAATTAAAGAGAGTACAACTAGCGCGGCTCTCGTTGAGTGTAGTAGTGCTCGTGTCTCCTGAAGATGCTTCGGTTGCTAAGTAAAACGTGTGTTGAGTGCGTAAATTGTGTGCTTTTATGTTTGGTGTTGTTGTGGTATTAGGTGTGGTGGACGAGGGTGGATAGCTGTGCTGCTGGGGTCTTCATTATTTTCAGGCCTAAGGTAAGTTTGTCACATTTCTTACACCGCTTTTATATAAAGGAATACCTTTTCAGTGACATTGCAAAGCTACACTAAAAGTTCGCGGAAATTTGCAAAATAACTTGTATTCTTCGTCAGTTTAAATAAACATAAATACGGCAATTTTTATGTTATAGCTTATCAATTTCTTAATTATTATCATACCTTTCCATAAATTTTAATAAAACTGTAAACTGTTGCGGGATAGCTCTGCACCTGATTTCCATCCTAAAAATGTTTTATATTTATTAGCATTTTGGTTACAATAATTGTTCAAAATTAAGTATATTATGTATTAAACTTAGTAATTTCAACATACCAAGAATGAAAAAAATGGTACCTTACTTTGTTTTTTGTCGCAACTCGCAATTAAGTTCCTTTAGATAGGTACCTATTACTTTGTAGCCCGTCTTCGACGATTCAACAATACGCTATCAAAGAGTAGGTAGGTAGGTACCTATGTAATGTAGTGAACGCTATAGAACAGCTATACAGAAGAATACAAAACAATACCTACCTATAAGCGATCGACGCAGAGATGTTAACTTTGCTTTTCTAAAATCAATTTCGGTAAGACGTCAGTAATTGTAGAAAGAGAATAGATTCCTACATATTACGTAAATTACACCAAAAAGGATGTTTTTTTTTTTGGCATGTAGTAAGGATCCGAATCATCCGATACCAATCGATTATTTGTAAGTATGGATGTTAACAAATAATCGATTGGTATTAAGTCGGTTATAAAATTACACGATTTAATCGATTATATGTAGCATTTGTCAAGGAACTTATATACGATAACTGGAATTGTTATGAAGCAATATTTGAAAAATAAAAATGTACTTTATTTCGTTACTTATAAAGTTGACATTTGTTTCTTGCTTAACAGAGGGAAAAACCATTCTGAGCAAGACAACGACAAGAGTGTATGTTGTCCCTTTCTTGCAATTGCCAGTGTAAATAAAACTATCTAGATGGTAGATTTTTATGTATTCGGTAATCGTTAGATCATTTTTGTTCATACACGTCGATAAATACATTAGCATAAAATGTATTGTAATTGACATAGTGAGTTCTAAAATGTGCTTATTTTAATTATTATGTAATTACTTATGCAATGCAAAAACTGTTTTTTAAATTAGTAGAATTACTTTGTAGTAATTTGCAAACTACGCATGGCCGCACTTATATATAGCGATTGGTGCTTTATCAAGGAACTTATATACGATAACTGGAATTGTTACGAAGCAATATTTGAAAAATAAAAATGTACTTTATTCCGTTACTAATAAAGTTGACATTTGTTTTTTACTTAAAAGAGGGGAAAAGCGTTCTGAGCAAGACAACGACAAGAGCGGATGTTGTCCCTTTCTTGCAATTGCCAGTGTAAATAAAACTATCTAATGGTAGATTTTTATATATTCGGTAATCATTAAATCCCTTTTATTCATACACGTTAATAAATACATTAGCATGAAATGTATTATTATTATAAGCTTATTTTAATTATTACGTAATTACTTATGCAACCCACAGCTGTTTCTCAAATTAGTAGAATTACTTAGTAGTAACTTGCAAACTACGCATGGCCGCACTTATATATGGCGATTGGCGCTTTATTTAGTGGAAGGAGACAAATTCCACCCATGTCGTGGTACTCTTCGGAACGATTTTGAAGCGCGCGTGAACATTCCGGGTAGAATGTAACTTCCTTGGCATTTGTAGCACTATCTCTACGACAGATTAAAAACTTAAAGTTCATTACATACTCTTTAATCATTACAAAGGTACACGAGTCGACTAAAAGACGGCGCAATCTGTTTGTATGTAGTTAAGGTATAAACAAAACCGTATTTTTAATGTGGTCTAGTGGTCCAGCGTTGGCGTTGACCACATGAGGTCCCGGGTTCGATTCCCGGGTCGGGCACATAAAAAAAAGTGTTTTTTCAGTTTTCTGAGAAATACAAATTTGCCCGGGATTGGAAATGCCCGGTTGGCGTTAGGCTTGCCACCTATCCCATTGTGGGACCAAGTATCTTCGGCTAATCGTGGGTGCACTTGTTGTACCTCTGCCTACCTCTTCGGGGATATGGGTGTGAAGATACTTATTGTTACTTTAAACTCAATTGCATAAGGAAAGATTTGGTTTACATTTTAGTTTTTAAAACCGTTGTCGTTCCGTTTTTATGCTTATCGTTTTATTTTATTTTCATTCTAGTCAAAATGTAAAGTAGGACGGAACACGTGTGTTAATAATTATTTTAGAAGATTTGTTTTATATTTTAGTTTTTGAGAATTTAAATAGTTGGTGGCACCAGAAATACAAACATACGTTACACAGACGGTAAGATGACGCTCCCTAATAAATAAGGTTAAAATGATATAGATAGATACTTCGAGGCCCAAGTCTCCAAGTAAGCCTTTCTAAGCCAAACTTATGGGTAAACCATAACAAATCACTTAATATCACAGGTACATTATCTCTCGAAAATATAGAAAACTTCATCTAACCGGGTACTCATCAGCAACATAGGTCCGTGTGAAAAGTAAATTAGAATGGCTAAGGGATCAAACACATTGAAACTGGTCGGCGCAGGCCATATCGCAACGAAAATGCTAGCATAGGTTAGGCAGAGGTGGCGCAGGCCATATCGCAAATCAACGCAAATGAACAACAGAGGAGGATCAAATCAAATCAACAACAAATCCCTATTCCTTTTTTAATGTTGTTCTTTGTTGTTCATCAAAGCATATATGTAGATAGTTTTTTGTAGACTTGAACTGAAATTATTTTAAAATTACAACTTGGTGTTCAGAGTTGAGCGGATTTGATCAGAACATCTAATCTGGCTGCGGCCTCTTGGTCTCTTTCCATCGTCTTTACCAATAGGCAGTAATAATCAGCTGCTCAACCTTGTTTCTTGTTCTGATATTCACTTCACGAAAGATAGACTCGTGTGTACGGAAAGTAGTCGACCGAATTTGGAACAACTTACGTCAGCATTTGATTTCAAAAACATCACAATCAACTTTCCTTGGCGTATATGTTTGTGACCCGTAACTAAACATGAGAACCTCTGAAGAGTTCAGCAAGTTCGACTTTGTTTTCCGAGATATGTTGCGATATTTTTATACATATATGCTGGAGGCAAGTCATTGTGCTTTTAAGGATCGAGCACACCAAAACAGGCTGACTGTAATGCAATAAGTGACACTTCTTTGGGTTCAACTTTAGCCCTGCAGCTTGTATTTTATTAAAAATCCTTTCCAGTTGGTGCAGATGATGTTGAAAATCTTTTCCTATGACTATTACGTCATCTAAATACACTAAGCAGGCATCGCCTACAAGTCCTGCTAGAACACATTCCATTAATCTTTCAAAAGTCGCCGGCGCATTGCATAATCCAAACAGCATCACTTTAAATTGCCGTAATCCTTGTCCTGTGGAGAATGCTATCTTCTCTTTATCATTAGGGCTAAGTTCAACCTGCCAGTACCCAGATTTTAAATCTAAAGTTGAGAACCAAGACATGCCTGCCAGAGTGTCCAAAGTGTCATCTATTCGTAGCAATGGGTAGCTGTCTTTTTTGGTGACTTCATTGAGCCGACGATAGTCGATGCAGAAACGTGTAGACCCATCTTTCTTCTAAACCAACACTACAGGAGAGCATCATGGACTAGAAGATTGCTCTATAACTCCGCTTCTTCTCATTTCATCTATCATCTCCTGTACCTCCTTTTCTCTGGCTATAGGGACACGCCTAGCTTTCTGCTTTATAGGCTGCGCATTTCCAGTGTCAATCTCATGTTTCACTACAATTGTTCTGCCTATATCTCTATCAGTCTTAGAAAAAATGTTGGCATAACGTGAAAGTAGATCCTTAGCCTGCTGCCGTTGTGACGCGGTAAGGTAGCGAAACTTGTTCACCAAATCCTTGAGCTCCTGTGGTACGTCTCTTGATGCTGTACTTCCTGCCGATGTCAGTTTCCTTAACGTCATAACTTCATCGCTTTTTCTTACAACATCGCTTGCTTTAAGCACTACATCACTGTCACTAAGGTTGACTATCTGCACCGCTGCCAAGCCCTTGTCACAAACTAAACTTCGGCCCGTAATACAGTATGGAATTGCTCCATTGTCCTCAATTAACACACTAATATTACCCCGGCCTTTGTAACTGGCTGGTAAGTTCACGCGTACCAATGTGTTCGATCTTGAAGGTAAGATGGTTCTTCTAGCCACTATTACCTTTCCTTTTGATCCCCCATCCATAAAAATTTCTACTGGCCCACATACGAAAACTCCTGTCTTCGATCAATCAATCTTGCAGGCATTCTTCTTCATGAAGTCTAAACCAAGTACACAGTCATCCATAATATCGGCCACTACGACGTTGTGAGTGTAATATTTCGCCGTGTTGGTCCCGGCCTCCTTTGTAGAATAGGCCAACTGCTGTTCTGCCAGGCAGGTCGTAAAAGGCGACCGATTGGCTATCGAGTCACTACCATCGTGGCTACTAGGTGGTAGAGTTCTGCATTGTCTCGCCCGGGTCTGGTACCACCGCCTTACCTATTCCTGCCATAATAGCGTCAGTGCCTGTCGCTGCCGTGTTCCGGTTTCGAGGGTAAGGTAGCCGGTAAACTTAGGCATGTGGCATTAGACCTCGCCACAAGATAGCAACGCACTATTAACATCTTTGGTGTCTATAGGCGATGGTTGACTCTTTCCACCAGGGGACCCATCTGCTTGTTTGCTATATTATGACATAAAAAAAATACTCGTCGCCTATTTGCATCACTACAGATGCTTCACCGAAGACGGGTTTTGGCTGACCTGTGACAGACAGAAGCTTGCTTTCCCAAAATTCCTCAATCTCAGGTTGCCATTGTCAGCTATTTCTTGTCGCACCATAGTTCGCGTAGCTCCATTGGCCAGCGTTAAGCTGCAGTTCTTGCCATTAATCAGTCCCTTAATGGATAAACTGTTGCCGTCGTACACCTGGGATATGACAACTTTTGGGGCTGTTTTTCGATCAGCCAGCACCCGCCCCTTGATCCTGGCTGTTACTCGTTTCCCTGGGCTGGATTAACAGGCTGGTTAACCTGCCTGTTCCTTCAGCTACTGAAGTTCCTGCCTCTTGCCGTCGCCAATTCACTGCTCTTGTAGACTTGCCGGGACAGTTAATCCGAATGTGCCCATGTTTACCGCAGGCATAGCACATGGACCCAATCTTCTAGGTTCCACTTCCTTTGATAGAGTCACAACTTCTGTAACCTCGCGTACCTTATGTGCTCGAGGTTCGTGGCGAACAACTTCAACCTCCAGTGCATGAGCCAAAGCCTCCTTCATCGTCACATGATGCTGAAGGCGAACAGCAGCACGCACTTCCAGGTCTCGAATTCCATCAATAAACGCCTGGACATTAGTATTGTTCACTGTGTTAGCGTCCGCCGCAGGATACGCCTTCCTCACAAGCTTCTCAATTTCCACGGCCCATTGTTGAAGTCCCTCGCCGCTCCTCTGTACACGGTCCTTTAATTGGGCACGGAAAACATGCTCCAAGTGATGCTCACCGTAGCGAGCTTCCAATGTCTCCATCAAATCAGCGAACTGATACTCTTTAGGCATTGCATCCAACACAGAGAGCGCCTGTCCCCGTAACGCCGTACTCAGAGCCGTGAGGCAATATTCATCTGTCCAACCACTGGCCTTCGCTGCTATTTCAAACTGGGTTATTTAGGCACTCCATGATGAAAGACCATCATAAGTGGGTACCTTTACCCGAGGACCCACCAGGTGAGAGCAGCTTGTAATGGTAGCACCCGACTTAACTCCCGTGATCTTCATTTTCATGACCTCCCTTTCTAGTTGGTCCACGTTTTCAGTTATTTTGTCGCAGCTGGCCTCCAAGTGGTCAACCCTCTTCTCAACACCCTTCATGTCGCGCTTGACGAGGCTCACATCGCTTTTAAGCTGGTCTTGTTGCGCCAGGATAACCGTCAATTTATCATCAAAGCCAGATAAATGTTCCTTGATGTGTTCATGTAGCTTCTGTTGTTGCTGTTCCTGTACCTGCAGTTGTTGTTCCTGTAGCTTTCGTTGTTGCGTTGCTGTTGCTGTTCCTGTTGATGTTGCTGAAGTTATTCCCGTAGCTGTTGTTGTATTGCTGTCAGTATAACAGAGAGATCAGTAGGCGCTGCGCTCGACGATAGTGACGTGCTGGCAACACTCGCAGGTTCATCACCAGCACGCATCTCAGTGTCCTCTGACACCCTCTGTGTCTCAGCCTGAGACCTGGTGGTAACACCTTCCTTCGGAATAAGTGGCATTTCACAATCCCACTTCTGACACCAGTTGTTACGTACTCGGGTTCGTAATTGTAAGAAAACACCACGTATATTAAATCCGTGTATTTACACAACACAACACAACGTAATACTAAAATACACTTTACACCATAGTCACTCACTGTACTATCACTGAACTTAGAACACTACACAATAAAACACTTCTCGCTTCGCACTGGTCACTTGATGTATCGCTCTCGATCGCTTGATAAAATCTGCCTTGTGCTTTGTCACGTCTTCTCTATTTATAGACAGGGTAAAGTCCTAGCTGGATCCAGAAAAATCTAAATGTATCTGGAAACAATGAATCACTAATATCGTAAACATATTATGAGTCATAAATCCTAGTTCACGCTACTTTCAACCTTATCCCACAAAGTCCATTATGGCATAGCCCAGGTCAACTATTTGTTTGTCAACAGGAGTAGTTATCTCTTTCTTTTATTTCTAGATAGTTAGCGCACGCGCGCTCAATCTCTACTCACTTCTAGATTATTCGTAATAATATGAACACTAAACTCATATCATGATCATTTTTTTTGAGATATACATATTTACTTCTAAGTCTGCCTCGTGGTGTAGGAGTAGCCTATTCGGCTCAGATCATGAGGTCCCGGGTTCGATCCCCGGTTGGAGCAAAAATGTTATTGAGATTTTTTAGAACCTGAAATCATCGTTAGTGATATTTCATATGCGAAATCATTGCAATTTTTTTCTTAATTTCATCGAATGATAATGATTTAAAAGTAGCAATCATTTCCATGCCTAGTAGAAATGCTTAGTGACACTGTACAAAAATAAAATCCTTAATTGGCTAATGTAATGCAAATATAATATTATACCTATTTTAATATTTAGCTGTGTATTTTTAGTTGAAATAAATAAATAAATAAAAAATAAATAACTACGAAAGAAGAACAATTAATAGTTTTACTTCAAGTCTACAAAGAACTATATGATTTGCAAGATCCCCGTTATGATGATCAACAAAGGAGAATAAAAACCCTAGTGGTGTCGTGGGATACCAGACAGGAACGAAATTAAGAAGTTCAGAAATCAGAAATCAGAAATACTTTATTCAATAAACCTTTTTACAAGTTATTTTGACACGTCAACATATCTTTTTAAAAACTACTACCGGATCGGAAAAGCGGCCACACACTGAGAAGATCCGGTGGAAGAAACTCAGCGGGCTTGTCTTTTTTTTCATATCATCTATTTTTTTACAATATCACAATATTACAAAAAATATATATGAGATCGGTATGAGGATCGGTTCCGCCGTGTTGGTCCCGGCCTCCTTTGTAGAATAGGCCAACTGCCGTTCTGTCAGGCAGGTCGTAAAAGGCGACCGAATGGCTATTGAGTCACTACCATCGTGGCTACTAGGTGGTAGAGTTCTGCATTGTCTCGCCCGGGTCTGGTACCACCGCCTTACCTATTCCTGCCACAATAGCGTCAATGCTTGTCGCTGTCGTGTTCCGGTTTGGAGGGTAAGGTAGCCGGTAAACTTATGCATGTGGCATTAGACCTCGCCACAAGATAGCAACGCACCATTAACATCTTTGGTGTCTATAGGCGATGGTTGACTCTTTCCATCAGGAGACCCATCTGCTTGTTTGCTATCTTATGATATAAAAAAAAAAAAAAAAAAAGAGGAGCAATGAATCTCAGATTTTTTAAATTTAATATAATAGTTAATAGGAAAAACAATAACAACAGTCATCACGTAGACTATTAGATTTTTACGTAGACTATTAGATTTCACGTAGACTATTAGATTTCACGTAGACACTGTATAGCCATTGATTATTTAGTAACTAGCTATGATACCCGGCTTCGCTCGGGAGTTGATATGAGATTACGTGGTAGTAGAAATATAACAAATGTAATTGAAGACTTTATTGAAATTGGAATTTTAAATTTCGCGCCAATACTACACTTGCTGCATTTGCTTGCAGCGCCTTTCGAAATACAACCCAAATAATCGTTGTTCTGAATGAAGTTCAAATACTCAACAACAGATGGCGCCACTACACTTAATTTCCAAGTTGAAGGATTGGAAAAGCCCTTTAGTTTAAAACGGGAACTTTCTTGTTCGAGGGGGATTAAGGGCTATCACACTATATAAGTCCCTTTATCGTGCCGGAAAACCTTTTTAAGTTTTATCGGCACACACATTTTAAAATTCAAATGCTTAAAAAAAAATTTAAAAGTCAAATTCAAATGGCATTCAACTCAATTTAACTATTGCTTTAGCTGAATAATCTGTAGGTTAAAAAATTCGAAGCAATGTGAAAAAACATTTTTTTCAAAAATTTTCGTCATTGATAGGACCGTACCAAATTGACCTATTTTATACAATTAACGGTACTTGGCACAGTTTTTAAAGGAGAAAAGCTGATAAGATTTTGAAGTCAATCGGTATATTAGCCGCTCACTTTACTTTGGTTGGTAACTAATGACACCTCTGAGAAAATTCCGTTAATACACTATGATCTCTATAGAGACCAATGCTAACTTCATCCAAAAAAAACAATATTTTCACTATTTACCAGTTTTATAACAATACTCTATGATATTTTATCGTTTTCGAACGAAACATTGTACAGAATAACATCAAGTTGGCATTATTTTTTCAAATACGCTCTTGGGGATAAATAAAACAACTTAGTCCGCCATTTTGATTCGTGCTGTATGTTATGTGTTGGTTGCAGTTTATGATACACTTTAATTTAGAAGTGTTTTGGCGTATTAATCAACAAGTAAACTTTATTTATGATCAAGATTAGTTCAAAACCAAACAGTTTATATAGTAATTTTGTCAAAAAAACGTAAATATCAATTAATAAAACATATATTTCGTTAACGACCAACTTGATGATACCAGTGCTTTGGGTATGACGGTACCTATTTTTATTTATTTTCGTAAATTTTAGTGTTGATATCTATGATTTCAAAAAAAATATTTTTAAAAAATTAACATAGCTGTAAAATTGAAAAAGAAATAAATTATTTAAAAAGTACAATAAAACTACGTATTAATTATGAAAAAAATATTAATATTTATGTCAATAAATATTTTTGTACTATAATATATGTTGTTTATTTTTTTTTCGTATGTATATGTATACCAATTATATAAAAAAAATATAAAAAGCATAGGTCATCGATTTACTTTTTGAATTAAAAATCCTTGACTAACAAGTAGTCATATTTTTCTCAAAGTGTCGTGTTACACCTGAATTATTTTGTAGCTTAAGCCATTTAAACTAAACAATTCTCACACCAGTGTATTGCAGGGCGCAAGACCTCTTAAAAAATATACGCTTTACAGTATCGGGTTCAATCCAAACAACTCCTAAACCATATTTGTGACCTCGGTCCACCGGAACGAACTCGGAACGTGTGCGCGTAACGGTCCGTTTCTTTTTAGAAAAAAATGCGAAAATGGCTGGTGGTATGAGCGGTTAGCTTCAAGCTAGTTATTTCAAAAATATTAAGTAAGTTTGCTAAAAACAACGTAACTTTAATATTTGAAAAACAGTAATATTTGAAAATAAGATTCAATTTTGATTTTTAAAACCGCATTCGACGTATTTTTTTAGTACTAAAATATCGTAGAATACTAAAATATGATTGGTTGAAATATTTCGAAGTTATGTCGAAAAAACACTTTCAAAATTTTCGTCTACGATTACTTCCAAGCTGATAAACCAATTTGATGTAATTTATGCATTAGACGTAATTTTTTTTAGGAATAGACATGATTAGTTTTTGTACTCAATCGGTACATTAACCTGGAAGTTATATTAAATAAATCTGTTGCGCCAAATTTTTGTTTGGAGTTTTTCAAAATTTCTAAAAATCCATTGGGCCCATTTGATTCAAATTTTCAGGAAATCTAATTCGACTGGAATCCAATCGAATGTCATCAACCGCGTTTCGGTCAGTCCAGCCGTTCAAAAGTTATGAGATGTTTACATACATGCATACACATACATACATGCACATACATACAGACACACTGATGTCATCACGAAAATAGTCGAAAAAGGTTCCTAGGACCTCAAAACGTGCACATCTGGTGAAAACTCGATTTTTGAAAATCGGAGCAAAATTAGTAACTTCCCTACATACGTAACGGGAAGTTAAAAAGTACAAGTGTATTAATAGATTAATATCCTATTAAAATGGAGTGAATGAAATGAATTAAATCTACCACGCCAAAGTAATCCTACTTTGGCTTGGTAGGTAGTTTAACTCGTTAGCATTTTAAATCTTCAGTTTCAAACTAGATGGCGTTAGTAGTAATAAAATTCTAATACAACATGTATATTCTATTTTTTTAATGTTTATAAAATTGTATTTTAATGGTAGATTATATCTAGACATGAATTTAAACTATCACGTCAAAGCTCAAACCTTAAAGTGCGATACTTTTTCAGTAAAACGGTACCACAAAAGTGCATAGAAAGTCCCCTAGTGTTAATTAATGGCTGTTTACAATTTCGGCTTCACAGTTGATCTTTTTCTTACAATTATAATTCCTATAATTTTCTAATTTTAACTTAAACATTATTTTAGCATAAATTCAGTAAACTTTGAAACCTTTTACTATCAGTGGTGTGTAATAATTTTATTAAATAGTATATCTCCATGTCCCTATCCTCGGTACTTGCTTGTAAAGTCTTGATTGTTTGTGATTCTGCCGGTTATGTATAATTTACAAGTAATGTAGGCCGAGGATAAAGGGTGACGTGTTTACACCGTGCGTTCCAGGGATCGGTGGTGCGTTTCTTCTTATCGCTGCGTCTCAACTAAGTCATGCAAGGAGTACCTGAGCCCTTTTGAATGAGAACTGCTGGCCTGAGCTACAGCACCGAGTCCTTCTGCCGCCACCCCACAAAGCTAAGTGCTGCTGCCACCTTGTGCCGTGGATCTTTACCAATGTTTTTCTATTTTTTTTAAAATATCCTATTTTTTATTTTTAGATTATGTTAAATTTTCCGACTTTTCCAAAATTTCCCGTTTTCACAATATGAAATACTCAAAAGTACTACTGTAAGTTTGGTTTGGAATGGTTTATTTGAACATCCGATTTTCTCTATTCTTTCAAGAAGATTTATCATTTTAAATAAATAAATAAATAAATAAATATTCACGGAACAATTTACACTTATTGATCTAACCCCAAAGTAAGCAAATTATTTGCTTGTGTTATGGGTGTTAGTCAACGATACTAAACATACTTAGAAATACATATATAAATACTTTTACATACATAATAAACACCCAAACCCGGAGATACAAACATTTATGCTCATCACACAAGTGCTTGTCCCGTCGGGGATCGAACGCGAGCAAGTTGATTACGTAGTCAGGGTCGCTAACCACTCGACGAATGGGGCGGTCAAAACAAAGTTTAGTCCTGGAAATAAATTTTAAAAGCTAAAGTTTTTTTTCCGGGAGCATCGTGCCATCTGTGTAACACAGATTTGTATTTTTCAAGAGATAATGTACCTGTGATATTACTACCATAATTTTGGTTTAGAACGATTTATTTTGAGACCCAGTCTTCTACATTCTGTTAAGAATATTTATCATTTTAACTTTATTCATTTACGGCAGCTTCATTTTACCGTCTGTGTAACTTAGGTTTGTATTTCTGGTGCCATCAACTATTTAAGTTCTCAAAAACTAAAATATAAAGCAAATCATGCTTTAAATATTTTGTTTATTCAATATAAAGTTACACAAAGTCTGCGTCCTATTTTCAATTTCAATTCAGTTCAATTCAATTCAAATTTCAGTTTTATTGCATATTCCATTTCCCGGTGTTGGTTCCGGGCTCCATTGAAGAATAGGCCAACTGCCGTTCTGCCAGGCAGGTTGTAAAAGGCAGCTGATTGGCTATACGAGTCACTAACATCGTGGCTACTAGGTAGTAGGTAGAGTTCTGCATTGTCTCGCCCGGGTCTGCTATCACCGCCTTACCTACACAATAGCGTCAGTCCTTATCACTGTCGTGTTGTGGTTTATGGGTGACTCTTTCAATCAGGAGACTCATCTGCTTATTTGCTATCTTATGACATAAAAATACACATTTGCCTAGACTGAAAATAAAATGATAAGCATAAGTACAAAACGACAACTTTATGGTTTCAAAAACTAAAATGTAAACAAAATCTTTCCGTAAACTTTCAGTTTACTTTATACAATAAGTGATTTTCTTATAATACTACTGTATCCTGTTTTAATGGTTACATACATGCAAATTGCGCCGTCTTTTAGTCAACTTGTGTATGTGAAATGTGATGAGTTAAGAATTTTTTTCCCGTCGCATAGATAGTGCTGTTTATAAAAATCGATTGAATCGTATAATTTTATAATAGATGTAATAAAAATCGTCACTAAAGTCGGGTGCTATCTTAAGGTGATGTCAAAAAATCTTCGAAATTGGCGTATTTATATGAAGAAAGTTATGAATGTGCAGGAAGAAGGTAAGTCTGTCTGGAGCCTGACATTTAGCACTCAATTCTCTTTGTCTGCCTACCCTGTAAGGGATTTGGCGTGAAGATATTTTGTTGTGATTTTAAAAATCGATTGTCAAAATCGATTATGAGAAAATAATCATCGATTTTCATAAAATCGTTTATGTTTTAAATCCCTAGTCAAACTTAATTGTCAAATGTCAATTGTCAACTTCATTTTCACGTGTTTCTTAGTTCGTACTTCGTGAAGATAATTAAATTGTGAATCGTGGTTAAATAATTTTACTTTTTGGATTTGTGTTGCTGCTTGCTTGCCAAGGACGGCCAAAATCAGATTAACTTCTAAATAATGAGTAGAAAAAGAAAATTTGTTTCTAGTGTAACGTTTACGAAACATTCGCCAATAGAAGTAATAACAAGAGACGTAACGAGTAATCCTATGTGTTTCCATGGCCCTACTTTGCTGTTTTCTAGCGATAAAGGGCGATTTTACGCCTGTTCTTCCTGTAGGGACAAAAGCACTTGCACAATACACATAGGAGAGGAGGAATGGAAAAAAGAAAGTGTTCGCAAAAGAAATGAAAAATATTATGAATTAATACCTAAACTTGATAAAATTTCAGCATGGAAGAATTATAATGAGGTTGGTTTTAATTTGATATTGGCTTTTGCATGTGGATATAATTTTGCTTTATGAACTATTTCCTTTCCCTTGTTAACGTATTTTTCTTTAATTGAATAGAACAGTAAGCGAATGGGACCGTCGACTCGTCAAAAGTGCCTGTGTAGGTTTATTTGAATAAAACATTTAATTATTTGATTTGCTCATCTGATGGTAAGTGATCACCACCACCCATAAACAGCTGCAACACTAGGGGTCTCGCTGGTGCGCACATAATTTAGTTTTTATTGTAATTTAATTAATTAATGTAAGAAGTAATGTTGAAGAACCTGTGGGTTGGCATTTGAAATTCACATGTTGATTTTAGGGTTGGCAGGCGGGAAGGAGGAGGTTTACTAACTTCCTGTACGATTCCCGCGGAAACCCATAGTTCAAAGTTTTGAGGTTATGTCACCCCTGGACCATTATTTTCTATTAGAGTTTGCATTAAAAACGGGCTGCACAAATTTGGGGTTGTGGGGATGCCATCTTTTTTTGTAAACCATTATATTTTTACATAATATATCTCTATTTTGAATCGAGTCTAGTGCTGTTTGAGAAATCTTTAAAACCAGTGAAAATCATTACTCTTACATGTGTCTTTCTCACAATGTGACATTGGCAGAATTACTGTGCTAGTCACAATAGAAGTCACATAAGAACAAACATCATTATCTTATTTTAGTCTCTAAAAAAAATTACTGACAATCAAACATGTTGATGTTTCAAAATTAAAGCTGTCAGATGGCAGCATTGCTGTATTATGTCTTAATATATGTATATAATTTTAATAATTTATAAAAACAAAAGCAGTAATAATTTTTTAGTTATCTATAAAATTATATAGAATTTATTTGGAGTAATTGTGAGGTTTTCTCTAAAAAGGGAGGCAAACATCTTAACCTTAGCATATTAGTATGTATAATAATAATTTCGAAGTTTAGTAAAGTTTTGATATTTGATATAAGTATAATATGTATATGATATGATACTAAGTCTAAAACAACAAAATAAAATTTTAAAGAAAATAAGGAATATTTGTTTTATATTTCAGATAAAATCTCACCATGCAAATGATCGTGCATATTGCGACACATGCAAAGAGCTGTATATTGTTTCTCAATCTAAGAAACATATTAAAAACCACAAGATTGTTACTCCATTAACAGATGAACAGATGCAAACACCGACATCATTTCTGCCACCTATTGAAGATAATCATAGTGAAGCACAGTTTATATTTTCAAAGAAGGCTGTTAGTACTGTGTTTGGAATACTAAGAAACAACAATATTAGGTACCTATATTATAAGATATTTGCTTTTTTAGTTTAGAAATTAGATAAATAAACACCTTGAAACTACTTGATAGCTCGATTGTATCTTATGGCGAGGTCTATTGCTACATGCATAAGTTACCAAAAACAGAGTGCTTTTGTCTGTGAAAGACTTGTCAAATGAAGAAAGGCAGATGGTCTATCTTTCAAAGGACTGTACTAATATGAGAATATTATGTATTATGTGCCACCTTACACTTAACCACATACCATAATATAAAACTAACTGTGGTAATTAAGATGGTAGTAGCAAAGCCAGGCAATATGTTGCAGAATTCTGCTATTTCACCCCGTGTTGATCTTGGGCTCATTTGAAAAAAAGGTCAACTGCCTTTTTGCCAGGCAGGTCTTAAATGCGACCGATTGGCTGTGCAAGTCACTACCATTGTGGCTACTAGGTAGTAGAGTCCTGCATTGTGGTGCCCAGGTCTGGTATCACCGCCTTGCTTATTTGTGCTGCAATAGTGTCCGTGCTTGTCACTGTGGTGTTCCGGTTTGCAGGGTAAGGTAGTTGAAAAACTTATGCATGTGGCAATAGACTTCGCCACAGGATAGCAACGCTTGTGTTAACTCGTTCCATCAGGTGACCCATCTGCTTGTTTGCTATCTTATGACATAAAAAAAATTGTGGTCACATTAGTAGCCACAGGTTTAGCCAGTCAGTCATCTTACGAAAGTACCTGGCAGTAAGGCAGATTGTCGATTTTTCAAAAAGTACCTTGATCAATGCTTATGGTACTAATAACCCTTTAACAAGATATGTTTTAAATTTTCAGTAACATTCTTTGTATGGGAACTCCATCAATACATGAAGCGGCCCAAGTACTTCCAGATTTCAACTCCTTGTTATTAGATTATGACACACGGCACCACCTATTCAATCCACCCAAGAAATATATCTGGTATAATATGTTCAATAACTACTTATTCAATGGTAATGAAGATGAAAAAGTTTTAAAGAAGTTTTTGAAGTCCAGTAGGTATGTACAATTATCCAGTTTTACAATATTTTAAACAGGTACATCCTCAGGTCTGTCGAAAATGAAGATTGTCACTCATTTTCCAACATAGTAATCTGGCTCCTTTCAAAGAATAGGTCAACTAGAATACTGCTAGGCGTCTCATAAAAAGCGAAAATAGGCCAATACATGTCACAATCATTGTGATTACTGGCTAAAAAGCCTACGTCATTCAGGAATAATGTAGTTTTTTACTGATGAAAAGTTTTTCAAAATCGTTTCAGTAGTTCCAAAGATTACAAACAAACTTACAAATGTTACTTGTGTTTAATATTAGTATTGATATTGAAGATGAGCAATTTAAATATTGTGCTTAAAGTATGTGCTCCAGAATTGGCGCCAGTATTGACGCACCTACTCCAGCTCTCCTATTCACTCGGCGTGGTACCGAATTCGTGGAAAACAGCTTTAGTGCATCCCATCTCTAAAAAAGGAGATCACTCTAATCCCTCAAACTATCGGCCATATAGCGAAGGCCATCGAACAGGTATGGCATAAAGCGCTTCTCTCGAAGCTGGCTTCCCGAGAAATTATGCAAGTGGATTACCAGTTTTTCGGCTGATTGGAGCATCAAGTTCGTAGTTGGCAGTGCATGGTCCGACTTCAAACCTGTCAATGCTAGTGTTCCCCAAGGCTGTGTGCTATCACCGACACTGTTTCTTCTGTATATCAATGATGTGTTGCGAATTAGTAACATACATTGCTATGTGGACGACAGTACTGGTGATGCTACATACTCCGGCCGTAGCGGTATTTCTCGGGAACTCGTCGAAGAGGGCCAGAATAAGCTCGTGTCTGAACTCGAGAATCGACTAACCGATGTCTCAAAATGGGATCGTCAAAACCTTGTTACATTTAACCCCTTAAAGACGCAGCTTTGTGCGTTCATCACAAAAAAAAAACATCCTTTGTCGTGTCACCTCGGTTTGAGAACACTCTCCTAACAGCTTCGGCCAGAATCGGAATTCTGGGGGTCGACATATCGAACAACGTTCAGTTTCATGGTAATTTGGAAGGAAAGGCTATACTACCCTCCATAAAGCTTGGTGTACTTAGCAGAGCAAAGCAGTACTTCATGCCAGCTCATCGCCTCCAACTTTACAAGGCCTTAATTCGACCTCACATGGGGCAATTTCTCACCTCTGGGCCGGAGCTCCTCCGTACCAGCTTCTTCCTCTTGCCCCGCATTCAACGTAGAGCGGTTCAAATCGTCGACGACTAGGCTATTTCAAATCGGCTTGACTATTTGGCGTTACGCAGAGATGTAGGTTCACTCTGCATCTTTGCATTTACCATAGGGAATGTTACGACGAGTTGTTCGGATTAATTGCTGCCACTAAACACCATCATCGGACATCGCGTCAAAATTTAAAGTTCCACAAGACCTCGATGTCTGGAAATTCACAACCAGGCGCTTTTGTCGGCACTTCTTGCCTCGCACTACTCCTTTTGTGGAATCAATTACCCGCAGGGGTGTTTCCGAACGGATACGACTTGGGAACCTTCAAGAAACGAGTTTATTCATTTTTAAAAGGCCGGCAATGCAGCTGCAATATATTGCGGATGTCCATGGGCGACGGTGCTCACTACCATCAGGTGCACTTCCTGCTCATTTGCTCTTCTCATCTATAAAAAAAGTTCATAGTATTCTGCGAGTGGTGTGGAGCCCGTGTAAAGGAAAGACCTTCTTACTTCCAGCCAGACAGTTCGTAAGTCGTACGATTGGCTAAACGTGATACTGTCGTGACTACTAGGTAGTAAACATATCTAACATCTCGCCTGAATTTGATACCACGACCTTATTTTTTCATAGGATAGCAAGCAAGCAGATGGTTTTCGTGATAAAAAGAAATAACCATCGCCTATAGACTTCAAATATGTTAAAGTTGCGTTGCTATATATGTCGCGGGGTGGTAATGCTACATACATAAGTCTACCGGTTACTTTACCCTCCAAATCGAAACACGACAGTGACGATCAGTGACGCTATTGGGGCAGGAATAGGTAAAGCGGTGTTACCAAGACACTGGCAAGCCACCTAGTATCTAATCGTGGTGATAATGACACGTATAACCAATCGTTCGCGTTTTACGAACTGTTAGCAGAATGGCAGATTGTGTCTATTAGAAAGTGACAGTATATCTATTGTAGAGTGTAGATTCATTTTTACTCGTATTACAAAAATCACTTTGTCATTGCATAAACATGCGCAAAATAAAAAAAAAAACTTGTTTCATCATGCAAATTTTACCACCTTGCCATACCGGGGATTGCAGATGTTTGATGGGCGACAGTGATCACTTACCATCAGGTGCACCCTCCACTATAAAAAAAGTTAGAATTTCTGATTAATAAATATGGAACTACCATGTTATTTAAGAACGGATATTTTAAGAATTTGGCACGTTTTTGAAGTAATAGAGAGGTTATACCTGAAGAAAAAAGAATCAATATAAAAACTAGCAAAAAGCAGAGCTTTGTAAGGGCTCGAAAAGCTATAATCAGAAATCAGAAGTACTTTATTCAATAAAACTTTTTACAAGTTATTTTGACACGTCAACATATTTTTATAAAAAACTACTACGGAAACGCGGCCACTACCTAGTAATATTGTTAGGAAAGTATTTTTTATGAGAATTACGTCTTTTAACGTATGGACTTGGTTTATAATTATCTAACCTAAGAAAAATGCATCGTATTTTCACCCAAACATGGTTATATTCGCATCAAAGGCGTCGTCAGCAGGGGCGCAGCAAAATAAAACCAAAACATGTTTCTAAAACTAAATTTTTTTAGTACTTTACAAGAATTACGAATTACGAATTAGACCATTATTTGGCTATTAAATATATCTAAACATGGACTGCTCAGCTTGTAAACAGAAAATTGCACATAGCTCAGACCTATTAAAGTGTATAATTTGCACTATGAATTTTCACATTGAATGCCTAAATATCACTTCTGGCTATTAGGGTAAAACCGGGATAGATGCCCCACTTTTTGAAATAACTACTTAATTTTAAAAATATTAATTTTATACGAATAATTTCTATTAATGTACCTAGCTTAATCCTTTATGTTGAATTATTAATATTGTTATTCATCCTATCAAATACAGATTTTGTAGAAATTAGCTTTCCGTGGAACATTTTTTTTGAGGATAGATGCCTACCTGTATGGATAGCTGCCCCACCAGTAAAATGCTGAGAGGGATAGATGCCTGCAGTGCAGGATAGATGCCCTTTATAAAGTTTAAACGAAAAACCCAAACCATATGTTAGGTAGTTTTACTCCTAAAACAGTAAGGCCCGCTTGCACGTAAATCTTGAGTTAAATAAATAACTCTGAGTTAACTAACTCGAAGTTAATTTGTTACTTTTTTAACTCGGGGTGTATCTTGCACGAAGAGAAATTAACCCAAGGTATACTAACCCAACGTTTTAACTCTGCATTGTGGTGTTTCTTTCTGTCAAATCCAAATTCATCCGCTGTTGCTACCTGCGGCTAAATACAAAAGTTTTTCTCTCTTTCGCACAACCATATTTTGCTTATTATATCCTTTTCTTACGTCATATGACGTAATATGGCGTTTTGGGGGCTTTATACATTGTAAAACCTAAGCGTCAGCTTCATGACTCGTGTTAATAAAATAATAATTTCGCATTTTGTAATCAGTGTTATTTTCTATAAAAATTTAGAAAAAATCTCATTTACGTGGCCCAAGTTTTACAAGTAGTGACAGTTCTCTTCTTTGTGATATTATATCAAAATAGAAACACATAATTAAAAATAAAAAAAAAAAACTGATGGCGCTAATCTTCTCCAAAAGCAAAAGTTTTGGCTCGAAGTAAGTTCAATGCTTTGTCTCTCTCCAAATTAAAATGGCCAATTCGTTCCGCAACTCTTCTATTGAAAAAAATCCAAATCAATATATTCGATAATTTTTTCGTCATCGTCAGAATACAAAAAGTCATTCACAATTGAATATAAGATAATTAAATTGTTATTTCTTATCAAATACACAACACAACGCGGTATAATCTCAGAATTTTGTCGTTTTTAACCCAGAGTTAGAAATTTAACCGCCCAACTTTGGCGGGTTAAATATTTATCTATTTAACCTATGGTTTGGTGTTAACTCTTGTCAGTGCAAGAAAAAATAAAAATATAACCCTGCGTTAGCAGCTAACTCAAAGTTAAATAATTTAACTCTGGAACGCGCAAGCGGCCCTAATTGTCAGTAAAAACATGGGTTATAATTATGAAATAATATTTAGATTTTCTTTTTAATCTTTTAATGGTTACCATTAGAATTATCACAGTAATGACTATAATTAAATTGTTAAAGCGTTTGTATGACTAAAATATAGTTTCTTAAGTTTGATATACATAATCTTATTTTTTTTTCTTAAAAATCTCGGAATCCATTAAGAGGCTAGGAGATTCTGTGCTAATTGGAGTACATATCGGATTTGGTGGTGTTTTTTTGTACTACTGTAGAAATAATTTCTTTTTGATTGTTCAGCTCTAGTTGAGAAACTACAGAAGCAGAAATCTGAGGTAGCGATGTTTCTTTTCTTTGTGCGACCGCAAAAGTCTCACAAGATTCTATATTTTCCGACGCGAGCTCTGGTTGGTAATCTAACGGGTAAGGTGACTGAGGCTGGGTTGTTGACGCTTGTTCTACAACTTGATCAGACGCACGAGAAATGCCAGGATTTTCACTACCCAGTGCAGTATCAGATATCAGAAATGTGGTATCTGGCAAAGCATTTGAGTTAACTGGGTAAATTCTACTACCTCTGAATCCACCCAGAGCGTTGGAAGGGGTGGCAGCGCGAATCCAAGCATTATGTATAAGCCTTCCAGCATTGTAACGGCTGATATTTTTATTTGGATTCAAACGCATACATTTATTTGTTTCGTGGTTGAAGAAGGTTTTAAATGGCCCAAATACTGGTATATCTAAAGCCTGTAATGCTGAAGTTGTGTGACTAGGTAAACACAATAAAATTATGTCATTATCAGCATCAGCTTGTAGCATGTCATCAAAACCAGCTTCTAAAATCAGCAAAACCTTACCATGGGGCTTCAGAGGTATGAAATCTTCTGTTAACCATTTGTAAAATAGCTCAGCGTTAATATAAGCTGACTTTTTATTCAGAAAGACCTTTGAGCCTATTGGAAGTCCATCTTCAAATTCAGGTTTTTAATTCACACCTTTTATTATAAGTACTGGTGGAAGGAAATTACCAATTGCATTGCAACAGCCAACGATCGTCATGGTATCACCTTTTTCGGCAGATATGACTGAATTGACGACGTTTGCGCCTTTTTTTGCTACGACTTTTCCAGGTTTATTATTTAATTGGATTCCGGATTCATCCATATTGTAAATCCTTTCTGGTTTGTTTAACAGATCATTTTCAGTCATAACTTTGATTAAAAGATCGTAGAAGTTATTAACCTCTTCTCTACTAAGACCTTTAGCTCTAGCCATGGATAAGCCTTCAGCTTCTCTGATAGATAGCTCTGAATTCCGCTCAATAAAACTTTTAAACCACGCACCTCCACCCATTTCTTTTTCGTGGGCGAAATTATGTTTTATCTTTAACTTTTCAGCAAATTGATAAGCTAACATGCGTATAGTTTGTCTATTGGGAAGAAATCCTGCATCACCAAGCTTGCGAATGTGCTTTACTAGCCTTTTCTCGTTATCAAAATCCAAAATAGGATGTTTTCCTAAAAAAATACTTACGTTAATAAATGAACTGGAAACTAGGGACAGCAATTAGTTAAATAAAAGCTTGTAGTATTCTATAGGGTATAACCATTAATACGTACCCAGTGTAAACTTTAATGTATTTTTAGCAGCATATCGTCTTCGCAATGTCCTCGATGGAATACCAAATTGACGGGATATTTCGTTTATCCCCATGGTTTTTTTATCCATTTCTTCGAATGCTGACTTTAAGTTTTCTGTAGTCCAAGAACATATTCGAGCTCATACTCCTTCCTTTTTTTATATTTTCGTGGCATATTTCTGCTAAAATCGGTAAAAAGTCCAAATATAATTATATGTAAATACATAAACGGTATAAGACACTAAAATTATACCCTTGATCCATATATAGTGTATGAAGGGATAGATGCCCCTAAGGGCACCTATACCTCTAAAAATCAGGGCAACTATCCTTTGTGATAGGGATAGATGCCCAAGTATTTTTTTAATAAATTATAAGCAAAATAAAATCTATTTACCCCTAAACACAGACCCAATGAACCGATATGTTAACGTGATAAAAAATATAATGGAGTTAATTACTAATTATAAAGTTATACGACACAAAATACTAACCTTTAAATCTTTGACGTATTCTTAAATTTCGCCGCGGAGATAATTACACGCACGAGCGAAACACGTCCTTATCGCACGATTATCCGCAGGGAACTGAGGTAAGGGATGATTGCGGCTCCTTCTTATGCAATTAATTCTTAGTTACGAGTTTGGGAAGTTACGTTTTTAGACTTTGAGTCATCTATCCCGCTGCGGCATCTATCCCGGTTTTACCCTATACAAAGAACAAACACGAACTCAATAAGTCCTGGCGATGTCCTTCATGCGAGAATATAACCCGCCGTGTTAAAAATGATAATACACCAATAAGAAAATCGTCTCAATTTACACTAGACGATACAACAATGTCTATAGATGAATTAGTGCTAGATGACCCAAATAATGCTAAGAGTCAAAACAATGAAATACACTTACACCAACAAAAACGGTGCAGTAAACAGATAGAACTAAACGAAAATATATAGTATACGAAAATGATATAGTACACTATAGAATAGTCAATGTTTTCTATGATATACTTAATATAGATCTTACGGGCTACATAGAGAATATTACCAGAATAGGGAAAAACAGTTTACGTAGACCTGTTGTAATAGAACTTTTAAGTAAGAAGATGACGAAGTATATCTTAAGAAATGGTAATTTCTTCAAGAACACGGGGTTATCTATTTCTGAGTACCTGAATGAAAATGCGCGCCAAATTCGAAAAAACTTACAGGAACAAGTACGTATAGCTCGACAAAACGGGCATCATGCCGTTTTAAGACATAATAAATTATATATAGATGGTAAAATTCATACATACCAAAGCATTAACTCATTGTCGACATCGCAGCCGCTTGAAGAACTATCCATACGACATAATTATTCTGTAGCTACAGAGGCTATATTGGATACCACAAACACAAATACTATGCACGCAAACCCACAACATCGTAATTTTCGTAGCTAAAGATAAAAACAAAAAACTTAGTATACTGTATCAAAATATGCAAAGTCTCTTCAATAAACTGAATAATATAACCGTATTTCTAGAGGAGGAACACTTTTATCACGCCTTATGCTTCTCAGAAACCTGGTTATCACCTAAGAAATTACAATTAATTAACTTGCGTGGATATAACATAGCGTCTTCCTATTGCCGAACAAGTTACACTGGAGGCGGCGTGTGCATACTATTGCGACAAGATCTAGAGTATATGGAACGAAAGGATATCACGGACCTGTCTATAGAATATGTTATTGAAATATGCGCCGTGCATATTTTAAGAATAAATGTTTTGTTAATCGTAATATACTGGAATGGAAGGCAGACTGATTTATTTTACAAACAGTTAGAAATACTTTTAAAATTAATTAATATAAAATATAATACTATGAACATAATTATTGGCGGTGACTTTAATGTAAACATTTTATTAAATAATATTCAATCAAATTTATTAATCAACTTTATGCTAGAATACGGATTTGTTCAGTACATAACAGAACCAACGCGAATAACAAAAACAACGTCAACGTGTCTAGACTTGATATTTGCAAATTGCAACAAAGATAACATAAAAGCAGACGTTTATGATTACGGATTCTCTGATCATAAGGGAATCAATTTAAAACTAAAATATACGGATAACTTAAAAACTAAACCAATCACATGGAAAATTGAAAAAAGAATATTTAATAAGCGTAACATGGACCTATTTAAAAATAAAATAAAAGATATTGACTGGGATACCATTACAAATACAAACAAAAACATTAATGAGAACTATAATTTATTTCAAAACAAATTATTAGAAGCTTTAAACACCTGTATACCCAAAAAAATTGTTAAGCTACGTACAAACAAAAAATCTCGATGGTTGACTACGGGCATAAAGACATCTTGCAAAAATAAAAGACTTCTTAAACCCATCGTAACGTACACGAAACACCCAGCCATCATAAATTATTATAAACAATATACAAAATTATTAAAAAAAACAATAATCAATTCAAAACGTAAACAATATGCTAGGGAAATGAAAAATTCAGAAAACAAATCCAAATGTATGTGGAAAATAATCAAAGAGCGGACAAATAAAAATATAAAAAAAACAAAAAATAATATCACTTTACAAATCCATAACAACCTAACGTCCGACCCAAGTATAGTTGCAAATAGCTTCAACGAGTTTTTTGCATCGGTGGGGAAAACGAGTGGTGGGGCGACGACGGCACCTGGCCGACCGCCGCACACACGTAATGAGAACTCGTTGTATCTCAGTCCAGTCGATACGCGCGAAATATATACTATTATTAAAAGATTGAAGACGAAATATAGCTACGGCGCAGACGAATTACCGCCAGTATTAATAAAACACTGTGCCGAAGAACTAAGCGTACCTTATTGCATACTAATAAACCAATCCTTTCAAGAGGGTTGTTTCCCTGATCAACTTAAATTATCAGTTATCAAACCCTTACATAAAAAAGCGTCAAAACATGACCCAAACAACTACAGACCAATAGCGCTGCTTTCCACCTCATCTAAAATATTTGAAAAAGCCATGCAAATACGCTTAAATTCCTTTTGTGAAAAATATGAAATTTTTCATGACTCGCAAAACGGCTTCCGGAAAAGTCGCTCAACTTTGCTGGCTACTTATAAATATATAGATAAAATACTAAACATAATAAATGAGAAAAAATACGCCCTCGGTATCTTACTAGACATGTCAAAAGCCTATGACAAAGTAAAATTCGATATATTATTAAAAAAGCTGTATGACGTAGGGATTAGAGGTGTACCTTTGCAATGGTTTACATCATATCTGTACAATCGTAAGCAGCTCGTAGAAGTGGAAAATTATGACTTCAATACCGGGAAAATTAGTATGGTACGATCAGAAATTATATATACCGAAAACTCCATCCCCCAGGGAAGCGTACTCGGATGTATATTATTTCTATTATATATTAATGACCTTCCTAAAATAATTAATAATTATTCTGTATTATTCGCGGATGACATTTCTATCTTGACATCTTATAATTATAATAATAATAATATTACTGACATTTTTTTTGACATCTTTAATAATATAGTTAATTGGATGAATGACCATAATCTCGACATAAATTTTTCAAAAACTAAATTAATGCAATTCAGACCTTATCAAAAAAAGACTCTTGACATAAATTTTAAATATAATAATACCACAATAGAATGTGTAAATACATTTACGTTGCTAGGCTTAGACATAGACACTAATATAAATTGGAAAAATCATGTATCTAAATTAAAAACGAAACTATCAAGCTTTACATATGCACTAAGGGAACTTCGAAAAGCGACCGACCAACATACAGCCTTATCTGTTTACTACGCCTATGCTTATTCGTGGTTAACATACGGCATTATACTATGGGGCAATAGTGTAAACGCAACGGATCTTTTTATATCCCAAAAAAAGTGCATCCGCATTCTTGTTAACATTAAAGAACCAGAAAGTTGTAAACCGTATTTCAAAAAACTAAAAATATTAACGTTTCCTTCAATTTATATATTCGAAATACTAAAATTTGTTAAAAAATATCCCCAGTTCTTTAAAAAACAAACTGAATACCACGAAAATTTACAACAAGATTTAAACACAACCTAGAATTACCAATCTCAAACCTTAAAATGCACAGCTCGGGGCCAAACGTTATGGCTGTAAAAATATTTAATAAGTTACCCGAAAAACTTAAATCGGAAGAGAATTGTAAAATATTTCTACGCGATGTTAAGAACCTACTGATAAATAAATGTTATTACACCTTAAGCGAATTTTTGAATGACAAATTTTAATAAGAAACAAATTTTAATCAGAAAAGTGAATCAGTCCGCCTCTGCATTGCTACACCCTATCAGGGTACATATGTTGTTCCTAGAATGTATACTTAACACCTATAAATGTATAACATATGACGCAATAAAGTATTGAGTATTGAGTATTGAGTATTGAAAAATTCCTTAATTTTTCTTAATTTATTAAAAACACGATTTCTATAATTATCAATGTTATCTACACAGAACAAATATAAAGGTTATCTACATATTTTACATCATATTTTCTGGTCTACCTATAATATAGTACAGTCTACCTATAATACGTAGCAACTCAAGATCGATCTCGCGCCACCACTTCGCCCTTAAAGTCTAATATTGATAGAAATCAATTTTTATTTATGGTAACTTTCTTGTAAAAGAGTTTTCAAGGAAAAATGGGTATTAAAAATGAAAGTTGATCTTATAAAGAAAAACACATTTTTTAGCGTTTTACCCTCGCGCTAAGATTGGAAATTGATCTCAATACAATATTAATCAATTAATACACTTGTACTGTTTCACAATAATCATTTGTGAAAAATCTGTAAACGGTTAACCTTGAAGGCCATTCCTGCAACTTCCCGCTAAATTAAGGTATTTTAAGCTCAAAAGAGTAAAAACTATATATAACTATATAAATGTCTCAATTGCTAAGTCACAAAAACAGCAAGAAAACACTTACTTTACTTACTTACTAAATCAGTAACTTCCTTATCTACATACGTAGCGGGAAGTTAAAAAGTACAAGTGTATTAATAGATTAATATTGTATTAAAATGGAGTGAATGAAAATGAATTAAATGAAATAAAACTACCACGCCAAAGCTCAAACCTAAAAGTGCGATATTTTTTCAGTAAAATGTACCACAAAAGGGCATAGATCGTCGCTTAGTGTAGCTTTGTAGCATTTTAATTCGTTAGTTTTATAATAAATGGCGTTAGTAGTAATAAAATTCTAATACAATATGTATCTTCTATTTTTTTTTAATGTTTATAAAATGTTATTTTAATGGTAGAACATATCTCGACATGAATTTAAACTACCACGTCAAAGCTCAAACTTAAAAGTGCGATACTTTTCCAGTAAAATGAACCACAAAAGTGCATAAAAAGTCGCCTAGTGTAGGGCTCGCTTCGCTCGCCCTGATTACAACCTTTTGAATCTGAAGAGCCAAAAAAATACAATTTGCAAAATTTCAAATTTTTTAAAGAACCACAGAAACATTTTCTTGTCAACAATAAACAAAAAGAATTAAAACCACGTCATTCGAGAGCTTCCGACGGACTGACGACGCGTGTCACGAGGAGGGATGTGGTGAAAAGCAGAGATATAGAAATGATGCCTTATCTTCGTTAATCGGTTCAGAATGATTTTTAAATGTTTTTTTATAAAATAAATAATATTGCATAATATGGAACTAAAGAACCACAGCTTCACATCAAAGAGCAGCAATTGGCTTGCGAGCCACAGGTTGCTGACCCCTGAGCTAGGTTAATATAGCTGTGGCGTGGTGTGTCGTGGCGCTCCAGAACGCAATCTCGGTTACGTTCAATTGTATGACTAGATCACATTAGTACGTTGTGATATGTCGTGGCGTGTTCGCGTACTATTGTGAATCTAGTCATACAAATTGAACGTAATCGATTGCGTTCTGCGTGCGCCACGACACACCACGTCACGGCAATATGTCCTTACCTTATTGTTACAATAATTACATAATTATTGTAACAATAAGTTCACAATGTTTCTATAAATTAATAATCATTATTGTTACAGGGAAAACGGTATATGCATTGTTATAGACCCTCCTTTTGGTGGAAGAGTTGAGCCTCTGGTACAAACAATAAAAGATGTCTCTAAAATGTACACTAGCTTATGTGAAACAGAAGAAAAAATACTGCCAGTTCTTTGGGCTTTTCCATATTTTTCTGAGCCGTATATATGCAACATGTTGCCAGAAATTAAAATGCATGATTACCAAGTATGTGTACACTTTTTTTTTTTTTATTTCAACTAAAAATCACACACAGCTGAATATCAAAATAGGTACAATCTATACATATAATAAAATCTTAGGAAAGTCAAAACTGTTCATTGAATATTTTTTTAAAAGAATACTTGGAGCGTGATCTACAATCGATATCGAAGCCAAAAATATAGTTTTTAGAATTTTTGTCTCTTTATCTGTTTGTCTGTATGTATGTCCGGGGTAAACTCAAAAAGAACTGCATGGATTTACTTCAAATTTTGCAAGAATATTACTTACAGGTCGACATATAGGATAAATATTATTAACTACTAACATATAGGATATTATAATATATATATATATATATATATATATATATATATATATATATATATATATAAGCTATTAGCTACCCGTCAGTGTTTGTAAAAATGCTTATAATAACAGTGTACAAAAAGAAAATCCTTAATTGTCCAATGTAATGCAAATATTATAATACTAGCTGTTGCCAGCGACTTCGTCCGCGCGGACTTCGTTTACTCCGCACTGCTCCTCCCTACTATATATATATATATATATATATATATATATATATATATATATATATATATATATATATATATATATATATATATATATATATATATACTCGTAAGAAACAAAACTAGAAATTCAACAAAAACCAATCCTATTAGACTATGTGTGTTGTGTGTGCTGTTCGTTTGTGAGTATATAGTTTTATTTATCTAATACCTTTAAACGAGCAATTCTTGTATATATATATATATATATATATATATATATATATATATATATATATATATATATATATATATATATATATATATATATATATACAATTGGAATCTCGGAATCGGCTCCAACGATTTTCATGAAAGTCACAAATTAGGGGTTTTTCGGGTCAAGGAATCGATTTATCAAGGTTCCAGGTCCAAGAAAAGCTCGGTTCCCAAGATATGGGTATGTGAAAAACCGAGCAAAGCCCGGTCGACCAGGTACAGAAAAAAAAATTATTCTTTAGGAATCGATTTATCAAGATTCCAGGTCCAAGAAAAGCTTGGTTCCCAAGATATGGGTATGTGAAAAACCGAGCTAAGCTCGGTCAACCAGATATTTCTTTATATCGTCACATAGATTGTCCAAATCTTGGGATTTATTACTCTACACTAAATGCAGCTCTATTTTAACTCTCGCTAATATATGTAGATATGATGGTATTAAATTAATTTTTTAATGATATAGATTTGCTGAATAATTTTATATCACACCAACTTATGGAATAATACAATGGTTTTAAGATCATAGAATAGTCTAAGCCGAACTAGACTGAATCTTCACAAAAAAAAAAACTGACCACCTCTTCTCTTGTTCTAATAGCTTAATGGATGAAAAGTATTGTATCTAAAATATATTGCGAGTGGGTTGGCCAAAAATATTCCTGACAAGGCTGTTACATATTTACTATCGACACTTTAATGAACAAGTGCATTGATACTCGTTATTTTCGCCAATTTGTTTAATAAATAAATTTTATATTTTAAAATAAGTATTATTTTATTGCAAACACCTCAATCGAACTTCGGATCCTCTACTAGATGTTGCCCGCAGCTTCGTTCACATGACATACATTTTTAGTCAGTCGGGCAATAAAGTAGCGTATGTTCCTCATGTTGCGACCACACTTACGTTTATCGTCACAAAGCTTCGCACAATGACGCGATACATGCAGATATGATTGGCCATAATCTATCGTCGCAAACATTCGAACTGCGTGTGCCTTATCGCGCCGTTGGCGGTACGTCAAAGGTTTTTACACAGAATACTGGAGACTAACAGAAGTCAATGTTCCAAACAAGTAATATTCGAGCAACGCACACATATACACCTCTCATGGACTCGATATTTCGGAATGGTTCGGGACAGTTTGTTCCGCACCAGTCCGAGATATAGAGGTGTCTATGTGTGCTATTCTCAAATATTACTTGTATGGAACATTGACTTCTGTTAGTCTCCAGTATTCTGTGGTTTCTAGAGCGCAAATATCTTTGAGACGATACACGCCTATTAATTTTTATCTAGTAGTTCGCGTGATTGAGTAAAAAACTTTAAACAAACTATACAACCTCTGTGGTGTAGTGGTCCGGTCTCGGAGTTGATCACGGAGGTCCCGGGTTCGATTCCTGGGTCGGGCAATTAAGAAATGTGTTTTTTCAGTTTTCTGATAAAAACAACATTGCCCGGGATTGGAAAGTGCCCGGTTGGCGATAGGCTTGCCACCTATCACATAGTGAGGCCAAGTATCTTCGGCTAATCGTGGGTGCACTTATTGTACCTCTGCCTACCCTTTCGGGGATACGGGCGTGAAGATACAACACTTCACATTCATATTTTTTTTAAATTCCAGGTTGAATATGTAAATCACAAGAAGTTTCAAAACAAAAAGAGTGGAAGAAAGTTTGGGTCTCCAGTACGATTTTTCACAAATCTACCATTTTCTACCATAGACTTGTCAAATGACAGCCGCTATAAGCTATGCGATAAGTGCAAGTATTGGGTGTCCACAAGTAACAAACACTGCACTAAGTGTAGGGCATGTACCAGCAAAAATGGTATGACGTACCGACACTGTAACTCATGCAAGTGTTGTGTGAAGCCTACATTTGTACATTGTGAAACTTGTGGCCGGTGTTGCCAGGAGAAACATGTTTGTGGCACAGTAGTTAAATCACAAGTAAGTTTTGATCTTAATATTATAATGCTGTGTGGTTTTTCATTGTCGAGTAGGAAACAACCCTTTTTTTAAATTTATCATAAGATAGCAAACAAGCAGATGGGCTCCAGATGGAAAGAGTCAACCATTACCTATAGACACCAAGGTGCGTGCTATCTTGTGGCGAGATCTAATGCCACATGCATAAGTTTATCGACCTTATCCTCCAAACCGGAACACGACAGTAACAAGCACTGATGTTGTAGCGGCAGGAATAGGTAAGGCGGTGGTACCAGACCCGGGCGAGACAATGCAGAACTCTACCACCTAGTAGCCACGATGGTAGTGACTCGTGTGGCCAATCGGTCGCCGTTTACGACTTGCCTAGCAGAACGGCAGTTGGCCTATTCTTCAAAGGAGCCCGGGACCAACACGGGGAAAAAGCCTGTTGAAAATTTAAAATTATCGTCTGTTAACATCCATATAATATATAAAAGGAAAGGTCATGACTCATTGACTGAAATATCAACAGCCAGTCTACACCTTTAGACAAAGAATGCTGGAAATTTTTACAAGGGTTGTTCTTACAAGTAGAGGAATAGAAAGGATTTTTCGTAATTCACACCCTAAGATTGTAAAATATTGCATTAAATTTCATTGGCAAGTTAATTACTGCGCGACGGAAGAGGGGTCATCTAGTTAAAAATAAGTGCACAGCCATCCGTATGTGTGATATAAAGCCACATAAGTTCTTCACAAACTATCTATCTCACTCTTGAAACTGGAACAAGACAATGACAAGCATTGACGTGACTATGTACACATTTAAGTAATACTTATGATCGACTGGAATTTAAAATGATTTGCCTGTGTTGGTTTGAAGACTTTTTCAGGAATAGATCTTTCACTTTCTTGTCAGGCAGTTCGTAAAAGCTCAATTAATCTTTTTTTCATAAATCCCAGGGGAAGTAAATATTTTACGCTTTTAAACATAGTTCATGTGATAAACTACCCGTATACCAAACGTCATGCTAATCCACTTAGACATTCGCATAGGTGATACTGAGATGACTGCAGATCACACAAATAATAGACATGGTGTTGGGCGTAGCCGCTCATACGAGTAAATGTATGTAAATGTCAAACGCTTGTAAATATATCGTAAAAAAATAGAAATATGCTATATTGTGCTATTTTATTGTATCATATAAAAATCTAATGCTTGAGGAATACTTCTGGAGTGATTTAATTTCATCATAATCATTTATTAATTGCCTCAAAAATTGTAACAAACATCGATAAGTATTGTTACTCTGTATTTCTGTGTAAATGCAAGCGACATTGACATCCTAAGAAATTGCCTTGAAAGGCGTATCCACTTTAATCCGTGGAGTTGTAAATGTATTTTTTTCGTTAGATAAAAATTTTATGCAATTATGAGCACATGCCATTAATGTATTGAAAAACTATATCAAAGGAAGAAAGAGCCTTCGTGTTACTTAGCAAATATGGCTCGAGCTGTTTGAGTGAAGTAGCCACCTTGCTGTGTAAAATTTCCAGCCGAGCGAGCATGTTTTACGCGAGGCTGGACATTTAGTGTGGACCCTCCTATTGGCGTCTTTGCTGTCTATAGGTGATGGCTGTCTCTTTCCATCAGGAGACCAATCTGCTTTGCTATCTTATGATTTTAAAAAAACGCCGGCAACGCAACTGCAAAGCCTCTGGTATTGTGACTGTATGGGCGGCGATCACTTACTTAGTCCCTTAATGTAAAACTTGTTTTCCCAAACCTGCAATATTTTTAAAACCTATCTAACAATACCCCATTCAATATGGTATACAGGAAGAAATATTTGCATCCCACTTTACGTGTAAAGGGGCTACCGTAAAAAATATTTATCAACTAATATTTACCACTTTGTTACCGTGGATCAAGGATTCTGCGCTAGACTACGAACGGATGGACAGACATATATAGCGATACTAAAAATAAAAATAAAAATTCTCGGTTTCAGAACACTGAAACCGAGAATTTTAAATTTCAAAGTAATTTTTATATATAGAATCATTTCATCCCATTTTGCAATAATGACATCCATCTTTGTGCCTCTTTCGGATCGGACAGGTTTTTTGTCGCTCACAGTAAAATTATACCATGTTAATATTTTATACCAAATTGGCTGCTATCTGACTTGTTACATAAATACCAAAGTAGGGTTTGCCGTTTGTTATAAGGTCTCATTACTAGAAAAAGAAGTTCTGTCGACTACCTTACCTAAAATTGTGACACTTGACAGATATTTAGGTACTTTATGGTACTATAAACGGTAGTGCTAGTTTACTGTAAGTGTGTGTTGTGTGCTTTACGATTCGTTAAAAATGGTTTTTTTTGATAAGATAGCAAATAAGCAGGTGGCTCTTCTGATGGAAAGAGAAAACATCACCTATAGACATCAAAAATGTCATTGGTGCGTTGCTATTCGTGTGGCGAAATGACAAAACCGGAACACGAAAATGACAAGCGTTGACACTATTGCGGCAAGAATAGGTAAGGCGATGGTACCAAATACCCGGGCGAATGGTGTGAAGTCTACTACTATAGTAGAGGAGACAGTGGGAGATCGTCCTTCACCGATCTGATAACCAGATATGACGTATATTTTATCAAATGTTATTTATAAACAAATATACTTACGTATAATTACCTGCCTATTCAAAAGTGCTCATGGCTTTTTTGTAATTAAATTAACTTTAATCGTTTTTTTCATCACTTTCATACTTTTGATAACCAAATAAAATTTATTTTACTGATAATTTTTAACTTAGGTAGGCTTGCCTACTCATTTCTGTGTATGGCTACCTGGCAAGCAGGTGTGAACAGGTAAGTCAATATAGGTGACTCCATCGATCTGCTAACTTATCGAAAGTTATATCAAATTTTAGATTATTTTATTACAAAATCAGTCACATATACTTGCCTGCAAAAAATCGTACTCAAAGTACTGTTGCCAAGCTAAAAACTTGCCATAAGCACTTTTGGATAAGCAAGTAATTATAGGCATATTTGTTTATAAATAATATTTGATAAAATATACGTCTCAGCTGGTTATCAGATCAGTGAAGGACGATCTCCCACCGGCTCTTAGACTACTACAGTGACTCATTTGTTAAATGAAATACTTTTTTTCAGTCGTGCTACAATTGCAAGGAAAAAGGCCACAAACAATCAGAATGTCCACAGAATGTTCGAAAGAAAATAAAAGCCAATTGATATTAAAAATTGTTTTATTACAATTACGTATATTAAATATATATAAGTTTAAAATCAAACAATGATTCATGTGATTTATTATTATCAATCAAATAATTACAAGTTGCTCTTAATATATAGAGATGCTGATTAAATGGATTAGCTATGCGTGCGGTGCTGTTCATAATGAGCTGAAAACAAAGAAATAGTTTTATAAATTGTCAGATTTTTATATGGCATTTATTGGTAAAAAGTTTTGGTAAATTCCGCGGGATAACCTAATTTTTCCGGGATAAAACGTACCCTATGTGCTACATCAGGTCATCATCTACCCGTGTGCCAAATTTAATTCAAATCCGTTTAGTAATTTTTACATCATTAAGTAACAAATATCCATCCATCCAAACATCCAAACTTTCGCATTTATAATATTTATTAATAAATATAGATTGCAAGGCTGCAAATAAGGCAGGGTTGCAGGTCGAGGATGACTTTGAAGGCCGAACTGCAGGCGAAAAGTTAGTAGTAAGAGAATACGAGACATCTATTACAATTTTCGTCCAGGCATATATAGTACTTTCCTCAACATAAAACGACATTATATGGATTTCGTTGGAAGCAGTTTTCTGTTATAAATTTGGCTTCCAAAGCTTATAAGTGGTGTAGTGCAGTTAATATTCCTTATTACATAATCTATTTCACTTTTGGGACCATCTGAACTTTTATTTCTAAAATAAGGGTATTGAAAGGAACACTTTGCTTTGCAAATCAAATTATTTATTCTTCGCCTGTGCTGAAAGGTAAACGTATTTTTTTAATAACATAAGATTACAAACAAGAAGATGGGTCTCCTGATTGAAAGAGTCAACCATCGCCTATAGACACCAAAGGTGTTAATGGTGCGTTGCTATCGTGTGGCGAGGTCTAATGTCACATGCACGTTTACCGGCTACCTTACCCTCCAAACCGGTACACGACAATGGCAAGCACTTACGCTAGTGCGGCAGGAATAGGTAAGGCGGTGGTACCAGACCCGGGCGAGACAATGCAGAACTCTACCACCTAATAGCCACAACGGTAGTGACTCGCATGGCCAATCGGTCGCCTTTTACGACCTGCCGGGCTGAACGGCAGTTGGTCTATTCTTCAATGGAGCCCGGAACCAACACAGGGAAAAATGCAACATCATCAACGCATCTGAGGCTATACAGCCATGTGAATCTAATTAGTACTTAGACAAATGAGTTCTAAGTTCAAATAAACAAATAAGCCCTAGGACGCCTTTTCAATATCTTAAATTCAAATAATATAAAAAAGTATCTTCACGCCCATATCCCCGAAGAGGTAGGCAGAGGTACAACAAGTGCACCCATGATTAGCCGAAGATACTTGGTCCCACAATGGGATAGGTGGCAAGCCTATCGCCAACCGGGCATTTCCAATCCCGGGCAAATTTGTATTTCTCAGAAAACTGAAAAAACACTTTTTTTATGTGCCCGACCCGGGAATCGAACCCGGGACCTCATGTGGTCAACACCAACGCTGGACCACTAGACCACAGAGGCGACTACTATATTTTATTATTCGAACTTCAAATAATATATTTTATTATTCGAACTTCAAAAGGCCCATACATAATACATTTTGTTTTTCTGTGTACCTACGTAAATATAAAACTTCGCGTTGTTATTTGAAAGTAATGACAATATTTCCACACATGTCTGAAAAAAGTTTTGGAATCTTTTAGCATGTCTCAATGCGAAGCACTAGAGGTATCATGAAAAAGATTCGTAATTCATCTATAGTTATGGATATCTATGGACGGTGGTAATCAATTGTTAACAGTTTAAGCACACTGCTCGTTTCTGCCTTAATTTAGCAGGCAATAGCAAGTGTTTTTTTTTATATCCTAATAATTCCTGCCGCCGAATTCCACCATCGGACATCGCGTCAAAATTTAAAGTTCCATCCTCACCATCTCGATGTCTGGAAATCCACAACTGTGCGTTTCTCCCGACACTTTTTGCCTCGTACTACTCTGTTGTGGAATTAATTACCGGCAGGGGTGTTTCCGAACGGATACGACATATGGACCTTCAAGAAAAGAGCTTACTCATTCTTAAAAGGCCGGCTACGCAACTGCAAGGCCTCTGGTATTGCAGATGTCCATGGGCGGCGGTGATCACTTACCATCAGGTGCACCTCTTGCTCGTTTGCCCCCTCTTCTATAAAAAAAAATATATATCCTAAGATAACAAACAAGCAGATGGCTTTTCTGATAGAAAGAGACAACCATTGCCTGTCAATACCAAATATACGTTTTGCTATCTTACTCTCGAAACTGGAACACGATAGTGAAAAGCATTGATGTTATTTTGGCAGGAATAAGGCAGTGGTACCAGACCCGGGCGAGACGTGAAGTCTACCACGTAGTAACCACATTGGCAGTGTATAACAAATTGTTCGCCTTTTACAAACTGCCTGGCAAAATAGCAAATAATCTATTCTCCAAAGGAACCCGGTCTGACCCGGGCCAAATGTGGCGTTAAAAAAGGATTTTCACGCCCGTATCACCGAAGACGTAGACAGAGGTACAACAAACAAGAGGCAATCAGGATTAGCCGAAGACACTTGGTCTCACATGTGAAAGTTTTTTTTTATATCATAAGATAGCAAACAAGCAGATGGCTCCCCTGATGGAAAGAGTCAACTATCGCCTATAGACATCAAAGATGTTAATGGTAAATGGTACGTTGCTATCTTAAAGCCTATTGTCAACTGGGCACTTTTTTCAATCCTGGGCGACATTGTTTTCGTCAGAAAAATGCATTTTTTAATTGCCGACTCAGGAATCGAATGCGGGAGATCATGTGATCACCACCAGCACCAGAGACTAACAGAAGTCGATGTATATACAAGTGATATTCGAGCGTAGCACACATAGACACCTTTCAGGCGCGATATCTCGGACTGGTGCGGAACAAACTGCCCCGAACCATTCCGGGATATTGCGTCAGTGAGAGGTGTCTATGTGTGAATTGGTCGAATATTATAATAATATTTTTTACGGAACAAATTACACTTACTGATCAAACCCCAAAGTAGGCAAATTATTTGCTTGTGTTATGGGTGTTAGTCAACGATACTAGATAATATATAAACATACATACAATAACATATATATATATATATATATATATATATATATATATATATATATATATATATATATATATTTAATAAACACCCAAACCCGGAAATACAAACATTTATGCTCATTGCACAAATGCTTGCCCCCCCGTGAGCCCCGTCAATTGCGTACTCAAGGTTGCTAACCATTCGACCAACGGGGCGGGGCGATTACTTTCTGTGGTATGCGTGTGTGTATACCTGGTGTATATGTCGCTGAGCGTGGCCTGCGTGGCGGCGTACCGCGCCTCCCGGGCGGCGGCGCGGCGCGCCCACGCGGCCCGCACCGCGCCCCACCGCGCCCGGTGACCCGCCACCAGCTGCTCGCGGCTGGGGCACACCCCGTGCTACACACACGTACAAATCATATACAATAAAACCGGACAACTACGGGTCGGACTCAACCACGAAGGATTCTGCACCATCATAACAAAAAAAAAATACGAAAAAAACACGTTTATTGTATGGGGTCCAACTTAATATTTTAATTTTTCAAATTTTTAGTATTTGCTGATATAGCGGCAACACATAGTTTGTGAAAATTTCAGCTTTCTACCTATCACGGTTTTTGAGATACAGCCTGGTGACATACAGACGGACAGACAGTGAAGTCTTAGTAATGGGATTCAATTTTAACTTTTTGGTACGGAATCCTAATAATAATAATATAGTTGGACAAATTGCACAAATTGATCTAACCCCAAAGTAAGCAAATTATTTGCTTGTGTTATGGGTGTTAAAGATACTAATACATATAAATTAGGGTTGTAACGGAACTCCGCCTCCGTTACTGCGGAACTTCCGCAAAGAATCGAACCTCTGTCTCCGCATCCGCTTCCGCCAAATTTATGCGGAGTTTTAACGGAGGTTTATTTACGCTAACACACAACGCGCAAAGAGTGACGCTGGGAGACACGGCCGCACGGCTGCGTATTTGCGAGTGAAATGGTCAATATTTTGCTTGTGCTACGTTAACACGAGCGGGCGGACGGTGGTGAGGACGTGAGTGAATGACAGAAATCCACTTGTCGAATCGTTCGGTACCGCGTAGTTATTACTTTTTTTTATTATAGAAGAGGGGGCAAACGAGCAGGAGGTGCACCTGATGGTAAGTGATCACCGCCGCCCATGGACATCCACAATACCAGAGTTCTTGCAGTTGCGTTGCCGGCCTTTTAAGAATGAGTAAGCTCTTTTCTTGAAGGTCCTCAAGTCGTATCCATTTGGAAACACCGCTGCCGGTAATTGGTTCCACAACAAAGTAGTGCGAGGCAAAAAGTGTCGAGAGAAACGCACAGTTGTGGATTTCCAGACATTGAGATGGTGAGGATGGAATTTCAAATTTTGACGCCATGTCCGATGATGGAATTCGGCGGCAGGAATTAATCCAAATAACTCGTCGGAATACTCCCCATGAAAGATACGATAGAAGACACAGAGTGAACCAACACCTCTGCGCAATGCCAAAGAGTCAAGCCGTTTTGAAATAGCCAGGTCGTCAACGATTCGAACCGCTCTACGCTGAATGCGATCAAGAGGAAGGAGCTGGTACTGAGGAGCTCCGGCCCAGAGATGAGAACTGTACTCCATGTCCATCCATGCAGTACTTTTTGAGTTTACCCCGGACATACATACAGATAAACAGACAAAAATTCTAAAAACTACTTTGAACACTGAATATCGTCGACACTTGGTAAAACTTCATGTTAACTTATATTTATATCGTATTAAAAGCACTCATGAAAGTGAGTGCTTTTAATACGATAAACACAAAAGTGAAACAATAATAACTTTTGCCCTGATGATGCGTTAAAACGCGAAACCGGTTGGTTTTAATAAATAAAAAGTCAAGTAAAACAGTACAAGTGCTTTTAATACGATATAAATATAAGTCTAAAAACTATATTTTTGGCTTCGATATCGATTGTAGATCACACCCCAAGTATTCTTTTAAAAAAAATATTCAATGTACAGTTTTGACTTTCCAACGATTTTATTATATGTATAGATTATGTGTAAATAAACAATGTATACATTTTTAAATTTCATAGAATAAAATTTAATGATAATTTTTGAATGTTTAAACACCATATCACACAGTAACTAAATCACCTCGATAACTTTTAATTAGTTTTAATAATTTGTAACACCCATATTCTTGCACATAAATATTTTTCATTTCATTACATGCTCATCTGAGATAGAGAGGTAATAGACCACCCGCTAGACTCCAAGCTGCTACTAAGATATTGGATTTTCAATAAAACTTCAATAACACTTTTGCCTAACTGAGGAATCGAACCCAAACCCTCATGATCTGAGGCGAATCGACAAACACCTAGACCACAAGGCAGCACTGCCCTGCTAATTTAGTCGACCATAAGTTCTGGTTTTGGCCAAATCGAGTTAAGACTATATTTGGAATCGGCACATCGAGAGCAATAAGATGAACAAATCCATTTTTTTAAATAATAATAAGCCTCCAATAAGCAAGTCAACAGTAACTGCAGATCAATGGCATTAAATCCTAAAAAAAATGCACGATATGTGGCATTACACTTATTATATTTACCAAACTTTATAGGTAATTTTGATTAATCCTAACCACAGAACAATATACTCCTAACGGAGATCACTCCCTAAATACAAGGAACAAAAACAATCTTACTGTGCATGTGTCTCGTCTCCACAGAATAAGCAACTCTTTTATGGGGCAAAGTATACGCTTTCATAATAAGCTGCCTGATGCCATTAGAGATTACCAGTTACAAATTCAAAAAATGTGTTAAAACAAAACTGTTTAAAAAAAGGTTACTATAAAATATCTGAATACCTTGATGACAGGAAAGCATGGTATTAACTGCTCCTCATATCGGCAATCCTTATTATTAATGTAACAATTAGATACTAATTAAATATTATGTAATATATTTTTTTTAAATTGTTATGAAAAAAAGACAAGTTTCTTCCGCCGGATCTTCTCAGTGTGTGGCCGCGTTTCCGATCCGGTAGTAGTTTAAAAAATGTTGACGCGTCAAAATAACTTGTAAAAAGTGTTATTGAATAAAGTACTTCTGATTTCTGATTTCAGAAGAAGTGAACCTTCATAGAACAAAAATGCATACACAACCTGACCCACCTACACGGCAGTAGTGCCATAGCGGATTAGCAGTAGAAACTTATAGGGGGTGGGGGGGAGTGAGGCTAACAGGGGTGGGGGGGGGACGACGACGAATATGGGCGGAAATGTTTGAAACCTAGATAAAATATTTTTTTATTGATAAGAATACTTGTGTATTTTAAGGGCAAAGCAACTTCTTATCAATATTGAATAAGAAAACTACATTGGTTAAAGAAGCAACAAGTCAAACAGAAAATATCTTGTGTTCATATGTTTATTTAATAATACTTTTATTTTACTTATAAAAACCTTTCTTCTTTCTTCATCTTACATTTTCCTATTAGTTAGTGATCTTTTTATAGGTATAAAAAGCTCTCAAACTTGGCTGTTATTATTTACTCACTTTATAATATTATTAATTCCTGGTTAATGAAAACTGTGATAAGCCATGGTAAAGTCTTCAGCGCGTGTATTACCACACTTAGCACATTTACTTTACTTGTTCACTTTTTGCAAATTTGATAGAAATGTCTCTTAATACTACACACAAAATAGCTTAAGACGTCCTTTCGTACAAAATTTGGAAATTATATGCACTAGAGTAAAAGTTCAAAACTTATTTAACAATGGAATTCTAGGATATGTCTTTTAACTTTTACACCTCACTTTAAGATAGAAAACGCAATGGCTTCCCAACACACTTTATATATGTCCATAAGTAACATGTGAAAACTATGTAATATAGTCAAACAATAATTCAAAACTTTAGTGCAGTTTTATAATCTTTAAATTGCAATTATGTCCGCCTAATACAGTTTAAGCAAATAATTATTTATTTGCTTTATTATTTTACTTATAAGGGAATCGAACCTGGGACAACATGTGGTCAACCCCAATGCTGGACCACTAGACCACAGAGGAGATTATCGTCATTGTCAAAGGAATATATGCAATGTACATTTTTTGGAGATTTCTACATTTTTACTATTATGATTTATTTACATACCTTCATATAAAAAAACTGTTATGCTCAGTGGATAATACTGAACTGTGATTGCTAAAAAAATATATGCTATGTGCATCAGCCGTCATATTATCAGTTAAAAAAAGTATATCTTTTTAATACATACACAAAGATATACTTTTTGCACATATTTATTTTAACAATGATGATATGCAGCAATATTTATGTTCACAATTCCCTAGTGATGGCGCTTATCAAATTTGAATTTAAATTTGTGCAATAACTTACATAGTTCAAATTAATGTTGTCTTTGTTGCACTCCTTTTGTTCAGGTATAAGATCAGGTATTCGGGATATCGGAGGTCCTTCAGGTCCAGGTAATTCTATACTGTCTTCTGATGGGGATTCTGTAGGTTCCTTACTAAAAAAAATTACACTATATTATTAAAAGGAAACTCGTGTAAAATCGAAATTTACCCTTTGATAATAATGGTAAATTAAAGTTTACAGTTCCAATATTTTGGCCGACTAGATACTGCAGCATTTACATCTATCAATAGTGTCAGTGCTTGTTAATACTGTAAAAAATTATTATCACACATCATATAACTGTGGCATTAGAGGCCCTGTCACACTAATATCTTTGTTAACTCTAAGTTATCTCCATTCAGCAGATCCAATTGCTTGTTTGTTAAGCTATCATAAAAAGAACCTAATTAATGGACTCTTCATCAGTGGAATCATCTGGTTGTCTGCTATCCTATGATTAAAAAGATAATTCACGAACTAATCCTTCAATCATCTTTAGAAGCCATTCATATTCCATTCCCTTTCCTATTTATAATATAATTAATTACCAATACAAAAGACACTGTTTCCAGTTATTCCTTGGCACTAAAGTGTGTCTAGGTGTCTACCAAAATTACACTTATAATGTTTCTCTAATTAGTTGTATTTAATTTATCAACAATTTATGAATCTAGAGGACTATGTTATACTTCATGGTAGATATGAAACATTTCACAAGTAGCATGTGAAATTCCATAATGAAATGCATTTTCATACATGGCATGTGAAATGCAAAGAGTATGTGAAATGTCACAATGGAATCTTTCAATTCATATAGGAGCAGCAATGGTTATAATTCATACTTCATTTTTAATAGCTTAGTATCATTTGAAATTCGAGTAATTTTATTAGTGAAAATCATTTTTCCTATGAAATTTTAAATGTGAAATGATTGTGATTTTTTTGTTTCATTTCATCTAATGAAAATTTGTTAAAACTAGTAATCATTTCCATGCTTACATCATGATATCATTTTTTAACAAATCCCAACAAGTGCAAGTGTAATTACAGAGAAGTTTTGCCAAGTGCTTGAAATTATACAATGCAGGACATAGTGTAAATAACAAACGTCAAAATTATTTTGGTTGGTTTTCCTTGTGTCCATACAATGATACACACTATGAACCATCACTTTTTTGCATGAAGTATTAGGTGTAGGTTGAGCTAGTAATCGTATTAATCAATTGAAACAAATATTTACGTTACATCTCTGTCTATGAGGTCTCCCATCTCTATTTACACAGCTGTGTTAGAAAGAGAGGGTTAGACCTCAGAAGATGACAGCAGTATTTGAAATTTGGTTTCAAGTAGGTATTAGAAGTGTTGCCTCCAGATATAATACAGCTTCATGCTTTTTTGTTTCTTACATTTTGTTTCTTTATTGGCTATTGTTATTAAACCTCATCTACACGGCAACACTGTTATTATGTTCTTTTTGTTTCTCACAAAATTTGAAACTGTGAAAATGGTGAGTAAGAGAAAATCTTTGTGTCAATCTCTTTACTCTTTAATGATGCTATAAACAGATTACATTCTATTTGAGTATAAATCAAAAAGCATTGTCTCTTTGGAGTGCATGGAGCTAATTTACCTAAGAGATGTTTGTTTCACAGGTATGAAATCACATATGAGGATGTTTGAGCATTTTCATACTGTCTGAACTTCTGGAAGGAATTGGGTTGCCAGGATTGGCCACTATACGGAATTCACGCAATGGCCTGTAGTGCAGCCAAATGTGTGGTATAGCCTGCTATGATTAATTGATTACAAGCATTATATTTTTTACTACATTTTGCATTTGTTATATACATACATACATATTACATTTGTTGACTAAATAGTAACTAAATAATAGTGTATAAAACATACCCAATATCACTATATCGAGCCTTGGGCCTATTGGCAATCCAAGCTCGACATATGGGGTACAGAGGAGAATCTTCATTAAACTGAGATAGATCAACACTCCTGTCGAACAGCTTCAACACATATGACTGTCGCTGTGGAGGCTTTGGCTTTGGAGACTCTTCATCACCTGAGGAGTGGCTTTGGTCATTACTGACCCTCCTAAAATTTTTACTTTTATAAAAGAATGGTAGCATAACACAATATGATAATATAATTTAAACACTGCTAAATATATTTATAACTAGCTGACCTTTGCAGCTTCCCATACAAATAGATTAACATGGCATCTGTATAGTTTTTCATACAAACTTTTAACCCCTATTTCAGTTTATTAGGGGTTGATATTTTAAAATTAGCCTAGTTTTATCATGGATTTCTTATCTTCATGCCAAATTTTATAAAAATCGGTTTAGTGGTGAAAGCGTTACAGATACTCAGACTTTCCCATTTATAATATTAGCATGGATTTTGTTACATTATTCCACAGTATACAACGTGTAAGGGATGGTGTACCGAAAATTAAAAAATACACCCCATTTTTACATTCTATTCATAATGACTTTTTTTTGTGGAAAATGCAAAATATGGATTTTATGAATTTTACACCATGCAATCTAAAGTATGTCGTGCCCATAGAAGCCTCAAACCAGTTCTTTATTTAGAGCAGCACATGCATATAACATTGATTATTTTGTGTGTTAACTTTGGTTTTACTATTATTTAAGAATAAGTACAGTAGAGTATTACGCTGTGTTGGTCCCGAATTTATAATAGGCTTCCTCCTTTCAAGAATAGGCCAACTGCCGTTCTGCCAGGCAGGTCGTAAAAGGCGACCAATTGGCTATCGAGTCACTACCATCGTGGCTACTAGGTGGTAGAGTTCTGCATTGTCTCGCCTGGGTCTGTTACCATCGTCGTACCTATGCCTGCTGCAATAGCATCAGTGCTTGTCGCTGTCGTGTTCCGGTTTGGAAGGTAAGGTAGCGGGTAAACTTATGCATGTGGCATTAGACCTCGCCACAAGATAGCAAATTATCATTAACATCTTTGGTGTCTATAGGTGATGGATGACTCTTTCCATCAAGAGACTCATCTGCTTGTTTGCTATCTTATAATATAAAAAAAGAGCATTAAAATAAATCAAATTTTACAAAGTAACAGCAAACAAATTGTCAACAAAATAGAAAAAATTCCACAAATTTGTAACGGTTTTTATCTCAGAATCATGGTCCAATAACATGGTTTTGATTTTGGGTAGACTGTCCTTACATCCTGTATTTATCCAGTAGTATCTGTCGCTGTTGTGTTTCGGTTTGGAGAGTAAGTGAGTTGGTAAACTTATACATGTCATTCCAACCACGCACACAGCACATATGATAGTCGGCACCATTAAGGTTTTTGGTAATTATAGGTGATAGATATCTCTTTACATGAGAACAACCATTTGCTTGTTTTGTTTTTTGCTATCCTACTAAATTAGAACTGGCCAAGTGCGAGTTAGACTCACGTACCGAAAGTTACATACAAACTTTTAGGTATCCTGACCTACACATAAATTTCATGAAATATTCAACATTCAATTATATCTTTTGATAGCGTTTTTTCACAATGTAAATAAAAATTAATGGTTTTTGGATTTTTTCCTTTACATGTGGTGTAAGACAATTGCATATACAGACCACTGGCATCTTGACACATGCACGCACAAATATATCCCTACAGAATCTGTACTGTACAATGTTCTTTTTTCAAATTTTATAATTCTAAGTCAATGCAACTCTCGTGCGAACCTTATACAAAAAAAAGTGTCAATGCAAAGTACCCTTAAGTTCTGATTTCCTTTTTAAATCACAAATAATTGCAAAATATATGACATTAATGGTGTGTGTATGGAAACATATCTTTTGATTGATGAATGCATAGAGGTCTATTAACTATATGTTTCACAATGACCCATTATTTTGTATTCCCACATTGAAAGAACAATAAAGTCAGACTAACATACAAGTCAGATAATGCTGAAAGTTTAGAGGTGAGGGAATAGCAGACTAATCCACAATATGAAAGATGAGCGAACGGCTATGAAACTGGGGAGAAGATATTAGAGAGAGGTTTCAATTTTCTATCTGTATGTGTTAAATTGTAAAGGCTTGCTACCTCTCTCGTTTCACAGGCGAATAATCAATGGAATCGTCGGATTCTTCTCCAGACTGCTCCAGCGCGTCCATCAACGCTCCTTTCAATCTCCCTCTCGCTGTTGTCACCTCATTATCAATGTATATAGATTTATCTGAAATAATAAATTGTAATTATAAAATAATTCAAAAATTAATTTAACTAAAAGAAGATACCTTTACTTGGATACCTTCGAATTCCTTTTGATACTGCCTATGTTTGTGTCTTTTACGAGTGAATATTCTTTTCCGTTTCGATGCTTTATTAGTGGGCATGACTATGAATAATACCAACAAGTGTTTTAATTTGAAGTTTGAAGTATTTATAGTAAATCGGACGTTCGATTTCCAAATTTGCTGATTTCAAAATAATAACAAATAACAATCTGTCAAACGCAAGGAAGTTATATTCAAGGAAGTTACATTCTACCCGGAATGCTTACACGCGCTTCAAAATCATTCCGAAGAGTACCACGACATGAGTGGAGTGTGTCTCTACTAAATAAAGCGCCAATCGCCATGTATAAGTGCAGCCATGCGTAGTTTGCAAATTACTACTAAGTAATTGTACTAATTTGAGAAACAGTTTTTACATTGCATAAGTAATTACGTAATAATTAAAATAAGCACATTTTAGAACTCACTATGATTATTACAATACATTTAATGCTAATTTATTTATCGACGTGTATGAATAAAAAGGATTTAACGATTACCGAATATGGAAAAATCTACCATCTAGATAGTTTTATTTACACTGGCAATTGCAAGAAAGGGACAACATCCTTTTCTTGTCTTGCTCAGAACGTTATTCCACTCTGTTATGTAAGAAACAAATGTCAACTTTATGAGTAATGAAATAAAGTACATTTTTATTTTTCAAAGATTGCTTCATAACAATTCCAGTTATAGTATATGAGTTCCTTGGTACTTACCTATTATTTGAATTTTGATGTTTGTCATTTGTCAAAGGACATTTTTTTAGAAATAACATATTTTGTCAGAATTGCAAAAAAGTAGTTTACCAAAACAAATTATTATTTATAAGATAAATTGATAAATGAAGTCATAAATAAATTGTTCTGATACAAGATCATACATTATTTAAATAAAGTTATTAACATAATATCTCACTATAAAACTATAAGGCTCATGATTTACTAATACTATGGCAACCACAGCCTATGAACATGACGCCGAAGGTAACTTATTTTCATTAGCTAAATCTTTATAGATTTTTAAATTTACAATATTATAATTGAAAGTCTATAAAAGATGTTAACGTAGTAAATCTTGTTATTGGTTAAATAATTGTTTAACACTTTGTAGGTGGTAAATTTATACCCGCCACTCAGAGACCAGATGGTACCTGGCGTAAGCCTAGACGTATAAAGGATGGTTACGTACCTCAAGAAGAAGTCCCTCTATATGAAAGCAAAGGAAAGCAGTTTAAAGCTCGTCAGAGCTCAGGCTTACCAGTGGGTCTAACCCCAGAAATAGTGGCAGAGGCGAAAAAAAATAAAAAGAATAATACAATTCAACCAATTCCTGGTATGATAATAAATGTTGAAAAAAAGAAAAAGAAGAAGAAAACAGGTAAATGTTTTAGTTAATTCAGTCTTTTTCTTTATAATGATGCTGATCCACGTAGCTTCGCCCGCGAGTAGATTAGCATGTCGTCGATATTATTTTTCACACAAATATTTAACATAAGAGAAGCACATTCCAACTTAGTCAAGATCAGGCAAGATCGTGGTCAAGGGCTACCCTATCGATACTAAAAAAAACTCCAACCCCATAGGGATTAATAAAAAAAAATTGACCCCTTTGACCTGGATCTTCATCCACTTGCATACTGAATTTCATCAAAATTGGTTCAGTAGTTTAGCCATGAAAGTATATCAGACTGACAGACATACAGACAGACTTTGGCATTTATAACATTAGTATGGAATGTCAAGATATATTTTTTATAACTAGTGTTTTAAACTGTTCCTTCCATTCATATAAAAAGAAGTATAATATTTCAAGATATGTGATTTATTACCGTCTACTCACATCTCTACCTGCTCTAATAAAGTGAGCAGTATGATGAGTTCTTTGGAGTGTCTTTCACTATCTTAAATGCCAATTATGTTCTCTAATTGTTCCTACCAATAAGACTGTTGCATGTGATATTGAAGTGGTTTATCTATTATGATATATTGTACCTCACATTTACACAGATGAGGGTCCACCAATATTTATATTTCATTCTATATACCGCTGGATAGTAGAAAAGCAGATGGTTCATGTATAATCAGTGCCTATGGACACCAAAAAGGTGAATAACTGCATCTAATAGCCCAGGATGTTACATGCACAAGTTTACTGGATGCTTTACCCATTCAATAGAACACAACCATGATAAGCAACCAAGGCTTGTAATTGTAGCTTGTTTTTTTGTAATTGGACCCAATCCACACATAATCACTTTAGAAATATTAAAGTTAGAAGTTGGATATTTTTTTATTTTTTAACGTGTCATACATGGGGACTAGTTCTGAGGTTGAATAAAGTAATAGAGAGCTATTTTTGCTTAAATGTTTTTTACTGGCCAATAGGATTGATGTTGAGCACCAGTTTGGTGCGCTTAACTCATTTTGACCGTATTGTGGATTGGATCCTTTTCATTTAACGTCCAATTGTAGCTAACTATTAGTAATACATTCAGGGTTTTAACAATTTACAAAATGTCTGGCATTAATACAGTAGATCTATTCTTTAAAACAGGTCCAGAATTCTGGATAACACAGGGGATTATTTGCCACTGTTACGTCAAGTTAGAGTGTTGAATTTTGTCTAAGGAATAGTAAGGGATCATTAACATCTCTGGTGTTATATCTTGTAGGTGACAGATGGCAGTTAGCCCAAGAGGAGCTTTTATTTTTGTTTCATATAATAATTAGTTAAGATAATAATGATAAAATGATATTGATGAAACTTGTAATATGTAGTATCTTCAAACATTTAACACAATGTAATAAATGAATGCTGTTGTTAAGGGAAGCAGTTGACAGTCATCTAGCATTAGCATTAGTTTAAGAGGTTTACCAACAAAATGGATATGCAGCAATGTGGAGAAGTATAATGCAGCAGGGAAATGTTAAACTTTCATTTACATATTGTGAACTGCTTGCTAGGTAGGCAGAATGTTTTGTATTTATAAGGTGGCTTGACCAACAAATATTTTTTCTGTTACACCTGTGGGGCTAGTTGAAATTTAGTTTTTAATATGATTATTGATTGCTACATTTAAAAGAGCCTTTTTAATTTATTTTCTGTTATAAAAATATTTAAATTGTAAGGTCTGTTTGCACCAGACTATGTCAATACTTTAAAATTTAATTCATAGTCAAAGTCATTCAAAAAGTGTTTAAATAGTTTGGTCCAAGTGGATCTTAATCCTCTTGTGTTGGTAGGCTATTTGCCAAAGAGCTGTGCTGCGCTAAGCTATAACTAATAATTTGTTGGTGTTGTTAAAACCATAATAGACCTAATTATAACATATTTTTATATTAAAGATACACAATTGATTAAGCACTTGCACTTTGATTTCACTTTACAACATATTTTTAGTATATCCCTCAACATGTTTAACTTTTTAAGCATCTTCAGGATGTAATTACATCAATTTTGTAATAGTGGAATTTCATGAAATCCCGATGATGGAAAGTATAGAATATATTTTATATTAAAAGTTATTCAAGTCAAAAGTGTTTTCATCCACTGCCTTAACTCATGGTGTTCAGGGCACAGGGCAGTTTAATTTTAATTTTTTAGTTCACACTACCAAATTGTAGTATGAACTTCTTATTTCCTGAGTGTTATGAGATTGGATCTTTTAAGAGGTGGATTAATTAACTTCTTAGGATTCAGCAGTGCATCCCTTCTCATTTTGTATCTGTCCATGGGCATCCAAAAGACCACTTCTCATCAGATGACATTTTGCTTGTCTGCCAGCTCATCATATGAAAAAATTCTTACATTATAACACTAACTGGTAGATATATATTTGTAATAATAGCTTAAAAACTGGACAAGACTGTTATCTAAATTAATATGCTGGTATTATTTTTAGGTGCAAATGTAGATGAAGTAGCAGAAAAGTTATCAAAGTGTGAAATAATAGAACCCATTTTTAATGGACAGTCAGCAAACACAGCATCCACACAGACAGACCCCGTCAAAAGACTCAAAAATTTGAAAAAGAAACTCAGAGAAATTGAAGCACTGGAAGAAAAAATCAAATTAGGGACACTTAAAAACCCTGACAAAGAACAAAAGGAGAAAATATCAAAAAAGAAAGATATTTGTAAAGAAATTGAAATATTAGAAACAGAATGTGCGTAATATAAGCCAAATAGTTTATTATTTAAGAAAGAAAAATCAAGGACTTTTTATTATTTAATTAATGAATTTCAATAAGTAAGATTTTTAGCATTGACAAAATATTAAATTTATTTACAATTGCTCTTTTATATGTTTTATTTTCATAATTGGCGTTAAGACAACCATTACACGCATATTTTTTATAGAAAGGAAACAAAAATCAAACTAGTTAAGTATATAGATTTTATTACTATTTATTATTTATAGAAACTGTACCTATAAAACTTTTAGTCTTAGGATAACCTGTTAAGTATTGTAACACCTAAAGTAAAATATAATTTATAACATAACTTCCATCAACAGTTTCATACTGGTCACAGTTTTTCCATGCCATTGGTGCAAGTTTGAAAGCTTTCCTGCTGTCTCTACTGTGTTTCCTCTATATAAAATTATATACTGCCCCAATATACATTCAGTCAAAAAGTGTCAGGGATGGATGATTTGTTCATGTTTCCAAATTCAATTTTTTTATTGTTAGATTGGCATAACTGTTTTCTATTTTGGTGTGCAGCTTTTTTTAAATTTAAATTGAAATAGGTGTTTGTCTTCGATCTAAGCTGATGGAAAGGGTTGATAAAGACGAAGGTGGTATAAGCCCATCCAAAATAAACCTATTCCCTTTACTCTTAAAGGGTCAGGGACTACATTTGTTGGGAAAAATAGACCCAGACAGTTTATTCCAAGCCTTGGTGACTCGATCCAAAAAGGAGTTGTTAAACCGTTTTGTTTGAATTTTTGGTATATCCCCAACAGATGAATGGAACTTATGCCTGTGTCTAGTAGTCCGATAAAGGAGTGTTGAGGGTCCAATAAGTTTGAAGAGAGCTTTCGCACACTCACCTATATGCATTCTATATAAAAAAAACTGATAAATTGGCGACCTTATGACGATGCTCAAGTATGTGTAGTTTTCTACTTGTGAGCTTGTCATCGTTTATTAGCCCATGGGCTTTTCGGTCTACAGAGTCTAAAGCTTTTACTTGAAACTTAACAAAACCCCCCAAAAAGTGACTGCATTACTCCATGAATGATCCAACTTGGGCCATGTACAGGTTTAGTAACTGTTCAGAGCTGAAGTACCTACTGCTGGATGCTCAAAATGATTCCTAATTTCTTGGAAGCCATATTATCCATTGACTTGATTTGTGAGATGTGATGTTAATGCCCAAAAGCACTAAATAGTTAGTAAGTGGTATGGATACATCCCGGAACTTGGGTGATACCTACTAGGGTGCAGTCATCGGCGTTATCAATAATGTCTGGTGTTAATATGCAGCAGAAATGAAGTTGCAGAGAGCAGATCCCTGAAGTACCCCGGCAACTCTTCCGACCTAACTCCCGTTAGGTCGGAAGAGCAGCAACCTAAGATCACTTGAATCGACTGGTCTCAGAAAATCGGATATCCTGGCACAGAGTTTAGTCAGAGGTCGAGATGTGGTGGAAGATTTGTCTCACTCTAATAGGCTATGAATATCTTAACTGAAGTTGACATCGTAAAAGTGAAGGATATAGTGAATGGTAATTCACTTGGGTGTGAAACATGTTGCTGCTTGGCAAGTCCCAAAAGACCTGAATTTTTTCCAAAAAACTCATTCAAATAAGAGTCGCTGTGGACACGAATGAGTCAATTCCGTCTCAACATTTATAAAACGCATTGTTACTGGTGATGAGACATGACTTTACAAGTTGACATGCAAAGTAGGCAGCAAGCTTTGGAGTGACACCTACCAACATTTAGTTCATGAAAGCCACCCCCTCTGGAATTTGTTACCTTTCTACCAACTATCTACTGTTGTAAATAAAAATATTATAATCTTTATATGTTATGGTTGCCCCCTTTTCCCTGGCCCAGAACCTGGGTATGACCATGGGCAGTGGCATATATATATATATATATATATATATATATATATATATATATATATATATATATATGTGTGTGTGTGTGTGTGTGTTTCTATGTATTAATATTGACGTTGACTAACAACCATAACACAAGCAAATAATTTGCTTACTTTGGGGTTAGATCAACTTGTGTTATGTGTACCTAATTTGTCCAGTGATATTATTATATTGTTACGTGTTTCCGGTTCGTTTTATTCAAGAAAACACCACTTATGTTAAAACCGTGTATTTACAACACAAATATATAAAATACTACAATGCAATACGTAAATACACTATGTACACTAGTCACACTCACTATACTAACACTAAACTTAACCGACTACGCTGAACGAAAACACTTCTAATTATTATTTTTTTTTAAACACTTCTCTTATTCACTCACACTGGTCGCCCGTACTATTGCTTTCGATCGCTGTATAAAACTGCCTTACGCGAAAAAAACACTTATGCCTTACGCGATAAGGTCAATTATGGCATAACTTTCGGGTAACGATCGGCTATTTGTTTATCAATAGAAGTTATCAGATCAATCAATAGAGTAATAGAAGTTTATCAGAAGAAGAATAGAAAGAAGAAACAGTATTATTATCCAAACATGGGTCCCTGGGGCAAAAATGAAGTTTGGGCCCTATTTAAAACTAAACTAAAGTAAAAAGTACACTGAAGGTGTAAAACTATTTCATCTTTAGCTTCTTATTGTTCACTGTATGAAAAACACAGAATTTAAATGTATGTAATGTATGTATTAAACTTGGATAGTTAATAGGTATTTATAGCGTAGGTAACATGGAGGCTGAGGGCCCCGGTGCACTGCATATAGGGGATGGTTTCTCTTTCTATAGGGAGAGTTGGCTGTTTGTTAGCTATCTAATGATTTTATGTTATCTAATGAAGCCATTGATGCTGTTGTAGCAGGCATGGGCGTATCCAGGTTCTGGGCCAGGGGAGGGGGTAATTGTAACAATTTAAGATTATATTTTTATCTTATACTATCTACAATAGTACCTAGTTAGTAGAGAGGCAAAAAAATTCCCGGGGGGGGGCTGCTGTCCCTCCATGCCCCCCCCCCCTCTCGGTACGTCCATGGCGGCAGGAATAGGTAAGACGGTGGTATCCGACCCATCGCCTGGCAAATGACAGATGGTATATTCTTTAAAGGGTGCCTAGACCGACAGGGCTATTACTATTTATTATTTGGAGATGTTCGGCTGATCTATGGTCTCTGACGAACAAATCTATATCAATATTATAAATGCGAAAGTTTGGATGGTTGTTTGTTACTCTATCACGCAAAAGCTACTGAACGGATTTGCATGAAATTTGGCACATAGGTAAATGATGACCTGGAACAGGACATAGGCTAATTTTAATCCCGGAAAAATTAGGTAATCCCGCGGGATTCGCCAAATATTTTTTATAATGCAGCAGGCTGCACATTGCAGCTAGTGTCATCAATGCGAAAGTTTGGATGAATGGACGTTTGTTATTAAATTACGCAAAAAATGCTGAACGGATTCGAATTAAATTTGGCACACAGGTAGATGATGACCTGAAATAGCACAAAGGCTACTTTTATCCCCGAAAAATTGGATGATCTCGCGGGATTGGCCAAAATCTTTTATAATGCTGCACGCCGCAGCTAGTTACAAATAAATTCTTGGAATTGTAAGTTGAACTTATAAATGTTGTTATCTGCATTTATTTTGTTTAATTTAAAATTGTGCTCACTATAATATCGTGACTAATAATTAACTAATAAGTTGTGGAGTTCTATCCTTGCGACTAGATTTATATCAAGCGCTTTATGTATATATTCCTATCGCTACAACATAAGTGGTAGTTAATTGCTACTGATCTGTCACAGGCGTTATAGTATAGAGAGAACGAAGCCAATTAAAATAAACCCTTAACATTTTGATGTCTATAGATGTTAGAAATTAGAGATGTCACAAATAGTGATTTTGCCGAAGACCGAAGTGGGTTTATTTTAATTGGCTTCGCCAATTAAAATAAAACCTTAACATTTTGATGTCTATAGATGTTAGAAATTAGAGATGTCACGAATAGTGATTTTGCCGAAGACCGAATATTCGGCGGCGTACTTATTTGTTTCATTAGCGAATTTATGGTGCTACGAGTCACGACAGGTATTACGTATTTCTTTATTTATGTAGACATTGAGTAGGTAACTACCCTTGTGGAAAAATTTCTCGGATAAAAGTAGGTAAATAACTTACAAAGTGAAAGTAACAGTTTATGAATGTTTATTTTTATTTAAAAAGTCGAAAAAAGTCTTACAAAGTCGGAAAAACTCTGAATTTGATATAAAAATTAGGAGTAATTCCAAAATTTCGGACTCTTCCAGAAGAGTTATTCAGTGTTAATAAATCTTTCTGCCGTGCAACGTTTATGGGTACTAAAAGAAATATATTAAAAGTTATTAATACTACGAAAGTGTAATAAAGGGGAAAAAAATATAACTAATACTTCCCCGGTTTTCCGTTTAAGAATTTGAAACTTTCTTCTTTGTTTAAAAAAAGGTTACCGTTACTGTCGATCAATATTATAAACTTTGTTTCTTCAATTTTTGATAATTATTATTAAAATCTATTATATCACAACGTTATTTGCCAATTTTTATTTTATTGTACTTTTATTACATAAATATATTTATAAATTAAGTAAAAATTAAAACAGCTGATCTAATTAGCTTTTGACAGGTTGAGTCAGTGTTGCCAGAGAAAAAGTCAATCTTTCGTCCTTAAGAGCATGTGTCAGAGGCCTAGTAGCATATCAAAGCAGTCAAGAATAACGACGTTAATAAGTCGGCGATTGCTAAACATCTACAGCTGTAGTCGGGCCGTAATCACTGGATGGAATTTCATAGGCCACGCGTATTTTCGACAGAACGCCATATTACATTCCACGGCTAGTGAAAGAAGCCATTGAAATCAAAAAACATCCAAATTTCAACCGGGAAGACGCACGTAGTACGTCCTTGATAAGTTTTCTTGGCACGTATTGATTTTTGAAAAGCTGTATATTTTGGAAACGATGATCGATTTGATCTTTCAAATGGCATTCAACTCAATTTAAATATTGCTTTAGCTAAAAAATCGGTAGGTTCAAAAATTTCGAAGCAATGTCAAAAAAACATTTTCGTCTATGATAGATCCCAAACAAATTTACCGATTTTTATCCAATTAACGGTACTTGGCTCAGTTTTTAAAGGAGAAACGATGATAAGATTTTGAAGTCAATCGGTATATTAGCCTGAAAGTTATTTCCAAAATATTAAGTAACTTTGCTAAAGAAAACGTAATTTTAATATTTGAAAAGTTGTAACCTTTGAAAATAAGGTTCGGTTTTTTTTCAAAATTTTCGTCAACGATTACTTCCAAACGAATAAACTGATTTTGAGGCAATTTATGCATTAGATGTATTTTTTTGAGGAATAGTTTTTGTACTCAATCGGTACATTAATCTGGAAGTTATTAAAAAAAAATTGTTTCGTCACAATTTGTTTAGGGTATTTTCAAAATTTCTCAAAATCTCTTAGGCCCATTTGGTACAAAATTTCAGGAAGTATAAGTTGAGCGGAATCCAATCGAATGCCACCAACCGCGTTTCAATCGGTCCAGGCGTTCAAAACTTATGAGTTGTTGACACACACACACACACTCACACACACACATACATACAGACATACTGACGTCATCGCGAAAATAGTCGAAAATGGTTCCTAAGCCCACAAAACGCGGACATATGGTGAAAACTCCATTTTTGAAAATCGGAGCAAAATCAGTAACCTTCCTATCTACATACGTAGTGGGAAGTTAAAAAGTACAAGTGTTTTAATAGATTAATATTGTATTAAACTGGAGTGAATGAAAATGAATTAAACAAAATAAAACTACCACGCCAAAGCTTAAACCTAAAAGTGCGATTTTTTTTTAGTAAAATGTACCACTAAAGGGCACAGATCGTCGCCTAGTGTAGCTTTGTAGCATTTTTACTCGTTATTTGACCCTCCCGTTGGTCGAGTGGTTAGCGACCCTGACTACGCAATCAACGGGGCTCGGGTTCGATCCCCGACGGGGACAAGCATTTGTGTGATGAGCGTAAATGTTTGTATTTCTGGGTTTAGGTGTTTATTATATATATTCTGGTATTTATATATTATGTATTTCTATGTATTAGTATCGTTGACTAACACCCATAACACAAGCAAATATTTGCTTACTTTGGGGTTAGATCAGTAAGTGTAGTTTGTCCCGTGAATATTTATTTATTATTATTATTATTTATTTTTATAATAGATGGCGTTAGCAGTAATAAAATTCTAATACAAAATGTATTTTCTATTTTTTTAATGTTTATGAAATAGCATTTTAATAGTAGATAATATATCTAGACATGAATTTAAACCACCACGTCAAAGCCCAAACCTTAAAGTGGGATACTTTTTCAGGAAAATGTACCACAAAAGTGCATAGAAAGTCGCCTAGTGTAGGGCTCGCTTCGCTCGCCATAATTATACTGGCTGTTGCCCAAGACTTCGTCCGCGCGGACTTCGTTTACTCCGCACAGCACCTCCCCCGTAGGTGACAGCTTGATAATATGTAGCCTATATGTTGACCCGACCTGTTAGTAATAGTCATGCAAAATTTGAAATAAATCCATGTAGTATTTTTTGAGTTTACCCCGGACATACATACAGACAAACAGACAGACATAAATTCTAAAAACTATATTTTTGGCTTCGATATCGATTGTAGGTCACCCCCAAGTATTCTTTTAAAAAAAATTCAGTACAGTTTTGACTTTCCTACGATTTTATTGTATGTATAGATAATTTTTCATAGTACTTTTTTTTTTTTTTTTTTTTTTTTATATCATAAGATAGCAAACAAGCAGATGGGTCTCCTGATGGAAAGAGTCAACCATCGCCTATAGACACCAAAGATGTTAATGGTGCGTTGCTATCTTGTGGCGAGGTCTAATGCCACATGCATAAGTTTACCGGCTACCTTACCCTCCAAACCGGAACACGACAGCGACAAGCACTGACGCTATTGCGGCAGGAATAGGTAAGGCGGTGGTACCAGACCCGGGCGAGACAATGCAGAACTCTACCACCTAGTAGCCACGATGGTAGTGACTCGATAGCCAATCGGTCGCCTTTTACGACCTGCCTGGCTGAACGGCAGTTGGCCTATTCTACAAAGGATATTCTATCTAATTACAACATTTCATTAAAACCAATAGAGCTGTTTTGGAGAAACAATTCAATAATACATGAATTACTCGTTTGGATGGAAATGGAGTTTTCACCATATGTCCGCGTTTTGTGGGCTTAGGAACCATTTTCGACTATTTTCGCGATGACGTCAGTATGTCTGTATGTATGTGTGTGTGTGAGTGTGTGTGTGTGAGTGTGTGTGTGTGTCAACAACTCATAAGTTTTGAACGCCTGGACCGATTGAAACGCGGTTGCTGGCATTCGATTGGATTCCGCTCAACTTATACTTCCTGAAATTTTGTACCAAATGGGCCTAAGAGATTTTAAGAAATTTTGAAAATACCCTAAACAAATTGTGACGAAACAATTTTTTTTTAATAACTTCCAGATTAATGTACCGATTGAGTACAAAAACTATTCCTCAAAAAAATACATCTAATGCATAAATTGCCTCAAAATCAGTTTATTCGTTTGGAAGTAATCGTTGACGAAAATTTTGAAAAAAGTGTTTTTTCGACATAACTTCGAAATATTTCAACCAATTATTTTTTGGTATTCTACGATATTTTAATACTATAAAAATTACGTCGAATGCCCTTTTAAAAATCAAAACCGAACCTTATTTTCAAAGGTTACAACTTTTCAAATATTAAAATTACGTTTCCTTTAGCAAAGTTACTTAATATTTTGGAAATAACTTTCAGGCTAATATACCGATTGACTTCAAAATCTTATCATCGTTTCTCCTTTAAAAACTGCGCCAAGTACCGTTAATTGGATAAAAATCGGTAAATTTGTTTGGGATCTATCATAGACGAAAATGTTTTTTTGACATTGCTTCGAAATTTTTGAACCTACCGATTTTTTAGCTAAAGCAATATTTAAATTGAGTTGAATGCCATTTGAAAGATCAAATCGATCATCGTTTCCAAAATATACAGCTTTTCAAAAATCAATACGTGCCAAGAAAACTTATCAAGGACGTACTACGTGCGTCTTCCCGCTTGAAATTTGGATGTTTTTTGATTTCAATGGCTTCTTTCACTAGCCGTGGAATGTAATATGGCGTTCTGTCGAAAATACGCGTGGCCTATGAAATTCCATCCAGTGATTACGGCCCGACTACAGCTGTAGATGTTTAGCAATCGCCGACTTATTAACGTCGTTATTCTTGACTGCTTTGATATGCTACTAGGCCTCTGACACATGCTCTTAAGGACGAAAGATTGACTTTTTCTCTGGCAACACTGACTCAACCTGTCAAAAGCTAATTAGATCAGCTGTTTTAATTTTTACTTAATTTATAAATATATTTATGTAATAAAAGTACAATAAAATAAAAATTGGCAAATAACGTTGTGATATAATAGATTTTAATAATAATTATCAAAAATTGAAGAAACAAAGTTTATAATATTGATCGACAGTAACGGTAACCTTTTTTTAAACAAAGAAGAAAGTTTCAAATTCTTAAACGGAAAACCGGGGAAGTATTAGTTATATTTTTTTCCCCTTTATTACACTTTCGTAGTATTAATAACTTTTAATATATTTCTTTTAGTACCCATAAACGTTGCACGGCAGAAAGATTTATTAACACTAAATAACTCTTCTGGAAGAGTCCGAAATTTTGGAATTACTCCTAATTTTTATATCAAATTCAGAGTTTTTCCGACTTTGTAAGACTTTTTTCGACTTTTTAAATAAAAATAAACATTCATAAACTGTTACTTTCACTTTGTAAGTTATTTACCTACTTTTATCCGAGAAATTTTTCCACAAGGGTATTTAATAATTTTGGTGTACCGATGTATTGAAATGCTAAAAATATTGCTCATCTTATTATCAAAAGAATAATCCGAAACAACTTAGCATACAACAACCTCTGATAAATTTTATGTATTAAGTAATTATTTGTTTTTTGGTAAAATATATTATTTTTTTAATAATATGTACCTACCTACTACGTTTTCTCATTATTAGTTATTCGTTGATTAGTCCATAATATTCGGCCGAATATCTAATGAGTAATAACGTATCTAATCGACTAAAAATTACAGTGTCTTCACGCCCGTATCCCCGAAGAGGTAGGCAAAGGCACAAGTGCGCCCACGATTAGCCGAAGATACTTAGCCGCACAATGTAATAGTTGGCAAGCCTGTCGCAAACCGGGCACTTATCCAATCACAGGCAACGTTGTTTTTATCCAAATACCGAATATTCGTGGCATTTTTAGGAGAAACATCTCAATTAAGTACCATCAAGAGATTTGCGGTATAACTTGGGTTAAAAGGTTAACCAATCAACTTAGCACATGCATTAAATTTTTTGAGAGGAAAATACAAAACGGAAGTTTATAGGAATGTTGTAGGCAGAGGCGTACTACCACCGTATCTGCCGTATCTGGTGTCAATTATATGGGCCCCGGGGCATGGGCCAACGTGGCGCACGCAAAAATTAATAAATCTTGCCAAATTTTTTGTATTTTAAAAATGACAAAAGTCGTAAAAGCCATTTCTTTGCCGAAAAAAGGCAAGGAGAGTACTGTATGTTTAATTTGAATTGTTTGTAAACATTTTGGAAAAAGTGACATAATTATGATGAATAAATATTTCTTTTGATTTTATGCAAACATTTTTTTCTGTTGTGAGAAATCTCTCGCAAAGGCACGGTACGCCACTAGTTGTAGGGTGGACACCGTTGTCCACCCTACAACCAGTGGCGTGGGCCGTTGTTCGAAATGCTTTCTGTGGTTTACCGACATTTAGAAAAAGCGTTCGAAAGATAAATGCGAAAGAAACAATCCTCTCCATATATTATTGAGGGGGCAGCAAAGCATGTGCGTGTGTGCGGGTGGACGGCAACATATTACTCTGGTCGATGTCAATATTTGCGTGAAGCAGAGTTGTGACTTGTGTGTTGTATTTTCTCAATCTAATAAGTACCTCCAATGTTTCAGGCTCTTGAATGGGGAAAATTATAATTGACATTGAAAGAAAGTGTGCGCAGAGAACAGAGTTTATGGAGTATTAGAGAAATCAGAACAAATTTAAATCAGAGTGTCCATCTTGTATTGCATAATTCTGATGTGTTTATCCCAATTTTATTGTATGGAAGCGAGTTAGTATATTTATTATTATACTGTTGCCCGCGACTTCGTCCTTGCGGACTTCGTTTACTCCGCACAGCTCCTCTCCGCTAGGTGATAGCGTGATAATATGTAGCCTATATGTTGATCCGACCGGTTAGTAATATTCATGCAAAAAGTGAAGTAAATCCATGCAGTACTTTTTAAGTTTACCCCGGACATACATATAGACAAACAGATAAACAAACAGACAAATATTTTTGGCTTCGATATCGATTGTAGATCACGCCCCAAGTATTCTTTTAAAAAAATATTCAATGTAGGTTAGGGTGTCCCAAAAAAATAAAAGTTTTTTTTTACGCATACCCTCTAACTTTTTTACATCTAAGTCAAAATAATTATAAATAAAATTTTAAGGAGCTAGGACCACGGTAAGCCGTGCCGACTTGCATTGATACATATCAGCACTTGTTTTCTAAGGAAGACGCGACCTAACAAGTCGATGTGTTTATGAATACACAAAACGTATCTAAGCAGCGCCGTCAAGACTTTGTAAACAATTTAGATAATTTGATATTGCACACGCTGATGCTCTTCAATTAATAAAAATTGTGCAGCACAGACATGTTTTGTTGTAAATATTAATGTAAATAGAAAGTAAGGCAGGATAGAGTTGTATGTTTCGTTTAGTTCGTAAGTTTTTTGTAATAAATAATGTTCGTTTTAGTCTTTTATTCGCCCTAAGACCTACATACAGCTTTGTTGTGTAGAAATAATAAGGCTTTATGTAGCTATGATCTTTGCCTATCAGGCATATTACGAATAAAGCGAGTTCCACGCAGTCGACGACATTACGAGTCGACTCTTGCGAGATAGTATTTATATGCGGGAACTCGCAATTACGAAAATCCGAAAAGTGCAAAATTCTTTGTTAAAACAAATGTTTTATGATTGTAAATAGTATGTATAATGTAAGTATAAGCCTTAGGCATATGTTTAGACACTTTTCGGTACTATAAAGATAGTTAACAGGATAGTACGACCTGAAAAGGCGTACAACTCTGTGATTGTAAGAGTTTCCGAGGTCCTGTAAGAACGTATAATGTATATAACACTCTTGTTTGTTATTATATAAGTTTATTTGTGTTAGATCCTTGTATATAAATAAGAAATAACACATTGTAATTCGTTTTCGGTAGGTCTTAGGGCATTACGTACTTTGTTTTGCATATATCTGTAAAAAGGTAGTACCGTTGCACTCGCTAGAGGGCCACACTAGTTAATTAGAGGTAGGAGAAGCTACCTAAGATAAAATTATTGAGATTAGATTGCAAAAAGTGGGATTTAACAAATCCCAGACATTGTGGCGCCACACCCGGCGCCGATTGTCTTTGTAGATTTCCGCCGACCGTCTGGCCGCGCACTATAAATATCGGAGAGCGCGGCCATACGTTCAGTTCCGTTCCAGTTCCGATAAAGTTACAATTTCGTTACGACTCAATAAGTTTCCCAGACAAGTTCCTGGGCTTTAGTATATATCTATAGGGTACCGGCTTTAGAGTAGGGCAGTGTTAGGGCAAGTAGTGGCTCTCCATAGAATAGGTTAAATATTTGCAACGGTGCTAGCTTTATTGCTATTTCGTTACAATAAAGCACCTTTGCAACGAAAAGTTGTGGTCTCAATTATTTCCCCGGCAGATTCGGCTCGACCAAAGCACTACGGCTGGTGGGGCATCGAAGAAAGAAGAAACAGATCTACAGTCCGCTGGCTCCCCCGGCTGTAGTGCACATTTTCTGATCGCATTCGAGCCGGATTACTGAGCCATGCCGATTGAGACGAGGAGCACGTCGAGTCGCCGAGAGGAAGAGGCCGCTAGTCACGAGGAGGAGACGAGCGGTACCAACACGTCCGCTACGGAGACTAGCGGCACAACAACGACGGAAAACACCGAGGCGACCGAGACCACAACCAGCACCGTTGCAAATAGCGAAAAGCCGGTACCATCCGCAGTCGAGTCGCCGCGTATCGTTTATCTACACGCCAAATTAGAGGAAGCGCGCTTACGAACAGAAGAGGCGCGCTTACGGACGGAACTCGCGCGCGCTGTTTACGAACAAGGGCAAGCAACTGCCATTACGAGGGTCGAAGATTGGATGGACTCCGCTCGGCCAACCCATACGGATCGCCAGCCGGCACCAGAGCCGCTGGCAATCACCAGTTCGGTGGCACTTATGCCACACCCACTACGAGAGGCGGCACCTAGGCCGCAATACGAAGAGGCGGCGCACGCGCCGCACCAAGAAGATTCGGCGGGCCACGAGTCGCCCGCACTACGAGAGGTGGCCCAGGCGCCACAAGCTACGTCGCCCGCGCAATCGGCGGGCATTCCAGCGCGCGCTGTACGTCCGGCGGAAGATGATGTGTCCGTCGTAGAGAAGGCGAAGATTTCGACGCCTACTAAAAATACGGCACCAAAACAAGAGTCTGGTGCATTGAAGGCCGCAGATATCACCGCGCTCGCGTCCGCCCTGGCAGAAGCATCACGAGGGGCGCCGCGCTATAGTATGGAGTTACCAAGTTTCGATGGCGCTGGTGAAGAATGGTTGCAGTTTAAAGCGGCGTATCGAGATACGGAGAAATATTTTAGCAAGGCGGAAAATCGGGCAAGAATTCGAAGATGCTTACGTGGAAACGCCAAAGAAGCCGTCGCCTGCATGTTTTACGGGGAAACCGACCCAAGTGAGATCGTCGACCATTTGGAAATACAGTTTGGTCGGCCCGACGCACTAGTGAACGCAGAACTAGAAAAAATCAAGTCATTGCCGCGAGTGAAAGAAAGTGCGCGGGAAACGTGTGTGTTCGCCAGTAAAGTGAACAATATCGTCGCTACGATTCGAGCTCTCAATAGAGAGAGCTATCTACACGATACGGTGGCAGTGAATAGTTTATTAGCGAAGTTCAATTATACGTTGCAGCACAGTTGGTTCCAGTACGCAAGACGGGAAGATAGAAAACCCGATCTACAAATGATAAGTGAATTCTTAATGAAAGAAGCCGAGATGTGTGCTGCGTTGGTGCCACATGACCCTACGAAAGAAAATCAGCAAGTTTTTAAGAAAACACAGCGAACACACACACAGAAATATGAACAACAAGTGAAGAGAGATAAATGTGCGATATGTCAAGATGCACATACTAGCTCTATATGTGAACAGTTTACGAAAGCTAGTGTTGACGATAGGTGGGCTATGGCAAAACGTAATAATTTATGTTTCAGGTGTCTACAAAAAAGAAAGCCAAAACACGAGTGCAAGTTTCGGCAGTGCGGCATCGACGGGTGTAAGAGCTCGCATCATCGGCGGCTACACAATAGCCGCAACAATTATACGAAGAGGACACCTGAAGATCAAGTAGAAGACAGCGACGCCTTGGTGGCGTCAACACATTCAAGCGCGCCACGCGCCTACCTTAAAGTTGTACCGATTGTCCTGACAGGTTCCAGAGGCAGCGTGAACACATACGCACTATTAGATGAAGGGTCCACAGTCACGCTGGTAGAAGAGAAGGTGGCTGCGAAGATAGGAGCTCGCGGACCGGTGGAGCCGTTCCATATAGAAACAGTTGGCGGCACGCGACTCAACGCCGAGAGGTCGCGCCGCATCGCAGTCACCATCAAGGGCCTTCATCACCATCAGCGACATCGGATAATAGGAAGAACTATAGGTAACCTTAACCTATCGCCACAGTCTGTTAGTAGATCCATCGTCAACAACTGCAGACATCTGGAAGATATAGAAGAAGATGTCATCATGGAGCGCGCCGTGCCAACCGTGCTCATCGGCCAGGACAACTGGCACCTGATCGTGACGAGGGCTGTGAAGAGCGGAAGACGTGGACAACCAGTAGCATCGCTCACGCACCTTGGCTGGGTGCTACATGGTGTGGACTACCGCCACAAGCAGCGAGTCCACCTAGTGCAGAGAGCTGTCTATGCCGAACAAGATGAAGACATAGAAAAGGTAATAAGAAATTATTTCGATTTGGACAGTGTCGGCATCACTCCGCGCCAGCCCATCAACCAGAATGAGCAGCGAGCCCTGCAGATTTTAGAAAATACGTGTAAGCGCTTACCTGACGGGCGCTACGAGGCAGGTCTATTATGGAAAGAAGATAGCCGCGAGTTTCCTGATAGCCGCGGCCTGGCTATGAAAAGATTATACAATACAGAGAGACGTCTGGACAAGGACCCCGCGCTAAAGGAGGCATATGAAAAACAGGTACAACATTTATTAGATAGTGGTTACGCCGAACCTGCCTACGAGTCACCTAGCCAATCCAGCTGGTACCTGCCTCACTTTGCAGTAGTGAATCCTGCAAAACCTAAGCCGCGCATAGTGTACGACGCAGCTGCGCGGGTCAATGGAGTAAGTCTCAACGACATGTTATTAGCTGGTCCAGACCTTCTGCAGAACCTACCCGGAGTGCTAATGAGATTTTGACAGCTGCCTATCGCCGTGACAGCAGACATAAAAGAAATGTTTCTGCAAATACGTGTACGACAACAAGACCGGGATGCATTACGTTTCCTATGGCGAGGAAGCGACAGAAAAGGTTCGCCACGTGAGTATAGGATGACCAGCGTCGTATTTGGAGCTGCGTCATCACCAAGCACCGCTATCTTCGTAAAAAATAAGAACGCACAAGAATACGCCCACATCTATCCCGACGCCGCTACAGCCGTGGTAAGAAACCATTACATGGACGATTACCTGCAGAGTTTCGATAACAAGGAAGATGCCATCAGAATAGCCTCGCAGGTTAGCCTTATTCATCAACAGGCGCATTTCCAGCTGCGCGGATGGAAAACTAATAACTCGGCCGTAGCTAAAACGCTACTAGTAGCGCCATCTCTGGGCGGCGATTGGGAACTAAGCACAGAAAGCGAGAAGGTTTTGGGATTAAAATGGAAACCTCATAACGATAAGCTGGGTTTCAATGTTAAAGCGGTGTACGATGAAAATAAAACACCTACGAAGAGACACGCGTTACGGGTAGCTATGTCCATTTTCGATCCTTTAGGTTTAATTACACCTGTAACTATTCACGCGAAACATTTACTTCAAGAAACGTGGCGAATCGGACTACCATGGGACGAGCCTTTACCTGCGGACTTAGAGAAGACATGGAGAAGCTGGCTTCAAGATGTGAGAAGAATGGAACATCTGGAAATACCTCGCGCACATTCTAACCTGGCGCGAGCGCGAGATCGGCAGCTGCACATCTTTACGGATGCTAGTGAGTCTGCCTATGCAGCGGCGGTCTACTGGCGCATAGTCAACGAGGACGGCGAAGTCAGCGTCAGCCTAGCAGCAGCCAAAGGAAGAGTCAGCCCGCTCAAGTTTACCTCCATACCAAGGTTAGAAATTCAAGCAGCTTTACTAGGTGCCCGCCTAGCTCAGCACGTCATGGAGGAGTACGAGTATCAGCCAAGCCGCAGGGTGTACTGGACAGACAGCCGTACAGTTTTATCGTGGCTACGCACAGGCTCGCGAGCATTCAAGCCGTTTGTTGCCCATCGAGTAGCAGAGATTGAAGATATTACGAAGGTCGCAGAGTGGCGATGGGTGCCGTCTCGCGACAATGTAGCTGATGATGCTACTCGCCATATCCCGGAAGAATTTGGAGACCGACATAGATGGTTCGTTGGTCCGGTCTTCCTTTACTTAGAAGAGGACAAGTGGCCGCAAGATGTCGCTACCAGTAGCGAAATAACAGGCGAAGAAAAACCGCCGGCAGCTGTAAATAGTGTAAATATTGTAAATAACGTCAGAAAAATTGTGTGTATTACAGAAGCACTTCCGGATGTGACAAGATTTTCGTCGTGGCTTCGACTGGTGCGCGCAACAGCGCGCGTGCTGCAGTTCATTGAGCTCTGCAGACCAAATAAGAAATGTGTCGCCGGTGTGCGTAAGCGCACAGCTACGAAAGCCTCCAATGATGAAGATTGGGGAAAAAAGTATACGAAAAGCTCGAGGAAAACAGAGAAAATTAAGAAGCCACGAAGTTCTGAAGAAAAACGACGTTACTTGCCGCTAGATGGCGCTGATATCATTAGCGCCGAGAAATTGTTAATAAAATCGTCACAGCAAGAAAGTTTTGCTAGCGAAATAGAAGCTATTACGAGCGGGAGCGCGATAGCAAGAGACAGCCGGTTGAAGCACTTATCATTGTTCATCGATCAAGAAGGCATTTTGAAAATAAAGTCACGAATAGCGGCGGCAGAAGAGATAAGTGAAGATTTACGAGAACTGGCCGTACTAGATGGCCGTCACCCATACACCCGCCTCTACATAGAACATGAACACCGGCGTCTTCACCATAGCGGGGTGGAAGCAACTACGAGCGAGATATTACAGAAATTTTGGGTTTTACGGCTTCGCCCCACCGTGCGCGGCATAGTAAAGAGCTGCGCGCTTTGCAGAAGAAGAAGTGCTATCCCGCCACAGCCGCCTACAGGCGACCTGCCGAAATCCCGGGTCGCGCACCATCAGCGAGCCTTCACCTACGTGGGCCTGGACTTTCTTGGGCCATACAGCGTGACCATCGGGCGGCGCCACGAGAAGAGATACGTGGCGCTTTTCACCTGCCTTACTTCAAGGGCGGTCCACCTGGAGATAGCCGCCAACCTGACTACGGACTCCGCAGTAATGGCACTGCGGCGCATGATGTCGCGCCGCGGGTGCCCCACCGAGGTTTGGAGCGACAACGGCACCAACCTGCGCGGCGCTGATGCAGAGCTGAGGCGCGCCGCACTAGACGCCACTAAAGAAGCAGCAGCCAACTACGCAATCAAATGGAAGTTCATCCCGCCGAGCGCGCCTTTCATGGGAGGCGCATGGGAGCGCATGGTGCGCTCTGTCAAGGCTGCACTGTTCGCCGTGCTGCAACAGCGGCATCCACCAGAAGAGGTACTGCACACACTGCTGGTAGAGGTCGAACACACGCTCAACAGCCGACCTCTCACACACGTGTCGGTTTCACCAGAAGACCCGGCACCACTGACGCCCAATCACTTCCTGCTGGGCGGACCATCACGCGTGCCTGTCCCGGGCGCGTTCTCCGCAGGCGATACCATCGGCCGCCGCCACTGGCGGCACTCACAACAGCTGGCCAACCACTTCTGGTCACGCTGGGTACGAGAAGCGCTTCCGCTACTCCAAAAGCGGCGGGAGCCTCATGGAAGAGGAGCAGAGCTGCGCGTCGGCGACATCGTCCTCATCGCTGACGGCGCGCTGCCAAGAAATACGTGGCCAACGGGGATCATCGAGGCAGTACACCCTGGAGCAGACGGCGTGGTACGAGTGGCTGACGTACGTACGGCTGCGGGAGTCATGCGAAGACCGGTTAAGAAGTTAGTCTGGCTGCACCATATTTAGTATAACACTGCGTGTTATAGGCGGGAGAATGTGCAGCACAGACATGTTTTGTTGTAAATATTAATGTAAATAGAAAGTAAGGCAGGATAGAGTTGTATGTTTCGTTTAGTTCGTAAGTTTTTTGTAATAAATAATGTTCGTTTTAGTCTTTTATTCGCCCTAAGACCTACATACAGCTTTGTTGTGTAGAAATAATAAGGCTTTATGTAGCTATGATCTTTGCCTATCAGGCATATTACGAATAAAGCGAGTTCCACGCAGTCGACGACATTACGAGTCGACTCTTGCGAGATAGTATTTATATGCGGGAACTCGCAATTACGAAAATCCGAAAAGTGCAAAATTCTTTGTTAAAACAAATGTTTTATGATTGTAAATAGTATGTATAATGTAAGTATAAGCCTTAGGCATATGTTTAGACACTTTTCGGTACTATAAAGATAGTTAACAGGATAGTACGACCTGAAAAGGCGTACAACTCTGTGATTGTAAGAGTTTCCGAGGTCCTGTAAGAACGTATAATGTATATAACACTCTTGTTTGTTATTATATAAGTTTATTTGTGTTAGATCCTTGTATATAAATAAGAAATAACACATTGTAATTCGTTTTCGGTAGGTCTTAGGGCATTACGTACTTTGTTTTGCATATATCTGTAAAAAGGTAGTACCGTTGCACTCGCTAGAGGGCCACACTAGTTAATTAGAGGTAGGAGAAGCTACCTAAGATAAAATTATTGAGATTAGATTGCAAAAAGTGGGATTTAACAAATCCCAGACATTGTGGCGCCACACCCGGCGCCGATTGTCTTTGTAGATTTCCGCCGACCGTCTGGCCGCGCACTATAAATATCGGAGAGCGCGGCCATACGTTCAGTTCCGTTCCAGTTCCGATAAAGTTACAATTTCGTTACGACTCAATAAGTTTCCCAGACAAGTTCCTGGGCTTTAGTATATATCTATAGGGTACCGGCTTTAGAGTAGGGCAGTGTTAGGGCAAGTAGTGGCTCTCCATAGAATAGGTCAAATATTTGCAACGGTGCTAGCTTTATTGCTATTTCGTTACAATAAAGCACCTTTGCAAGGAAGTTGTGGTCTCAATTATTTCCCCGGCAGATTCGGCTCGACCAAAGCACTACGGCTGGTGGGGCATCGAAGAAAGAAGAAACAGATCTACAGTCCGCTGGCTCCCCCGGCTGTAGTGCACAAAAATAAATGAGGATAGAATATTTTTACAGCGTCAAAGAGAGCCAGGCCACCTGGTCACTTAGCAGGGTGGATAAAAAATTAACAGATAGAGAGAAAAGAGCGCGCCTCAGAACTATTGAAGAAGAAAAACGACGTGCTAAATATTTGTCTGAGCCGACTCCTTCAACATCATCTTATGTACCGTTACAGGATGACTCATCTTCTGAATCTAATAAAGACTTAGATTTGCAAGGTGACGTACTGAATCTTGTCGAGATCACGTTACCCTGCCAAACGCTTCAGCGGAAAGAATTACTCCAAAATTAGTAGCAGCACTAGATAGGTGCCAATTGAGTATGAGAGATTCGGTGTTTATTCTTGAAGCAACTATTGAAGCACTTGGGTATAATGTTGATGAATTTCCGATAAGTAAGTCTTCTATCCAAAGAATTCGCACAGAAAAACGGAAAGAGCGCGCTGAAGCCATTAAAATTGATTTTCTGGTTGATAGTCTAGAGATGATTATCGAGAGTTAATAGAGCTGTCTGTGATATTTTTAGGTGGAGATATGGAGAAAAAACTTAAGATCCGCCCTCCGGGTGCCATGCACCAAGCTCGATGGATGGCGAGAGCAATTTATTCCCTGAAAATATTGTTACTTAGTGCTCAACTCAAGATTACAAGCAAAGACAAGACGGCATTGACTGACGTTTGCTTGTTCATTGTAACCTCCTACGTTAAACCATGGCTCCAATGCACTTCAGCAATAAAAGCACCTTACCAAGATTGGTGCTTTTTGAAATCAATGAAGTCTTACGAGAAAACTGATAAAACGATCTCAAAAGCAGCCTTGCAGAAGATAAGTCAGCATTTGTGGTATTTAACTGACGAAGTTGCTATATTATCACTGTTTGACGATGATGTGGATCAAGAAACTAAAGTTAAAATGGTTGATAATTTAACCAAAGAGGAAATAACTCATGGAAAACGATACATCCCATCGAAAGAAGAACTTTGCGGTTCATTATATGGTAAGTTTATTTAAGAAACTCCACATTAATATTTATAGAAGTTTTTATCTTCGTTTTCTATAAAAGTATATTTTTTAACACTTTTTTTTTATTTTGTTTCAGAAAATAACATCTCTGACTTCGTTTCAGTGAAAAGCAAGTCCTTGTTCAATCGGCTTAAAATTGAAGACAGTTTTCTACATGAATGTCCTATTTTATGGCCAAATGACACTTCGTTTCAAGAAGCTAAACAGAAAGTTTCGGTACTGAGGGTAGTAAACGATGCAGCCGAAAGAGCGGTTAAGTTGATGCAAGGTTTTCATTGATTAATCACAGTTGAGGAGGAACAAAAACAATTTCTACTACGTTGCGTACAAGAACACCGGAAAATTTATCCCGACTGTAAAAAACATACATTAAAAAGAAAATTTGAACAATAATATATTTCTTTACGTATTTAAGTGAATAATATACTATTTGGGTTTATTGGAGTTTTAATTAAGTAATAAAAATTTAATTCTTAATTTTTTCAATAGTAGGTCAGTACAAAATTTTATGTCAAAACTTTGGCATCAAATCGGCACGGGTTATCAATGTCCAATCGCTATAATATTTATTATTTGAGTCAATGAGGTCAAAAGGAATAAAATAAGAGGGTATGCATGTTAAATTTCTCGAAAAAAATTTTTTACCTTGTGTCTTGGGACACCCTAATGTAGGTACAGTTTTGACTTTCCTACGATTTTATTATATGTATAGATATCTATACATATAATAAAATCGTAGGAGTCAATGTATGTCCGGGGTAAACTCAAAAAGTATTACATGGATTTACTTCAAATTGTGCACGAATATTATTAACAGGTCGGGTTAACATATAGGCTACATATTATCACGCTATCACATACGGGAGAGGAGCTGTGCGGAGTAAACGAAGTCCGCGCGAATGAAGTCGCGGGCAACAGCTAGTATGTAAATATAGATTAGAAAATAGAATCATAGGGGTCGAGATCAATCACTATAGAAAATATGTTATTTATTTATTATTTTTAACTTACATCTATAATTACAGGTCTCACCGCCTTATTCGATAGTGTAGCCTACTTAACACAATGTTTAATAATTAAATTTGTAACACAAAACAAATCCTTGTGATTTCACTCTCCGAGCAATAAGTCAATATCTTTAGCTAAAACTGATGTTTTATATCAACGACCATAGAGTAATAACGCTTAGAGGGATAATTGCATTCAACGCTTCGTTCATATTTTAGGCCAAAACCGTGTCAATGTCCGTGTAAGCTTCGTGTAATCACTTGCGTCGTCACGCACACAAAGACTCCAAAGACTCGAATAGTGTTGCAAGTAAATAAATATTTTCCCAAGACGGTATTTAAAATATATCTACCTGACCGGTATACAAATAATCTTTCATACTATAACATTATTAGTCATTTAGTATAAACTTGAAACTTACACTTTTTATTCGGTTAGGTAAAATATGTTAAATGCCGGGAAATATTCTAGATGTTCTCAAGATGATTCCAAAGCTATTTAACCTTATATTTTTTTAGCTTTTGTGCTTTTATTTGTGATTTAAAATATTTTTACCTCACTGAAATAAAGATTGTCTGTCTTTCCAATAGTATTATTAGTCATATAGAAAATTTAGAACTTACAATTTTTATTCTGGTGAGGTAAAATGAGTAGAATTACAGGAAAATGTTTTAGAGGTTCTCAAGATTTTTTTTTAAATTTCAGTAATTAAACAGCGGTAACCAACCGGCACCGAGCGTAAATAAAAAATATGGTCAATACGAATTTACGTTATTTAAGTTATAAAAACAGTGATTGAAGTAATTCTTCCAAAAAAAACCTTATTGATATGTATCTACTAATATATTATCCTATATCATACAAATGTTTGAAATACATTGCTTGGCAAATACTTGTGTGTTATTATGTGTAGGTCTGTGTGCGTCTATGTGTATGTATGTTTGTTCAAAGCTATTACCTTAGAACCTTTTTTATTTTAACTTTCATACAAATCTTGCCATGGTTCTAAACCTTAAACTATCTTGAAAATTAGCAAATGGGTGGGCAAGCAGAAACAATACTTACGTTATAGACGAACGTTTTAAGGTAAAAATTAATAAGATACTTATTAATCAAGTATTTATTTAAATCAACTTAAAAAATTTAAATGTTTTAAGCTAAACGTACTATATTGGCTACTATTGGCTCTGTGCACGACTTGAGCACCACCTAGCGTCCGCAACTGTTTTGGTTCTGATCTTAGAATAATAACGCCTAGAAACCACAAAAAACGAGTAAATAAAACTGAACCAGAAACGGCTCAATTCGTTTTGCGAGTTGTCAATGCTTAATAAGATCAGGTTATATCGGACACAGTTTACGAAAAATAATTCGAAATGACTTATTGCATTATAAAGAAGTGTTTTAACACCTTAGAAAAACAAAAAAAGTGAACATTTCACAGGTTACTTACAATTTATAATTTTTCTGTTATGTAAATCGACTAAAATAGATAATTTGAAACACATAATTTATCACTATACAGTTGCTAGTTGTGGAAAAAAAATTGCGCACAATATTTTTAGTTAGACCTTAATGTTAAGAAAATTGATTATTGTATTTGCTTTAACTATTATTTATACTAAGTCTTATGAAAATAATTTAGCTCGAGGGTACTTTTTGATAATTCAGCATTTATTTTATTTGTCTTTTTTTGCCTTTAACAACACAGTAAGTCATATTTTTTTCGAATTGCGAGACCTGCACTCCGTATGACATATATCGCGATTCTGAGCGGACGGCAAGCGCATGCGTAGCCTTTTAAGGCTACTTTGAAATGGCTTAAAACATCGCGGCCCACTCGGTTTCTACGTGTTATAATTCTACGTTCCAAAGCTATTTCACCTTGGATTTTTTCGTTTTTGTGCAAATTGTGACACGAAAATATGTATACTTAATAATCAAATTATTTATTTAAAATTTTAAAAATTAAAATTAATCTCAGTAATCTAACCAAATACATAACTTTCGGACCCTATTAGGCTTAAACCGTTATCGGGAAGAAAATATTAATTTTCTTTTTCGTGTTAATCAATATTTAAATTTTACACTATTGATGTTTCGAATTGATTTCAACAACGAAATAAAAATATGTAAACGTGTTAAGTTTTAAATGATTGACCCTCTCTATCCTGGTTTCTTTTCTATTGTCGGTCAATTTTTCAGTCAGGTCAGTAAAGGATGTTTGAAATTGAAATAAGGTATTGACTTTGCATTAAAATTTACTTTAATTTTATTAAATAACTTTTGTAAACATAATATGCCCTCAATTTTTTATGGTATGTATTTAAATGATCTTTTTAATTTGATAAAAACTGTAAAAGAAAAAATCTAAATGGTCACCAATTTTAATGATTGAGTCTCTTTCTTTGAGACATAAAATAAATGAAATAAATTGATGTTTTAGTCTCTTTAAAACTACGCAGAAAAAATTTGATATGTAAAAATTACATTAGATCGTTACTTGCTGGTCCTCAAAATTAAGAGAAATGAGCATTAAATATTCAATATTGTGATATTTTTTTAAATAAAACGATTTATATAAATTATTTTTTATCTATATCAAATAATCTTCAATATAACTATTTTAGGGTACTTATTTTTATTAAGTTGTAGTCAAAGAAAGGAAACAATTTAAAGGCACTTGATATTCAAAGTTTTATTTTTCACTATTAGAATAAAACTAGAATAATTTTCTACGATTGTTAAATCAATTAAATAAAATATATCGCTAGGAACAATTATATAAAAAATATTGAGACTTTAATTTGATTGAATTCTATCATCACATTTAAGTGTTATCATTGTATAAAACTTAATTTACATTTTCATTAAAACAGCAATAAGTTTATATATTATAATTTTCATTATAAGTATCAAATAAAAATTCTCCCTGTTTTTTATTAAAGAATAGTTAAAGATAATTTATTATTTGTTCTTTTAAGTACCTATAAAGTTTCTTCGCAAAAACTTAGCTCAGAATTCTGTCAACCTAACTTAGATTTCTGAGATTAACAGCTGTTGTACTGAAGACACCCAATGACAAGATAAATATCGAACCACAGACTACTAAGGAGAGAACTGATTGCTTACGTTAACCTTACCTAAATTCCAACTTTATTTAACTACTATTTCCCAAGTTAAAAAAATATTTATTAAATGCGGATAAATTAAGCAGTTGATATAGAATCTTAAGAAACACATTAAACTTTAAGATAATAATTAAAAAACGATGTATGAAGTCTTGCCCGCGTTCTTAAAAGTTATGTGGAATATTAGCTTAATTATCAGTATAAACATATTAGGAGGTCGACATTAGGCGCAGACCGATTTTAGGGCACGTTACCCTACATGTTTTCGTGGATAAAAGTCGAAAATATCGCTAATAAAACTACTTGACACTAAGCAATACGAAATAATGCAGTAAGATGGCATATTATTTAATAAGAAAATTAAAAAAAAATGACTTTGGTAGTGACAGAGTTTTTTTCTGATGGTCACTGTGGCATCTAGAATGCTAGTTGGAACATTTTTTTTGTCTTCTAAAAGTCCTCATTATATACGAATAAATGCTTCATAATATTGGTCTGACAAACGGATTTGTAATATTTGTGTCAGTATAATGGGTGAGTCTCAACACTTAAAAACTATTTTTTATGCAAAAGCAAAGTCCAGGCTATGTAATATCGCACATAAAATAGGAATACACATATTATTAATTATAATGAAAATAGGTAAAAACAAATACGTGGTAGAATATTTTTCCCTTTGGCTGGCAACATTTTGAATATCGTTCTACTTAGATATTTATGATTTATTTGTTTGGATTTTATACAAAAATATCCGATGCCAAGTAGTTTTTATCGGTGAAATGTTATCTTCAAGTCCTAAATACGCTTTTGTGAAGCACGGTGACAGCATTTCACCACACAGTAACTCACATTTTTTGAAATTGCGAGAGCTGTACTCCGCGTGGCACGTGTCGCATGCCTGAGGGGCCGGCGAACGTAAGAAGCCTTTTCAGGCTTCTTTGAAATGGCTTAATATTGCGCGGGTCGACTCGGTTTCTATGCGTTATTACATATTCTATGTCAACGACTAAAACATTTAAAAATGAGCAGTGCTCGCGAAAGGGGCGCTTCTTTAAGTTTTATGCTCATCACACACGGTTAAGATACTATAATATTTGATCTTAAGATGCCCTAATATAAAATATTACAGTATCTTAACGTATCACACACGGCGCAGATACGATATTAGTCTGCGTCGTTGGAGTTCTATATACAGGTTGATTAACCATGAATGATACGGTCTTACTTCTTGATTTCTTAGACAGCTCCACAGACAACGATTTTGATATAGAATAATATGAAATATCCTTCTTGACTTATAAGTGGTGTAATTAACACGACTTTTTTATATATATTGATGTTTTTTACAATTTATTTTATTGATGAAAATATTAAAGCGTTATGTTCTTTAATAAATCAGCAATATTTTTTGAACATTTTTTTTCCTGACATTACTAATTTTACACTTGTGATATGAAGTTAATAACAAGCGCGATCCTCTTCTTAGTTGGAACGCATAGTAACTATTATATTAAACTAGATGCATCATGCAGCCCGCTACATTATAAAATTTATTGGCGAATCCCGCGGGATTACCTAATTTTTCGGGATAAAACGCTGCCTATGTGCTATTCCAGGTCATCATCTACTTATGCAGTGGCGTAGCTAGGCGTGGGCGAAGTGGGCCTTCACCCACGGCTTCGCACCTAAAGAGGCCTCACACTACCTGATTTAAAATCTTTGTTTATTTTTAAATTAAAGCCCGAAAAATATTGGCCTCACTCTTCTGTATCTGAAATGCAAACAATTGCACAACTCCTAGATCCTAAGTTAACGCGTTATAAAGACACGATAGCTTTTCGCTTATTTCAAACTTGGCGCGTGTTTTTGGGCAGCTTTTGGGAACAAACGGAAAGGGGCCTCGCCGATGCGATTTTGCCCACGTATATATTAGTCTACGCTACGCCACTGTACTTATGTGCCAAATTACAGTCAAATCCGTTCAGTAGTTTTTGCATGATTGCGTCTCACCTTTGCCTACAGCAAAAAGGTCAGTGCTTGTCACTGGTTTGGAGGTAAACGTAGGCAGCTAGTAAACTAATGCATTTTATTTTTTTTATATCATAAGATAGCAAACAAGCAGATGGGTCTCCTGATGGAAAGAGTCAACCATCGCCTATAGGCACCAAAGATGTTAATGGTGCGTTGCTATCTTGTGGCGAGGTCTAATGCCACATGCATAAGTTTACCGGCTACCTTACTCTCCAAACCGGAACGCGACAACGACAAGCACTGACGCTATTGCGGCAGGAATAGGTAAGGCGGTGGTACCTGATCCGGGCGAGACAATGCGGTACTCTACCACCTAGTAAATGTGCCATGTGCCATCTCAACCTATCCCACTGATAACAATGCCCCTACCCCCTACCACACTGATAAAAATTTGTCTATAGGCTATGGGTGTTTTATTTCATCAGGACAGCCATCTCCCCGTTCTGCTGCAATGTGGTAGAAAGTCCTAGAAGTGAAAGTTCCTTGTGGTTTCCTGAGTACCAATATCCTTTCATATGAGTATACCACATATGTGTTTTTAATATTTGAGAAATATAAGAAAATTAATCTTAAGGAAAATGATAATAGAAAAATATAGATAATTTCATTACATTTTTTTATTAATTTTTATACGTAAACGAATTTAATTGGACAAAAGTGTAAAATATACTTAGAGAAGTAAAAAAATAATACATTTGAACAACCATATTCAATCAATCATTAACCATTCCATACAAGACAATTTATTGCAAACAAATAAGTAGTAATTTTTTTAAAACAAAATATTGAGATTCACTTATTTTATGTGAAATTTAAGTATTTTTTAATAAGTTCTTATAATGTTAGCCACTTGGAGTCTGGCCACTACAGCAAGCATGACTTGTATAGATGCAGCAGTAAAAACAATATTATCATCTTAGTGTTATCATTAAGATGATAATGTTGTTTTTACTGCTGCAAGATATGTGACAAAAACAGTACAACCTTTACCTTTCAACGGTTACCTTATAAAAACAGTATATCCTTTGAAAAAACAGATTTGTTTTAAGGTGATGAAACATTTTATTTTTATTATTTGTTGCTATATTAGTCATCATAGCAACAACATATAGTATATATTGTGTAATACAATCTGAAAACTATAACTTGAAATATTTATATATATTCTAGGTCAAGAGATACAGCACTGTAACAAACAGGATGGCCAACTGGGTTTCTGTAATAGGCTGCCATTGGCACCCTTTGGTTATGTATCCATAATAACAATATTTGCAAAAATATATATTTTTTAATTTTACAATGGTTATTTTTGCATACCAGCATAATATGTTTCTTTTTAAGTTATTTAATGCAACAAGGTTGCCAATAAGTGGTAAGAATTTTTACTATTGATAAAGGTCATTTAATTTCCATTCATATTTATTAAAATCTTCCGCTTAAACTAAATAAAAAAATACTAAGTCTAAAAAAACAGATGTAATTGGTGTTGAACTTCTTCATATTATAAAAACTTTCAAAATGTACATAAACTCATTATTTTTATATATGTCCTTAACATACAATTGCTTTAACTTATCTGAAACAAAAAAATATTAAATTGAAATAAATTAACATTTTAGAGATCAATATCATACATTGAAGTGATTTTGAGCGGGTGCTTCGGTGCAGCCCGGCCACAGTCAATTTCGTAATTTATAGACGTTACATTAAAATGTTCTCATATTGTTCTTGCAGTACCAATGAACAGATTTAATGTACCTCAAGTAGATCTCGTTAAAAAAGCACTTGTTTGTGGCCGGGCTGCAACACATACGTTACAGCCCGGCCACGTGAATATTTTCTAGTAGGATGCTCAGAATGATCTTAAATATAAACCAAATGAATGTTCCCTTTGTGTTCTTTAGTTATCTTACCTAATTTACCAACAGAAACAATTATATAAAGAGAAAATTATTTCAAAATGGAATGTTCACTAAGCCCCTTTCGAATTAAAATAGCAATATAATTGCGTAAACAATACCAAGGAAGATTAGTATTATACAATTAATGAAATATCTGTAAGTCACTCAAGTCAATTTTTTAAGAAAATCTAATAATCCAGATATTTATAAATCAAGGAAAAATTTTAAAATCCAAAAAATACCATGTTTAGGTTTTTTGAAAACAAAGAGATCTTATATAAGAGATCTTATATATATTTAATTTTCAAAAAAATGCGATTTAGAAGAGTTATGAGCTCCAGAATTTTCTGAGGTAAAAATAAAAAAAAAATAATGATAGTTTTCATTGTTTTTTTTTTTGTTTTAGAAACTAAAAAAATGAGTTCAATAACAAAATTTGATAAATGTCTGTTGATGGGCAGCTCGGTAAGAACTTTTCCAAAATTTTATTGATTTAAAAAAATATTCCATTTATTACCATATGCAGCTAATTTGACGACAAATAATTTTCTGTCAGGTACATTTCATACAATCGCTTCAATGCAGAAATACCCCTAACTTTTTTTCTAGCAGCTGGCTGCCACTTTAGGATCATTTTCAACCCCGAATTCTTGCTGCCCGTTTCTAATGCCAATGTTATTCTATCATGTACAATCATTCTAGTAAGTACTGGTTAAGTAAAGCCAGAAATAAATGTCACATTCTATAAAATAAACTAAAGCCTCATAAATGTGCACTGTCCCTGATGTCACTACATAAATGAGTTACAGAGCTGCCAGTGTAATATTTAAGGTGTAATTTCTAAAATTAAACTTTTTTGTACAGATTAATTAAAGTTCTACTGATGCGCAGTACTTACGTTTAAGATTATATAAACTCATTTCTAGCTCTTTGCCTTGCATAATTACCAAGACATGCCAGGATACCAATTACAGCAATTCCTACACCAAGGACCGTGGCCAAGAAATCACCAAAATCATATCCTTGCGATGCTTCTACTTTGCTGATCGCAAGCAGTGATAATAATAGCGTTAAAACCACTGAATACATTCTGTAAGGATGTATAAAGGATCTAATAAATAATAGTTGTAATTGAAAGCAATAATAAACCTAGTAAACTGATGAAAAATACAAAGAAATCAGAAAACAAAGGTAAACATTGCCTTTTCTCAAATCACAAATGTCATTTGTCAATTGTCAAATGCATCACGTGACGGAACCATAGATGTTTTGCACCACAGACGATATATTTTAACCGCAGTTAAAATATATCGTCTGCACGTAATCTGTTTTTATGGCTGTCTTAAGTTGACTGAAGAAAATTGATTTCTTTTTTGCTATTTCAATATTGTTCGTTAACTGCTATTAACTGTACGATCAAAATAAATTTTTTACGTTTTCAGTTGTTTTTTAATTTTTTTAAATTGACACAAATTAGCACCTAGTTCGGTGATGCACCAAGGACCGTGGCTAAGAAATCACCACAATCATATCCTTGCGATGTTTCTACTTTGCTCGCTACTTGATTGGAAGCAGTGATAATAACGTTAAAACCACTGAATACATTCTGTAAGGATATATGAGGCATCCAATAAAATATAATAGCTGTTGTTATTGAAAGCAATAATAAACCTAATAAACTGATGGAAAGTTAAAAAAAAAAACAGAAAATAAAAGTAAACATTGTCTTTTCTCAAATCACATATGTCATTTCTGTCGTGTCATTAGCATGAAGTATTAGGTATGGAGCTAGCCTCTCGTAAGAGTATAAGTGTTCTGTGGAGCTAGCACTCGTACTTGTACTTGAAACACAATATATTTACATTATATCTGTCTATGAAGTCTCTCCGTCTCTTTTTATACAGCTGTGTTAGAACGAGAGGGTAAGACCTCAGAAGATGACAGCAGTATTTAAAATTGTGTTTCAAGTAGATATTAGAAGTGCTGCCTCCAGATATAATACAACTTCATGGTCATTACATAATTCACAATGGACAAGAATTCAAATTATCAATTTTTAAGTAGACAGTAAACAGCTGGTTACAAGTCCACCATTGTTAGGGACGAAATTACACTGTTTTCCCATAGTTATTTCATATCTAGTATTTAGTAGTTATATACTTTTATTGTGCAATAATATTGAATACCCGTTCAATATTATTGCGATATACCGAAAACGTTAAATAAATTCACTCAATGAAATTGATAAACAAGTCTGATCAATATTTTCGTGCGAGCAACATGTCTGACGAAGAGGTTTTGGAGCCAACCATGCTGGTGATTTTGTTAAATAAATCTTTTATATAATTCCATACATTCGAGTAAAAACTCATGTTCTTTATGTTTTATAGCATTCTTGCTCGCCATTTTGCTTACATTTACGACGCGACCATACATTAAAACACCGTAACTGACCGGACACGACCGCTCCAAGCTCTGAAGTGTAAAATATTAAGCCCACTTAGTGCAAGAAAAGAATATTGCACAATATTAAACCCGCTCAAATTTTCGTTCAATTATTGTGCAATCTTCAATATTAACCCTAAACTGTCAATGATATTGCACAATACGTAATATTGCGAAATATTATTGTAGGTCTATGGTAGACATGGGTAGTGAGCGTGTAATATCACAAAAGTAATATTACTCGGAAAGGTAATGCAACATCACACATCACACTAGCGTTTCAACCATCACAATTACTTCATTCATCACTCGGTACAGTTCGGTTAGTGTCGTTTCTGGCCGTGTCACATATGATATTATACTACCAAGAAAAGAGTGTGGTGCGCAACGTGCGGGAGATATGCAACTGGCAGTATAATTCAAATAAATCGAATAATACCAAGATCGTTGGTTCGAGCTGGGAGAACGGGTATACGAGTACGTTAAGTATGTTAGAATGATTTGAATTGGAAACGTTTGGTGATAACAATTCGGTTCATATTTGTTATTAGTAAGATGTACAATCTTACTAATAATAAAAATGAGTATCCTTAGGTATTATGCAATAACTGTTTGAGTTAAGACATTTGAGTTAAGTTGCCCGGGATTGGAAAGTGCCCTGTTAGGCTTGCCACCTATCACATTTATGGGACCAAGTATCACTGCATACTGCAACTGCAAGTGCACTTGTTGTACCTCTGCCTACCCTTTCGAGGATACAGGCGTGAAGATACTTTACTCGAAAATCTAAAATCTCAGTAGTAGTTCGGAGTCTGCCGGAATGGTGAAACTGGTGAATCGTGGAGAACTGAAAGTATATAGACGTTTGGTTTATTCTGCTTACCCCACATAGGTATCGGCGTGATGATACTTTTAAATCAGGTACCTACATGACGAATTGAATATGTAATTACGATTAATATAATCGTTATGTAATAATAAAACTTTCAATCAGACTAAAATTATTAGTCAATTTAATCATCAATTATTATGGTACTCTAGTTCGGAAAGAAATATATACTCAGTGTAATGACTCGTAGTTCGCACGAAAAAGCGATGCATACATCACATGCAACGCAAGACACTAAACGCTACTCGAGATGATATTTCCTTAAGGTGATGTAATGAGTGATGAGTGATGTTTGCGGGTGATATTATCTTTTCAAAGGTGATGTGTGATGTTGCATTACACTTCAAAATACCGTTTTGCGCATGTCTAGTCTATGGGGCACCTAAGAGATCACCAAGGAAGTTACATTCTATCTGGAATGTTCACACGCGCTTCAAAATCGTTCCGAAGAGTACTACGACATGGGTGGAGTGTCTCTTTCTACTAAATAAGGCGCCAATCGCCATATATAAGTACGGCAATGCATAGTTTACAAATTACTACTAAGTAATTCTACTAATTTGAGAAACAGTTTTTGCATTGCATAAGTAATTACGTCATAATTAAAATAAGCTCATTTTAGAACTCATTATGTTAATTACAATAAATTTTATGCTAATGTATTTATGGACGTGTATGAATAAAACAGATTTAACGATTACCGACTATATAAAAGTTTACCATCCAAAGTAACAAAGTTTTATTTACACTGGCAATTGCAAGAAAGGGACAACATCTACTCATGTCGTTGTCTTGCTCAGAACGTTTTCCCCCTCTGTTAAGTAAGAAACAAATGTCAACTTTGTTGGTAACGAAATAAAGTTTATTTTTATTTTTCAAATATTGCTTCCAATTATATAAGTTCCTTGGAGATCACACAATCTAAGTACCTACCTACCCAGTCTGTGGGAGATACGTCATATCTTTCCGTAATCTGTGGTCCGGAGTATATTGTTTTTGATTTGGAGTCTGTGCTTTGCTGTCATATTTGATAGGTATTTGAATTTTAATTGAACTTTTGAGTTGAATATTATTGAATTTGTGTTTATGGTGTCGATATTTATTACGGAAAAATTTTCGGCTATTGTAGATAATATTAATATTTAGTTGTATTTTATTTAAATTTTAAGAACAAGTTTTTTGTGAGTCCTTAAGCTGTGTTCGCAGAGCATTATAATTGTGTTTTACTTGGAATGATAATTTAGTGAAATTTTGTCTATTTAATAGCAATATGAGTTATAATTCAAGTGGTGGTAAGGGGTTTGGGTTTGCAGGCTTTACAATGCCTAAAAGAAATCCTTCTAATATTTCACTACACGCTGTGCCTCCGCCAACGACCCCGATGCATGCTGTACCACCGCCTACGTCAGGGCTATCGAAACAGGGGTACTCCACCATGAACGCGATAACGCAAAATGCAGTTACTGGTGCTTGGGGCACAATAGGCAAGAAAAGATCAAAGACAGAAGATGAGTACGTATTTGCTCATTTCGCAATTTCAGATTTTGGAAGAGTTTATTGAGTAATTATTTTGTTTATGTCAGGTATTTTGATGAAGATGATGAGCCTCCCACACCAGCCTTAGCATATATTCCAGCTCCAGGAAGTCCCACCAACGAAGCAACCAGTTCAAGAGTAAGAATATTGTATTTGACAGTAGGAGTTGATAACTTCATAGTTAGAATTATAGGAGTCAATGATAACAACTGAAGCGCGCAAATATAAGGCACTTGCAGACATTTATGTCATCAAAGAAATTTGATTTGACTTAGGGTATATGCACATTGACTGCTTAGCCACATTGCAATCGCAGCTAATTGGGTGGCAGCTGGCTGTAACTGTAACCGGAACGTGCATATAGCAACCATTGTTGTGGTTTACAGATTGATTGAGACGTTTCTTAGACAATGAATAAGTGATAAGTCAATTTATTATATAAACTCACATTTTCTCTCACACAAAAGAAACAGAAAAAGGTTCTGGATGCATCCACGAGATTGCAACCACAAGATGAGAGCAAGCATTTGAAAAAATTTTCAGAGCTTAAGAAGTATGACAATATGTTTTTTGGATACATTAGAATGAGTTTCAAATCATTTTAAATTTTAAATGTTTTGGATGTTAGTAAATGTGCACCTCCAATGGCAAGCAACTGCAAACTAGCAAAATCCAGTGCACTTGCATATTGCATGTAGTGACCACCTTTTTTTTATATTACAAGATAGCAAACGAGCAGATGGGTCTCCTGATGGAAAGAGTCAACCATCACCTAGACACCAAAGGTGTTAATGGTGCGTTGCTATCTTGTGGCGATCTCCTTTCAAGCCTAACTTCTCTCTCATTTCCACTTTACTACCCGGTCCACGAGGGCTACGCCACATTTTTCGTAGCGTTCTTACCTCAACCTCGTTGATTCTACTTTCATGCCCTTTCTGACATACCCAACTCTCACACAACAATAGTGTTGGGATAAGCACATAATTATGCAGGGCTTGACGGGCACCCTGACTTAAAACTGTGCTTTTAAGCAATCTCCCTAAAAATGCCTCGAAAGAAGAGTGTGTGCAGGGAAGTGAGTGAATGGAGTGCCATTCGCTCTGTTCCCTGCACACACTCTTCTTTCGACATCACCAATGTACCTTCTATCCCAGCTAAAAGCACATCCAAGATATACGCAGTCATCTCCACTTGTTCCAGCACAACATCATTAACTAAAACTCTTACATCCGTTCTGGTTGCTTCTATTTCAAATTACTAGAACTTTAGTTTTCTTCACATTAAAAAAATGGAATTCAAAATAATAAACATATTACAACAATAAGAATATTAGATACAAAATAATTAACATATTACAAAATGATAGAAATCTAGGAAAAAATGCAATTAGATACTAAACGATAAAAAAAGCAGTATGTCTGGTAAAAGTTAAAACATTATCCATCAAGCATGGATAAAATATAAAACATGTTTGCAACTAGTTGTATACAGAAATTTCAATAAAATTAACAATACTTGTATAAAACACGACAGGTCTTCGTAGATGAGAACGCTGTCAATGTATCCAATAAATCAAAAACATGTCTTAGACACAAGTGTAAACGCGAGTGTGTTTTTTTACTTGTATAAAGACTTGTTGGCTACACAGTGTGAACGAAAACATGTTTGAGACAGTTGCAATACATGTATAAAACAAATAATTATGTTTTGACAAGTATTCTACAAGTTGTGTATAAAACAAGTGTAAAACATGTTTTTTGGTGTAAACGAGGGGTAAGGGGTATGAAAAATAGATGTTAGCCGATTCTCAGACCTACTCAATATGCTCACAAAATTTAATGAGAATTGGTCAAGCCATTTCGGTGGAGTACAGGAACGAACATTGTGACACGAGAATTTTATATATAAGATTATGATATGTTTTGTTATACTTTAATAGGCAGATGATGAAGAAGAGGATCCTTTAGATGCTTATATGGCTGGCCTAGAGCAACAGGCTGCCAAGGACTTGAAGACCAGTAAAGAGAATGCAGCTAGTGGCAAAGGTGATGCTGGAAGGGGCACAAGAGGCGATATTGATGATATGGATGATGAAGAAAGTTATTATAAGTTAGTAATTATTGTGTCTAGTGATTAGCCTATTCAATTCATATTATGATGTCCATTCAGGTTCTTGATTCGATCCTTTGGTCAGGTCAAGATGTCATTGAGATTTTTTTTGGGTTGTCCTCAAAATTGAAAATTTCATTACCAGCTTAGAACCTGATGGTGGTGCGATACGCCTTAGTGCCTTTAATGAATATGCTAAGGTGTCAGTCACATTAATCACGAGAAACAAGTCTAGTCTTTCGTAAATTGGTGCATCTCATCTACATCAACAAAGTAGTCAATTGTAGAGAAGCAGAATGTAAAAAGACATTCATTCCCCACAATTACTACATTTCTATATCAGTTCACTCTGCTACCAATGTCTCCACTGCATGCTAGTGATATTTAGCATGCAGTGGAGATAAGTGGAATAGATATTTATTAAAATGATTGTTATAATTTCATTCAATTTTTTTCTTTTTGTAAGTAAATTGTATATATTGTAAGTAAATTGTATATATTGTAAGTAAATTGTATATATTGTAAGTAAATTGTATTTGTAAATAAAAGTGTATCATGCAATACTTATTTTGAATAAAAACTTATTCTATTCTATTCTTATAACATTAAATTTTAGTGTGATTTAAGTATTCAATGAACTGAATCCAGAATGTTTATTTTTATTTAATGCATCATATATTAAATCTGTAAATAAAAAACTGCCTCTTACGAAACAGGTATATGGAAGACAACCCATTAACTACAGCTGATGATGGTTCAGATGTGGAGATAGAATATGATGAGGATGGTAACCCAATTCCTCCACCAAAGAAGAAGTTTATAGACCCTCTACCACCAATAGATCACTCAGAGATAGAATATGAGCCATTTGAAAAAAATTTTTATACACCACATGAAGAAATTGAAAACCTCGATCAACAAAAGGTGGATGAATTAAAAAAGAATTTGGGTGTCAAGGTAACTAATTTTTTTTTACTTCAATTCAATAACTAAGAAAAAAATCTTTGGTTTGGATTTGAACTCAAAGGCAATATAATTGTTTTATATCACAAGATAGCAGATGACTCCTCTGGTGGGAAATGAAAAGCATCATCTATGAACATCAAAGAGGATAACTATGTATTAGCTTCCTTGTACAAGAAATATGTAGCCCTGTCTGAAAGTTTACTGACTCCCTCACTCCCTCCAAAATGGAACAAAATGGAATAAAAACAACAGATAATATTTTAAAAATTGCAACAGAAAAGATAAGGTGATAGTGCCAAACCCAAGTCAGAACCTGCAATAACCTAGAGCCAATAACCATCTAAAACCACAATATTAGTTTGTTTTTGTCACAAACATTTTGCGCTTTTACATTATAACTATAAAATTATAATAAAATAATCTATATACATATAATAAAATCGTAGGAAAGTCAATGTATGTCCGGGGCAAACTCAAAAAGTACTGCATGGATTTACTTCAAATTTTGCATGAATATTACTAATAGGTTGGGTCAACATATAGGCTACATATTATCACGCTATCACCTATGGGGGAGGAGCAGTGCGGAGTAAACGAAGTCCGTGTGGACGAAGTTGTGGGCAACAGCTAGTATCTAATACAACTTGTTACATCTATAATGCATGCTATAAGTGAATTTATATGTAAACTTGATACCTAATGCTTAAATATGTAATTACTATAAATCACATGTTATTTTGTTGGTGGTTCATAATAAATAAATAAAACTCATAGTGTAGCAGAGACAGAGTGCAGCTAGTGATAACATATTTTATTTCAACTGTTATACATTTTTATAATCTGACTAGCTGTTGTCCACGACTTCGTCCGCGCGGACTTCATTTACTCCGTACAGTTTCTCCCCCGTAGGTGATAGCGTGATTATATGTAGCCTATATGTTGACCCGACCTGTTAGTAATATTCATGCAAAATTTGAAGTAAATCCATGCAGTACTTTTTGAGTTTACCCCGGACATACATACAGACAAACAGACAAAAATTCTAAAAACTATATTTTTGGCTTCGATATCGATTGTAGATCACGCCCCAAGTATTCTTTTAAAAAAATATTCAATGTACAGTTTTGATTTTTCCTACGTTTTTATTATATGTATAGATATTCTATTAATTAGATAGTTATCATTTGCTTGCTGCTATAGACTTCACCTCTTTTTCATATCATAACATAGCAAATATCAAGATGGGTCTCCTGATGGAAAGATTCAACCATCGCCTATTGACACCAAAGATGTTAACGGTGGGTTGCTATTTTGTGGTGAGGTCTAATGTCACATGCACAAGTTTACCTTACCCTCCAAACTGGAACACGATAGTGACAATCACTGACAATATTGTGGTAGGAGTAGGTAAAGCAGTGATCCCAGATCTGGGCGAAACAATGTTGAACTCTACCACCTAGTAGTCACGATGTTAGTGACTTGCGTAGCCAATCGGTCACCTTTTACGACCTGCCTGGCATAACGGCAGTTGGCCTATTCTTTAAAGGAGCCCGGCACCAACACGGGGTAAAAGTCACCTGTCTACAGTTTTCTAAAAGTAAAACATTAATGACAATGATAAGAATTTTGATATTTATTTTAGATATCAGGCCCTGATCCTCCAAAACCAGTTAGTAGTTTTGGTCACCTTGGTTTTGATGAACAGTTGATGAAAGCAATTCGAAAGTCAGAATACACTCAGCCCACTCCCATACAGGCAGCTGGTATACCTGCTGCATTATCAGGAAGAGATCTCATAGGTAAGTTGTTAATTTTTTTATATGAGAGTTTATATTTTATTATTAAACGAGGATATCTTTAAGGACTCTTTAATTCTTGACATTGTTTAATATAAAGCCAGCCATACACGCTAGGGTGTACTGGACAGGTTTACCTGTACAGTTAAACTGTGCAACCAAACCCGTCAGGTACACTTTTTTTACATTTTTACATGTGAAAGTGAGTAAATAATTTGTACTTATATACAGAGTTACTGTTATAGGTCCAACCAAATTTTCAGAGGCTGTTCAGAATCGATAAAATGTTCGATATATGTAATAAAAAAAATTATTTAAAAAAATTCAAAATTTAATTTTTATCTGACACAAAAAACAAAAGGCATGGATATCATTTCAACTACGCAAAATTTTAACTAAAACAACTTAGTGCCTTTAACCAAATTAAAAGTTAGTTTGAAATATTACATAGTATTTACTATCGTAATTATAGGTAAATGTAATATGACACACTGCCAGCATTATAGAGTTCATTCACAAGACTCAGTGCATCCAATTCATGAATTCAGCTGGATATTTTTCAATATTTTTATACTATTTTGTAATAATTTTACAATAATAATTAAAACGCACTTTCAATTCAATATTTTTGCTGGATCTTTACAAGTAACCCTGTATAGCACAACTGTCACGATTAGGCTCATTAGCGTTTAAATAGCCCACAATGAATAGGTACACTTTCTTTTAGGTGCCGCATAAACCTACAATAATATTGCGCAATATTTATTTATTTATTTATTTATAAAACACACCATGCACATTACAGAAAATATAAATTCCAAGTCATACATGCGTGAAGTAATTAATTAATTAATTAAATGTTTTATGGTGACCGTTCCAAGTGTCTTTTGGCACAATTCTTTACTACCTGCATTTTGGAGGTAAAAATATCCACTTCGCTTACAACTGAGGGAGCAATATTGTTGATCATTCGTAAAGCACGCGAAACTGGATTATTATACTCTATGTTTGTTCTGGCCAAAGGCAAACAAAACAAGCGACTTATACGTACATTGCATCCCCTATTAGGCACATTAAAAAATATACGTTCCAGGATTGATGGCAAGCTAATATTGCCTGACAGTATACGCCAAATATAAAGTAACAATGATATATTTCTTCGTAACAATAGAGTGTCAAATCCCGTCATACCCAAAACATACATGGAAGGGTAGAGACGTGGATAGTATCCATACATTTTTTTAAAAAGACAGCGCAAAAATAGTCTTTGCACCTTATCTACCACAAGCACATAACTAGTTTCTGTTGGCCCCCAGACTATTCTACATTCCAATCTACTTCGTACATACGCGTTATATAGTATTTTTATGGTGCGTGGATCTCTGAGTTCTTGTGACTGCCGTAATACGTATTGTGCAATATTATTGACCATTTAGGGTTAATATTGAAGATTGCACAAAGATTGAACGAAAGTTTGAGCAGGCTTAATTTTTTATTGCGCAATATTTTTTTCTTGCACTGTGTAGGCTTAATATTGCACAATATTTTTCACTTTAGTGTTTGGAGTGATTACGTTCGGTCGGTTACCGTGTTTAATTTATGGTTATGTCTTAATTTAAGCAAAATGGCGAGCAAGAATGCTATGAAAGATAAAGAACGGGAGTTTTTACTTGAGTGTATAGAATTGTATAGAGATTTATTTAAATCACTAGCATGGTTGCCCCCAAAACTTCGTCGTCAGACATGTTGCTCGCTCGAAAATATTGATCAGACTGGTTTGTCAATTTTATTGAGTGAATTATTGAACGTTCTGAGTCAAAGAGGGTATTCAATATTATTGCACAAATAAAAAAATTGCGCAATGTTATTGTAGATTTATGGGGTGCCTTAGATTATGTCAATGTACATTATCTTTGGAGTATTTTTTAACTGAGCCGGTTTGAATGAAATTTGACACACAGGTTGACTTGGAATAGCACATAGGATCATTTTTATTCTGGAAAAAAAATTGACGTGCAGGATTCAGTAAATAGTCTCACGTTGTGGGTGCAGCTATTTTCAATATAAATCTAAACAGTTTTGTCTCTGGTTGCTATCCTATGAAAAAAAATGCAAATTATACAATAAAAATCTATATCTATACATGTAATAAAATCGTAGGAAAGTCAAAACTGTACATTGAATATTTTTTTAAAAGAATACTTGGGGCGTGATCTACAATCGATATCGAAGCCAAAAATATAGTTTTTAGGATTTTTGTCTGTTTGTCTGTATGTATGTCCGGGGTAAATTCAAAAAGTACTACATGGATTTACTTCAAATTTTGCATGAATATTACTAACAAGTCGGGTCAACATAAAGGCTACATATTATCACACTATCATCTGCAGGGGAGGAGTAGTGCGGAGTAAACGAAGTCCGCGCGGACGAAGTCGCAGGCAACAGCTAGTAATAAATAAATTCCAAACAGTTTTTCTGCATACTAATTTCAACTTTATGTTTGAGGGATAAAAATTAATGTACTTTAATCTAAATCATAACTGCCAAACAATATTATTGTAGGACTTATTTAACATTTATTAGGTTTGGTGGTACAAAATCATCAAATGTGTAGCAAGTAGCATGTTAAATTTTCAAATTTTAGTATTGAATTTCCCCATAAATATGGAACCACAGTTTTTTTTATTTTTAAAGTTTTTTTATTCGCTTATATTTAGAATTTCAAGTTCCACAATGACGATAAGCTTGCGTCTGAATTACTTGGAGTCGTTTGACTGAAAATAAAAATAGTATTTTTAAGTCATTTCACAATCAAGACTTTTCCGTATACTTTTTTTACAATCATCAAGCTTTTTTAAATTATATATTTTTTAATTATATAAGTTAAAAAAATCATTTTTACTAAGCTATACATGACATTCCTCATTGAAGTTTTTAATATTAACAAAGTCATAATTATAAAATGCGCATCACAATGTTTACAGGTATTGCCAGGACAGGTTCCGGAAAAACAGCAGCGTTTATATGGCCACTACTAATACACATAATGGATCAGAAAGAGCTAGCACCAGGGGATGGACCGATTGGGCTTATCCTTGCACCTACTAGGGAATTGGCACAACAGGTAATGAGAATTATCAAAATGAAAAAAGTTAGCTTTTTTATAGCTTATCATATAACCATAACCAAAATCTATAAATGCCAACTGTAATGTTCGATACATGCATCAATAAAATACAAGTAATATTTACTGATACAGTTACTCGCTCGGCGGTCGGACAGAGAGTGTGCGGCGAGCCGCAGCTCATCCCGCCCGTACTATCGTACACGTCAGGCGTGTATTATGCATACATTACACAAACAATGTTGGTAATGTATTGTCATCCATATGGCAGGGATGTTGACTTCATATACATGTATGTTTACTAGCTGCCTCCAAACTAAAGTATAACATTAACAAACGCTGAAATTATTGTAATTAAATAAGACTAGTTTAATAAATTTGAAAAACTGTTTATTGCTACATTTATAACAAAAAATTCGCGTTTTAAAATTGAAATTAAAATTTACCGCGAAAACACGACTGTCACTGCGTCCTTATGACATCACGCCGTGGCAATGTCTACATTACATACTCTGTGGTTTCAATGAAAATGTCGTCAAGATTGTGTTTTATCCAAGGAAGTTATATTCTACCCGGAATGTTCACACGCGCTTCAAAATCGTTCCGAAGAGTACCACGACATGAGTGGAGTGTGTCTCTTTCTACTAAATAAAGCGCCAATCACCATATATAAGTGCGGCCATGCGTAGTTTGCAAATTACTACTAAGTAATTCTACTAATTTGAGAAACAGTTTTTGCATTGCATAAGTAATTACGTAATAATTAAAATAAGCACATTTTAGAACTCACTGTGTTAATTACAATACATTTTATGCTAATTTATTTATCAACGTGTATGAATAAAAAGTATTTAATGATTACTGAATATGTAAAAATCTACCATCTAGATAATTTTATTTATACTGGCAATTGCAAGAAAGGGACAACATCCACTCATGTCGTTGTCTTGCTCAGAACGTTTTTCCCCTCTGTTAAGTAAAAAACAAATGTCAACTTTATTTGTAACGAAATAAAGTACATTTTTATTTTTCAAATATTGCTTTGTAACAATTCCAGTTATAGTATATAAGTTCCTTGGTTTTATCATAGTGTGACGTAACTTTTCCAGATTTACATTTATTGTCATGTTTTGCCGAATTTACACCTTGAAAATATTAATCTTTATCTTTTATGAGTCTGAATTAAGAAATTCCATGTCTACGTTGCCCGACTATGTATTACATATTAAATTTTATGGTTTTTGCACCCCCCACCCTTCCTTTTTCCTTGTCACAGCTGGACACACCTGTGAAAGAAAATAATATGTGTGACTTCACTCTAAGGGGATTTTTACCCAAGTTAATCCCCCCGGTGTGACATCACATATTTTTTACATTTTTGTATTTCATTAATTAAATTAAAATAGTAGTTCCCCCAAATTTATAACTATTGATAGAGTTAGCAATATTTTAAAAACGTTTACATATAAAGTCCGCATGTTAGTATTTAAAAAAAATGACTTTAATATGTGATATTGCAAGGCTTTTGTCCCTTGCCCCTTGTCGCACAGTGTCAAATTTCGTTGGACCCGAAACAACCACGCACCTATACCCGAAACTTATGCATGTAGCATTAGACCATGCCACAAGATAGAAACGCACCATTAACACCTTTGGTGTCTATAGGCGATGGTTGCCTCTTTCCATCAGGAGACCCATCTGCTTATTTGCTATCTTATGATATATATAAAAAAAATGAAAACGACGATGATGACGAGACTGACAAGCACTGACACTATTGCGGCACAAATAGGTAAAGCGGTGGTATCAATTACCGATCCAGAGTTTGCGGATTTGTACCACTTTTGTGACTACTACAATGGTAGTGACACGTATAGCCAATTAGTAGCCTTTTACGACTTCCTTGCCAGAAATGCTGTTGGTCTATCCTTTCGACCGCCCCATTGGTCGAGTGGTTCGCGACTCTGACTACGCAATCGACGGGGCTCAGATTCGATCCCCGATGGGGACAAGCATTTTTGTGATGAGCATAAATGTTTGTATTTCCAGGTTTGGGTGTTTATTATGTATGTAACAGTATATATGTATTTCTATGTATTAGTATCGTTGACTAACACCCACAACACAAGCAAATAATTTGCTTACTTGGGGTTAGATCAAAAGTGTAATTTGTCGCGAGAAAAAAAGGGAAGTGTGCAGATTATATTGTTTTCTTCTTTAAAATGTAATTAGAAATGTTTCAGATATATATGGAAACAAAGCGGTTTGGAAAGGTGTACAATATCAGATGTGTCTGCTGCTACGGCGGTGGTTCAAAATGGGAACAGAGCAAAGCATTAGAAGGTAACAAAATCACTATCCCAATGATCTCAATACTAATATTGACCAAATTAGAAAACTATAGTTCCTATTAATATTCAACACTAGGGTTAGCAACTCTAGTAGTACCAACGCTAGTATTAGCAACCCCAGTTTTCAACATGAGTAGCAACTATTGTTGATGACTGGGTTTCTAGTTATAATGACAAAGTTGTGCATACAATTCTGTATATTTGACAGCCTGCATCATAGCATTTGTAACTAACTATAAATGTCCGTGGGAAACAAACAGCTTTCTTTTAAGTGGCCTACTCGCTCAAATGGCTATCGTGTGCTTAAATAAACATTGTTTTCTTCAACCAAGGTAGAATGTAGTGAAATTTGATTTAATTATAATGTATCTTTTATATTTAAAGGAGGAGCAGAAATCATAGTCGGTACTCCGGGGAGAGTCATAGACTTAATCAAATGCAAAGCGACAAATCTGAAGCGAGTCACATACTTGGTGTTGGATGAGGCGGACAGAATGTTTGATATGGGTTTTGGTGAGTCTTGATACATAATATAATTAAATTTTCATTCAGTTAGATTTTTTATTGAAGGGGGGGGGATAAACAGAATGCTCACCTAACAGTGAGTGATTATCAAAATTCAAATATCAATTTTTATTGCATCAAACTGGTCTTAAAGATCTTAAGATAGGATGAATGAGAAAACTCTTTTCTTGAAGGTCCTTAATTCGTATCCGTTCAGAATAATTCCCGTCGGTAGTTAATTGCATAAAGTAGCGTTCCGTGCGTGGCCTGATGTAGTTTCTACAGGATCACAAGATAGTGGATTTTCAAATATCAAGGTGGTATGTCAATTTTGAAGCGATGTCCGGTGATGAAATTCAGTAGCAGGGTATCATGGGTTCTGGGTTCTATAGTGATAAAAATGAGGCCAAGAAAACTGCACTAGTTAAAACTTCATGTATATATTCACAGAAAAGACAAGTGGAACTAGCAAGTAGGCGAGGCAATCGTAGTACTAAGTAAGGGGAGCTCCGCGTAGTCATTAGCTGACGCCCCGTTCAAGATGTCAGTCGTGCTTCGTCACTATTTACGATTTTGCTTAAAAAATATAAACAAACATGCCGTATTGCGCAGTTTGAGAGTGCAAAGACGAAAAATGTATCCAAAGGAGATCATCCATCATAAGTCCAAGTACCATCTTAAGTCGTATTTTATTTTATTTCAAATAAAGTTTGAAAATAAATATTAGCATAACAAGAAAAAAGATTTAATGGAAGTCAATTTTAATTCATTATTATAAGGTCCATTTTTATTTACACTGTACATTATAATTATAAATATACATTTCTCAAGGTTGCCGTTTACTCGCCGTTTTGGTCTTCAGTCGGGGTAATTCCACATTACATAAACACTTTCGACTGAGGTTTAAAAATTAGTAAGTTCAGAGTGGTAAGTTAGAAACACGAATCCCTTGCATTGTTTCAATGTGTTAAAAATATAACAATACCCCGTTTGTGTGCAAATGTGTTACGGCGGGTTTCCCAGGCGAGCTCTATTTGATATTTGTTCTGTGTATATATTAATAATTAAATTTCAAAATTGACTAGACGAACATTTTTAATGGGCACGGAAAATGCTGACGTCTACGACGCACGAGCTGGCGGGCGAACTTAGCTAGTGATGGCGGCAGTTGACCCCGCGCTGTAGTGGTAGAGGCCGGTCGGTAGAATTTCAAGAGGCGCAGGAACTCCTTCAGATGGCCTCAGCCACCATGCGGTGTGAAGCATTCCAGGCCTCAGCTAACTATTTTGGCAGTGGTTTTCGCGATAAACCGTGAAGGGGAAAAGGTACATCCGCAGGGGCCGTTTGCCTTTATACGCCAATGGTGGGGAACGCAGGAGCAAACACCCCACCGGATCGAGCGTGAACAGAGCCAATCGTGGGATTAAACTTGAATGTGTCATCAGGTGAATCACGTTACAAGGAATGAATCCGAATAATTCTTCAGAACAATCCGCATGATATATGCGATAGAAAATGCTATAGTCAAGCCGATTTGGAATAACCTCGCCGTCAAAGAAGTGTTCCTAGCTTCCAAAAATTTTGGCGATGGCAAGCAACCTTGGGGAAAATCAGCATTAAGATTAATAGATTTAAAATCAATGCATGCCTCACGACTTTCATACTCTTATAAGTTAAAAGATGATAACGTATTTGCACAATTTCTCGGGTAGCCCATAGCAAAAAAGTTTAGAAAGAAGCGCTTTGTGCCATACCTGATCAAAGGCCTTTGCTATGTCTAACTTAACAGCTAAAAGTATACTCTCTTGGACAACAGTTTTTCATGAATTTGGTACCACGCCAAATGAATAGGAGAGCTGAAATTGGCACATTAAGCATCGGCGCCAAACCCTGGAACACATACTATAAGCACAATAACGAGGCATTGGATTTGACCCACTCGACTTATGGATGTCCCAGGAAAAATGTACCTAACGCGCTGAAGACTGGGAGACTTTCTTTCGGCATGGAACCTATTCTCAGTGTTAATTTAAAATAATTAGTTTTTTTTATTGGAAATATCATTCTCTTAGAGAATCTTTTCTCATATTTTAAGTTATTCACTAAAAACAAAACACTGCTGTCGAGCTGTCGCTCATAATTTTAGGAGCTGTTACGAGAAGTGACATGCTTTTGAACTTATGAGAATAATATAATAAGCAGCGTGCGTAGCCTGACGGGGATGTCCTTAAAAATCCCGCAGCGCTCACCGTGTCAAAATTACCAATACAAATCCATGCGGTATACGCACTGTGGTAAACACCGATATAAACATCAGGCTGCTGATATTTACTCGTAATGTTTCTTTATAAAGTTACGTCCACAAAATAAGGCGTGTTTTTTTCTAGGTGATGGTAAGTAAACGTCTAGCAGGGTAACGCATTCGTTTGTTTAATTTTACGGAACAATGGTAGATATGTGGTATTTTGGTAATTCAGGAGAAAACCCTGGTTATGATCAGAGCCGCAGGTGCGGTCGATCTGCAACCACGTGCGGCCCGACCGGCAGGCGCTGCTGTTCTCCGCGACGTTCCCGCGCCGCGTCGAGAAACTGGCGCGAGACGCGCTGCACGACCCCGTGCGGGTCACACACGGGGCCGCGGGAGAGGCCTCGCACCTCGTCACACAGCATGTGAGGTGAGACACACACCACACGACCCCGTGCGGGTCACACACGGCGCCGCGGGAGAGGCCTCGCACCTCGTCACACAGCATGTGAGGTGAGACACACACCACACGACCCCGTGCGGGTCACACACGGCGCCGCGGGTGAGGCCTCGCACCTCGTCACACAGCATGTGAGGTGAGACACACACCACACGACCCCGTGCGGGTCACACACGGGGCCGCGGGAGAGGCCTCGCACCTCGTCACACAGCATGTGAGGTGAGACACACACCACACGACCCCGTGCGGGTCACACACGGGGCCGCGGGAGAGGCCTCGCACCTCGTCACACAGCATGTGAGGTGAGACACACACCACACGACCCCGTGCGGGTCACACACGGCGCCGCGGGAGAGGCCTCGCACCTCGTCACACAGCATGTGAGGTGAGACACACACCACACGACCCCGTGCGGGTCACACACGGCGCCGCGGGAGAGGCCTCGCACCTCGTCACACAGCATGTGAGGTGAGACACACACCACACGACCCCGTGCGGGTCACACACGGGGCCGCGGGAGAGGCCTCGCACCTCGTCACACAGCATGTGAGGTGAGACACACACCACACGACCCCGTGCGGGTCACACACGGCGCCGCGGGAGAGGCCTCGCACCTCGTCACACAGCATGTGAGGTGAGACACACACCACACGACCCCGTGCGGGTCACACACGGGGCCGCGGGAGAGGCCTCGCACCTCGTCACACAGCATGTGAGGTGAGACACACACCACACGACCCCGTGCGGGTCACACACGGCGCCGCGGGAGAGGCCTCGCACCTCGTCACACAGCATGTGAGGTGAGACACACACCACACGACCCCGTGCGGGTCACACACGGGGCCGCGGGAGAGGCCTCGCACCTCGTCACACAGCATGTGAGGTGAGACACACACCACACGACCCCGTGCGGGTCACACACGGGGCCGCGGGAGAGGCCTCGCACCTCGTCAAACAGCATGTGAGGTGAGACACACACCACACGACCCCGTGCGGGTCACACACGGCGCCGCGGGAGAGGCCTCGCACCTCGTCACACAGCATGTGAGGTGAGACACACACCACACGACCCCGTGCGGGTCACACACGGCGCCGCGGGAGAGGCCTCGCACCTCGTCACACAGCATGTGAGGTGAGACACACACCACACGACCCCGTGCGGGTCACACACGGCGCCGCGGGTGAGGCCTCGCACCTCGTCACACAGCATGTGAGGTGAGACACACACCACACGACCCCGTGCGGGTCACACACGGCGCCGCGGGAGAGGCCTCGCACCTCGTCACACAGCATGTGAGGTGAGACACACACCACACGACCCCGTGCGGGTCACACACGGCGCCGCGGGTGAGGCCTCGCACGTCGCCACACACAGTGTGCGCTGGCCGTTACCCGATAGCACGTCGCATAAAACCATTGCCTACCTCATAGGCTTCTTTTTATGTTATAAGATAGCAAACAAGCAGATGGGTCTCCTGATGGAAAGAGTCAACCATCGCCTATAGACACCAAAGGTGTTAATGGTGCGTTGCTATCTTGTGGCGAGGTCTAATGCCACATGCATAAGTTTACCGGCTACCTTACCCTTCAAACCGGAACACGACAGCGACAAGCATTGGACGCTATTGCGGCAGGAATAGGTAAGGCGGTGGTACCAGACCCGGGCGAGACAATGCAGAACTCTACCACCTAGTAGCCACGATGGTAGTGACTCGTAAAGCCAATCAGTCGCCTTTTACAACCTGCCTGGCAGAACGGCAGTTGGTCTATTTTTCAAAGGAGCCCGGAACCAACACATCATAGGTACTTACCATATACCAATATTCTTCATTGGAATTCTGATAACATTGTTATTGTTATCAAACACTATCACAGCAATACGTGAGGAAATTTATTTCATTACGCGAAAATACACATCCGGACGTCGCGGTGCATTAGCATAAACTGAAGGCTACGCGGCGTCCCGCCCCCGGCTATTGGTTCGGCACAAACTAAGAACCGCTAGCGTTTATGCCACTTATATCATATGTGTTTATGTACGCATTTTATTTTAATCGATATTTCGTTTCTTGCGTGCTTGATGTTTATAAATTAATATGTTTAGTGGGATAATTAGCATAAAAACTAAGGTCATATAGTTTATAGACATTTGGGCTCAGAATCGAATACTGAGTAGGTATTTTTTTTCTTTAAACAAGTCCCTTGCCCAACAAACAGCCCGTATAATTTTCCGAAAAAAACTAACCAACATTCTTTAACCCTTAACCTTTTTTTATAACCTTGGTCGCCTAGTTACGGATAAATTTGTATGTTAATTTCCCAGAATATTCAACAAACCAGAAGACAAATGGTCATGGCTGCTTGCAAACTTGGTTGAATTCTTATCTGCGGGCAGCGTGTTAATATTCGTCACAAAGAAGGTAATACCGTCTTTTATTTTGGTAATAACTCATTTGAATACGTTTAATCTATTTTATCGATATCTATATTGATGTTATAAATGCGAAAGTTTGGATGTTTGAATGGATGTTTGTTACTTAATCGCGTAAAAACTACTGAACGGACTTAAATGAAATTTGGTAGACAGGTGGGTGATGGCCTGAAATAGCCCATATGTTACTTTTTATCCTAAAAAAACTAGGCGATCCCGCGGGATTCTCTATAAACTTCTATAATGCAGCGGGCTGTACGCTGCAGCTAGTATCTAATACTGTAGTGTATAAAGAATGGTTTACCTAAAGTTGATACCATGGATTTAGACCATGATTCTGACATAAAAACCGTGTGATTTTATTTTATTTTCGGTTTTTTTAGCTTAGTATAATTTGATTTAATCTAATTAATACTCCACACTGCTTTTTTTAAATAGCAAAATGTAAGGAAATTGTCAAAACAGTTGTATTACGCGCCAAATACCGAGCAAAATAAACGATTGGTTAGTAAGAGTTTCACGGACATGAGGAGCCCAAACAGTGAATTCTTTGCATGCCGACAAAATAAGAAAAATCATAAAACATAAATTTTGCATTTTCCACCAAAAAAGGTATGGCTGGCATGAATAGAACATAAAACTTGTTTGTTTTCTTAATTTTTCAGTATACTGTACACTTAGCACCCTGTATAAAAATCGATTTCTGTACTAGGAATAACACATATTGCAAGTAGGTTTTTTTATATCATAAGATAGCAAACAAGCAGATGTGTCTCCTGATGGAAAGAGTCAATCATTGCCTATAGACACCAAAGAAGTTAATAGTGCGTTGGTATCTTGTGACGAGGTCTAATGCCACATGCACAAGTTTACTGGCTACCTTATCCTCCAAACCGGAACACGACAGCGACAAGCACTGACGCAATTGCGGCAGCAATAGGTAAGGCGGTGGTACCTGACCCGGGCGAGACAATGCAGAACTCTACCCCCTAGTAGTCACGATGGTTAGTGACTCGCATAGCCAATCGCATATGAAATGCATTTTCACTCATTGCATTTCCTACCTCTCTTCATTTGGTCTGTAAAATTTCACATTCAATGAAATCTTCCAATTCAAATAGGAGTACCAGTATTTATATCTCATACTTCATTTTTAATAGCTTACGGTCATTTGACGTTCGGATAATTTTAAGAGTGAAAATCATTGCGAGTGAAATTTCACTTGTGAAATCATTATGATTTTTGGTTTCATTTCATCCAATGAAAATGAATTAAAGTAGCAATCATTTCCATGTGTTCTCTTTGAATTCTAAAATGCCTCAAAATAATATGTTTTGGCAATCCTTAGTTTCATTTAGAAGTGTCATTCTCGAAAGCTAGGCTACTAAGTTCGGTTTGTAGACGCAAAACGATATTGTATCAATTTTTTTTACAGAAAACAATAACACTTTTTGTCCAACCTGAAAATCGATTTTGAGTTTGAATACGCTAACCTGTAGAGTCTGTAGTGTAGACTATCGCGCCAGCAATTCATTGATTATTATGTATTTATATGTATCTTTTCAGTTTTCATAAAGGCACTAAAATGATAATTTATATTTCAGCTGGAAGCAGAGCAAACAGCTGCAAATTTGGGGGTCCAGCAGTATGACGCGCTGCTGCTTCACGGAGACATGGACCAGACTGATAGGAATAAGGTGATCACGGCGTTTAAGAGGCAAGAGAGCAGTATATTGGTCGCTACGGATGTTGCCGGTACGTTTGTCACACATTTAGATGATAAGTTCAAGTTCACATTGTTCAAATTGTCATTATTATTATCAACGATTTTAACTTCGGATGTTTATCCGTGTAGCCCGCGGTCTGGACATCCCGCACATCCGCACGGTGGTGAACTACACGGTGGCGCGGGACATCGACACGCACACGCACCGCGTGGGGCGCACGGGGCGCGCGGGGGTGCGGGGGCACGCGCACACGCTGCTGGCGCGCGACCGCGACCGCGAGTTCGCGGGGCACCTCGTGCGCAACCTCGAGGGGGTGCAGCAGGTGAGACCCGCGCACACTACACACGCACCGCGGGGCGCAGGGGCGCGCGGGGGTGCGGGGGCACGCGCACACGCTGCTGGCGCGCGACCGCGACCGCGAGTTCGCGGGGCACCTCGTGCGCAACCTCGAGGGGGTGCAGCAGGTGAGACCCGCGCACACTACACACGCACCGCGGGGCGCAGGGGCGCGCGGGGGTGCGGGGGCACGCGCACACGCTGCTGGCGCGCGACCGCGACCGCGAGTTCGCGGGGCACCTCGTGCGCAACCTCGAGGGGGTGCAGCAGGTGAGACCCGCGCACACTACACACGCACCGCGGGGCGCAGGGGCGCGCGGGGGTGCGGGGGCACGCGCACACGCTGCTGGCGCGCGACCGCGACCGCGAGTTCGCGGGGCACCTCGTGCGCAACCTCGAGGGGGTGCAGCAGGTGAGACCCGCGCACACTACACACGCACCGCGGGGCGCAGGGGCGCGCGGGGGTGCGGGGGCACGCGCACACGCTGCTGGCGCGCGACCGCGACCGCGAGTTCGCGGGGCACCTCGTGCGCAACCTCGAGGGGGTGCAGCAGGTGAGACCCGCGCACACTACACACGCACCGCGGGGCGCAGGGGCGCGCGGGGGTGCGGGGGCACGCGCACACGCTGCTGGCGCGCGACCGCGACCGCGAGTTCGCGGGGCACCTCGTGCGCAACCTCGAGGGGGTGCAGCAGGTGAGACCCGCGCACACTACACACGCACCGCGGGGCGCAGGGGCGCGCGGGGGTGCGGGGGCACGCGCACACGCTGCTGGCGCGCGACCGCGACCGCGAGTTCGCGGGGCACCTCGTGCGCAACCTCGAGGGGGTGCAGCAGGTGAGACCCGCGCACACTACACACGCACCGCGGGGCGCAGGGGCGCGCGGGGGTGCGGGGGCACGCGCACACGCTGCTGGCGCGCGACCGCGACCGCGAGTTCGCGGGGCACCTCGTGCGCAACCTCGAGGGGGTGCAGCAGGTGAGACACGCGCACACTACACATTTACATTTCAAGTTATATTATAGAATAATATAACTTGAAATATAAAAAATATGTTAAGATATTATAAAATATGTGTAAAACATCCCTGATGATGCTTTAATAAGCGAAACCGGTTGGATGTGAATAGTGAAAAATTAAAAATATACGTGAACTGGAAGTACAAGTGAGTTTTGTTATAATACATAATTTAAAATGCAGTTTCACCAAGTGCCGACGATGGAAACAATCCAATTTGGTAAATTTCAAATGAATCATCCCAACTAGATGTCAATTTGAAACAATCCTGACGGTTATAATTTTGATGACCCAATCTATTGTCAAAACTCAAAACGGCTGTCGGTATCAGTATAACGGTATCCCCAGAAGTTCGTGCAGGCCCATTCTTTGGTTGGTTTCCGAATTCATGTTTCTGCGTTTAAGCTCAAAGTAAGCACGTAGTCGTAGTTCGTCTAGGTTTAGGTAGCTTAAACGCAGAAATAAAAACTAAAGTTGTTGTTTCTGCGTTTAAATCAAACCGTTATAAATGTACCATTGTATTATGCAGGAAGTGCCGGAAGACTTAATGCATCTCGCGATGCAGTCCGCGTGGTTCCGCAAGTCACGCTTCAAAAAGGGGAAAGGCAAAAACCTCAACGTGGGCGGCTGCGGGCTAGGGTAAGTTCCCAAACTAATCTGTGCTCATTTTAAGGGATGCTAAAGCAAATAACGAGACTCTTTTTTCGTTACGACTGCAAAGCAATTAGTTATTATGATTGTGACACCGGTATATTAGATCAGCAAATTGTTGAGACAAAATTTCCTAAGCCTAGATTAGCTAGCCTAAGACTGTCTACTGTATCATAGAATTTCGGTTAAAGGAAATATCTGGGCGAGGGGTGGTCGGGCTAGTGGAAGGCGGGTATTTATTTTTGAATGGTCTTGAGTGTAGGCGGGCTGAAACCAGGGACATCTGTGTACTGTTCGTCTATCAAATATCAAGAAGTTGTAAGCGTATATGGTGTCGATGAAGACGTGGCACGGGTTTAATCCCCGACAAAACATAGGCATTTTTCATACATAATGTATGAAAAATGCCTATCTTTTGTCTCTATGTGTTATATATTAGTATTGTGAGTTTTGATCAACTCTTATCACATGCAAATGATTTGATATCTTCAGTAATATTTATTACACCGGTGCCGGTGCCGGTTCGGGCTTTCATTGAAGAATATTTGCTGTTTCGTAAGACAGTTCTTAAGACAAGAATGATGGTTTATGTGTCACTATTGTCGTGACTCTTAGATGGTGGAGATCCGCAACATCTTGACTGGCTTTAGTGCCACTGCCTTACTTATTCTATTTGGAGGGTAAGTTACTGGCTAAATTTTAGCATGTGGCATTACCATCACATGTTTGAAATCTATAAACGAAGTTTGTTTGGTTCTATTAGGAAAGCCATTTGCTTATTTGGTGTTGTAAGATATAAAAATTGGTAAAGTGCGTGTTGGGACGCGCGCAGTGTAGGGTTCCGAATTTGCCCATCACAATAATGCGGACTAAGAAGAGGGCTTTTAAAGTTTCATACTATTAAAATTTAAGCTATTCAACGTCGATGACATATATCCGCAACACTGGTTCAACACCTGTAAAATCTTCGCTAAGTATATTTTATAAGTTGGTTGGCTATTACTTAAAAATTTGTAAAGCCTTCTAAGCTGTGATAGTTTTTCATTTTAACTTAATTAGATTTACTATAAATATGATTTTTTTTCCCACCCCCAAAACTAACCGTTTAGCCTGCAGAGACTGATACTTGACTAACAAAAAGTAGCATTTAAAAGCTTAGTATTTTATAAACAAGTCCCTGAATCGAAAACTTGTTTTTACAAACCTACGATATTTTTTAAAACCTATCCAACGATATCCCACATAATGGGGCACATGAGAAAAAAACTACTCTGAAAAAAATCCTAGTTTATTCGGAACTCTAAAAAAGAACTATTTGTGAATTTATTTTATATTAGATATATGAATTTATTTTATTTTATATTAGATAGCAAACAATCGGATGGATTTCTTGATAAAAAGAGAAACCGTTGACTATAGACGCGAATGATGTTAATGGTGTGTTCCTGTGTATGTGTGGTGTGGCGGGGTGTAAGGTGTGGCGGGCTGTGTTGTCAGGTACAAGGAGCGGCCGGGGCTGCCCGTGGTGGAGGAGGCGGCGCTGGTGCCGGAGCGCAGCTCGGGGCCCGCCACCGACCGCCTCGCCTCGCTCAAGCAGGCCTTCCGCGCACAGTACAACCAGGTCACTGCACTCAACCACGCGACACACGGTCACCTATTAACATCTCAACACCTATGTCCACACCGAAAAACTTATATGCGATAAATGGAATTATTACGAAGCAATATTTATAAAATAAAAATGTACTTTATTTCGTTAACAATAAAGTTGACATTTGTTTCTTACTAAACAAAGGGAAAAATGTTCTGAGCAAGACAGCGACAACGGTGGATGTTGTCCCTTTCTTGCAATTACCCGTGTCAATAAAACTATCGGATGGTACATTTTTATACAGTATATGAAGAAACCCCTGTCGGATAAATAAAGGTGTTATTTGGTACCTTACGGTTACATATGTGTAATTATTTTATGGATATTAATTGATTAGTTTTTCCAATAAAAAAGTAATCTTAAATGGAATGTTCATACATTAAGTATGACAACACCTACAAATAAGTAAATTCTAGTATTAAAGAATGCTGCGCAACTCGGATGCTGCCAAAGGACACGCGGTGCGTTTAAAGTTCATTTGTAAAAAGCCGAAAAACGAACACCGCGCGAAGGCGCGAAAACCGCCAAAGAGAAACAATAAAACAAACAGGGACAAGGTGTTGTCGTTTTTAAAATATATGCTTTACTTTAAGGAAATATAAGTAAAAATATGAATATTTAAAAACGATATCTTTTTTATTTTCTGAAATAAAGTCATTTTAATATTTTTTCAGTAATGCCGTTAACCAACATAAATGCCTCTTTCGGATCGGATAGGGTTTTGCTTTACACACATTCGGTAACCGTTCAATCTCTTTACTTTCCTGCAATCTATAAGAGTGATTTTATGTAATGCAACGGAATTGTGTAATAAGAAACTGGGGAAGCGTGCAGTACTCGAATTGACCAATGAGCACCCACGGTGGTAGAGTTGGCCATCAGATGTTACACACTATGCGACTACTGTAAAGCTCATTTTTTTTCATTACTATTGCGCCCGAACGCGGTCACACATATAAAACGGTAGCTTTTTGGTGGATGAATTTTCAAAAATCCACTGTTAAGGGTAGGGGTTCCTTAAATAGCGCAGGGGGCGCTATGTAAGGAACCCATATATAAAGTAACATTGTTTCTAAATCTTGTTTTAGGTCTTCGTACATTATAAACATTCGACGCTAATTCAACACCATTAATTTAATTTTCGGTTTAACATCGAGTTTTTGATTAGGCGAGATAAGGTCATCAATGGGAGGGACATCAGATGTCAGCACGATATCAATGTTGTTGAACGAGCTCAAACGGATGGACTTTGCTTTGGTTACCTTTTTTATTGGTTCAGGCGTTACTCAGCGGAAATCCATTATTTAATAGGTGAAATTTACTAAATTTGCTATTATCCGCGAACTGTTCTATGTATCTTCCGCGATGGCACTGAAAAGAAAGACGTCGGTATTATACAAATGGATAAAATTCACCGATGGTCCGGACAAAAAAGAAGACCCCAGAGGCACAATTATCCACCCACATTCAACACACTCCCACCCACGTCCCACGCCGGCACCAAACACAAAAACACAATTTATGTTCTCAACACACGTTTCACTTCTAAATCGAAGCATTTTCAGGAGAAACGAATACTATCTGAACGCGAGTGTAGGTAATACCTTGCCTTACCGCTAATCGCAAAGGCAATGTCAACTCGGGTCCGACGAAAGGGCAACGCAAGTTCAACGAATGGCAAATAGATTGAAGACGGCCGAAAGCCGTACACGTATTACAAGAAACGTCATACATTATTTTAATTAAATATTAAAATTGCACCGTAAGGAACATGATATAAAGCTCACATTTCTATCGTTTACTGTAAGTCGAATTGGAGTAGAGTCGGCGTGTAGTGTTTGTAATTGTGTGTAGAGCTTGTCTGTCTGTCAGTCAGCGTTAATGTCAACCTTTTATTAAGTGCTATATATTACATATTTCCCCAGACTACATATATGCTATTGTTACGAATAATCTAGAAACGTGTAGAGTTGGAGCGCTGGAGAGATCTAGAAATAAAAGAAAGAGATAGCTACTCCTATTGACAAACAAATAGTTGACCTGAGCTATGCCATAATGGACTTTGTGGGATATGGCATAAGGTTGAAAGTAGCGTGTACTAGGATTTATTACTCATGTTTACGATAAGAAGTGATTCATTGTTTCCCGATACATTTAGATTTTTCTGGATCCAGCTAGGACTCTACCCTGGCTATAAATAGAGAGGTGTTGGCAAACACAACGCAGTTTTTATCAAGCGATTGAGAGCGATACTTCAAGTGATCAGTGCGAAGCGAGAAGTATTTTATTGTGTAGTTAGAGATAGTACAGTGAGTGAGTAGTGTGTAAAGTGTATTTCAGTATTACATTGTGCTGTCTTGTGTATTGTGTGTATCGTAAATACACGGATTTAATATAAGTGGTGTTTTCTTAAAATTACGAACCCGAGTACGTAACATTATTTTTAACCCTGAGGATTGTAATGTGATGTGATGTATATCCTTAAAGTAACGAAAAGTTTATAAATCGGTTATTACTATTTATACTTATTTTGTAAAGGCATGAATTAGAAAAAATCATAAAGTAGCGCGTGCGTATTACAGGTGACAACAGTACAACAGGAATTTGTAAACCCTTACGGTTTTGTGCACGGATTAAATGAATACGCCTTTCAAGACAATTTCTTAGGCTGTTCAGCATAACTTGCATTTACATCCAGAAATGCAGATTTACACTATATTCCGATGAAATAAAATCACTCCAAGTGTCATTTTTAAACCTTGTCACCTCATTCGGTACGATAAAATAACACATTGTTTATTTCTATTTTTCCACAATACATCTTTTCAAATGTATGACGCTTTTGACGGTGATAAGAGCGTCTGCTCATATTCGCGACGACACGTTTCCTTCCCAATGCCGTGTATTTGTATGTGTAACATTAGTATTCATGTCGTTTGTGGTTTTGTGTAAAGCTATTGAAGACATTTACGTATTATTTCTATGGATGTCGGGTTCGCGCTAAAAAATGTCCGAGGCAAATGAGCTACAAAACACAAAAAGAGCTACAATTCAGCTTTAGTCAAAATGGAACCCTGATATAATGATTTAGTGTTTAAATTATCTTGCTAACATATATATTTTTGTGATGTGTAACTGGGACATTTTTATCGCGATTTTAGTATGAGACCCGATGTCCATAGTGATATGTGAAGGCTGGAGATGAAATTTATTGACGGTAGCGATTGTGTGGTATCCAGTTCACGGCGTCCACGGACCACTCGTGGGAGCAGACGCGGCCGGCGCTGCAGCCCGGCGTCAACGCGCCCGTGCTCGACACCCCCGACCTCGAGCCGCCCGAGCGGGACCGCCCCGAGCCGGACCGCCCCGAGCGCACGCGCAAGAGCGGCAAGAGGAGCCGCTGGGAGTAGCCACAGTAGCCACGGGGGACTGCGCTGTATATGTGTTAAATAAATCGATATACGTTCACACTTGTTTCTATTGCCTTGCCTTCTATGCGTGACTACTAGGTGGTAGAGTTCTGCATTGTCTCGCCAGTGCCACCCCACCACCACACGGACAATAACGCACCATTAACATATTTGGTGTTTATAGGCGATCATTTCTCTTTCCATCAGGAGAGTCATTTGCCTGTTTGCTAGCTCATGATAAACTATAGGCTACTTGAAGTGCTAGACTGGTAGTTGGTACACCTCTCGTCAATACTTGCAAATTTTGATGATTTCGAGCCCCCCAATACTTGCAAATTTTGATGATTTCGAGCCCCCCAATACTTGAAAATTTTGATGATTAACTCTATAAAGCCTACCCACAGTTTAATCGAGAAAACAACATTTTGTATCCGCCACTGTAGTAAATGTTAGTTTATTTGTTTCGCCTTTACGTCTTAACAGACAGGGGTACAGAAAATTGTTTTTGAAGAATAGATCTTTGCCATTCTTCCAGACAGTTCAAAAAAGCGAACGATTGACTTGTCAATCCCATTGTAACTACTGAATGGTAGAGTTCCGCAACATCTTGTTCGGATTTGGTACCATCAATTTTCTACCATCACTGATAAGTATTGATGCTTTCCTGCTCCAATAGCATGAATATTTGTCAATATCGTTTTCTGGTTTGAACCAGAACCAGAACGCTGGTAGAGCGTCCCGGCTTGAGCGAACGTCGTGGGGAAATTAAATTTTTCTTTGTTGTTTTCAAAGTTTTTCAAGTTTTCCCAAGCACGTAGTGAGTGCTATAACACAAATCATACTAATATTATAAATGCGAAATTTTGTGAGTATGTATGTATGGATGTTTGTTACTCTTTCACGCAAATACTGCTGAACCGATTACGATGAAATTTGGTATGTAGATAGCTGAAGACCCAGAGTAACACATAGGCTATTTTTTATCCCGGTAAAGTTAGGTGATCCCGCGGGATTCATTAAAAACTTTTATAATGCAGCGGGCTGCACACTGTAGCTAGTATAATTATAAACACGAAACTACTGATCAATATTATAAATATGAATTTCATCTGTAACGAACTCACGTAGTTATACGCATGTATATATAGCGATCTACAATTAACGTAATCGATCACATAGCAAAGAAGAATTTCGCCACTTTGAACAAGACACAAGCTTAGTAGAGCGTCCCAGCTCGACGGAACGTCATAGGTTCCTTACGTTTCGAAATTTTTCTTTGTTGTTTTAAAAGTTTTCCTATATTGCCCGTGTTAGTTAGGGTTCCTCTGTAGAATATACCATCTGCCACTCTGTTAGGCAGTTCGTAAAAGACAAATGATTGGCTTTACGAATCACTAACATCGTGGCTACTAAGTGGTAGTTTTACATTGTCTCGCCCGGGTCTGGTACCACCGCCGTTCACATTCTTGCCGCAACAGTGTTACTGCTTGCCACTATCGCGTTTCAGTTTAGAGGGTAAGGTAGCCGATAAACTTATACAAGTGGCATCAATAGGCGAGACCACACGAACATCACACACGCGAATTACAACGCACCAATAAGTATTATTTTTGGTATTTATAGGTGATGGTTGTATCTATCCTTCAAGAGAGCCATCTGATCATTTGCTATGAATGCATTTGCTTTGATATGAAAAAAAGGAAGAGTCATCTAGAAAAAGGACTATTTCTGAGGGATAAAAAAACAAATTTTAACGCGAACTGAGCTGCGTGCAAAAGCTAGTAATAATATAAATCCTTGTTAACCTGTGTAAAGTATAACCTGTAGACCCATGTATTCGGGTCATCCGAGTGTAATAATTCAAAATGTTTAATCAAGAGTGTAGGCTGCCGTTTAAATGTTTAAGTCAATTTCGTAGACGCGCGAACATTCGGTACAAGTTTTAATTTATTCAGTTAACTGCCGCGAGGCACGAAATCGGTTCGTAGGTACTAAAGGCATCTATTATCTTGTCGAATATCTGTGCGAGAATTTATGTCTGTTGTTTTTATATTGTGCGGAATTTATGTCGTATCGTACATCGTACAATAAATACATTTAGACGAAGTATATGCTAACTTACTTTAATAAAAAAGTCATTAATTCATTCATTTATTAAATCGTTGGTTTGTTCGATATCCTTGAAAAGGTAGGCAGGGAATGGGAATGCTAATTTATAGACATTTGTACATGCATTTTTCGACCACATGTCTGTATGTATATATGTATATGTGTGCATGTAGGCGTGTATGTATGTATGCATGCTCTATAGTCTTAACGATCGTTAAGACTGAAGAGAGCATGACATGCAAAATAATTGTCACGGTTGGTTTCCGAAATGCAAGTAAATTTTAACAAGCACTTAATCTGTGTTTAACAGATCATTTGCTTCTAAAAATTATGTTAAACACAGATTACAATAATTCAATATCATCATATCTATACAGGGTGTAAAGAAAACCCAGTCCGATCTGAAAGAGGTATATAGGTAGGTCAATGGCATTGTCAAAAAAAAATATTAAAATAAGACAAATATCGTAGTTTAAAGTGCCTCATTTTAGTACTAAAATTAACCAACTTCACTTAAATCAAGCAAATATTTTGAAAATGTATGTATCAATATCCATAAAATAATGTCACAGATATGTTTGTATTAAGCTACCAAATAATGCCTTTGACGACCGGACAGGGTTTTTTGAAGTGAAAACTTCTTTAGGCGCGTTGAGCGTTTTGGTAGAGGGTAAAATCCTCGGTTCGCGTCACCGACATGCTAATGATAATAGTATATCTATAGCTATGGAGAGCCAGACTAGCGCACGCGCAGTAGCCTGTGTACACGTATACACTAATACATCGACTATTTCTGACTGTATTATGTGCGCGTTGGACGCTTTATATAGTTATATAGTTTTAATTACTCTCAACTTAATAGTTCCGTTTTCACTTCTATCGGCAGTCCCACGACTGCTACTGTTTTTTACACACTGTATTACGGAGACTTCAAATAGAGCTTAATTTAGTGTAGGGTAATAAACCCCATGATTTGGGCAATCTATGCGCTATATAAAGAAACATCAATAAAACTTCACTACACTATAATTGTTTGTTAAAAGGACAAAAGCTGATAAGATTTTTAAGTCAATTAATATACTTATTAGCTTGCAAGTTATTTCAAAAATATTAAGTAAGTTTGCTAAAAACAACGTAATTTTAACATTTGAAAAGCTGTAACTTTTGAAAATTAGATGCGATTTTGATTCTCGAAATGGCATTCAACGTAGTTATTTTAGTACAAAAATGTCGTAGAATATCAAATCGTTTAAAAAATTTCGATGTTATGTCGAAAAAACACTTTTTTTCTGAATTTTTCGTCAACGATTCCCCAAACGGATAAATTGATTTTGATGCAATTTATGCATTCGTCGTAGTTTTTGAGGTAAGATTTTGTACACAATAGAGTTGATTAGATTTTGTACTCAATCAGTACATTAATTTGGAAGTTATATTAAAAAAATACTGTTTCGCAAAATTTTTTTGAGGTTTTTCCAAAATTTCTCAAAGTCTCCTGGGCTGACTTGATGCAAATTTTCAAAAAGTCTAATTTAAGCGGAATCCATATGAACGACATCAATCGTATTTTGTCCGGTCGAGCCGTTCAAAAGTTATAAGATGTTGACACACACACACAAACGAACACACACACACATACACGCACACACACACACACACACACACACACACACACACGCACACACATATATACCGACGTTATCGTGAAAATAGTGGGAAAAGGTTCCTAGGACCACAAAACGTGGAGATCTAGTAAAAACGCGATTTATTTACATACGTAGCGGGAAGTTAAAAATGTTGATTCGTCAAAAGTGATTTTTAAATTAGTTTCGACTTTGGCAATTTAGCCCAATAATAATTAGTTTTTATATTGTAGTTTACTATAAACAAGCATACGTACTCTTGATATAAAGATTATTTTCGCTTATAGACACTAAAGATTTTCATGATGCTCTGTAATCGTAATGTAAATATGAGCCACATGTATGAGTTTACTCGCTATCTTATCCTCCTAACGTTAGGTGATAGTTACAATTACCAACGCTATTGCGGCAGAAATAGATAAGGTAATAGGTAATCATCGTCTTTACAGACACCAACCTTCTATCCGTGTAGCGGGCCTATAATGCCATAAGTATAATATTTTCGAACCTTCCTAAAGAAAGACAACATGAATAGGTAAGGTTGTAGTACAAATCCTTTGCTAGACGTTGCAGATTCTTAAAATTTAATACGTAGACACGATACGTAGCTTCTCTCACCTATTACGAGATTATTGGAAATTAGGAAGTTTGCTATTCTCTAAAAGGGGTGGATTCAGTAGTCTTAAGCTAACAAAAAAATTGCATATTATTCTCGTGCGTCCAGTGGCGTAGCTAGGTAACCAAAGGGCTTGGGGCAAAAAATAAACTGGAGCCCCAACTAAATTATTTAAAATCTTTTGTTCCGTATTCGTTGTGTTCGGATTCGACATACTTCAGATTTGTCGTAACCCAGATTCGCCGTACTCCAGATTCGTTGTAAATTGTAATACTGTCGATACCATAATAAAATTAAAAACCAAATAAAAATTCTTACTTATTTTAATGAATGAACAAATTAAAATTATTATGTAAAAATAAAAGAAAATATATACCTCTTACCGTTCAAAAAATACAATTTAAGCTGAGGGGGAGGGGATAAAGCCCTCCATCGCACCCAGCCTTTAAAATTTGATGATTACCTTGATAAAGTCTACCCTCAATTTAATTAACCTCCCCAAGTAATGATGTGCTAAATCAAGCCTTCCCCCATACAAAATTCTGGATCCGCTACTGATTTTGTGACAGACACACAGACAGCGGAGACACGTTGCACACCATTTGGGTATGGAATCCTACTTAAGTAGAGATTTTTAAGGCAATAACACAACTTTTTTGACCGACTATACGTTTTACGACGAATCTGGGTTACGACAATTCTGGAGCACGTCGAGTTCGGAACCCGACGAATACGGAACAAATCTTTAAAATTTTATTGATAAAAATCAAAACGTAAACATGTAGTTACAATTAAATAATTCTAAGTTGCGAAGCTGCTTTATCATCAGTTCTTTATTGTGTATAGCAAGACATATCCTGGCTCAGTCAGAGTCCAAAGGGCCACCTAAACTTGGGGGCCCCGGGGCACTGCGTGCATCCGTATTATGTGCGGTGAATTTTATTGGCTCGGTACACAGTATACTGGAAACTAACAGTAGTCAATCTACATACATGTGATATTCGATCAACGCACACATAGACACTTCTCACGGACGCGATATCTCGGAATGGTTCGGTACAGTTTATAGTTTATACCGCACCAGTCGGAGATATCGCGTCCGTGAGAGGTGTCTATGTGTGCTATGCTCGAATATTACTTGTATGTAAGATTGACTTCTGCTAGTCTCTAAGTATTCTGTGCTCGGGATGTTTTTGAGAGGCCTTTATTAAAATACATGTTCTAGTTTTATAAAGGCTTGCCAGCGTTACATTTATATTTTTTTAAGATGTGTTACAAGGAACTCATAATTTTGCTATGTTCATCCATCTGTCTGTCTACAGCTATCTTAAACATTTAGTACAACTGCATAATTACTATTTAAAAACTGCGTCGTTGTTCAAAATATGATAAGTCGTTACGGCTGTAAATCGTGAGGTCCTTACTTTCATTACGGGACGTACAAAAAAGGCGATTGGAGTTTTTCCTACTTATCTACAAAAATTTACATTTTTGATATAGGCCCAACAATACCAGCAGGCCATAGAAAGTTCAAACCTAGCAGGATCCCGATTACCGTAAGTTTCAAAAAAGTTATTTACGACGAAAAAATGTGGTGATGACTACCATCTACTTCACTAGTTGACAAACTGGTGATTCGAGGCGAACTGGTCTATCTTGAATGACCTGCATTTTGCCTACTCCGCAAAGGAACTAATTTAAATATGCTTAAATATATTTAAGTTTAATATATATTTTACGTTATTTGTTTATTCAAACCTTGTTATTTGGCTTCACCCTTCGGGCTAATAGGTACGTATGTTGGTCTGTATAGTTATTTATTCATAAACTCGCAGACGAAATAGCCACCTGCCATACGTATCTACTTCTAAAAGAACAAAATGGAAGTAGGGCGACCTTAATAACTTTTTAATTTGAGCCTACATGGAGAGCGTGTCGAAAGTTTAAAGATAAAGTGCTCCGGCGTAGATTGATAAGGGAACTATTTGAGATACGCGCAACTGACGCAACGACTAATGGCCGTCATTATCGAGTCGGGAACTATTCACCAACTATCTAAGGAAAGAAATAAGTATCATTACTTCGGCTTCTATGCGCGGTATGCAGAGTGAATCGAATGTTAATTGACGCTGTGGTATACCACGACTTATTAATTTGTTCGGACACGTTGAATTATGTCAGGAATCATTAAAAATAATTATACAATGCGAATAAGGATGGATGTAGATACTGGAAAGATTACTGACGTATCATCAAATTGGTAGGGTGCTGTCCAAAGGTTGTGTCACAATGCCTCCGAAGCTATGAATGTGGAAAAGTCAGTACATCGATTTGGATTGTTATGTGTGGGGCACTAAATTCTCTCTGCCAACACTGTAAGGGATTTGGCGTGAAGATATGTGTGTATAAATAATATATATTGCTAGACAAATTATATGAAATGATCTACCCCCGAACAAAAAATATATTTGCCTGTGTTGTGGGTCAAAGATACTAATACATCTATATATAAATATTAAATACTGTAATCTATATATATAATAAAATCGTAGGAAAGTCAAAACTGTACCTACATTGAATATTTTTTTAAAAGATTACTTGGGGCGTGACTACAATCGATATCGAAGCCAAAAATATAGTTTTTAGAATTTTTGTCTGTTTGTCTGTATATATGTCAAAAAGTACTGTGTGGATTTACTTCAAATTTTGCATGAATATTACTAACAGGTCGAGTCAACATATAGGCTACATATTATCACGCTATCACATACGGGAGAGAAGCTGTGCGGAGTAAACGAAGTCCGCGCGGACGAAGTCGCAGGCAACATAATAAACATAATAAACACCAAAGTCCAGAAATACGGACATCTATGCTTATCACACAAATATACTGTACTTGTCGGGAATCGAACCGGAGCCCTAATAATTCGTAACTATGTTCGCTAACATTATGTATGGGGTGGTAGAAGTATGTACCAGGTACATATATGGTAGTTGGTGAGACGGATGGTGATCTCCATTGTCACATTTTTTGAACAGTAACAAATACCTATCGATTAGTTCTTGCGATAGTCGGGACTGATGGCTTTACATGCTCGTACGCACCACACTTCCATAATACTCCAAATTACGAAGATTTTTGGAACGAAGTTCCTTACGGCAGGCTTGGAGGGGATAGGGATTTTGCTGCGCGACCGAACTAAAAAAAATGTGATAGTAAAACCGTAAGAAAAATGCGTGGAATAAAAGCGTTAAATGAGACGTGTGCAGGCGCGACAGTCGCGTACACAAGCGAGAAGTGCCGTTTAGCCGAAGGAAGTTCGTTCCTACCTGGTGTCCCGCGACACCTCATCATTTTTTCATTTACAATCATTTATATTTTTTCCGATTCAAGGATTGAAACCAAAGCCTCTTAAGTTGTGCTGAATTCGCTAACCTTTAGATTACGGGGGGCAATTCAGTGCTAGATATGATAAAGAAGCGTGAATGTAGGATTAATGCGATTAAAATGTGCTACGAGGGATATACGTAACGACTTTTGTGGATTGTTTTTCTTGTTGATAAGTGACAGGGTGTCAGTGTAATAGTAGATGGGAATGCTTAGTTACCTTGAAATTATAAAAAAAAGAAATGAAAGTTTTCCAATACAAATGTGAAAAACCGTATGAAAGTACCGTGAAGGAAGATACCCCTGCATACCGTGTCAGGCGGTACGCCTGTACATGCAGTGCTTTATTTTGAGAGAAAATGAGAAGAAAAGAGAGCTATAAGATGTTTGAGTAATGTTTAAAAAGATCCGATTAGAGTCTAGTAGGTATGCAACATATGAGTACGAAATTTAATAATATCCAACAGGTATATAAGTACCAAGATTAATTACTAAAGTATGTTTTCTATTATTGAAGAAGGCGAATAAATCAGTTGTGAAGTTAAACAAAACATTACAATTAAGACTAAACTAATGCCAAACAATAGGTGCGTTCACAAATGCTACTTCCGTTCGCTTCATCGCCGGCAGGACGAGCACCGATCATTTGTTTAAGTGGTTTCCCGCGCTTTGTACATTTCAGTGAAAATAAAGCATTATCATTCATCACAGATAATATTGAACTATTAAATACGAAATACGTAAAACCGTTTAATAAAGTGTAAGAGCGAATGTATAAAAATAATAATATTTAAAAAATAGTTTTATCTTAAAATTTCGTGTTTCAATGAAATTTACGTAAGTTTTGTTTATTTTTATTACATATTCGAGATAAATTAATATTAAGATTGTGTTTTAAAACTTTCTTTAATAATTTTCACAATAAAATATATAGGTAATATGGTTGAAGTTTATAGTATTATATATATTATTATACTGCATACGACATGTTACAACTACAAGAGCGATGCCTAGAGAAACATATAAATATAAAAAAAATCATGATATAAAATGTAATTTCTTATGGCAGCATACCCATCCGTGTTAGCCTGGATTATTAGGGTCACGGTGAAAAATATAGATGTGTCAACTTGAAATAAACACGACTCGAGTTAACTCGAGTTAAAATTCACTTAACTCGAGTTGAACTAGAGTTGTTGAACTCGACTTACTGAACTCGAGTTAGCAGGACGAGACTTTGAATAGGATAATTGTTTGTGACTGGTTAATTTTTTTTTATAATAATAATTGTTAATTCTTTTTATTATGTTGTGACGATTATCGTTACTACACTGAGAAGATGGTAAAAACGTTGTTTTTAGTAATCGTTATAAACGTTTATTTATGTTTATGTCTTATAGCATTTTAGAATAAGTGCCTATATTTAGCGGCTAAGCGCGACAGAGATTGCTTAATTTTTTTCGGAAAAGCTCCTTCGATGTAGATGATTCAATGAAGATATTATTTCCATTCGTTAATGACGGCCAAGTTAAATAATTATTTTTGCCAATAATAATAACTTTAGATGCTTCTTTTTAATGTGATTAAATGAAATGGTCGTATTTCCCATATGAATTTGTTCAAATATATGGGAAATACGCCCATTTTATTTAAATAATAAATAAATATTCACAGAACAAATTACACTTACTGATCTAACCCCAAAGTAAGCAAATTATTTGCTTGTGTTATAGGTGTTAGTCAACGATACTAATACATAGAAATACATATATAAATACTAGAATATATTTAATAAACACCCAAACCCGGAAATGTTTATTTATGCTCACCACACAAGTGTTTGTGCTCGAACCCGAGCCCCGTCGATTGCGTAGTCAGGGTCGCTAACCATTCGACCAACGGGGCGGTCAATTTAATCACTTATCACGTTGAATCTTAACAGTTTTTACAATTTATACGTCCACTCTCTAGCTATTGAAACTCGTTCTAAACGTGATTTTTTTAAGGTCCCAGTGTTTTTGAATAAAGTAATTAATAACTATTATAAATAAATTATACTTTTATTTAAATTCTATCTCAATTTTCCTACGTATTGTCTTTACGTATGTAAGTGAATAGTAAATAAATTAATACGGTTTTACATGATCAATAAATCGCGCCAACGTACAATCGCTTGCTTTTATAGTTCGTTCGTGCACAGCGAAAGTTCAAAGTTTGCAACTCTTACTCAAATTAAGAAGAATCTAACCCGAGTCAACTCGATTTAAGCATAACTCGAGTTAGTAACTTAAGTTGACCCATCACTCAAAAATACAATAAAAAGTATTTACTAGGCGCTTTTCCCGCGCTCATATAATTTATAAAATATTTATTTTATTGCTATGTGTGTGTACACTATGTATGCATGTGCATTTTATGTACACTATTTAGGTAAATCTAATACAGGACACAGGTTATTGAAACATTTTAAAGTACGACGAATCACGAGTCTTGGTTCGGATAAAAAATGTATGTATGTACATAAGGCTTAGAGGAATAACGATGGTATAAGGTATGTATGTACTATGTAATGCATATTTTATATCTTCGAGTGTAGGTGTTCCTATTTTTAGTTAAATAATGTTTTATTAAATAAAATAATATCTGGTTGACCGAGCTTTGCTCGGTTTTTCACATACCCATATCTTGGGAACCGAGCTTTTCTTGGACCTGGAACCTTGATAAATCGATTCCTATAGAATATTTTTTTCTGTACCTGGTTGACCGAGCTTTGCTCGGTTTTTCACAAACCTTTATCTTGGGAACCGAACTTTTCTTGGACCTGGAATCTTGATAAATCGATTCCTTGACCCGAAAAACTCCTAATTTGTGACTGTGTGAATATATATATATATATATATATATATATATATATATATATATATATATATATATATATATATATATATATATATATATATATATATATATATATATATATACATATATATATATATATATATACAAGAATTGCTCGTTTAAAGGTATTAGATATCGTCTATCGTCTTCAAATAGACAGTTCGTACGAGGCGAACGACTGGCCATTGGCCAACTTGTCTCTATCACCGTGACTATTTTTCATATTAGGTGGTAGAGTTCTGCAACGTAACTTATAACATGTCACTATCACCTTTACTATTTTTTGTACCTACTAAGTATTTTTTTATATCATAAAATAGCAAACAAGCAGATAGGTCTCCTGATGGAAAGAGTCAACGATCGCCTATAGACACCAAAGATGTTAATGGTGCGTTGCTATCTTGCGACGAGGTCTAATGCCACATGCATAAGTTTACCGGCTACCTTACCCGCCAAACCGGGACACGACAGCGACAAGCACTGACGTTATTGCGGCAGGAATAGGTAAGGCGGTGGTACCAGACCCGAGCGAGACAATTCAGAACTCTACCACCTAGTAGCCACGATGGTAGTGACTCGATAGCCAATCGACATGTCACTATCACCGTGACTTGTCGATTTTTATTTAGGTGTTAGAGTTCTGTAATGTCTTTATCTTGATCTACCGAAATTTTTTATAACGTCAAAAATAAAGGTGCAAATTTTTGGGCGTAATTTGCTCTGCTGCACCCGACATTCACTTATAGTCGACTAAATTAGCCGTGCAGACTTTTTTTTATTTATCGAGCATAAAAATCTGTTAAATTTTATTTTAAAAAACAGTAACTCGGAGTCTGGTCTCTGTCACTCCGTGATTCAACGGACGCGTAAAGCCTTAGGTCTCGCTTACAGAAAGCTTCTCTCTCTGTCTCTGTCTCGTCTCATTTAGGTATAGGCATTGGTCTAGTCCAGTAGTTCCTATTTAAGGTCGTAAAAGGCGACTGATTGGCTGTACGAGTCACTTACATCGTGGCTACTAGGTGGTAGAGTTTTGCATTGTCTCGCCCGGGTCTGGTACCACCGCCTTTCCTATTCCTGCCGTAATAGCGTCAGTGCTTGTCTCTGTCGTGTTCCGGTTTGGAGGGTAACGTAGCCGGTAAACATATGCATGTGGCATAAGACCGCGCCACAAAATAGCAACGCACCATTAACACCTTTGGTGTCTATAGGCGATGGTTGAAACTTTCCATTAGGAGACCCATCTGCTTGTTTGCTATCTAATACTATAAAAAAAAACAGTTGTAGATATATTGCATCGTGAAAAAATAGAAATATGCCATGTTATGCTATTTTATCATGTCGAATAAAATTCCAAGGCTTAGAAATATACCCCTGGGCCCTGTAGTATCCGTATTTTACCCGTAGATTAAAATATATGGACGCACGTACCCCGCTATGCACGTACACACAGGGGTACGCGTATCACTAATTGAGACACAATCGTATAGTCACATTATGTCCTGGATGCGAATTATCCGTCAGACAATTTGTTCTAAATACATTATTCATTTTTTCTGGAAAACTTAAGTAGCTTGAGACTGTATATTTGCTGTATATGCATCCTTATTGTTGATAGGATAAATAAATAATCTTTATTTGTTAAAATATGTGTGTTACAAGTTCCGTGTATAAAAAACTAAATATTACTGGACATATTTTGTCGACGAATTCATCTAAGCTCAAAGTAAGCAAATTATCGTTTGCTTGTGACATGGGTGTTAGTCAAAGATACATAATAATATATAAATATTCAAATATAGTTAATAAACATTCAAACCCAGAAACACAAACATTAATGCTTATCACACAAACGTTTCTTCCTGTCAGAAATCGAATCGAGCCCCATCGATTGAATAGTCATAGTCGCTAATCATTAGACCATCGGGTTGGTCAAATATTGATGGTATTGTATTAATATATTCTACCGTAATGTGGTGGGCAAATGTTTAATAATATTTGTCCATCGGATTTGGGGATACTGGGTAGGTCTGTTACGTCATGGGACCTTATTACGTTGGCTAATTGTGAGTTCACAATTTGCAGCTCTGTCTAATATTCTGGGATATAGGCGTAACGATATTTTTTATTTTGATGGTTCCGTACCCAAAGGATGACAAATGGAACCATATTGGGTTGAACAGAAATGGGTAGACATCTGAAACTGTAAGTGAAACGGCAATGACTGACCGGTAATGACTGTCTTGCTAATTTGCCGTATGTGACGTGTACAAGTGTTAAGGTTCTAGCGGTACTCTATCACTTCACTTATAAGTTATAACATTATTTATCATCTCAGCTTAAAGACGGCCACTTTAGGACGTACACTTTCTCGAACTTCGCCACGAGTAACGGCTATCTCTCGTCAGCTTTTTCCAGCCCTTTGGCTTCTAGCTACCTCTAACAGATCACCAATTTATCAACCAATCTTCTAATGAGACAGAGAATCTCAAATCGGTTGTACTTTACTTATGTTTGTTACCTCAGTACTCGGTTATTCATTAATCGAATTGGAAAATTATATTTTTGTTTGAAAAGTATCTACCCACGTAAGTTTTGTATTTTTTGGTAAAACATTTGATTCAGGGTTCAAGAGGTTATATAGCGGTTTTTATATTGTTGCAGTACAATTAAATTATGTCATACAAATTCGTTAACTTTCTTTTATTTTTCAGTATTTTTGATATTATGCGATTGAAAACAAGCAGATGTCTTTTACGATGGAGTGAGATAACCATCGTATATGGACACCAAATATATTAAAATTCTATTCGTGTAGTAGATATATAATGCCACCATGTACATGACATTATATATCTACTCTTTATATCTCTTTACCAATACTATTACCGTAGGTATATATATATATATATATATATATATATATATATATATATATATATATATATATATATATATATATATATATATATATATATATATATCTATACTATTTTCGCCGTGTTGGTCCCGGCCTCCTTTGAAGAATAGGCCAACTGCCGTTCTGCCAGGCAGGTCGTAAAAGGCGACCGATTGGCTATCGAGTCACTACCATCGTGGCTACTAGGTGGTAGAGTTCTGCATTGTCTCGCCCGGGTCTGGTACCACCGCCTTACCTATTCCTGTCGCAATAGCGTCAGTGCTTGTCGCTGTCGTGTTCCGGTTTGGAGGGTAAGGTAGCCGGTAAACTTATGCATGTGGCATTAGACCTCGCCACAAGATAGCAACGCACTATTAACATCTTTGGTGTCTATAGGCGATGGTTGACTCTTTCCATCAGGGGGCCCATCTGCTTGTTTGCTATCTTATGACATAAAAAAAAGGTAGGTGGTAGAATTCTGATGGTAAATCTCACATTTAATTTGTGGTGCAGAACTATACCACCTAATAAGTAGTTATAACGGTATTGGCACCTATAATTCCACTTGCTTTTATCAGGTGGCTAGATGACTGGCAGTAAGATAAATTATTTAATCTTCAAAAGGGGCCCAAGAATTTGAATGTGACGAGTGCAAAATCTTATAGACAATAAAATTAAAAATAAAATAGTTACCTAATAATTAACTTCGATTTCCGTCCCAATAAACAAACATATTTGGCCTCTGTAGGTATATTCAAAATTTAGATTGTGGAATTTTCTCCACCACACCACATTTTCTCCTCTTTTTTATTGACTGGAATGGATGCACTCCTAACATTCGTCCTAATCTAATACCTTAGATTGTGCCATTTTAAAAATTCTTAATACGTCCGCCGCCAACGCCGCCGCTTGGTCGCAACTAGTCGAGCTGTAAGATATCCAGAAAATCGCGCGGCTTGCCGCACCGCATTTTGTGTCGCAGTTCACGTCGTGGCCGTGGGTAGCTGTGGCCAGGTCGTAAAGCGGGCTTAATATAAAATTCAAGGCTCTCAAAGCTATACCTACACCAAATAAAGAAAATGCAAACAAAGCTGTAGCTAAAGCTTGTATAAGTGTAATATTAACAAAACTGACTGCGATGATGAGAGTCATTCATACAGAGTATTGTTGTTGTTGTAATTAGGCCCGTCACACACGAGCGAGCTGTGGCCTTCCTGACAATACTTTTTGTAAATGAGGTGTAATTTCCACTAGCGTCACGGTTATTGCAAACTATACTTTTTAAGCATGTAATTATATTAATTTATTACATTGTCACCGAATTCTCTTGCCGATCCGTACAACAAGGTCTCCATTGATAAATAATGTTTATTGATTACCTACTTATTGTTTACGGCTTCTACAGTGTAAATTGTATACTTACTTTATTTTTTTTTGATATTTCAGTTCACAATTATTATTTTAGTGTTTTTTTTATATCATAAGATGGCAAATAAGTAGATGGGTCTCCTGAAGGAAAGATTCAACCATCGCCTATAGACACCAACGCGAACGGTGTTAATGGTCCGTTGCTATCTTGTGGCGAGGTCTAATGCCACATGCATAAGTTTACCGGCTACTTTACCTTCCAAATCGGAACACGACAGCCACAAGCACTGACGCTATTGCGGCAGGAATAGGTAAGGCGGTGGTACCAGACCCGGGCGAGAGCTACCTAGTCGCCACGATGGTTATGACTCGCATAGCCAATCGGTCGCCTTTTACGACCTGCCTAGCAGAACGTCAGTTGGTCTATCCTTCAAAAAAGCCCGGGACTAACACGGGGAAAAACCTCTTAGTATGGGCGTAGTCGTAGATTAGATTTGAAGGTAGTTCAAGAATTCCAAACCTTCCAAAATCAATTAGTTTTACCCCGAACTTTTTACCGTTGCAATAAAACCCATGTCGCATATAAATCGTAAATACCTAAAGAATATCCTTTAGCAAAATTTTTGCTAAGGGAGAGGGGACCCGGGGAGTAAGAAACAAAAAATAATTTTTATTCGTAATAATAATACCTACATATAAAATTTACTTCGGCATAGAATTGACTGAGAATAGAAAAGAGTCCTACGCCTTTGCTTCTTTAATCGAAGTTTTATTTTTATTTTTGCAGAGGGATGTAAGCCCAACTGCAAAATTCACTGAAAGAAAACCCTATCCGATCCGAAAGAGGCGTATAGGTTGGTTAAAGCCTTTAACCAACCTATATGCCTCTTTCGGCTTTTGACTTAAAAGCATTACTGAAAAAGATATTAAAATTACTTTATTTCTGAAAATAAAAAAAGATATCGTTTTTTTAATATTCGTATTTTTACATATATCTCCCTAGAGTTAAGCAAATATTTCAAAAATGACAACACCTTGTCTCTGTTTGTTTCATTGTTTCGCTTTGGCAGCTTTTGCACAAACACCGTGCTAAGGCGCGACGTTCGTTTTTCGGCTTTTTACAAAAGAACTTTAGACGCGCCGCATGCGCGCCGTGTGTCCTTCGGTAGCATCTGACTTGCGCGGCATTCATTGATAATAGAATTTACTTATTTGTAGGTGTTGTCATACTTAATGTATGAAAATACTATTTAAGATTTTTTTTTATTGGGAAAACGAATTAATTAATTTCCATAAAATAATTACACATATGTAATCGTATTACGGTACCAAATTACGGTACAAAATTAAAGGTGTTTAATTATCCGACAGAGTTTTCTTTACACACTTTATAATTTTCAGTATTTTTGATATTATGCGATTGAAAACAAGCAGATGTCTTTATGTCTTTATTTATCACACTGTATATTTAAAATCCCTTGTAAGTCTAATCGTAATCCTGTTCAGCAGAGAACCTGAGTGGATTTCTGTGTTTTTTTATATCATTAGATAGGAAACAAGCAGATGGCTCTTCTGATGAAAAGAGACAAACAAGGCATATAGACATCAAAGATTTTAATGGCGCGTTGCTATCCCTGTCGCCAGATGGCAATGCCATATGTATAAGTCTACCAGCTACGTTTTCCTCCAAACTGGAGCATGACAGTGACAAGAACTGACACTATTGTGGTAGAAATAGGTAAGGTGATGGTAGAATACTCCGGAGCGAGGAGTTGTAAAGTTACACCTAGGCTCCGGTTATGTTATAAAACTTGACGCTATTTCCTTTTTATCCTAGGAACTATGTGATGGTATATAGAAAATATGTAAATCATTAGAGCTAGCGTTAAAAAAATCGGAAAAAGTAATATGTTCTTTTATCCAGAATACCCTTCAAATTTACGTTTATGTAAAGTATATATCTATATATTTTTTTTTTTTATTATCGATAGGTAAGCGCTTGACCTCGATTTCGCCTGATGGTAAGCTAAGATGAGGCCTAAGATGGAACGCGCTTCCCTAGAAGGTACCTGTTCACTCTTCTCTTGAAGATCTCCAGATTGTACTCGTCCGGGAACACAGACTCAGAAAGCATGTTCCAGTCCTTTGCGGTTCGAATGAAGAATGTTGAGTCGAACCGCTTTGTCCGGGTACGTGGAACGTCCACCATGTAACGATGCCTAGATTCTGTGCACCTCGACGATCGATAGAAAAACGGGGATGGCGGAATTAAATCGTGCAATTCCGCAGCGCACTCTCCAAAGTGTATTCGATAAAAAACCGATAAACTAGCCACTCTGCGACGATGAGCGAGGCTCTGGAGTTTTTTGCCTACCAGATCATCGTCGTTTATGAGCCTCTTGGCACGCCTCTCGATGGCCTCAAGTGTCTCCAGCTGGTATTTAGCGGATCCATCCCAGAGGTGAGAGCAGTATTCCATGCACGAACGGACTTGTGCTTTATAAAGGTTGAGCAACTGTCCCGGACTGAAATACTGTCTCACCTTCGCCAGAATACCAAGCTTTTTTGAGGCAACTTGGGCTTTAGATTCGATGTACGAACCAAAGTTGAGAGTAGGCGTTAACGTGATACCAAGGATCTCGAGGTGGTCATTCATCGGCACGGCCACACCCTGGAAAGACGGAGATAGATGGAGCGGACTCCGTTTAGCGGAGAATAGACACGCCTGGGTCTTACTTGCATTAAACCTGACCAGATTAGCATCGCCCCAATCGGAGACTGCCTGTAAGGACAGGTTCATACGATCGACCATTGCCTCTCTGAGAGACCGGATCTGTGCCGTACTGGCCCGCGTATTGGATACGTAACTCTCCACAACAGTGCTATCATCTGCGTACCCATAGATACCGGGCTTTAGCAGATTGTTAATGTGTAGCAGGAATAAAGTTGCGGAGAGAACTGATCCCTGAGGGACTCCGGCATTTATAGCCATTTGGTCGGATGAGCAGCCGTCGACGACTACTCTGATCGACCGGCCACTCAGAAAATCTGAGATCAAGGCGCAGAGACCAGTAGGCAGGCCATACGATGGAAGCTTACCAATAAGACTATCATGCCAGACCCTGTCAAAGGCCTTCGAGATATCAAGGGAGACAGCTAGTGCCTCACCATGCTTCTCTATGGCCGAGCTCAAAATGTAAGTGGCATACGCTAGAAGATCCCCAGTAGACCGATTTCGGCGAAACCCGTATTGGCGGTCACTCAGTAGTTCGTTCGCTTCTAGGTGCGCCATTAGCCTGCTGTTCAGTACACGCTCCATAGTCTTGAAGAGTATGGACGTGACTGAAATTGGCCTATAGTTGGAGGGGTCAGCACGACTGCCTTTTTTGGGCACAGGCTGCACGTTGGCAAGCTTCCATGATTTAGGCACTTTTCCAGTAGCCATCGAAAGGTGAAAGAGGCGTGTCAAAACAGGAGCAAGTTCAGGCGCACAGGTTTTCAGTACTATGGCTGGAATCCCATCAGGGCCACTGGCTTTGTTCACGTCCAGATTCCGCAGCGTTTTAAGAACCTCAGTCTGACGGATGCGAATTTCCGGCATGTTCACTTCGCATCCAGGTAGACTGGGTGGTTTCGCGTTGGCGGGACCCAGACGTGAGTTTTCCGCGAATAGAGTAGCGAACAGGTTCGCTTTCTCTACGGCGGTGTGAGCCAGCGTCCCATCCGGTTTCAGCAGTGGAGGGAGTGAGGGGCGGCAGAAATTCGATTCAACCGACTTTGCCAGGGACCAAAAGGCTTTACTACCTGAGGGGTATGAAGCCAGTTTGTTCCCAATACGGCTGACGTGGTCAAATCGAGCTTTCAGTAGAGCCTTTTTGCAGGACTATATATATTACTAGCTGAGCCGGCAAACGGTGTTCTGCATTTTAAACTACTCTTATTTTTATGTTTTCTTACCTTTTAAACCCTCCCTGGACTTCAGCAATTAATTCAAAACCAAAATTAGCCAAATCAGTTCAGCCGTTCTCGAGTTTTAGCGAGACTAACGAACAACAATTAATTTTTATATATATAGATAAAGGAAGGAATCTAATGTTTGTAACAAAAACTATTAAGTAAATATTACATTGCTTTATCGTTATATCTAATCAATAGTTTTAATATATTACCGATGGCCCCACCCCTATACTCAAGCGTTTGACAATAAATAATTACTCAATTCTTATCTCACTGCTCCAAATTCGAATGATGCTTTGTAAATGTGCATTAAATTTTATTAAATTTTAACCTACCTACTTAATCTCTGCCGAAGCTATTTTTATAGTCTGACCAACAAGTTTAGAAACTTGTTAAATAGAGATAATGGTCCTTAAAACATGAAAGATGACTCATTCGGTACGGAATGATAAATAATAAGAAAGAAATGTGTGAAGGATTTTTTATCACGCAAAAACTGCAAAAATTATTAATTAACAAATAGTAAAAAGTAAAAAAAGGCGTTTCCTTTTTTTGGAACGAAGTTTTGGAACGAAGTTCCTTACGGCAGGCTTGGAGGGGATAGGGATTTTGCTGCGCGACCGAACTGAAAAAAATGTGATAGTAAAACCGTAAGAAAAATGCGTGGAATAAAAGCGTTAAATGAGACGTGCGCAGGCGCGACAGTCGCGTACACAAGCGAGTAGTGCCGTTTAGCCGAAGGAAGTTCGTTCCTTCCTGGTGTCCCGCGACACCACATCATTTTTTAATAAGTCCAGCACTACTATATATATTACAAAATTTAAAAAATGTTTCATATAGAAAAAAAAAACAAATTGAAATTAGGTATATCCATTATTCTAAACATTAGTCTCTCCTTGACCGCTACGACATGCGCTCGCCACCATTAAAGAGTACGTCACACAAAATTGTTTTTTTTTGTGTATTAAATATCTATAAAATAATTAAAAATATATATAATCTTAATATTTCAAAGAAAGAATTTTGTCTCGTTAGAGAAATATATTAAAATTGGTGGAATTGGTAGTTGATTTTCAAAACCTCTCGCTCGGGTCTGGTACTACCGCCTTACCTTTGCCGCAATAGCGTTGGTGCTTGTCACCGTTGTTTTCCGATTTGGTGGGTAAGGTAGCCGGTAAACTAATGCATAGGCAAATGTCACACGGCTAGCAACGCACCATTAATGTTTTTGGTGTCTATAGACGATGGTTATCTCATTCCATCAGAAGTATTCTGCTTGTTTGCTATCTTACCATGAAGAAAAACCTTATAAGTCAAAGTTTGTCAATTTGAGAGTATTCTTATGTAAATGACCTTACAGCAAAATCGCTATGGCGCACACAACTTACAAATTACAATTTTTCTTAGCCAGGCTTTAGTTGATTTAAATCTATACATATAATAAAATCGTAGGAAAGTCAGTGTATGTCCGGGGTAAACTCAAAAAGTACTGCATGGATTTACTTCAATTTTTGCATGAATATTACTTACAGGTCGGGTCAACATATAGGCTACATATTATCACGCTATCACGTAGGTGGGAGGAGCTGTACGGAGTAAACGAAGTCCGCGCGAACGAAGTCGCAGGCAACAACTGGTAAACAATAATATACATCCAAATTCGTAAAGCTGCCATTCAATTGGTCACTCACGGTCATCTGATCGCATGACCGGCGACACATAATACTACTTCCGCCGGAAGTCATACAATAAACACCATTTTGATTTTACTCTGATTGTAGGTACGTTAATGTTTTGTGATCGATTTCGATCAATGCCATCCCATACATATTATAAATATAAAAGTTTGTATGTTTAAATGTTTGTTATTCAATCATGCAAAATTGGCTGGGCTGATTTGTATGAAGTTTGGCATATGGGTAAATGATGACCATGAATAGGACATATAATAATTTTTATCCTGGAAAAATATGTTGTTCCTGTGGGATTCACCAAAAACTTTTATAATGCATCGGGTGATGGGGTGCAGGGGACAAGAAAGGGCGCCGGTAAACTTATATGGCAGTAAGACACTGTCATAAGCCTGCCACAATAATAAAGTGCTTGTCACTGTCGTGTTCTGGTTTGGAGGGTAAGGTAGCCGGTAAACTTATGTATTTGGCAGTGAGACCCCGTCATATTCCTGCGCAATTATTACAGTGCTTGTCACTGTTGTGTACTGGTTTGGAGGGTAAGGATGGCGGTAATCTTATGTATATGGCAGTAAGACCCCGTCATATTCCTGCGCAATAATTACAGTGCTTGTCACTGTTGTGTTCTGGTTTGGAGGGCAAGGAAGGGCGCCGGTAAACTTATGCATGTGGCAGCAAGACCGCGTCATATTGCTGTCGCAATAACTACAGTGCTTGTCACTGTCATATTCTGGTTTGGAAGGTAAGGGCGCCGGTAAACTTATGCATGTGGCAGTAAGACCCCGTCATATTTCTGCCGCAATAACAATGATCTGGAATAGCACATTTTCACAAAGCCCGTCTAAATTTGCAGTGAACCAGTTTCTATTCAGTAAGTTTCCCTTTTTTATACCACATAATAGCAAGCAATCAGGAGGCTCTCTTAATGGAAGGAAACATCAAAGAAGCTAATAGTGTGTTGCTATCCCTATGGCGGGCTTAAATGCTACGTGCATTATTCAAAAAAGTACCTTCGCGCCCGAATTGTCTAAGAGTTGGGCAGAAGTAAAACCAGTGCACCCACGATTAGCCGAAAATACTCAGTCCCACAATGTGATAGGTGGAAAGCCTATCGCCAACCAGGAACTTACACAATCCGGGCAACGTTGTTTTTATCAGAAAACTGAAAAAATACATTTTTGAATTGCCCGACCCGGGATTCTAATCCGGGCCTCATGTAGTCAACACCAAATTCGGATCACTAGACCATAGAGGCAATTGCATTAGTTTATTGGCTAACTTATCCTCAAAAACAAAATACGATAGTCCCAAACGTTCATATTGATTTAGGAAATTGGGTGTTAATTTTCGCCGTATTGGTCCCGGCCTCCTTTGAAGAATAGGCCAACTGCCGTTCTGCCAGGCAGGTCGTAAAAGGCGACCGATTGGCTATCGAGTTACTACCATCGTGGCTACTAGAGTTCTGCGTTGTCTCGCCCGGGTCTGGTACCACCGCCTTACCTATTCCTGCCGCAATAGCGTCAGTGCTTGTCGCTGTCGTGTTCCGGTTTCGAGGGTAAGGTAGCCGGTAAACTTATATGCATGATGCATTAGACCTCGCCACAAGATAACAACGCACCATTAACATCTTTGGTGTCTATAGGCGATGGTTGACTCTTTCCATCAGGTGATCCATCTGCTTGTTTGCTATCTTATGATATAAAAAAATAACGACCCCCTCTTAGAGACTAACACCAACCTTTTCTACTCCGGTCAGATAAGACACAGCAGACGGTTCATTCCTCAAAGGAGATTGGACCAATATGTGGACTGTTTTCAGTCATCCTTCTATACATGTCATATAGAAAGGTAATAGTATAATGAACTTCCAGTAAATGGGGTCTGGTGCCTCTGCTATTGCTGCAGAATCGCCCAGTGCAGATCTGAGATTGCCAGTGTCAGGGCTACGATTCTCATCTCACCAGTTAAGGACATTAAACAAGTATGTGGACACGCTATACGAAGAAGATCAGAAAGGTAAGGTTGGAACGTGCAAACAGGAATATAATTCTTAAAGCTATTTAGAGCATTATGAACCCTTTCAGGCACAGCAACTCATAAAAGTATAAGGGTGACTTATAAAAAAATTAAAATTAATATTATTAAAAATTAAAATTATGTAAAATTAAATTATTAAATTATTATTATAAAATGTAATTATGTTGCTATATTAAATTTAAAAATATATTTTTATTAAAATTATATTTAGCTATCTATTTTAGATAGGTAAATTTAAAGATTAACAAAATCTATATATATAAAAGAAAGTCGTGTTAGTTACTCCACTTATAACTCAAGAACGGCTGAACCGATTTAGCTGAAAATTGGCAAGGAGGTAGTTTAGAGCCAGGAGAAGGACATAGGATATTTTAGAATTTTTTCCACGCGAACGAAGTCGCGGGCACAGCTAGTAAGTATATAATACGATGTTGATGAAAATCAGAGGAGACCAAAACAGACATACCAGTCTCAATTTTGCTGAAAAATACCCGAGGGTGGTGTTAAGAGTCTTCCTAACAGACATAATTATATAAGGAGAGTTATAAATGTGGAGAAAACAAGCCAAAAATCTACCTAAGCTGGGATGTATGGTATATGAGTCTCTTTCTGTTTACGTGATTTATTGTTAAGATAGTGAATGATTTTAGATCTCTCTATAACAACTCTTTTATCTACTTACCTTTAGTTTCCGAAAATGATTTGCAAAATACATATCTAAGTGGTAACAGCTTTTGTGTACTCTTGGTTTGGACTTATACATCACTAGCTGTTGTACTAGCCAGCGACTTCGCGCGGATTTCGTTTACTCCGCACAGCTCCTCCCCCGTAGGTGATAGCGTGATAATATGTAGCCTGTATGTTGACCCGACCTGTTAGTAATATTCATGCAAAATTTGACGTAAATCCATGCAGTACTTTTTGAGTTTACTCCGGACATACATACAAACAGACAAACAGACAAAAATTCTGAAAACTATATTTTTGGCTTAGATATCGCTTGTAAATCACGCCTCAAGTATTCTTTTAAAAAAATATTCAATGTACAGTTTTGACTTTCCTACGATTTTATTATATGTATAGATAAGCTTTGCGACTATAAGTAACTATCAGTCCTCCACTGATGCATATTATTAAAAAATATTAGGTTTCTGCAGTCTCCGTAATATAAACTTTAACTGTGGCAAATTTCATATTAATTAAATTTCATATTCCATACTTATGAGCCTAGTAATTTTTCCAAGTGATTGCTATTCCACCATCTATTTCTTCAGTATTACTTTCCTTTTAGTTTCATCGTGTAGTATTTTGTTCCATAGTAACGTATTGGTGTCAGTAGTAGAGACCTTGTATACTTACTGCATTCGTTGGTGATTCCGTCAGGTCCCGGACTTTTTTCCGGCTTAAGTTTTATTATTTTTTTTGACGTGACAACGTCTTATAATTCGATAGAGCTGGCTGCACGCACGAAAAAACATGACTCATGCGGCGTTACCTCGCTCTGAGGCGTTCCGTTTAAGGCTTGGAGTACAAGCGAGAGCTTAAGACGTTGTCACGTTCAACTATCGTCTGTAAACCAACTTTACAGACAACCGATTTTTTTTTTTATTTAATTTCCGGCTCTGTGAACTCTGGAATTGAAAAAGCTTCCTTGGGTTGGTTATCTGTGCTGATTGTTTTTGTGTGTCTGGATCGCTATATGGTTTTGTATAAAACTCTGTGGCTGTATTTATAATTTCCATTCGAGACATACCCTTGGTGAAGCTGGGCTAAATAGAACAAATACATGAAATCCATGTTTTTGTTCTATTTAGTCTTTGTAAGCTGTAGTGACGATCTTAAATATGTATGAACTCTATAATATTATAAAGATGAACGAATTGATTTTTTGTTTGTTACAATTTAATTTAAAAAATATTGAACTGATTTTATAAGTTCTTTCACGTTTAGAAAGCAACATTATCCAGGAGTAACAGACTAATTTTTTTCCCAACTGAGTAAAAGAAATTAATGATTTGTGGTCACCCGAACGAAGTCGTGAGTAGCTGCTAGTCTAAGTAGGTGCTATATAAGTTGTCGTAACTTAAAAAAAACGATTTTTTAAGTTACGACAATGATGACATGTATATTAAAGTTGAGTCAAGTTACGACAATGACTCTAATATACATTATACATGATTACTTTTAAAGGTCCGGCCAAATTTTAAAATTAGTTCTAAATATTGAATTGCAAGTGCGTTTTAATTATTATTGTAAAATTATTACAAGATAATATAAAAATGTTCATTTAAAAATATCCCACTAAATACATGAATTACATACACCGAGTCTTGTGAATGAACTCTGTAAAGGCAGTGTGTCATTTTACATTTACCTGTAATTAAGGTAGTAACTATTATGAATCTCAAGTAATCTGTCACCCTAAGTAGGTACATTCTTCCCGATTATTTTTAATTTGGTTGAAGGTACTAAAATATTTTAATTAGAATTTTGCGTAATTTAAAGTATATCCATGCGTTTTCTTTTTTGTGCCGGATAAAAATGATATTTTTAAATTAAAAAAAAATATTACGTAAATCGAACACGTTATCGATTCTGAACAACCTCTAATTTGACCGGACCTTTAAAAGTATCCCTGTATATTTTAATAACACGAAGGATAAAAATTAAATTTCTATTAGAAGTTGGATTATTCTAATAAGAAAATCATTTTTATTCTTCGTGTTATTAATAGATCTATAAAAGTGGCGTCATTTTCATAAATAAAACAAAAATCGCATTTTTTTAGTTACGACAACATTTTTTAGTAGGACCCGTCGATAAATGTAAAAATCACGGTGTTTGTAGTACGTAAATGTAAAAATCACGGTGTTTTTAAGGTGATGTGATGAGTAATGAGTGATGAGTGATGTTTGCGGGTGATATTACCTTTTCGAAGGTGACGTGTGATGTTGCATTACATCTGCATCTATATAGCGGGCGCTCTCATGAAATCAGAAATCAGAAGTACTTTATTTAATAAAACTTTTTACAAGTTATTTTGACGAGTCACCATTTATTTAAACTACTACCGGATCGGAAACGTGGCCACACACTGAGAAGATCCGGCGGAAGAAACTCAGTGGGTTGGGCTTGTCTTTTTTCCATATCATTTTTTAAATAAGATATTACATAATGTTTAATTAGTAAGTATCTTAAATGTTACATTAATAATAAGGATTGCCGATACGAGGAGCAGTTAATCCCATGCTTTCCTGTCGTCTAGGTATTCTTTAATACATTTTTTGAATTTGACTGGTAAATCTCTAATAGCATCAGGCAGCTTATTGTAGAAGCGTATACTTTGTCCCATAAAAGAGTTGCTTATTCTGTGGAAACGAGACACATGCACAGCAAGATTGTTTTTGTTTCTCGTATTGAGGGAGTGAATATCATTATTCTTTTTAAATAAGCAAATAATTTTACGAACGGACATCAAGGATTCGAATATACATTGAGAAATTACAGTTAAAATATTGATTTCTTTGATTTTTTCTCTTAGGGAGGTCCTTGGGCTACGATTGTAAATTGCCCTTATAGCTCTTTTTTGTATTACAAATATTGTATTTATTTCAGCGGAATTACCCCAGAGAAGAATTCCATGTGACATAACACTATAAAAGTAACAAAACAAGGTGTGCAGTGTCAACATCTGCTGCTGAACTTAGTCTACCGGCCAATTTCTCGAAATGTTCCTCAATGCAATTTTTTATCTACAGTAACTCCTAAAAATGTATTAGAGTCCACATGGCGGAGCTGCTCGGGATCAGCTAGTCATTTATACTAGCGATAGCCCTCTGGCCGCAATTCGACCATAGGCTAAACAATAAAATTTCTTTTAAGTTTGAACACAGACTCTAGCCGTAATGGAAACTGTATATAATAGGTGTATAGTATAGACCCATATACACAATTTTTTTCTGCTGTAGTATGTATGTCACATGAATGTAGTATGTGTAACGTTTATTTTTATTAATTTAACTTATTTCTAATGCATATTATTTAAAAACATTAGGTGTCTGCAGTCTCAGCAATGTACTCGTAACAGTGTCTAATTTTATACTCCATCGTTTGCGCAATTGCCTAACTAGGAATACAAAGTTTTTGCTTCACGTATTAATATATAGATGGTAGAACAACTTTTGCCGGGTCAGCTTAGTATATATGTTATAAATGGGAAAGTGTGTTTGTTTGTCGTCTTTCACGGCACAAAGAGCGACGAATTGAGGTGATGTTTTTACGTGGACATAGTTGAAGGGATGGAGAGTGACATAGGCTACTTTTTGTCTCTTAAATTACGTGAGCGAAACCGCGGGCAAAAGCTAGTTATGTGTATAAATTTATTACAAACAAGCGCTCATTAATTGTGTTGCTACGTTATGCCCATGGAGTATAATAATAATTAGCGGATTATAGGTAGGATGTCCATTGAGACGGAATACGCCGTGGAGTCGCTGGTCCAGCGCTTGGTGGATGGAGCTGGACAAAGAGACCCGAGATTCAAATGCTGCCACATTATTGCGCTTCATCGGGGGAAAAAGGTAAGAATCATAACATTTTCATCTGTCTGCCATGTTACAAATTCAGCTGTGACCTCTCACACGGTAGTAATTAATCTTTTGATAAGGACAATTAGCCTTTTCGCGTCTATTACGAGGTGCCTAGGAGTTAAACAAATAATCTATTCTCGCAAATGTCCTAATTCTATGATATTTTCTACATTCAGATGCGTTCCCGTTCTCTAGAATATTTGATAACATTGGATGCTTTACCTATTTTGAACGCTGAGAGCGATGAATGTATTCTGCAAGAAGGACCGGTCGGGTTCGGCAAAATTAGAATCGCTGGACGAGAAGCCGAGAGGTGGACTGAGTTTCTATCAGCTAACGGATATTTATGTAGGTTAGTTGTATTTAGAATATTTATTTTTTATGTTTTTTTATATAAATATATTTTTTTCAAAATTCTTGTGGTTTATTCCCTAATGTGGACCTCATGATATTATGAGTCGATATTCAATTCACGGACTGGGTAAAAATCTATGACATTTTTGAGGAAATTTCTGAAGAAGCTCGGAGTCTGGTGATAGTGTGTTAACTCTGCTATATGCTAGATGAGCCCATAAAACTTTTGGTCCAATTTTTTTTGCGGGGTAAGCAAAGTGAAACGATTAGACGATTTTTCGATATACCACGGCTCACTTGTTTGTCGTTTGTTGAGATAGATGGTGATCCTCATCACCAAGCACATTGCCAATTTTTTAAATTAACTAATTTCATACATATTTCTACTGCGGACTGCGAATTCCTAAGACATTCAACTGTCCTAGGAATTCGCAGTCTTAAAAATATATAGTTGCGTACATAAGTGACAATCACGCCGCAATTCGACCAACAATTTTTGATCGAAGACGCCGAATAACTATACCAATATTTATGTTAAGTTATAATATTTATTATATTATACTTTTATTCGGTGTCTTATAATTCTAAATAATAATTCTTCAGCAAATACATTTCAGCGGCCCTCGGATAAACTCACGATATAAACCGTTGTGTTATACTCACTCTACTAAAAGAAAGTACGCTACACAGTCCTTTCTCTATCGCGCATGTAATTTTTAGAATCGTTACCTTATCAGTGCAGATCCTTTTGACTGTTCAGTTGGAATTTATAAGAGAAACATACGACAAATAATAGCAGTTCTTGCCTAATTAAGACTTTGTTTTGCCATGTTACTCAATTTTCATTATTTCATTCTTTTGTTAAATTTTGTTTAAAATTACCTATATATTAAATGCTGCTACAAACTGTTAATTATATATTATATATTAATATAAATGTGATAGTTATAAGTGGAAACTTAATTGATTTATATTTTCTTTTTCTGTTACTTAATAATGTAGTATAATATTGTAAGTTTTCCAAAAAATAAATAATAAGATGGCTTTGTAATGTTTACATTGTTAATAGAAATAAACATATCTATGTCGCACCATAAAATTCATAAAAAAATTTACGGCAGTGCTTCATAGCTCAAAATTGCAACTAAATGTTTTGATGTACGAGTATTTATGAGGCGTATAATAATAATAATAATACTTATGTATACTGTTTCATACATAATAAACACCCAGACCTAGAAATACAAACATCTATGCTCATCACACAAATGTTTGTCCCTGTCGGGAATCGAAACTAAGACTCATCGATTCGTAGTTAGGTTCGCTAACCACTCAAATAATGGGGCGGTCAACAAAAAGTTATTGTTAAATCATAGTTGCCCATTGACAAGCTTGTCAACGTAGCTATTCTTCAGGCATTTTTATTAGGGACGTAGAGTCTTTGCTGTGAAGATTAACTAATGATATTTTTTTCAATAACTATGTGGGTAGAGATAAGTTGATCGAGCGGTGGGTGGAGTTAATGGCGCGCTGTGCTCAGTCGCGCGGCGGCGGTCCGTCGCGCGTGACGTGCGCTCGCGCGCACGCGCACGCGCAGCCCTACGCCTACTGCTATCTAGAGAGAGGTGGGCTATTTTTCATCGGGCACATTTTGATTTGATTTGATGAGGATAATGTAAGGGGAGGAAGGGAGGGAAAGTTATCACTTTATGTATAGCTTAGCTCATATAATCTGTATGCTCAAATGAAGCATTTCGTTCATATAAATTATATGAAAACGATTTAAGCGGATTTTTAGTGACTTCACAAAAGGAGGGACTTCAGATTTTTTGTCGGGAGGGTATACTTTCCGTGTGGTCTCATTTTAATTTGGTGAAGATCTGATGCAGGGTTCCAGAGATATACGAATTACGAAGTCGCTTGTTACAAGTTAACGGCGTTTAAATTATGAGATACATGACCAGGTTTCAGCTGCAAAACTGTAGTTTGATGAATAGACAATCTTTGTTTCTGTGACGTAGTTCGTTAGAAGCCTCAATTTTATAACTATTAGATACAATTTTAATTTATTTTGCACGGACGTCGGTTATCTCTTGTTCTATGATATAATTTCATTTTAAGGGATATTTATGATTGACTACAGGCTGTAAATTTCTGTGCGTAAAAATTCACTCTCATAATTTTTTATCAAAACTTTAAAACAAGTAATTTTTAAAAATGTTTTATTCAAAACGGTACACTACAATTAAAGATCACACTTTTGTTTACCTATAGCTGCTTCATCCACATAGCATGACAAACTTTACAAGTCCTTTATATTTTGACAAACAAAGCTTTGGGAACGAGTTAAACCGATTTAAAACTTTCTCCAACAATCAGCTTTTCACGTCGAAGTTGAAAACAAACTAATTATAATGTAAGCGTACGTTAAGTAAACATAAACTATATACAGGCTGTTCTGAAAATAATGACTTAAAAATTAGGGCCAACACACACTGTTACTTTTAGCATTGGTGACTCTTTTTTTATATCATAAGTAGCAAACAAGCAGATGGGTCTCCTGATGGAAAGAGTCAACCATCGCCTATGACCAAATGTGTATATGGCGAGTTCTAATGCCAAATGCATAAGTTACCTTACCTACCCTTCAAACTGGAACAAGACAGTGACAAGCACTGACGCTATTGCGCCAGGAATAGGTAAGGCGGTGGTACCAGACCCGGGCGAGACAATGAAGAACTCTACTACCTAGTAGCCACGAGGGTAGTGATTCGTATAGCCAATCGGTTGCCTTTTACAACCTGCTTGGCAGAATGGCAGTTGGTCTATTCTTCAAAGGAGCCCGGGGCCAACACGGGGAAATGTAAATGTAGATGACTGGATATGTAGCCGTTTTTTTGCAAACTCGATGCCAAGTCAGCAAAAAAAATCCAGCAACTGAAAAATACATATGCGTTTTGAAGATGATTTATGCCCGGTTCCTATATCTGCAAAACGACTCGTTTTAGTGACAAATAGTAGGATTTTCTACGAGGCGTAAGCTAAAACTGTTCCTAAAAAGCACGACTCTTATGTCAAATTACCAAAGGTTCGTTGCTAACGGGTGGGAGGGCTGCCAGTTAAGGTTTTACTGTGTATTGTATGGAAATGACAGATTGGTATGTCCCTATAAAAATATAATGTCATTAATCTGTCAAAATTTCATCATCCGTCATTCGTATAGCTACCCCCGGATTTCGGCCGGTTGAACAATAATTTAAAAAATATTTAGCGTGAATTTACCACTTCAAGCTCAGAAAGTGACACGGAAATGCTTTACATAATATTAGACTGGTATGTGACGTCTAGTTCCGACGAAAAATCAACAATCAGAGTATAAAGGAAAGAGTGGAAACTACATATAAATCCAGCTGCGGTTTCAGCTTGATATAACGGCAGAAGAGCAATTATTGTCTGAAATATATCCCCATTTACGAATAACAGGAGCCAGGTAGATATTTTTCTTATTTCCTAGCTGACAAACTTTAATTATTATTCGTAGACTCTTGCAAGATAAATAAACTTTCATAGTTCTTCGTATTTGTTCAAAAAATCATGGAATAATCTCCATTGCACCAGCTGCTATTGACCCGCCGATTGCATGCGATAGGCACAGTGTTGTTGACAGAAGACTTTATTGGTGTGACAGTCCTGCGCCAGGCGGACAGTACGTGATATCAGCTTTGCAATAGCACATTTGCAATCGGACTACATAAAAATCAAAAATGATACATAACAAGGACGTTGCCAAATAGCCCGCTTTCCTCGAGTACTAGTTGCAATTGATGGAACACACGTTAGAATATAATCTCCTATAATTTGTGCAAATTTGAATAAATATACGTCATGTTAGTCACCTACTTCGCCTACGAATTACTTTAATTCACAAGCCAGCCAATCTTTGTCATTGTAAAGCAAACAAGCAGATATCTCACCCGAGGAAAAGATAAACTATTGCCTATAGTCACCAAAGTTCTTACTGATGCTGATGCACTGCTATCCGTTTGGAGGAATGGCAATGCCACATGTATAAATTTACCAGCTACCTTACCCTCCGAACCGAGAAACGAAAATGAGAAGCATTGGCGCTATTGCGGTAGAAATAGGTAAAACGGTGGTGCCATATACCCTGGTGAGGAGTTGCGGAACTCTACCACCATAGTCATGACCTGAAAATCAATCTTTTTCGAGTCTTTTACGAACTGCATGACAGATGGTCTATTGTTCAAAGGTGGTATTGAACAATATGGGAAATATAAATAATAATAATTTCAGGCTAACTATAATCACTAACATGGTAGAGTTCTACAACATCCGCACTTACCTAATCCTGTCGTAATAGTGTCGATGCTTGTCACTCTCTTGTTTCAGTTTGGAAGGTAAGGTAGCTAGTAATCTTACGGAAATGAACCATAAATTTGACTTCAACCCTTGCCATATGGATAGCAAAGCACCATTAACATACCTATCTGGGTAACAATAATATAGGTACCTGGTATCTATAGGCAATGGTTATCTCAAAGATATGGATCTTAGCAATTTAAAAATTAAACTGACTTCAAATATGTGTCAACTGTACCCATATCACAAAAAACCTTACCTATTCCTGCCGCAATAGCGTCAGTGCTTGTCGCTGTCGTGTTCCGGTTTGGAGGGTAAGGTAGTCGGTAAACTTATGCATGTGGCATTAGACCTCGCCACAAGATAGCAACGCACCATTAACATCTTTGGTGTCTATAGGTGATGGTTGACTCTTTCCATCAGGAGACCCATCTGCTTGTTTGCTATCTTATGATATAAAAAAAAAATATTCCCTAAGTTGAATTATACCTGATGTAAATCTTTTATAACTTGATTCCCGAGAAATTCGTGGACAAATATACATACATTTACGAAATTTATTATACGTGATTGGACAAATCGTTGAAAATGTTTAATAACATTGTATTTTTTATCATTAATTCTTTATTTTACAGCTTGCAACAATGAAGCTGGATACGCATACGGTCCGTACAAGAATGCAGGAAGGCAGACAAAGAAAACAGATTTTTAATGTTTCTTGTATAGGAACCCCTTTGGATTCTAACTTTTTTACCTTATTGTTTGTCGTGTTAGCGACCACAACGGCAGACGTTCTGTGAATATTTCAGGGGCTCATTTATTTCTATTTTAGATACAGCCTTGAGACAAAAAGTGGGGATATTTATAGGATTTTGTTTATCACCTTATTATGAATAAAACCAAAGTGCTTAAATTTGAAGTTTTATTTTATAACTTATACTAAGTTTAACATGCGAAGAAACTATAATTAGGCCTTAATAACTAGCAAGGAAACAAAAAATTGGAAAAAAGAAGCACAACTAAAAAGCAGCTTAGATCTCCAACACAAACTCTTCCACGGCATAAGCATTATTTTTCAACTATTATAATTTCTTCGCTTTAAGCTTAGTCATGGTGATTTCGCTATTTCAGTTTTAAGTAATTCTATTCCAAAATTGCCGTATTTGCTCGGTGGCTATATTTAGCTATTGCAAAGTTTTGTTCCTGGCGTCCATCATTCATTTTGTAGTTCTCTCCTGTGTTATTAAAGGAGACATAGTTATTTTAAAATTAATTTAAACTAGATAGAAATTTTAAATGTAGATAGCATCTTTTCTAGTTTGTAAGTTTTGGCTCATACTGCCACACAGTCATGCATTTGACGTTTCCCCGTGTTGGTCCGAGCTCCCTAGAAAAATAGGCCAACTGCCGTTCTGCCAGGCAGGTCTTAAAAGCGGACCGATTGGCTGTTCGAGTCACTACCATAGTGGCTACTAGGCCTTACATATTGCGCATACAATAGTGTGAGTGCTTGTCAATGACCTGTTCCAGTTTGAAAGGTAAGGTAGCCCGTAAGCTTGTGCGTGTGGCTTAGACCTCGCCACAAGATAGCAAGGCACCACTAACATATGTGGTATCTATAGGCGATGGTTGACTCTTTTGATCTAGAGACTCGTTTACTTGTTTGCTATCGTATAATTAAAAAAAAGTGAATTAGTTAACATAAATATTGACTACAAGAATTTAAAAATATACACACAATAAAATAAAGTATACCTTCAGCCGAAGCCACTTACTGTATAGACTATAGAACATACCCAATATTCATAATGTATAAGAACTGATAAAATCAGATCTAAATAGTTGAGTAATGAATAAATAAAAAATGATTTGAATAATTTTTCCGAGATTAGAGTTCTACAACGTCTCACCTAGGTTTTGTGCCGTCGTTTCACCGATTCCTGCTGCATTAACGTTGTGCTTGTAACGTATGTTCCAGTTTGAAAGGTAAGGTAGCTAATAGCTAATAAGTATGAATTCAGCACATCTACCTGCCACATGGATTGTAATGCAATTGTTACTTTCTTGGTGGTGGCTATCTCTGAGCCATCTGAGATTAGCCAAAGAGATATCTGCCATTCTACAATGTAAACAAAGTAATTCTTGTAATATATATTATACCTTTAAGTTATAGTGAATTTTGCTGGGACATTTTCTGGTTTTGTTTTTCTTAAATTGTTCCATTTTGGTTTTAAAAATTGTGCTTCTTGTAAAAATGTGTCTATAACATTAGTAGGTCGCATCAATTTTATAATTAATAAATTATTTTGAAAAAAACAGTTTGAACTTTGATGACGGCTAATGTCAGTATTGTGAACCATTTCACGCCTATGACACTTTCTTTGATATTGAATGATAAAATTTTTCCATTGATTATTTGTATACATCATTTATATTTCGCATTAAATGCATACACGGCTATCCACTGTATCTAGCTCTATACTATACATCAATTAGTTTATATATAGGGCTTAATTTTTTCGAGACTATTTTAAAATTTTCTGAATAATGGAACGCAGTGAGGGCCATCCACAGATAACACACTATATTCGAGAGGGCCATCGGTAAGCAGTCAAGCTACGGATGCTTGTCGTAAATACATAGTCCAAAAAACTTGTGGGACAGCATGACAGACCGTTTTATTACTAAGCTAGTTACGAATTGTTACTGTTACGAATGACAGTTTGTAGATTATAGGGACCCGGCATTAAAAAGCTAAACTAATTGTTACTGTAGGTACATAAAGTGCATTATTTATTATATTTGCTTAATAATACATTTCGTACATACATAGATGACCGTCGTAGTGACTTATGCTGGTTCCTATAATCTATGAACTGTCAGTCGTAACAGTAACCATTCGTAACTAGCTTGAAATAAAACGGTCTGTCACGCTGTTCCACAAGTTTTTGGGTCTATGTATCTACGACAAGCATCCGTAGCTTGACTGCTTACCGATGGCCCTCTCGAATATAGTGTATTATCTGTGGGTGGCCCTCACTGCGTTCCATTATTCAGAAAGTTTTAAAATAGTACCGAAAAAATTAAGCCCTATTTATAAACTAATTGATGTACAGTATAGAGCTAAATACAATTGATAGCCGTGTATGCATTTGATGCAGAATATAAATTATGTATATAAATAATCAATGGAAACATTTTATCATTCAATATCAAAGAAATGTCATAAGCGTGAAATGGTTCACAATACTGACGTTAGCCGTCATCAAAGTTCAAACTGATTTTTTTTCAAAATAATTTATTAATTTAATAAAATGGATGCGAACTACCAATATTATAGACTCATTTATACAAGAAGCACAATTTTTAAAATCAAAATGGAACAATTTAAGAAAAACAACCCAGAAAATGTCCCAGCAAAATTCACTATAACTTAAAGGTATAATATATATTACAAGAATTACTTTGTTCACATTGTAGAATGGCAGATATCTCTTTGGCTAATCTCAGATGGCTCAGAGATAGCTACCACCAAGAAAGTAACAATTGCATTACAATCCATGTGGCAGGTAGACATGCAACAAGTATACTTTATTAGCTATTAGCTATCTTACCCTTGAAATTGGAATATGAGAGTTACAAGCACAACGTTACTGCAACAAGAGTTGTCGCGGCGGCACAAAACCTACGTGAAACGTAGAACTCTGACCTCGGACATATAATTCAAATTATTTTTTATTTATTCATTACTCAACTATTTAGATCTGATTTTATCATTTCTTATACGTTATGAATATTGGGTATGCTCTAGAGTCTATACAATACATGGCTTCGGCTGAAGTTATAATTTATGTTATTTTGTGTATATTTTTAAACTAGCCGTTGTCCGCGACTTCGTTCGCGCGGACTTCGTTTACTCCGCACAGCTCCTCCTCAGTAGGTGATAGCGTGATAATATATAGCGTATGTATATTGACCCGACCTGTTAGAAATATTCATGCAAAATTTAAAGTAAATCCATGCAGTACTTTTTGAGTTTACCCCGTACATACATTGATTTTCCTACGATTTTATTATATGTATACATAGATAGATTCTTGTAGACAATATCTATGTTAACTAATTCACATTTTTTTATATTATAAGATAGAAAACAAGCAGACGGTTCTCCAGATGGAAAGAGTCAACCATCGCCTATAGACACGACATATGTTAGTGGTGCGTTGCTATCTTGTGGCGAGGTCTAAGTCACATGCACAAGCTTACAGGCTACCTTACCCTTCAAATCGGAACACGTCAGTGACAAGCACTCACGCTATTGTAAGCCCCGTTTTCACTTTGATTAGTGAGAGTGTAAGTGTTTAATGCAGGTGTTTAGTATTAAGCCAAAAATACGTGAAGATAGCCGAGGATCAGTGCGAGTGATTCTTAATCAGCGTAGTAAAAGTGAATAGATACTGATTACTTATCACTCGCACTGATCAACAGCTGTCTTCACGTATTTTTATCTTAATACTAAGCACTTGCATTAAACACTCACACTCGTACTAATCAAAGTGGAAACGGGGCTGTATACGCAGTAGGTAAGGTCTCGTAGCCACTGCGGTAGTGACTCGAACAGCCAATCGGTCCGCCTTTTACGCCTATTTTGCACGGGAGCTCGGACCAACGCGGGGAAAAAAATCACATGCATGACTGCGGCAGTATGAGCCAAAACTTACAAACTAGAAAGATGCTATCTACATTTAAAATTTCTGTCCAGTTTAAATTAATTTTAAAATAATTATGTTTCATTTAATAACACAGGAAAGAACCACAAAATAAAGGATGGGCGCCAGGAACAAAACTTTGCAATAGTAAAATATTATTATCAAGCAAATACGGCAAAATCGAATTTAGAAATAGAATTACTTAAAACTGAAATAGCACAATCGCTTAAAGTGAAGCAAAATAATAATTATAATCGTTGAAAAATAATCCTTATGCAGTGGAAGAGTTTGTTTTGAAGATATAACTGCTTTTTAGTTGTGCTTCTTTTTTCCAATTTATTGTTTCCTTGCTAGTTATTAAGGCCTACTTATAGGCGTTTCATCGCATGTTAAATTTAGTTTAGATTATAAAATAAAACTTCAAATTTAAACACTTTGGTTTTATTCACAAAGAGGTGATAAACAAAATCCTATAAATATCCCCACTGTCTGTCTGTCTTAGGGCTGTATCTTTGAAATAGAAATAAATAAGCCCCTTAAAGTTTTACAGAACGTATGGCATTGAGGTCGCTAACACAACAAATAATAAGGTAAAAAAGTTAGAATCCAAAGGGGTCCGTATACAAGTAACATTAAAAAATCTGTTTTCTTCGTCTGCCTTCCTGCATTCTTGTACGGACCGTGTGCGTGTCCAACTTCATTGATATAAGCTGAACAATAAAGAATTAATGATAAAAGACACAATTTTATTAAACATTTCCAGCCATTTGTCCAAGCATGTATACTAAATTTCGTAAAAGTATGTATATATGTCCACGAATTTCTCGGGAACTAATCGCCTGTAGATACCTATTATAATATTGTTACCCAGATAGGTATGTTAATGGTGCTTTGCTATCCATATGGCAAGTGTTTACGCCAAATGTATGGTTCATTTTCCATAAGTTAACCAGCATCAAGCATCGACACGATTATGGCAGGATTAGGTAGGTAAGTGCGGATGTTTTTTTTAATATCATAAGATAGCAAACAAGCAGCTGGGTCTCCTGATGGAGTCAACCATCGCCTATAGACATCAAAGATGTTAAAGGTGCGTTGCTATCTTGTGGCGAGGTCTAATGCCACATGCATAAGCTCACCGGCTACCTTACCCTCCAAACCGGAACACGACAGTGACTAACACTGACGCTATTGCGACAGGACCAGGTAAGGCGGTGGTACCAGACCCGGGCAAGACAATACAGAACTCTACCACCTAATAGCCACGATGATAGTGACTCGCATAGCCAATCGGTCGCCTTTTACGACCTGCCTGGTAGAACGGCAGTTGGTCTATTTTTCAGAGGAGCCCGGAAGCAACACGGGGAAGAATGTTGTAGAACTCTACCATCTAGTTAGTAGATAATTATAAATAAATAATAAAAAATATTATTATTAATATTCGCCATATTGTTCCGAGCCACCTTTGAACAATAGGCCATCTGTCATGCAGTTCGTAAAAGACTAAAAAACGATTATATACAGCTCACTAACATCAGATGGTAAAGTTCCGCAACTCCTCACCAGGGTCTATAGCACCACCGCTTTACCTATTTCTGCCACAATAGCGCCAATGCTTCTCAGTGTCGTGTCTCGGTTCGGGTGGTAAGGTAGCTGGTAAATTCATACATGTAGCATTGCCATTCCGCCAAATGGATAGCAGTGCATTATTTACAGCTTAGGTGACTGTAGGCAATAGTTTATCTTTCCCTCAGGAGACACATCTGCTTGTTGTAGTTTTATACAATGATAAAGGTAGGCTGGGTTGTGAATTAAGTAATTTGTAGGTGAGGTAGGTGATCAACATAACGTATATATTGTTACGTACTCGGGTTCGCAATTGTAAAAAAACACCACTTATATTAAATCCGTGTATTTACACAGCACAACACAACGTAATACGAAAATACGCTTTACACAATTGTCACTTGCTGTACTATCACTGAACTTATAACACTACACAATAGAACACTTCTCACTTCGCACTGTTCACTTGATATATCGTTCTCGATCGCTTTATAAAAACTGACTCGTGTTTGTCAACATCTCTGTATTTATAGGTAGGGGAAAGCCCTAGCTGGATCCAGAAAAGTCTAAATGTATCGGGAAACAATGAATCACTTCTTATCGTAAACATGTTATGAGTCATAAATCCTAGTACACGCTACTTTCAACCTTATGCCATATCCCACAAAGTCCATTATGGCATAGCCCGGTCAACTATTTGTTTGTCAACAGGAGTTTTCTAGATAAATAGCGCGCGCGCGCTCCAATTCTACACGCTTCTAGATTATTCGTAACAATATTTTATTCAAATTTTTCACAACTTATAGCAGAGGAATTGATGAAAGATACGTTAGAATATATCTAACGTGTGTTCCATCAATTGCAACCAGTACTCGAGGAAAGCGGGCTATTTATGTATCATATATTTATGAATCATCCTTGTTATGTATCATTTTTAATTTTTATGAAGTCTGAATACAAATGTGCTATTGCAAAGCTGATGTCACGTACTATTCGCCTGGCGCAGGACTGCCACACCAATAAAGTCTGCTGACAACAACATTGTGCCTATCACATGCAATCGGAGGGTCAGTAGCAGGTGGTACAATGGAGATTATTCCATGATATTTTGAACAAATACGAAGAATTATGAAAGTTTATCTAATATATCTTGAAAGAGTCCACGAATGACAATTAAAGTTTGTCTGCTAGGAATCAAGAAAAATATCTATCTGGCTTCTGTAATTCGTAAATGGGGATATATTTCAGTCAATAATTGCTTCATAGCCGGTTTATCAAGCTGAAAATGCAGCTGAAATTATATGTAATTTCTACTCTTTCCTTTATACTCTGTTGATTTTTCGTCAGAACTAGACTCCAAATACCAGGCTGGTAACATGTTAACTATTTCCGTGCCACTTTCTGAGCTTGAAGTGGTAAATTCACGCAAAATATTTTTGAAATTATTGTTCAACCGGCCGAAATCCGGGGGTAGCTATACGAATGACGGATGATGAAATTTTGACAGATTAATGACATTATATTTTTTAAAGGAACACACCAATCTGTCATTTCCATACAATAAACAGTAAAACCTTAACTGGCAGCCCTCCCATTCGTTAGTAACGAACCTTTGGTAATTTGCCATAAGAGTCGTACTTTATGGGAACAGTTTTAGCTTACGCTACGTAAAAAATCTTACTATTTGTCACTAAAACGAGTCGTTTTGCAGATATAGGAACCGGGCAATCTGACGTTAAAAGGTAGAGCAGTGTTGTATCAGACTTTAAGGAATCTACGAGAACGTATGGAATCTATTGCATATCTTACATCAAATAACAAAAATATCGTCTAACCTTCGCAGAATATTAATCATTCTGCTAATATTTTAAAAACGAAAGTTTAACTAACTATGGATATGTACTTAACCATGGGAGAAAGTTTGAAATCCATTCAGTCAGATAAAAACAGGGATCTATTGTAGTCTAAAATACTATATCTAGGTTACTTATTAAATAGGAAAAATACGTTGTTCTAATTCAGGTATAATTATCACAATGCGTCAATTATCAGTTAAATTGCGTAATTTAGATTCAGGTATAAGCTACAAAAAGTTGTTAAAACGTACTAGGCATGGAAATTATTGTTAAATTAGGTTAACTGGTATGTTGTTAAAATTAATTAATATTTAACAGTTATTTATTTATGTTATATTATATCAGTAGTAGCCTATATATTATAATAAGTATTAGAAGCAGCAAAAATTAAAAGCCGTCGAATTAGCGACCAAAAAAAAGGTCACCTGGAGTAGTTTTATAATTTTTAACAGTTATTATTATCATAAATCAAGGTAGCTCAAATATTTTTAATAACATTATTATCCTATATGAAGTTGCATAAAATTTTAACAGTATTTGCTAATATAAATAACAGTTGTTAATTGTTAAAAAAAATTATACGAAATTTAATATATTAACTGTTAAATGATCCATGCCTAAAACGTACAGTATAGATTGATGCAGCCGCAAGATCCGGAGCTAAACATAGGTTACTTTTATTCAGAGACTGAAATAAGGGATGAAAACGGTATAAAAATTCTTATATTGATGACCTGCTTGCATAGTCTATTCGCGGGTGAAGCTGTGCGGGTCAGATAATATTTTATAATTAAAATTTCAAGACCTTACATGGTTGATCCCCGTGACAGTTTCTTATTAGGTGGTAGAGTTCTGCATAGTCTCGCTCGGGTCTGGTATCAACGCCGTACCCATTCCTGCCGCAATAACGTCAATCTTCACTGTCGTGTTCCGGTTTGGAGGGTAAGGTAGCTGGTAAACTTCCGCTTGTTTGCTATCTTATGATAAAAAAATCAGTGTCCCAGCAAAGTACGGTGGAGCGGCGGCTGGCGATCGTGGAGGGTTCGACGTGGGTGATGGTCCGCGCGGGGGTGGGTGGCGGGCGCGAGGCGGAGGCCAAGCTGGCGCTGGGCGCGCGCGTCGCCGGCTGCAGCCCGCGCGCCGCCATCCACCGCCACCCACTCACGCACCCCCGAGCTCTGCTGCACTACACACGCGCGCAGACCGTAACTACACATCACTATCTACTACTTCTATATTGTGTACTCCTTTACCTACCCTCTACATTTATGTTGTATAGCACTTTACCTACTCTGTACTTCATTTATGTTATATGCCCCTTTACTTTTTACCGGTGGTAGAGATGCGCTGTGCTGCGCTCTTACTGCATGGTACCACTATCTTGATTGTTTCTGTCGTGAAACAACTTTGCTGTGTCTCGGAGAGAAGGGCAAAACGGGCAGTGTAATTACTGGCACCGAGACTTAACATATGTCTCAAGATAGACAACACATAAATGAGTTACCTAGGCTACTTCCAGGTGAACTAATTTATGTTCATTGTAAACACAGGTAAACTAATTTATGTTCAAACATATTTATGATCATTCATTCACTTACCATCAAGTGGCAGTTTGTCTATTCAATTAGTATAAAAAATCTTTTCACTATATTTATGTTATATGCCCCATTACTTTACTTTATTTCCACTATATTTATGTTATATGCCCCTTTACTATACATTTTTTCTACTATATTAAGGTTGTATGCCCTTTTACTTTACCAATTTTCTACTATATAAATTATATGTCTCTTTACTTTACTTACTTTCTACTATATTTATGTTATATGCCCCTTTACTTTACGTTCTTTCTACTATATTAATGTTCTATGCCCTTTTACTTTACCCACTTTGTACTATATAAAATATATGCCCCTTTTTTTTACTTTCTTTCTATTATATTTACGTTATATTCTCCTTTACTTTACTTCCTTTCTACTATATTTATGTTATATGCCCCTTTACTTTAACCTGCTCTCTACTACATTTATGTCTCTTTTCAAAAATAAACTTCCTGTAGGTGGGATCTATTCGTAGAGTTCCATATCCAAACGGTGACAAACAGAACCTTATTAATTTGTCTCCATGTCTGTCTATCTGTCACAGGGCAAATCTCTTGATATGAACGAAAATACAAAACTCTAGGTGTCTACCACACCTGAATTTTTTACAGAATGCGTGTAACTGTTGCTAATATACAAAACGTAATAAAACAGAAAAAAATGTTCCCAAAGGTACTTCATGTAGTTAAATTTAGTTAATGGCACTCGGTGGTATGGAACCCTACGTATGCGGATTCGATGCGCACTTGCCCGGTTTTTAAAAAAAATGTTAAAAAATTAAGTGATTCCCACTTTACTTTGATCGGTTGTTTGTGACGTAATAATGTCAAAATAATTCCAAGGTAGTTTATGTTCAATTGTTTTTACATACGACATGTAACAAAAACTCTGTCTGATTGTCAGATTGGTAGTTTAATACGATTATAAGAGGTGATTTTTTAGGCGTTTGGTTTTTAATTTATAAAAAACACACAGGAAAATACACATATATTTTTTACTAGCTGTTGCCCACGACTTCGTCCACGCGGGCTTAGTTTACTCCGTACTGCTCCTCCCCTGTAGGTGATAGCGTGATAATATGTAGCCTATATGTTGATCCGACCTGTCAGTAATATTCATGCAAAATTTGAAGTAAATCCATGCAGTACTTTTTGAGTTTACCTCCCGGACAGACAAACAGACAAACAGACAAACAGACAAACAGACAAACAGACAAACAGACAAACAGACAAACAGACAAACAGACAAACAGACAAACAGACAAACAGACAAACAGACAAACAGACAAACAGACAAACAGACAAACAGACAAACAGACAAACAGACAAACAGACAAACAGACAAACAGACAAACAGACAAACAGACAAACAGACAAACAGACAAACAGACAAACAGACAAACAGACAAACAGACAAACAGACAAACAGACAAACAGACAAACATACAAACAGACAAACAGACAAACAGACAAACAGACAAACAGACAAACAGACAAACAGACAAACAGACAGACAGACAGACAGACAGACAGACAGACAGACAGACAAACAGACAAACAGGCAAACAGGCAAACAGACAAACAAACAGACAAACAGACAAACAGACGGACAGACAAACAGACAAACAGACAGACAGGCAGACAGACAGACAGACAGACAGACAGACAGACAGACAGACAAACAGACAAACAGACAAACAGACAGACAGACAGACAGACAGACAGACAGACAAACAGACAAACAGACAAACAGACAAACAGACAAACAGACAAAAAGACAAACAAAGGTAGAGTTTGACTTTCCTACGATTTTATTTTATGTATAGATAGATATAGATTAGGGAATTAAAATGAATTCTTGTCATTTCCTTTTTAAAGATTATTAAATACATGTAAATATTGGCCATGATTACGTTTTAGGTGACCCCTAAGTGAAGTCCAATTTTAAGTTCCTTTCTCTTGAACTCACCGATAACACGTGTAGCATTGTCTTCTAGTGCTTGAATCAATGCTGGTTTATGTGCATAAACAAGACATTTTACGTACCCATGGCACATTTCGCGCATCACTGGTTTATATCACTTGTTATATAACGCGAGCACGATTTAAATTCACACGGGCCAAGCTACTACTTAAACTTATAATTCGCAGAATTTTATTGTGCCAAAGAGACAAAGCAACAATATTTGAGCGAGACCGCTATTTCACTGTACTAATCACTCATAAATTATTGTATCGTATCGTATAAATAACTCAAGTCGTTAGTCGTCGTCGCACTGTGACAATAATCGTCACTAATAAAATATAACGGTCGTGATTTATCACCCGTGATATGACAGTGACAAAAAACAAATAACTTCACGACGTGATATTGAAATAAAAGTAGCTATAACTTCCATCTCTGCGTACCCCCACAAAAATAATCCAACGGCTTCAAATCTTATGACCTAAGCGGCCAATTAATTAGTTCAAAACGAGATATGAAATTCAAATTCATTGCACAATAAGTCCATTGTTTCGTGTGGTACTGTCTTGTTAAAATTTTTAGATTTGACTCCTGTATTTGACACTGAAAAGTTGAAAATCATTGCACGATAACGATGATGATTGAAAGTTACGTTGTTCTCATCTTCATTTTTAAAGCAGTTCGGACCAACAATTCCTCCGGACTATATGGATCACCTAAAACGTAGTCATGGCCAGCATTTATATGAAATAATCTTTGAAAAATAAATGGCAATGATTGATTTTTAATCTTCAATTTTTTTTATATTTTTTACAATTTTCCTGAGTTTTGTTATAAATTAAAAAACAAACTATTAATAAATTACCCACTATTATATGCGAAATAATTTAATGGATATTAATAGAAGATTTTTTTTCCAATCAGAGTCATCAATCTTAACAATATCAGTAAAAAATATTTATCTATACATATAATAAAATCGTAGGAAAGTCAAAACTATACATTGAATATTTTTTTTTTAAAATACTTGGGGCGTCATCTACAATCGATATCGAAGCCAAAAATATAGTTTTTAGATTTTTTGTCTGTTTGTCTGTTTATCTGTATGTATGTCCGGGGTAAACTCAAAAAGCACTGCATGGATTTACTTCAAATTTTGCATGAATATTACTAACAGGTCGGGTCAACATATAGGCTACATATTATCACGCTATCACCTACGGGGTCCTCCTCCGCTGTGCGGAGTAAACGAAGTTGCGGGCAACAGCTAGTAGGAACTAAAACGATTTATTTATCAGAAAAAAATATCTATACATATAATAAAATCGTAGGAAAGTCAAAACTGTACATTGAATATTTTTTTAAAAGAATACTTGGGGCGTGATCTAGAATGGATACCGAAGCCAAAAATATAGTTTTTAGAATTTTTGTCTGTTTGCCTGTTTGTCTGTTTGTTTGCTTGTCTGTTTGTCTGTATGTATGTCCGGGGTAAACTCAAAAAGTACTGCATGGATTTACTTCAAATTTTGCATGAATATTATTAACAGGTCGGGTCAACATATAGGCTACATATTTTCACGCTAGTAGTAAATAAATGTTGCATTTTCAAAGTAGCCGCTAGCGTTACTCGACACGTGTAGATAATGCCACCACTCACCAAACATTGCACAATAATCAATTTCCCAGGAAAGATGCCTACGAGACTTATGAATAAGCTTCGGTGTGATAAAAATTTATTGTGTAATTGTTTTAAGTAAATCACTAAGCGTGGCTTGTGCTCCAATACACAGGTCAAAGGCAATATGTATTAATGGTAGAGTTATTGAAGCGATTGTCCTTAAATGTCACTACCCTACAAAAACGGAGAACCGTGTTTCGTAGTCCTCTTAACATAATTACAATTATTTCTACCAAGATGCCATAATAAATAAAATAAATATAGATTAATTAGATTTATTTCTGATTTCTGATCATAATGATTTAAAAATGAAAGTGTCCTAATTTCCAAGGTGCAGCCACATTTCTGAGGTGTCAATATTTCGCACTTGTAACAAATCGATTAATTTGATTTAGTAATTTTTATACATATCGATTCTTAAACAAGAGTGAAAGAGTTGGTATTTTTCAGGATCCTGTTCTTTATTCAAAACATTCTTGCGAGATGATTAGTGACATTATCTACACGTATCGAGTAACATTATCGGTAATGATTAACGCGTTATTTTTGAGCGGTTACATTAAAAAATGCAACATTTATTTATTACTAGCTGTGCCCGCGACTTCGTTCGCCTGGAAAAAATTCTAAAATAAAAACTCGCATAGTTCCCGTTCCCGTGGGATTTCCGGGATAAGGACTATTCTATGTCCTTTCTTGGGTCTCAAACTATATTTGTACCAAATTTCATCCAAATCGGTTCAGTGGTTTGGCCGTGAAAGCGTAACAGACAGACAGACAGACAGACAGACAGAGTTACTTTCGCATTTATAATATTAGTATGGAAGTATGGATAAGTTTTTGCAGATAAGTCTAACGTTTTAGTTGATTTAAGTAATTTAACGACCTAATAACTTCAGTAATGGCTGGAGTAAACTGAATAATTCATGTGCTTTCTATAACAATATTACCGAGAAACAGTTTGGCCGAATAAAACACTTGAATTACTTTTACATGCCCAGTATAATTTTTGGGCAGAGTAACGCCGAATTATAATGAATGGGAAACATTTTATCCCCGCTTATTCATATTTCCTAATTTATATTTGTCCATTGTTGTTAATAATGACGTTATTATCTCACAATAACAGCTGCATAAATCACACAAATGCGCTACACCGGGCCGGCTAGTGCTTGTCGTTAAGCGCAGTTGCTAACACATATTATGACATCAATAATGTGATAAGCGCGATATAGGTATTTGGTGTATTTGTTACAGGGTTATTACGCTGTAGCGGCCGGGCCCCCGCTGTCGCTGGTGTGCGCGGAACGCTCCTCTATATTCCAGCTGTGGCACCCAGTCGCCGACGCCATGCTGGACGCGCACAGCTCAGACCTGTCTACTGTGGCTAGGATAGCTGGAGCTCTGAATGCGCTCATTGATAGGCTGAGAGAAGGCTTTTATCAGGTCAGTCTCAGTATATTAACATTTTTGATTAATCAGTCTTTCAATTAGTTAGCTCTTAAGAGAGTCTTTGTCTAAGCGTGTCGCATTACAGACTTCCAGAACAGCAAATATACCGGTGTTTTTGTACAAAGAGATATTAGGGAATTCACGTAATCAAGCAGCAATCGAGTCGACGCGTTTACATTTTCTTACATATTATGTCGCGTCGTGGCACGTCTCGACGTTCTATCGTGTTTCTGTATGTGAGAACCCTAAGCGCATTGACTCAATTACGTGAATTGGGGTGCTGTGCCCATAAACTTAAGACGTAATTCGTTACTGATTTATGGTTGAAGTGTTTTTATATCATTCAAGGTAGGGGGGGAGGGGGAGGTGGGAGTTCTTGCACCCTAGGATTATTGCAAACAAATAAGGATTAAAATCTATTTTGACTGAACCACAAAGCCCCTCCCTGACCCAAAGGCTGGATCCGCCCTTGATATCATTAGACACTCGTAGCAAACAAGTAGATGACTTTCATAATAGAAAGATAACCCAGTGTCTATAATTAACATTTTTGATACCTAAAGACATCAAAGATGTTATTAGTGCGTTGAAATCAGAAATCAGAAGAACTTTATTCAATAAAACTTTTTACAAGTTATTTTGACACGTCAACATTCTTCAAAACTACCACCGGATCGGAACGCAGCCACGGTTGCCATCCGTGTGGCGGAATCGCAGTGTCAGCACTGACGCTGTTGGAGTAGAAATAGGCGAGCTGGTGATACCATATATCTGGACGAGACGTAGTGGAACTCTGTCACTAGTATTCACAACAGTATTGGCACGTACAGCTAATCGTTATGCAGCTACCTTTTACAAAATGCCTGGTAGAATGGAAGATGGTCTATTTTCAAAAAAGAGCCAGTCCAACACGGAGATAAAGAAAAATTAAGAAAATGGAAGTTACATTTTGCCATCATTCATTTTATATTATGATATTGATCGTGGTTTCCTAGGGATCTTGTCAGCTGGTCAGCCGCTATGGCGCGTGGTGCTCGCTGTGGCGGCGACTGGAGCTGCGGCCCGCCGGCGCGGTGACCACAGCGCACGCCAGCCGCCTGCTGCTGCTCGTGCTGGATGAGTTGGTACTCTACACTATACACGCCGCTCCTGCTGCTCCTCGTGCTGGATGAGTTAATACTCTACACTATAGACGCCGCCCCCTGCTGCTGCTCGTACTAGATGAGTTGGTACTCTACACTATACACGCCGTCCCCTGCTGCTGCTCGTACTGGATGAGTTGGTACTCTACACTATACACGCCGCTCCTGCTGCTCCTCGTGCTGGATGAGTTGGTACTCTACACTATAGACGCCGCCCCCTGCTGCTGCTCGTACTGGATGAGTTGGTACTCTACACTATACACGCCGTCCCCTGCTGCTGCTCGTACTGGATGAGTTGGTACTCTACACTATACACGCCGCCCCCTGCTGCTGCTCGTGCTGGATGAGTTGGTACTCTACACTTTAGACGCCGCCCCCTGCTGCTGCTCGTGCTGGATGAGTTGGTACTCTACACTATAGACGCCGCCCCCTGCTGCTGCTCGTACTGGATGAGTTGGTACTCTACACTATACACGCCGCTCCTGCTGCTCCTCGTGCTGGATGAGTTAATACTCTACACTATAGACGCCGCCCCCTGCTGCTGCTCGTACTAGATGAGTTGGTACTCTACACTATACACGCCGTCCCCTGCTGCTGCTCGTACTGGATGAGTTGGTACTCTACACTATACACGCCGCTCCTGCTGCTCCTCGTGCTGGATGAGTTGGTACTCTACACTATAGACGCCGCCCCCTGCTGCTGCTCGTACTGGATGAGTTGGTACTCTACACTATACACGCCGTCCCCTGCTGCTGCTCGTACTGGATGAGTTGGTACTCTACACTATACACGCCGCCCCCTGCTGCTGCTCGTGCTGGATGAGTTGGTACTCTACACTTTAGACGCCGCCCCCTGCTGCTGCTCGTGCTGGATGAGTTGGTACTCTACACTATAGACGCCGCCCCCTGCTGCTGCTCGTACTGGATGAGTTGGTACTCTACACTATACACGCCGCTGCTGCTCGTGCTGGATGAGTTGGTACTCTACACTATACACGCCGCCCCCTGCTGCTGCTCGTGCTGGATGAGTTGGTACTCTACACTATACACGCCGCCCCCTGCTGCTGCTCGTACTGGATGAGTTTGTATTCTACACTATACACGCCGCCCCCTGATTAACTGACTTTATTAATCATAGGAGTTATAACTGCAAAGTGCAACCAATGAAGTAGTTACTTACAATTAAAAGTAAGAAAAATTACACTTAAATTAAGACATTTGTGTACATGGTACCCAAAGAATTCGTCTAGGGTTCCGAAATTTTTTTTTTTTACATTTACCAGAACTGGTAAAGTCTAGTTCTGGTAAAAGTAAGTATTGTTTCACGCTCGTTTGACGTCGAGTTTCGGGATAACCTGTATATGTACTTATATATCATCAGGTTTGTTTGTTTCCATCTAATGCCAATTGCCATGTATCTAATTATGTGTACATCTTATGCACTTTTAAACTCAAAACTTAAAAACGCGTAATTCAAATAAACCTTACACGCATTTTGGACGAGTCGACATTTTTAAATTACTACTGGATCGGAACGCGGTTACACGCTGACAAGATCTGGCGGAAGAAACTCAGAGTCCTTGTCTTTTTTTTCTACTGTTTCATATTAATTGCAATATTACAATTACGAAATACAAATTACGAAAAATAAATATAAGAGATTAGTATGAGGAGTAATTAAACCCAGGCTTTTTTGTCTTCTAAATAATCTGAGATTTTAAAATGCCTTCTTTACACATTTTTTTAATTTATTTATAAGTAGTATTCTAGTAGTTTAGGGAAGTTTATTGCAAAAGTAATCTAAATGACGTTGAGTACATATTTGTGTCAGCCTGGTGTCGGTGTGCGAGGGTGGGTGTGAGGCGGGGTACACGTACAGCGTGGGGCGCGGGGCGCTGGCGCGGCGGGGCCCGGGCGCCGCCTGGCGGGGGGACGCCGCCGCGCTCACCGCCTGCCTGCTGCAGCTGCACGTGTGTGCGCGGCCAGGTGTGTGTACTGCGAGATGTAGCTCTGCCACATACAGCGCGGGGCCCGGGCGCCGCCTGGCGGGGGCCGCCGCCGCGCTCACCGCCTGCCTGCTGCAGCTGCACGTGTGTGCGCGGCCAGGTGTGTGTACTGCGAGATGTAGCTCTGCCACATACAGCGCGGGGCCCGGGCGCCGCCTGGCGGGGGCCGCCGCCGCGCTCACCGCCTGCCTGCTGCAGCTGCACGTGTGTGCGCGGCCAGGTGTGTGTACTGCGAGATGTAGCTCTGCCACATACAGCGCGGGGCCCGGGCGCCGCCTGGCGGGGGCCGCCGCCGCGCTCACCGCCTGCCTGCTGCAGCTGCACGTGTGTGCGCGGCCAGGTGTGTGTACTGCGAGATGTAGCTCTGCCACATACAGCGCGGGGCCCGGGCGCCGCCTGGCGGGGGGACGCCGCCGCATTGTCCGTCTGCCTGTTTGCAGTGCGCACTCATCGGTCAACCCTTTTATTTTTAATGAAATGAAATGGATTTTTTTTAAATGAAATTATTCAATAAACTTCCTAACTTTCTCTTTTAAACTAATATACTTATTGATTTCAAAATGTAATCTGCTTTTCTCCTTAAAAAGTTTAGTTAAATGTCGCATATTCATTCTATGTCAGTCGATTCATTCTGGAGTTATTAATGACAAAAAATATTGAAAAATAAAATTATTTTTCGAAATTACTTCGACATTTTTCAACCAAATTTGTAGCTGTAATGACGATTTAGTGGTAGCAAGTAATTTTACGTGTGGTCTGGATACAATTATTGTCAAATTTTTTACGAGGTTCAGAAAAAATAAATGATAATAATTAAGTGCTGCATATTTATAACAATGGTTTGGAATTATAAAAACGTAAGACTTAAAATTAATGTGAGAAATTACACCGGTGATCTTGAGTCACTTTTTCATGGTTCGGTTGTCTCTCTAATTTTGGAATATAAAAAAAATTGCGCTGAATGCCGTTTGCAAGATCAAATCAATCATCGTGTTCTAAATATATGCTTACACTTTTTCAGAAATTAAAATACTGACTTTTTAACAAACTTTAGAACTGTTTGAGCTCAATTACAACAACTTTCTAATCTTTTGAACTTAAAATTTACTGAATTTTGCGGTAATATTTTCATCCAGCTTACAGATATTTTGATTATTTTAATAGTGGGTGATGAGATCCCAGCATCTCCGTCGGAATGTCTGGAGGCAGCACTACTGTCTCGCTGGGAGGGGCTCGCGCGCTCGGCTCGGTGCGGGGGCGCGGGCTCGTACTCGCGCCGCCAGCTGCACTACCTGGCGCGCCTCGCCAGAGAACTGCTCGCCTGCAAGAACATGCTCCGAGCTGTGAGTGGAACCACACACACAATTACCATCTTTTGTCTCTTCATACACTGTCATCCCCATCCCAACATACAAATCAATATCACAACAAAGATTCTCTAGCAGATTATGTAAAGTGAACCGAAGAGATGTTCCATTTAATTACGATTCAATATTTTGTTGGTTGGCAAATTAAAGCATTAATTATGGCAAGTGATCATTATCGTCCAAGGACATTTAATACTAGGAGTCTTGCTGTTGGGCTGTCTTTTCAAAAGGTAAACTTTTTCCAGTCATTGATTTTACAGAAGTATAGTGCGTGGCATTTCCAAAAATCGTGGTGGTAATACGGAATTTAGAGTTTTGACGCGATGTATGATGATGAAATTCAGCAGCAGAAGCCAATCCGAACAACTCCTAAGCAAACACTCGCCATGATATACGGTGTGAACAACATTTCTGTACAATCTGTGTGCAATGCTAGCATTGACGTTATGGTGGCAGGAAAAGATGAGATGGTAATTTCAGATCCGAACAAGACGTTTTAAAATTCCTAGTAGTCACGACAGTAGTAACGCGTATTCGTAATCGTTCATCGTTTAAATGAACCTGACAGATTGGCAGATTGTATATCTTAATGTGCAGGAAGTGTGAAATAGAGCGGAACGGAATATGAATAATCAAATTCGTTGCCATTTTAGGAAGAGCACAGCGCGTTCCGAGCGAATCTAATCACTGCAACTGCCGCCCACCAGGAGACTGTTGAAGAGCTGATCCACATCCTGGCTATCATGCTGGACCAGGCCCGCGACATATACCTCAATAATATACAAAAATCTTGTGGGGATTTCGACCGGGAGCTCTCGAGTTACAGGTCTCTTATACTTACATACGTTTATATCTAAATTTAATTCATCTGATTTAGCAAAAAAAGGATTTTGTTTTTTAAAATAAAAGTAGTATGTTTCTTTGTGACTAAATGTTTTAACCTTTATTATTATTATCTATTATTAATATTTAAGTGTCGTACAACACACCATTTTACAGATTCCATTTTGCTGCTAATTTTTTCTAGTTATTCAAAACTACAAATGCTACATCTAGCCCTGGTATAATATTTGTATGACAAGAAATAGAATCCAGGACATTTGATATACATAGTGGAATCCGTCAATCACTAGACCCATGTTGGTCCGTGCTCCCTTTGAAGTATAGAACATCTACCATTTTGTCAGGAAGTTCGTAAGAGGTAAACGATTAGCTATGCATGTGAAACAATGAACTTAACCACCTATGGTATATTATACTCTACCGCAACTGAAGCAAACCCAGTCCCAGCCACTCCAGCATAGAGCTGCTTTCGTGGCCATTGGCGTACCGAGGGGCGGGGGGGGGGGTGAGGGGGGGGGGCAGCTGCCCCCCCTGGACTTTACCTCTCTACTAACTGTTGTAGATAAAAATATAATAAGATAAAAATATAGTCTTAAAATGTTACGGCTGCCCCCCCTGGCTCAGAACCTGGGTACGCCCATGTTCGTGGCTACTAGGTTTGCTGCAACAGCGTCAGCACTAACGCTTGTTGGTATCAGTGCTGACGCTCATCACTGTCGTGTTTCGGTTTGGAGGGTAAAGTAGTACGTAAACTTTTGCATGTAACATTAAGACCCCGCCACAAGGATAGCAACGCATCATTGACACCTTCCATCAGGAGAGCCATTTGCTTGTTTGCTATCGTGTGATATAAAAAAAGGATTAATTAAATCCTTCCCATAAACTGGCACCTTTTGACAAATATTTCAGATCCAAGAAATGGAACAAGTTAAAGGATTATTACGACGCTTCGTCAGCATGCCTTATAGATGCAGTCAGAAGAGACCCTGATCTTCGCAAAGAGGACTTGAATGATGAAATTAACGTCATGAAAAATATTCTAGCTTGGCTTTATAAAGGTGCTCTATTTATTGTTTTATAAATAAATACTTTTACGACTTTCCACAACCTTTTATGACCACTGTAATCCCTCTAATACCAGCAAAGCATCGTAAGAAATGGAATAAACTTAATGAAAATCTGGAAATTACAGGAGTAATTAGGGTTGGGAAGACAACCCTCACGCTCATTCAACAAATCTTTCATTACTTCAGCAGAATATTCCTCGACGTCTGGAAATCCATAACTGTTTGTTTTTCTCGGCTCTTTTTTCCTCGCACTACTCTGTTATGGAATCAATTATCAGGGGGTGTTTCCGAACGGATACGACTTGGAGACCTTCAGCAAAATCATTTGCTCATTCTTTAAAGACCGGCAAAGCAACAGCGGACTGCGGATGTCCATGGGCGGTGGTGATCACTTACCATCTAGTGCATCTCCAGCTCGTTGACCTCGCTTCAATAAAAATATACTTTTTATTTCACAACCGAATTATTATCAGTAACTTATTAACTTATTAAGCTGCAACGTGCAGTCCGCTTCATTATAAAAGTTTTTGGTGAATCCCGCGGGGTCACCTAATTTTCCGCGATAAAAATATAATCAATATAATAATAATAAATAGCCTATACATCGTCTACCGAGAACGGCTGGATCGATTCATGGAGGTTCAGGTTAGGTTTAAAAGGTGAAAAAATGCAGAAGATTGCAAATTAAATAGATTTTTTCTTTGAGTTATTATATATTAAACAAACTAATCTAAGATAGTCGCCTCTGTGGTCTAGTGGTCCAGAATTGGCGTTGACCACATGAGGTTCCGGGTTCAATTCCCGGGTCGGGCACATAAAAAAAGTGTTTTTTCAGTTTTCTAAAAAACACAATGTTGCCCGGGATTGGAAAGTGCCCGGTTGGCGACAGGCTTGCCACCTATCACATTGTGGAACCAAGTATCTTCGGCTAATCGTGGGTGCACTTGTTGTACCTCTACCTACCCCTTCGGGGATATGAGCGTGAAGATACTACTACTTTTAACTAATCTAAGAATAACAGAAATATGACACTATTTATCACTGTCGTGTCCCAGTTTAAAGACTGTAGTAACTGATGGACTTTCATTTGTAGCCGTATATGAACCTCGTAGTAGCCGTATATGAACTGATGGACTTTCATTTGTACCCGTATATGAACTGATAAAATATTTTCAGAAACTTTCAGAGAAGTTTCTGCAAATATTTTATCAGTTCTATTAAAAAATCTATTTTAGGAGCTAAAGAAGATAAAAAGTACCTCGGTCCTGTACTAAAGCCATATCTTGGTGATTTGTTTAAAACCTCCCTGGAGAATACTTGGTTTCTTGAAGAGTTTGACTCAAGGAAATGTTTTCCCGAGTTCAGAGGTCTCAGAGAATACTGTATGGCAGTACACAATGGTATGGTCGACCCTTGTATGGGTTTGTTGGATGCAGCGAAGAAGTTCGCATGGGCTAAGGCTATGGTCGACTTGGTGGACAGATACAAGCATGTCGGTAAGTTATTTTCACCTATTTATGTTAAATTTTAAATGCACATTGTGTTAGGGGGACTATTTTTACACTGAATTTTGTTAAATCTGGTTTAGTATCATTAATATTGCAGCGTTTCAAGCAATCTACAAACGCTACAAGAAAAAATAGAAAATAGTGAAATAAAATCATGAACCGCAATATCACAATTATTTATCTTGTACGCACTATATCGCTCATTTGATGGAACATTGGCGTATTTACAGTTTTACGTTTTTTATAGGATATTTTGAAAAAATGACTTTATGGTCTTATTATGGCAATTCATGTTTATTTTTTTATTTAAACAATAGTAATAGTATTTTAGTATTATTAAAACTTAACCTTTTTATCTTTTTATCTTTTTTTTACTTTTTACTCAATCAATCAAGCAATCTTTTTCATATTTACTTCGGTTTAAAAATAAAATACATTTCCGCCGATGTGCCACCAAATGAGCGATATGCAAGTTTGAAACTTCTCAAATGGACTTCAGTCCCCAGGCAGTACACCTTGCTTGGTTTGGAAGATCTTACTTTTCACCTTTCTTGTCCTTGTGTGACCTCAATCAACCTCCACAGTTATGACGTCACCCTGGTTCCACCACTATGAATTTTCAGTGGTATCCAGCGACGTTACAATATTATAAAAGTCTAAACTAACTGCTAAAGCCTACCCACCTCCCCTCACTGGTTTGTTAATTAAACTAAAAGATTACCAATCGCGACAAAAACCGTACTACCAATCACTAATCAGCTGCTGCTCCTGTGGATAACTCAAGAGCCGACTGTTAATAATGGATTCCATTATTTTGGAGAACAAAGAGGCTAACACTATAGACTGATAGTTGGATGAATTTGAGCGATCGCCTTTCTAAGGAATTGAGTGCATTGAACCTGTCTTCCCAGATTTTGGGATAGCGCCATTTATCCCAAATTAAAAATAATATATATAGGTGAGCCGGAAAAGACACTTTAAGACTGGTGCCAACTCGGGAGAACAAATCTTTGGCATGATTGGAGATATGCTATCAGGCTTACTCGACTTATGAATGTCCAAGGAAATGAGAGTTTTACGCATTGTTGTTTGGAGGAATCGAACTTTCGGCATAGTAATGTCATATTGCGTGATGGTAGGCGGCACGTTTCCCAGATTCAAGTTGACAGCAAACAGAGACAAGATTGACCTTCTCCTTTGCAGTATGGGCCAGAGAGCTATCATTTCTGATTTCTCTGCTGCCTACCTCTGCACACATTTGATACTGTACTTTATTCAATAAAACTTTTTTAAAGTTATGTTGACGCGTTGACATTTGTTTAAAAACTACTCCCGGATCGGAAACATCGCTACAGGGCAGGGTAGACAAAAATTCGGTTGAACAGCTTTGGCGAAAGATTAGAACGCACGAGTTCCCGAAGGAAGGCGGATTAGTCTCTCATCAATTCTGTCAATGTGCTCCGATTGTGCCTTAGCCATTGCTCTTTTGAAAGAGCTAACCAATATTACACTTCTTTGTTAATGCGCTGGTTTTTACATAAAATATGCCGTTGCAGCAGCCCATTAACTATGTCAAGTAGTTCATAAAAGACGAACGATCGACTATACAACTCACTACCATCGTGACTACTAAGTAGAAGAGTTCTGCAATATCTCGCCGGGACTGGCACCACCGCCTTACCTATTCCTGCTACAATAGTGTCGGTGCTTGTCACCGTCGTGTTCCGGTTTATAGGGTAAGGTAGCTTGAATTGAACATCTTTGGTGTCTATAGGCACTGGTTGTCTCTTTCTATCAGGAGTCATTTCCTTGTCTGCTATCTTATAATGTTAGAAAAAACACCCAAAAATTGACATGGGTTTTTATATTCTTCACTGTATAACGTAGTTACACATGTAACTAACCCAATTTATGTATAAACAATTAGTTACCTAATTGTTTGAAAATCTCATTAACACTTTTGCTCGACCCGGGATCAAACCTCCATTGAGGTACCCGTGATCAAAGTCATATAAGCTATTAACTTGACTTCGAGGCACTCAATACTCAATAAATTAATTAAACGACTTCCACACGCTTCGCCACCAATTTCCAGATAAATTAGTCACTGAAAACTACTCCTAACTATGCTCAACTGGAATTGATTACAAGTTAACTTCTAAAGTGGACAATGGAGCAATAATTTATACTAAAATTAATTAATTTAAGTAATCAGAATTGAATTTTTATCCATCATTAAAATTCGAGATTTTTGGTGCGACAAATATATTTTAAAATTTCTTCTATTGATTAGCATTATACACTTTACTTCAGTAGTCGCTGCATTTGGTCATAGCTCCAGCAAATCCAGAGAATTTAAGTTAGTAGGTACTTGCTTTAAATATATAAATTGAAGATCATTACTTAGCTTATTTTGAGCCTAATAGTAAACTACACACATATGAACTGCTAGTCTCAAAGCCTGATTTAGGGTTAACAAAGATTGATCGTTTAATCAGCGCTTATCTCGGATTGATTGGGGAATCAACTTCTAGTTACGTCACACACTTCATCAGCAACCTGGCGCGTTTGTTTCGTTTTTTTGTGTTGTGTTTCGGAACTAGCTAAAATTGTAATATTGGTAAAAATTACCTTTGAAACGTTGAAACTAATTTAACATGATTTATGTGTGACTGTTTCGAATAGATTTCGAAAATAAGATTAGACTATAGAAAAAAAAGTTTCTATAAACTTTTCCGTTTATCGCGATTCATTGGTTATTCGGTTGGCGATATGAGTGGCGTTCCCTATCGCCGTATTAGCTTGACTTTATAATGACTATCACTTATTTATAACATCCGAAGTACGGGGGTGTGGGCTGACCACCAACAGACACCGAGAGGCTGCTGAGATATTTTTTTGAGTAATACATCGTAAGCCATACTAATATTATAAATGCGAAAGTAATTCTGTCTGTTTTTTCTTCACGCCTAAACCACTACACCGATTTGGATGAAATTTAGTACAAAAATAGTTTGAAACCCCAGAAAGTACATAGGATAGTTTTATCCCGGAAATCCCGCAGGAACGTGAACTATGGGGGTAAAACCTCAGGCCTTTTAAAATTTTTTTAAGAAGTCTTTTTAAGAAGTCGCGGGCATAGCAAGTCTAAAATAACATAGAACAAATGATATAAAAAATAATAATTGTAGTAACTAAAACCAAAACTTAGAATTTTGTTTCTCTTTTTTATATAATAAGATTGCTTCAAGCAGATGGTTCCTGAAAAGACACAACAATCGCTTATAGACACCAAAGATGTTCATGGTGTTGCTATCCTATGGCGAGGTGGCAATGCCAAAGTCTTGTTGATCCGGGCCCCTTTTTGAAGAATAGATCACCTGGTTTACTGTGCTAGGCACCTCGTGAAAGGCGACAGAAGACTAATACGTATCACTGACGTCTTGACTACTAAGTGGTAGAGTTCTGGAATGTCTCGACCGGGTTTCGGTATCACTGCCTTACCTATTTCTGCCGCAATAGCATCGGTGCTTCTCACAGTCGTGTTTCGATGTGGAGGGTAAGGTATCCGGTGAACTTATGTGTGTGGCATTTCAATGAACCGTTATAATGTAAATGGATACTTGCGTTCAATCAACTATCGATGATATTTGATTTCGGTGAACCATTCCATCAGAATATAATACTTTTAGTAAATCAATCGATGGCGAAACACTTTTTTATCGGCGAATATGGTTTTTGTAAAAAGCGATGCTCGAAATATAATGCTAAGCAGAAGCATTCTATCAACAACTGGTATTTCGGTATATCCTAGGTAGTCGTACATAGCTCAAATACCGAGCTTCGTACAAACGCTCGCTAACAACATAATATCTTATTATAATGTGTAAATATTTGAACTCAAATCAAATGGATTTTAATATATTTTTTAAATATTTTTTAGAGTTTTAAAAGCAAATATTAGATCTAAATTAGGTACACAACTTTCACTAAATTGTTAAATAATAACATACATTCAATTGTTAAGTGTTTTTTTTTTCATTTTATTTTAGAGATCTTTGCCCTATAATTAGAATTATATTTAAGTGTTGGGTCTTGTAAAATATTCTTCCTTTAAATTCTTCATTAATACTGCAGTAAAAGTTCAATTAAATTACATTTTTAATTGACCGCACCGTTGGTCGAGTGGTGAGAGACCCTGACTACGCAATCAACGGGCCTGGGTTCGATCCCCGACGGGGACAAGCAATTGTGTGATGAGCATAAATGTTTGTATTTCCGGGTTTGGTATTATTACGGTATTATTATGTATGTAAAAGTATTTATATATGTATTTCTATGTATTAGTATCGCTGACTGACACCCATAACACAAGCAAATAATTTGCTTACTTTGGGGTTAGATCAGTAAGTGTAATTTGTCCCGTGAATATTTATTTATTTATTTATTATTTGATTTCATCAACTAAAACTCTCTCATTATTCTAAGTTTCGTGTTGGGCATAAGTAGTTATCAAACAGTTTGTTAAGAAAATTTTAGTTTAAATTTTTGTTTTAGTTAGTAAAAAGAGTTTTTTTGCTACGTAGTTTATACTTTAACTAATTTATTACTATTTTTAAAGTATTTAAACGTTTAATTATATTACTACAATATTTTTAAAAGGTATTTGTAATTTATAAGAAAATCTTTGTAGTAAACACACCAATTATAGACACTTCAAGAACTTTGTAGTATTTTCGAAAGGAGAGTGATGATGTGATTGGCCTAAATGGACTACAAGAATATAGCGTCGGCCGAAAATATTAAATTAATTTTATTCACAATAAGTCAATATTAGAATTCAACGGACACTTTTTAATAGTAAATTAATTTTAAAAGGATTTTAGTCGGAAAGTCATGAAACTAGTCAAACTTGTACGCTTTTTCCTATTTCTAATTCAAGCAAAGATTTTTCTATTCTGCCATAAAGTTAACACTTTCTTTTATTTCTGACCAACCAAATAAATTATAAAAATGTTGGATAGATAAGATGCAAAGTGTTAAACCAACTATTGTATAAAATGCAACAAAAATGAAAATATTATTATAATCGAAATCTACAACATACAAGGCCGTATAAATAAGTACTCTTAGTATCATCCGAAAAAAACAAAAAAAACAAGGAGTGTCATTTATTTACGCTGTGAAATGTGAGCTTGTACCTAACTAATAAACATTTTATGTAAACAAAATTTTATCGTTTTTCAACATTTAAGTGGTTACAACATTGATATAAAAAGGGAAGATACGTTACCTAGTCACAGCGCTTGGTCCTACAAAGCTAGGTCCGTGGACACAGTGACAATTGGTGACAATCAATCACGCGCGGGACCTCATATCATACACTTATATTTTTCGACTGTTTTTACCATTAAACAAGTATCAATATAACTTCTTGTATATTCAGCCAGTGTTACACTCACTCAAGGATAAAAAAATAAGACACACGGGATTACTTTCCATTCGTAAGTATGGCTAAAACAATTTGTTTGAAAATAAGATTAAATTATTGTTTAGTTCGCCATGTTTGTGAGAGTGAGATAATACAATAAAAGAGTAAGCGAGAGAAACGTAGTCTGCTACGTTCGTCGCATTACTTTGCGTTCGACTGACGTGGACTGACAGAGCTTAGGTTTAGCAATTGCGATATTAGAGCGTAACATATCTTCCCTTTTTATATCAATGGGTTAAAATTAAATAATTTTCATTATAAGTAATATAAAAATGAATTATATTTGTGTTGACAATATATTGCGACGTGGGTGGCTTAAAATGGAATGTAACAATTGCAAAATCTAGTAATATTAATCTTTGAAGGAGTTTCGTGAATTTTAGTATTATAAAAAGTGTCTGTGATACAATTTACATTTCAGAAGAAATTAATAATGTATTACAATACGGTAAGCAGCCATTATCATGTGCTGCGTTTTAGACCATATTTGCATGGGGCCTCATCAATCTCCTTCCTATAATACATAAATTTTTTAACATTGAACATATTAAATGTATTATTTTGACGTGACAACGTCTTATAATTCGATAGAGCTGGCTGCACGCACGAAAAAACATGACTCATGCGGCGTTACCTCGCTCTGAGGCGTTCCGTAAATGCTACCATTCCATTAGTATTTTCTTAAGACGTTGTCACGTTCAACTATCGTCTGTAAACCAACTTTACAGACAACCGATTTTTTTAATGTACTCTCATTATTTTCAGTTCAATAACCAAATAAAAACTTCATTTATTTTTTAACTAGTCATGGATAAAATGAAATCCCATTACGTACACCTGTAATGGAATACTATGATTACAATACTATGAATAATACCTAGCGTTGAATATTGAGTTAAGAATAAAATAATACGCATTTTCATTGTTAATCAGTTTATATTGTAATTACGCTTATATTTCGTAGGTCTTGAAATTGATATTGAAATCAGTATTAAAGAATCTAACAATTATTTTTTAGTTTTGATATCTAAATAAATAATAAAAAATAAATATTCACGGGACAAATTACACTTATTGATCTAACCCCAAAGTAAGCAAATTATTTGCTTGTGTTATGGGTGTTAGTTAACGATACTAATAAATAGAAGTACATATATAAATACTGTTACATACATAATAAACACCCAAACCCAGAAATACAAACATCTATGCTCATCACACAAATGCTTGTCCCTGTCATGGATCGAACCCAGGCCCCGTCGATTGCGTAGTCAGATCACTCGACCGACGGGGTGGTCGTAAATAACTACTTGAATTAGATTAAATTGATAAAAAAAGGAGCGTCTCGCTTTTTGTCGACAATTATTCTTTGAACACTGTCTACCAATTAATTTAATGCCTGGATACATAATAAAAATTATAAGTTTGGAAATTTGTCCATTATTGCAACTATTTAAATTGAGTGCACCTGTAATAAAAACTGGCAAAATATTGAAAAATATAATCTATATGATGTAAGAATACAATGTTTCTCGTGTGATTTCCTTACTCAACCCAAGGAATAAACCTCATTCTACTTAAATTAAAGCAATAATAAATGTATAGGTAAACTTTCAACTTTTTTTATTAACGATTTTTATAACAAAGGCCGCTAACATAATTTTTAAAACACTCTAAGACGTTGAATTTTGTTTTAAAAGACGGAAATAATTCAAATAACAACCTTTAGCAGCTCGATGACTAGTGTCTACGTAAAAATGTCGCCAATAAATGAAAACTTATTCCTGCCTTTATTCTACGACATTTGTTTTTTGTCCATTACCGGTGCATTTACCTTATAAAAATTACTAGTGAGATAGAAGTAAAAAACAAATTTTGACGTAATAAAAATACTTGACATTTAAATTTTACTTTTTACACATGTAAATGAATGAAATTATTACATATATGTAATAAAAAATAAAGGTTGGAGGAGTCCAATAATTTTCAGAGAAAAACACGCCCATGAACTGCAATTTTCAAAACATAATACTAGGATTAACGAAGATTGATCGTTTAATCCGCACTTATCTCCTCGTAATTCAAATTGATTGGGGAATGAACTTCAAGCTATGTCACAAACATTCAGCAAATCCCTTTGCGCTTAAATTTTAGCTTGATTTAGTGTTATGTTTAGTATTTAGTTTAATATTTTTGAACAGACCAATCTTTAAGCACTTGCCACATGTAAGTGATTCAAATAAAAGATATCATAAGTATTTGGAAAATTAGACTATAGTGAGAAGAAAGAATCTTTTAATAAAAGTATAGGTTTTACAAGTAATTACTAATAAATATTTTTTATATCATTAGTTAGTAAACAAGCAAATGGCTCTACTTATGGAAAGAAGAACCATAGACACCAAAGATGTTAATGGTGTATTCAGTGTTCAGTGTTCAGTGTGGCGAGATGACAATGCCAAATGCATAAGTTTACCGGCTACCTTACCCCCCAAACCGGAACACGACAACGACAGACATTGACGTCATTGCGGCAGCAATAATTAGGCGGTGGTACCATATACCCGGGCGAGTCTTTGCGGAACTCTACCGCCTAGTAGTCACGATGGTAGTAACACGTATAGCCAATGTGTCGACCTTTGCGACCTGCGTGACAGAACAGCAGTGGGTCTGTTCTTCAAAAGGCCCGAACCAGTACGGGGTAATAATTATTTGATCGTCTAAAAGCGTTATTGATCTATTGTAAACGATCACTTAAAATCCTGTTAAAATAATAACTATTGAATCATTTGAATTTCTATAAATTATGAAAACTTTCTTGCGCAATTCTAAACGGATTAAAATGTCAATTGTTTTGATTTTATTTTATATATCAGAGGAAGAGGATCAATAATTAAAAAAGATGATCGTTTAGATTTTTTTGGATTTGTTGTTTTTGCAAAATTAAAACTATCTTTTAAATACATGCCATTACAAATTAATCATAAAAACAGAATTTCTTTGCAAGAGGACACACATAACACCCATATTTTTGCAAAAAAAAACATTTATAGATTTTATCCCATGTTGGTCCGGGCCTCTTCTTATATACCTATGAAATTCTTGTGTCACAATATTCGTTCCCGTACTCCTCCGAAACGGCTTGACCGATTCTAATGAAATTTTGTGAGCAAATTGAGTAGGTCTGAGAATCGGCCAACATCTAATAATACAAACATCTAAAATATGGTTAGTCCACCCCTACATTTTTTATTCTATTTTTAGATAAAATTTTTTGTTTTTATTTTTTTATGATACAGCATTAAAAAATATATACAAGCCTTAATTTTCAACCCTGTACGATGAACCCCTATTTTTTAATTTAATAATTTATATGGCAAAACAACGTTTGCCGGGTCAGCTAGTAAAGAATATATATAATATTATCTTCCATTTTACCAGGCAGTTTGTAAAAGGTGAAAGGAAACTCGTGTCACTACCATTGTACTTGTCAGTTGGTAGAGTTTCGCAACGACTCACCCGGGTATTGTACCACCAGAAATCAGAAGTACTTTATTATATAAAACTATTACAAGTTACTTTGATATTTCAACCTATTTTTTAAAATTACTACCGGATTGGAAACGCGGCCACACACCGAGAAGTTCCGGCAGAAGAAACTCAGCGGGCTTGTTTTTTTCATATCATCTATTTTTGTACAATATCACAAAATAACAAAAAATATATATGAGATCGGTATGAGGAGCAATTAATCCCAGGCTTTTTTGTCTTCTAAATAATGTGAGATTTTATAATATTCTTTTTTACACAGTTTTGTTTTAACACATTTTTTTAAATTTATTGACTGATAGATCTCTTATAGTTTCGGGAAGTTTATTGTAAAAGCGTAAACATTGCCCCATAAAAGATTTCCTTATTCTGTAGAGACGAGATGCATGTAAACAATGCTTTTGCTCCTTGTATTGTATTGAGTGTACGTCACCATTTTTTTTAAACAAGCAAATATTTTTCGAACGTCAAATTTTCAAATATATATTGAGATATAACAGAACATTGATTTCTTTGAATTTTTCTCTCAGGGAAACCCTCGGGCTAAGATTGTGTATTGCCCTAATAGCTCTTTTCTGCAATACAAATATAGTATTTATTTCAGCAGAATTTCCTCAGAGAATTTCATATGACATAATGCTGTGGAAGTAACTAAAGTGTACATTCGTGCTGTGTTGACATCAGTTAACTGTCTCATTTTTTTAACTGCACCTGTCACTTTCGTGTTCCGATGTAAGGGTAAGGCAGCCGTCTAAATTATGCGTGTGGCATTAATATCCTGCCACACGGATCGCAACGCACCATTAACATCTTTGATGTCTATAGGCTATGGTTATCTCTTTTCATCAGGAGAGTCATTTGTTGCTGTCATATGATATAAATAAACAAGGGTTACTTTATGAAAATCCGTAATTTACAGAAGAAATCAATTTAATTTGTGAACTTCGGCGGATTATTTTATATGACCTCTGCAATGCCAATGAAACGAGAACAAGTTAAGAAATGCAGTAATCTCACCGAAGGTCCGGAATACAAAGTAGAAGACAATGGCATATTTATCAACGTCTACCACACATTTTGCCACTTCAGTAGCAAAAACAAAAACATATGTAATCAACTCGCGTTTTACTTCGTAACCGAAGCATCATCAGGAGCAGCCAATGCTAATTTACTCAATTATAGTTGAATTAGCAATGATTCGTGGCGCGATTTCATCGCAGCTGAATTTAATCGTGTATTGATTGCTGTGAAATTCTTTTGCATATATTCTGCTTTTCTTGTTTAAATTTTATAAAATCTTCACAAAATTATATCCTGAAAAAACTGGTTTATAATATAAGAATTGATTTATTTCAAAGTTACTTTCATATTTTTTAAATAAGTTTTATTATGACATTAAGGGCAAAAAAACTAGACAATTTGCCATGCTTTATTTGATATGTTTGCAGTGTTTTAGGTAAAATTTAATACCTATCACTAGTGTAACGCAAGTTTAGGCGTCTAGGCAGAAGGGACATCTGGATTAAAATTATGTCGGTACGATTTTTAAATTGTGTACGTTTATGGCGTAATAAAAACATGAAATGCTGTTAAAGTCCGTGAAATGTCAGTCCGTATTTAAATTACGCATTAATGCAAATTGTAATTTGCATTTATGACAACCTTTTTTCGATCGCCATTCAAAAATTTAAATTTTCATTTAAAAAAGGTACCATACAGATATGCGAGGTCCATATAAATTTGATTAAGTTCAGACGCTGAGTTTTTTAAAATAGGGAAATCGGTCCTTCAGTTATCGAAAACGTTTTTCAAATGAAATGCTTTTAGAATCATATATTTTTAGGGTTCCGTACCAAGGTAAAACGGGACCTTATTACTAAGCCTTCGCTGCTGTCTGTCTCATAAACCGTGATAGCTAGAAAGCTAAAATTTACACAAATTATGTATTTCGGTTGCCCTTATAATAACAAATACCAAAAATAAAAAAAATGAAAATATTAAGGGTCGCCATAAAATAAATGCGTTTTTTTTCGTATTTTTTAAAGATGATGGCACGGAACCCTTCGTGCGTGAGTTCGACTCGCACTTGGCCGTTTTTCTAATCTATTGAGTAAATATTTATTTTAAAAAAATCTGCACGTCCGCATTCCCGAAGTGGTAGGCAGAGGTACAACAAATGCACCCACGATTAGCCGAAGATACTTAGTCCCATAATGTGGTAGGTGGCAAGTCTATCGCCGACCGGATATTTTTCCAATCCCGGGCAAAAATATTTTTATCAGAAAACTAAATAACTGAAATAACATATTTTTGAATTGCCTGACCCGGGAATCGAATCCGGGACCTCATGTGGTCAACACCGACACCGAATCACTAGACCACAGAGGCGAAAAAGAAGTTTTAAATGTATATTAATTTAAATTTAATTTTTGTTATTTTTAAATCTAGGTACCTACCTATATTAATATCCTAATATTTTTAATCCTTTGTTATGAGTAAACACAAAAACTATTGGACCGATAAAAAAATCCACCCATATAAGGCTACATTATTAGTTATTACTGAGTAGCATAGGCTATTTTTTTACCCGACCGTGTAAAAGGATGTAATGTGTTTTAGTCACACCAACAAAGTTTCGAGAACAATTAGTAACGTATAAAACTATTATAAAATTTGCTAGAGTTCTTCCATATCTCGCCCGGGTTGTATACTGCCGTGTACAAGTTTATAGGGTAAAGTAGCCTGTAAACTCCTACCCCCGTCACACAGAAGGTAATAGTAACGCGCCAGTATTCTCTTTGCTGGAAATAGAAGGCTATCTGGGTATATCTATAGAAGAGGAGTGCCATCTGCTCATTTACTGTTCTATGATAAACTAAATCATGTTAGGCTCTACATATAGTCCGTGGAACATCATATTGTTTGTAAAATGATAAGACGTCCAGCAGATAATTCTCACTTGAAATTTAAACACCGCAAACTCTAATGGCCTGGCCACGGGAAATTCGCGCTTGCGATTTTTCGCGCGGTGCGAACGGCGCAGCATCTAGCGTCTCAAACAAATGTATGGGCAAGTACTAAACATGTCACGCGGCGCAGCTACCGGCGTGGTAACGGACGAATTTTGACGAGCGAATCGGGCGCGCGGTGTAGGACGCAGTGAGTGAGTGAGACAAATGTATGGACATGAAATCTAGGAACCAGAATGGTTCCTAGATTTTAACTTTAATTTTCAAATACTTACTAGGCCAGTAATTTGTAAGTAGTCACCACATCATAAGTATAAACAAAGTCCAGAGATACATTTCTTTTTTCTCCCCACAATGTTGAATATTCATAAGAATATAAGTAGTATCGCCAAAAAATCGATAGTTTTAATCTAGAAATGCCATAACGTCGATAGTATCGGTAGTATTGAACGCTGCAAGTAAATAAACTATCGATTGCGTCGATAGTATCAATAATTGGAGATAAACAAAGTATCGATTCTATCAATAATATTGTTAGACAATATTGTATTGACTCGATATATTCGATACTATATTCGAAACTATTGGTTTGTACAATCGATGGATCAGTCAGTATTAGAATAAAGTTGACTATCGATAGTTTTGATAATATCGATACTATCGATAGTAATTGTGATTAAAGCAATATTAAATTGCAATATTATCGATAGTATCGATACTTTTGATAGTTTATTTTTTTAATCATGAATATTATCGATGCTATCGATTGTATTGCTGTTTATTGATAGTATTGTACTTATTGAGCTAATGAAACCCTATCGATAATGGACTATCAAGCAGCAACACTATCAATCAAAGGTTTCGAGATTCGATACTCATTCCAAAAATTTTTCTTGATATAGTACGTATTTCTAATACTTCTTGTATTTGAAATTCAACGTCTATACTATACCCCGATTCTTATTTAAGTTATGTACTACATATTCTCTTCCAAATAGTAAGTGTTGAAGTACAAAACTACTCCCCTCCAAGCAATATTGAGATAAAGTTGAAAAAGTCATCTTGCTCTCGGACTATACTGGTCGTGGCGGAGGACGCAAGTTCCCGTGACCTGAAAAATCGCGCGTCCGAATTTTCGCCTCGCCCGCCGCGCCGCCTGCCGCCACTGCCGGTTCGCGTGGCCGGGCGGTAACACTGCGAAACGAATAAATCTAAAACCGCGAATATAATAATGAAAACATTAAATGTTATCAAGTGGTATTCTGTCACACGGGTTGCAACGCACCACTAACATCTTTGTCATCTATCGGCGATGGTTATCTCTTTTCATCAAGAGTCATTTGCATGTTGCTATCATGTGATATAAAAAAACACACGTTACGTTAGGGTCCGATAAATTCCTTGTTGCGTTGTTCCAGACCGATAAGTTAAATATGACGTCTTCACGAGATGTATCTTTCGCAGCTCTTTCGAAATACTCGTAGAAAGCTTAGTAGACTAAACTCGAAAAGGAAACCACTCACGAAGTTTTAAGTAGATATGTATTAATCATTCAACATAAGGGGTGATGCCCCGCAGACTAATTTTACCGACATATTAAATTAAATTGTAACATTACATTAAATTAAATTGTAACATTACATTAAAAATCATTATGATAAGTGATACCACGCCTCTGTGGTACTAAGATTAGTGAAACTTGAACAATTAACAAGTAAATCTGAAATCTTGAGCCCAATTTTCGGTTTCTCAGTTGACGTTAAATTTGATGTATTTCCAAGGAAATTCTATAACCTCGAAAGTAACTTTAGAATTACTTGTAAATTCGCGTTGAAAATGATAACGCTAGAGGGTTTGAATGTCAACAACTAAAGCTTATTTTACTTAGAAATCTAATTTAAGATATTTATAATGCTTTAATGTTTGACCTTTATTCATCTACAAGTATTGTCTCAAGGTTTATTGTTTAGCTTATTTCGCTTAAATCTTGAGGTTTCGGGATTTAACCAAGGATCAGAATTTACTAGGTGGTAGAGTTCTGCATTGTCTCGCCCGGGTCAGGTACCATCGCCTTACCTGTTCCTACCACAATAGCGTCAGTGCTTGTCACTGTCGTGTTCCGGTTTGGAGGGTAAGGTAGCTGGTAAACTAATGCATGTGGCTTTAGAGCTCGCCACAAAAAAGCAACGCACCAGTAACACCTTTGTTGTTTATAGGCGATGGATGACTCTTTCCATCAGGAGTTTCCATTGTTGAAATCCAGGGAAGGTTTAAAAGGTGAGAAAATATATAAAAAAAGAGTAGTTAATAAGGGAGAACGAAGTTTGCCGGGTCAGCTAGTATATATATATAAAAAAGTGGTATGTTAACAACTTCTTACCTTGGAACCGAAAACATCTAAAGTTGCCCTTCTCAACCGTGGTCTCAACAAACAAGAAATAACTAATACTAAGTAGAATTATGATGTTAAGAGATAAGACGCGTATTAGTCTTCTTTCGTCTTTAAAAAAGATGTCTAAAAGCATGGCAGTTTATCTATTCTACAAAAACATTATTTATCCATACTAATATCCATTTCTATACTTGATATTATAAATGCAAAAGTTTTTCTGGCTGTCTGTTTGTTACGCTTTCACGGCTTAGCCACTGAACTTATTTTGATTAAATTTAGCAAAGAGATAGTTGAAGAGATGGAGTCAAACATTGACTACTTTTTAAAAAGTCAACCCCTAAGTGGCCGAAGTAGGAGATGTCACTAATCACATTCACATTCACTATACTCGTCAAAATCCGTCATTACTTTCGTCATTTGGCCCCTATTTGTAATCTCTACAGCCCTATAAATATTGTGTATATGTAATTCACTTACGTTAGAAGTTAAATCTCGAGAATATTACATTTCGAGAGAAAGAGATAACGGAAGATTACTGGAGCAGGAAAATAAACACACAAGTGTAATCTTCAAACTAGAACAAGTATTAAGCAGTACTTGTAAGTTGTAGGTATTATATTCACTATACGACACTTCTTTCGGTTCGACTCGGTAATATATAGGCGTAAACAAGCATAAATACGTAAATCGTCTAATAGACAAGAGTCGGGAGGCTTCGAAGCTTCGCACAAGAAGAAAGAGTAATATAAAACACTGCACGTGTTCCATCTCATTCTCTCGCATGCTTAAACTCCACAGATGTACACGTTTCTGTCTTTTGCTGACACTTTTTTGTTTTATGAGTTTCAATTCTCAGCGATTCTAAACAAGGTTCACTTCAAAGAATAATAAAACGGCGATTGTTCAGTAATATAAAACAGTGATTGGTTTTTGATAAAGTGAAACTAATGGTCCATCCATGTTTCAAATCATTTCCCGTCAGAGTTCCCCGACAAACTTCATTATGCCCTCGGGAAATTCAAGTTATATCAATTTTATGGGCGACATTTTGTTTGTTGAATAAGAAAATTACAAAAACTAAATTGAATAAGATTTTATTATATGCTCTTATAAAACTCGTTATTGTTTCGTTACATCATAGCAAAGTAAACAGGCAGGTGATTCTTCCGGTGAAAAGACAATATAAACACCAAAGCTGTTAATAGTTACGACTTGGTTACGTATCTACTCGTACCTAAAATGCCGGCAACGCTTCGATGCTGCAGCTGTTCACGGGCGACAGTGATCACATACCATTAAACGAGCCTCTTGCTTTTTGCCGCCTATATATACTTCAATATATAATATTATAACCAGAAATTAACATTTTACTCTGTGTTGGTCCGGGCTCCCTTTGTAGAATAGGCCAACTGTTGTCCTACCAGGCATGTCGTAAAAGGGGAACGATTGACTACGCGAGTCACTGCTATCGTGGATTCTAGGTAGTAGAGTTATGCATTTCTACAATGTCTCGCCCGTGTATATGGTGTCACCGTCTTTGATATCCATTCAAATCCAACATTTGCCATGTTAACAATGTCAATGCTTGTCATTGTCATATTCTGTAAGACCCTAGCACAAGGATAGCAACGCACCATGAATATCTTTGGTGTCTATAGGCGATGGATGTCTCTTTTCATCAGGATTGCAATCTGCTTGTTTGCTATCTTATGATATAAAGTTATAAAAAATTCCGGACAACTGGGTAAAATTGAATTCTTTTTTAAATAAATATATATATAAGATCTTTTTTTGCTTTTGTTTTGCTTTCGATTTCCTTCGATTTTGTTATTAAACATTCTACATTAAACCTTTCGATTTATTTATTTTGATGAATAGATAAATAAAAATTTGAAGTAAATATATACCTACTTCATTTTTCAATTAATCGGGATTTCCTTGTCACAAGTGTCCGGATTTTATTCTTTTTAAAAACCTCTTCCTGAAGGCCCCCAGACGCCCTCTAAACTAGGACAAATCCGAAAAATTATAGCCCATTGCGGACAAAGGGACGTCATATAAATAGATGGCTCATCAGAATTCACTGGTTTGTCGGTTAGCGAGGTGGGTTATCTTCTCGCCGTCCTTTACCGACCCTGATGACGATTATCGCCTTTTTCCAGCGATAACCGGCACCGGCAGCTTGGTGCTTATCCGAGAGATTTCCTTATATTTATTTTTAGCCTACTCGCGCAGCTTCGCCCGTGAGTATAATAACATATCAATATAAGTAATTTCATACAATATTTAACACCGTATTTCCCCATATTTAATGAATTTCAAAGAATCCTTTCTTATTCCTCATTTAAATCGTAAGAATAATCCATGTGAACATTTTCGGTTTTGTTGGTATAAGGGTTTAGATTGGGCGCTGATTGTGAGTCAGGATTTTTCTTTTTATATAAGTCAACGTAAAATTTTAAAAATCGTTAGTTTGCAATATACCTGGAGTTTATAATTTGGTTAGGTTAGGTTAGCAGCTTGTTCTCAGGTAGATAATAGTTCCATGAGTTTATTTATAATATACTACGTGGAATATAATCTAATGGTATTTACAATTTTAAGGTGACATATATACAGAAATTGTTTAAGAAAACATGCAGTTGGGTTTTCTCAATGGAGAGATACAAAACCATCACCTATAGAGCAGCGATGCAAATAGACCATTGCCATTAGTTAATCTTTAATAATAGTACATTATGCGAATGCTAAAATTTTCGCCGTGTTGGTCCCGGCGTCTTTTGAAGAATAGGCCAACTGCCGTTCTGCCAGGCAGGTCGTAAAAGGCGACCGATTGGCTATCGAGTCACTACCATCGTGGCTACTAGGTGGTAGAGTTCTGCATTATCTCGCCCGGGTCTGGTACCACCGCCTTACCTATTCCTGCCGCAATAGCGTCAGTACTTGCCACTGTCGTGTTCCGGTTTGGAGGGTAAGGTATCCGGTAAACTTATGCATGTGGCATTAGACCTCGCCACAAGATAGCAACGCACCATTAACACTTTTGGTTTCTATAGACGATGGTTGAATCTTTCCATCAGGAGACCCATCTGCTTGTTTGCTATTTTATGACATAAAAAAAAATGCTGAGTAACAGGCCATTGCAGGTCGAGCATGAGTTTCAATGTTACGAGACAGGTAATTGCCATTTCCGCCACTATGCAGCGGCTATACAAAGTCACGTGAACGCAGGTTGTACCAACTTAAAAGAGTTCTTAATTCAAATTACAACCCAGCACGCCTTTTCATACAATTGAATTTGTATGAAAAGGTGTCCTAAATTCAAAAAACACGCCGACAGCGACTAATTTTTCTGTGTATGTAAATACGATACTTCGTATGCTCTTTATTCAAAAGTAATGACTCTATTTCCGCGCATGATTGAGAAAATAGTTTTTTTAGATTTCCGCTTAGTTTTCCCTACTGGAGATGGTCTAGCCGTGTCGTATCCCGTGAAGCTGCCGTCCCGGCGCGAGCACACCACGGCGCGCTTCCTGACCCTGAGTCGCCGGGACAAGGCCGAAGCTAAGCTGCGGTTGGCCAAGAGATGTGTTCTGGCCGCTTTCCATTCAGCACTCATCGGGAATAAGTGAGTTTTAACATTCTTAGCAAGCACTATTACAAGTTTTTATTTCTTTTATATTATAAGATAGCAAACAAGCAGATTGCTCTTGTAATGGAAAGAGAAACCATCGCTTATAGACACCAAAGATGTTAATGGTGTGTTGGTATCCTTGCAGCGGGATGACAATGCCACATGCATTGTTCTACTGGCTGCCCTACTTTTCAAAACGAAATACGACGGTGCCAAGAATTAACCATATTGCAAGTGGAATAGGTAAAGCGATGGTACCAAACTTGAGCGAGATTGCAAAACTACCACCTAGTAGTCACGATAATAGCGAATTATTTGACTTATAATTCGCATTTTAAACTGCAAAATAGCAAATGGTCTATGTTTCAAAGGTAGCCCAGATAAACACGCGGTATTTATCTCGATTAAAATGTTAAAAGGCTCAAATAAAATTCCCATAAAGGTGGGAAAACATCGAACCGGTGTTAATTAAGTTATGTAAATGTGGCGAGTGACGCGTGTTGACAGAACCAACACATGGCGCCATTGACACGATCGGGACTCGGGATACGGACTCATTACTATTCACATCCGGGAGGGACCTTACGTTTACAATACTGAGCCTCCGGCGCGGCGTTGAGAGATTGTAATGTCGCCGCGTTGCTATAAATTATAGCTACGTCTGTGGCAGGCTTAAACCTGCCACAGACGTAGCTATAATTTATAGCTACTAAGAGCATTACGTTTCATGATAATTTAAAAGGCATTAGGTATAAGGTATAGATTAATATCATTTTTTTGTTTTTTGCATTATATACTTCTAGTTGTAAGTTATGCACTTGTACACTGTGTTCTACCTTTATTTGTGCATTCTCGCTTCTCGGGTCTGCTGGTAGATATCTCTGTCAGAGATAACCTCGCCCTTTGCACATGATTTATATATATATATATATATATATATATATATATATATATATATATATATATATATATATATATATATATATATATATATATATATATATATATATATATATATATATTATAGCAAGTTACCATTTCCGCAATAACGTCAGTGCTTGTCACTGTCGTGTTCCGGTTTGGAGAGTAAAGTAATGTTATGCATGTTGCATTAGACCTCGCTATAAGATACGTTGCTATCTTTACACCATTACCATCTTTGGTGTCTATAGGTGATGGTTGACTCGTTCCATTAGGTAACTCATCTGCTTGTTTGCTATCTTATAAAAAAATACCACATACGGGAGCTATACCTATATAAAATATATATTTTGGCCTCACTCGGCCTGCAGTAAAATATATATTAATGTGCCAAAATATACCCAGATATATATCTCGATATTTTTTGGTGAAGTCATAGTAATGTATATTATAGCTGCGTGTGTGTTACTCGAAAATTTATATAGAAATTATATCGTAATATGCCATGCTATGATTCATATTGATATAATATATTATAGCTACGTCTGTGGCGGGCTTTATAATTACATTTTTATATCTTTAATACTAGCTGTTGCCAGCGACTTAGTCCGCGCGGACTCCGTTTACTCCGCACAGATCCTCTCCCGTAGGTGCTAGCGTGATAATATGTAGCCTATATGTTGACCCGACCTAATATTCGTGCAAAATAATAAAAATGTTAGTAATATTCATGCAAAATTTGAAGTAAATCCATGCAGTACTTTTTGAGTTTACCCCGGACATACATGACTTTCCTTCGATTTTATTATATGTATAGATTGTTGGAATCGGACAATGTTTGAGTATGAAAATCTATTTAGGCGTCCAAGCTATATAACGGTTTACTAAATTTTGTTAATGTATGTAGGTTTGTACATTTGTAATGAATTTCTCGGAAACCAAAATCCATATCAAGATAATTGTTTTTGATTTAATTTAGGTGTATTCCAACTGAGAGACTAGATCAATTTTCATTAAAAATCGGTTTAGTAGTTTAAGAGATATGTCGAGTTTAAATGATATTTGAAGTCGGTTAATTTCTTAAATTACATTTATTTCATAGAATAGCAAACAAGTTATTTTTTATTTCAAACCTTAATCATTAACTACTGATACCAAAGATGTTAATGATGCGTTGCGGTCCGTGTGGTGTGGTTGGAATACGGCAGATACATATATTTTCTGGTAACCTTACCCTCCGAACCAGAACATGACAGTGACAAGTTCCGACGGTTTCACGATGAAGGCGGTGGACGAAGTAACTATTTAGTAATCTGTGGCGGTGGTACCAAAGAATAGACCTATTTGGTTCAGACCATGAGATCCCGTATACATGGGCGTACCCAGGTTCCGGGCCAGGGGAGGCAAGCTTAACATTTTAAGACTATATTTTTATCTACTACAGTAGACAGTTAGTAGAGGTAAACAAATTCCAGGGGGGGCAGCTGCCCCTCACTGCCCCTCCCCCTCGGTACGCCCATGCCCGTGAACAATCCCAGAGTTGGGCAAAAGTGGTTTTCTCGAAAATTCAAAATCTCAGTAGCAGCTCGAATTCTGCCGGATGTTGTTACCATTCCATTAAATTTGTAGTAAAATATGTAAAAATATATAAATATGGGAATACATGTGTAGTAGTGTTAGTACATATTTATGTGATGCGCGCGCTGCATGGTACAGGGCCGTAATAATTCTGGTAAGGTTTTATAATTAATTAAAGCAGATAAAGCAAAAAAATTAAAGCAGAAACTAAAGCAGATAACAAAAAAATGAAGAGGAACTTTTTGTGTAGAATTTTTTTCTCTACAACTTTTACTTGAACCTTTTTTTTGTATTTCCTACCGTTATTAAGTTATTTAAAAAAAGGCATTTTTCAACCCTTTTTTTATTTTTTTTCATACCTTTCCCCTAATTTTAAATCAAAATTTATTTCATAATATCATTATTTAAGTATTAATGAACACATTTTTACTCATTGCGCCAAAACTGGTTGATCATGGTTTCATTAAACTTTTTACTGGACTATATACGCGGCGCTTTTTGGTTGGAATCAAAATATATACACGCAATATGTCATTAAGCCCTGTTTCCCCCTTGTGATGTTTCGTGTTATTTTTCTGAACTCTTCCTCCTTTTGAATCTCATGTGATTAGTGGATATTCTCTTAGGGTTGAGCCGGGATCAAAAATATTTAGCCTATTTTTGATCCTGGGGTCTTCAACAACTTGTTGCCAAATTTCATCAAAATTGATCTAGCGATTTAGCCGTGAAAGCGTTATATAGGACACTACCTGAACGCGATACAGCGACTCCCACTGGTTGAACTTTGAACACACACAAAAAATTTCATCATAACCGATCGAGCCGTTTAGGAGTAATTTAGTCACATACACACTCAAAGAATTTTATGTGCTATATTTCATTCGTCACCAAGCGCTGACGACGAAGATAGTTGCCTCCAGCAGAAGAGCTTTTTTTTTTGTTTACTTTCCCTTGATATGAAAATATATGTACATTTTACAGGTTTTCAAAACTCTCTCGTCACGAAAGTGCTAACGACATCCTTGAAAGCGTCAAAACTGGCAATTATTGGCGGAACAACACAAAGCCAGACATAATACCTTCTCAGCCAAGCACATTAGACCTGCCCAAGACTAGGCGGAGGTCCCGACGGGGCAGACCTGTTACCTCATATGGATTTCCTGAAATTTCCATCACAGATCAATCAGATTCAAAGACTTTAAGAAAAAAATATCATACGTTGAAGAGTCTTGTGTATACGGAGCCTGTGGAAAGTATCAGGGAATTGAAGGAGAGACCGCGCTCTGCTGGGTCTACTATGAGAAATAAGGAGGCTTTGAGTAGACCAAGTATTTTGGAAACGATTGATTTTATTAATAGTGTTAAAGATTCTTTGTGTGGTAAGTATCTATACATATAATAAAATCGAAGGAAAGTCAAAACTGTACATTGAATATTTTTTTAAAAGAATACTTTGGGCGTAATCTACAATCGATATTGAAATCAAAAATATAGTTTTAAGAATTTTTGTCTGTTTGTCTGTATGTATGTCCAGGGTAAACTCAAAAAGTACAGGGTAAAGCCATGGATTTACTTCAAATTTTGCATTAATATTACTAACAGGTCGGGTCAACATATAGGTTACATATTATCTCGCTATCACCTGCGGGGGAGGTGTTGTGCGGAGTGAATGAAGTCCGCTCGGACGAAGTCGCTGGCAACAGCTAGTTGCTAATAAAGTAAATATATTCCAAGCCGAGACCATGTAAAAGGGTGGGGATCGAGTATAAGAACAAAAAACAGGTTAAATGCGAGTGGGGCTCGCATACCGAATGTTCCGTACAAACTTGTAGGCAACCTTAGCTAGTAGCTACACATAAATTTCATGATTCTGGGTCAACGGGAAGTAACGCTATAGGTTTTGATTCGCTTGTGAAATCGCAAAATATGCGACGTAAACGGTTATATCTTTTGATCGCGTTTTTTTCGTGATGTACTTAAAAAGATACGGTTTTTGGCGTTTTTAGGGTTTCGTAACTAAAAGGTAAAATGGGACCCGATTACTAAGCCTCCGCCTCTTGTCTGTCCGTCTGTCTGTTTGTCATCAGGCTATCTCATAAACCGTGACAGCTAGAAGGCTGAAATTTTCACTAATTATGTATTTCCGTTGCCGCTATAACAACAAATACTAAAAATAAAAAAATGAAAATATTAAAAGGGGGGAGGGGAGGCATTCCCTCACAATAAACGTAGCTTTTTCGTATTTTTTTGCTCAATACTAATAACGGTCACAGGTCACGCTTAAAATTTTCGCAGTATATTAAGTTATATATTTCTTTTCAAAATAAATAATTAAACAAAAATAAAATGAATATTAAAGGGCCCCCTTACATGAATATTAAAGGGTCCCATACAACAAACGTAATTTTTAAACAGGCAGAACCTTGAATATTTTCAAAAAAATATGTATTGGAAAATATATTAACTATAAAAATAAATATATCTAATACATAAAAAACCGGCCAAGTGCGAGTCGGACTTGCGCACGAAGGGTTCCGTACAAATATGATTTTCTTTTATAGACGGAACGCTTCACCGGTTTTTTTGTTTTTTTTTTTACATATGTGTTGACGTAAAGACGTTGCGTTTTGTAAAATGTTATAATTCTAAATCAACAGGAATAACTCTGATTTTGATTGTGATTGTCTTTTGAAATCGCAAAATCACAAAATATGCGATAGAAATAGTCACATTTTTTGATCGCGTCGGATTAAAAGTTTGATTTTTGCAAAACTATAGGGACCATAGACCAAAGTATTTGATATAAATTTTAATTTGATATAAATTTCTTAATGTCTTTACGTGACGAACAGGTGGACCTAAAAGTGATCCTATAAGGGTTCTGGTTTTACTTTATGAGGCACAGAATCCTAAAAATGGACTTTACTGCTTTTTGGACCTTTAATAAACACTCTATGATCCGGATGGCGCTCAGAATTGGGGTATCTCTCACAATAGAGTCGAGCTGCTGCATTACCGTTGCACCTGCATTCTCCATAAATACTGTTTGCATGTTTGCATACTCCTGTGCTGTGTATCGAAGCTTTGTGTAGCTCCTATACATTGTTTTGGGAGTGGAAAAAAATCACGATAGTGGTAAATATAATAAATTTAAAAGAAAAAATATCACGGCCTAGAAGTCTTCACAAGTTTTGAGTAACAGGCGACCAACTTATAAAATGTATTTTGGGGAAGTGTATAGATACGTGGTGCGGATAGATATATTCGTTATTGACAATAAATAGGCTAAATGTTTATAGTATTTCCCCGTGTTGGTCCCGGGCTCCTTTGAACAATAGGCCAACTGCCTTGCCTGGCAGGCAAGTCGTAAAAGGCGACTGAGTTATGCGCGGCTATGCGCGTCATTACCATTGTGACTACTAGGTGGTAGAGTTCTACATCGGCTCGACCGGGTCTGGTACCACCGCCTTACCTATTCCTGCCGCAATAGCGTCAGTGCTGGTCGCTGTCGTGTTCCGGTTTGGAAGGTAAAATAGCTGGTAAACTTATGCATGTGGCATTAGACCTCGCCACAAGATAGCAACGCACCATTAACATCTTTGGTGTCTATAGGCGATGGTTGACTCTTTCCATCAGGAGACCCATCTGCTTGTTTGCTATCTTTTGATATAAAAAAAAGTATGACACAATAAAAGCCCTCTTCTTAAGTTGGTGGGCAATTTCGGGACCTTACATAGCGCGTGGCCCGACACGCCTTTACCACCCGCTCTTCTAAAGAAACAACCATCGCCTCTACACTAAAAAATGTTAATGGTGCGTTGCTATCCCTGTGTCGGGTAGGTAATGTCACATGCATAAGTTTATCAATAACATTACCCTCTAAACTGGAACATGACAGTGAAAAGTATTGAGGCTATTGCAGCAGGAATAGGCAAGGTGCTGGCACCACATGAAACGAGATAACATTTTTCGTGATAGCCAAAATGTTTTTAGTTGAAGAATCCTGTGCTTCAGACGTAGAAGAGTCAGCGTGGTCTATAGAGGACGAGTGGTTGGTTGGTCAGATGGCCCCGTTAAACTTCTTAGCGTCGCGGACTGGGGGACAGACCTTGCACCTGATGTTGGGTGATATTGTAGAAGCTATGTTGCAACGGGGGAAGTTTACCGTAAGTTTTTTCCGCCGTGTTGGTCCCGGCCTCCTTTGTAGAATAGGCCAACTGCCGTTCTGCCAGGCATGTCGTAAAAGGCGACCGATTGGCTATTGAGTCACTACCATCGTGGATACTAGAGTTCTGCATTGTCTCGCCCGGGTCTGGTACCACCGCCTTACCTATTCCTGCCGCAATAGCGTCAGTGCTTGTCGCTGTCGTGTTCCGGTTTGGAGGGTAAGGTAGCCGGTAAACTTATGCATGTGGCATTAGATCTCGCCACAAGATAGCAACGCACCATTAACATCTTTGGTGTCTATAGGCAATGGTTGACTCTTTCCATCAGGAGACTCATCTGCTTGTTTGCTATCTTATAATATAAAAAAAAAAAAAAGTTACTTCTGTGTTTATTTTATTCATTATCAGGCATTGCTTAACCCATCAACACCCAGTGCGACACTTAAGCGCCGCACCGAATATTGTAGAATTCAGTTGGCACCCACACGACGCTTAAGTGTCGCATTCCTATTTAGATTTCAATCTTCCACTACTAAAAATATAGACTACTTCAGTATAAAGAAGTTTTGCGATTTACGCTCTTTGCCAACTGATTTTTCGTAACTGATTCAGAATTTCTTAATTTTGAAATTAGGATTTTTCTTAGGGGCTGAGTGGTTAATTTTATATCACAAAAACGATATTTAAATATACAAATACTTTATGGATAGTATGATTAATTATGTACATAAGAATATATGATACATGGTGCCTCGTTAATTATAGCTAGTAAAACAATAAAGTAAGACATAGCGAGTCTTTCTGTTGAGCGAGTTATTGAGATTGTTTGTATTGAGTTACAACAATTTATTATTAGTGTACACAAGTCTCCTTGTGTATCTTATGATGAATTTATAAACAAGATGGAGGAGGTTATATTTTAGACAATCTTTCTTAATGTTTTTCTTAATCTTTTTAAATCATATGCTCTGCACAACGTTTTATCTGAGCATACAAGGATTACGGGTGTTCCGGTGCAGCCCGGCCACAGTCAATTTTGCAATTTATAGACATAAAATTTAAATGTTCTTTTAATGTTCTTGCAGTACCAATGAATAAATTAAATGTACCTCAAATATATCTCCTTAAAAGAGCATTTTTTAGTGGCCGGGAAGTAACGTATACGCTGCAGCCCGGCCACGGTTATATTTTTCAGTAGGATGCTCAGAATGTTCTTAAACATAAGCCAAATAAATGTTCCATTTGCGTTCTTTGGTTTTTTGAATGTAATATACGAACAAAAACGACTATATAAACAAAAAATGATTTTAAATTAAATGTGCACTTAGCGCCTGTAGAATTAAAATAGCAAATCTGCTTATTTGTAAAAAGCTGCTATCGCAATTTTTTTAGGAGCAATTCTCTAGAAAACCAGACGTTAAGAAAAACAGTAAAACAGTTTTGATTGTAAAACGATGGTGCATTTTCCTATATGATATATTATTATTATAAACAAAGTAATTATAAATATATTATATGTATCTAGATGTACGTAATTGCATTAATAATTTTGTAGTGAATGGGTACTTATTCTGTTATATCTAATTAAAATATTTATAAAATTAATCGCCCCGTTGGTCGAGTGGTTAGCGACCCTGACTACGCAATCGACGGGGCTCAGGTTCGATCTCCGACGGGGACAAGCATTTGTGTGATGTGTATAAACGTTTGTATTTCCGGGTTTGGGTGTTTATTAAATATGTTCTAGTTTTTATATATGTATTTTTATGTATTATTATCGATGACTAACACCCATAACACAAGCAAATAGTTTGCTTACTTTGGGGTTAGATCAGTAAGTGTTATTTGTCCCGTGAATATTTATTATTATTATATCTATGATTTGTCTTCTACCCTCAAATTTTTTTTATATATCATAAGATAGCAAACAAGCAGATGGGTCTCCTGATGGAAAGAGTCAACCATCACTTATAGACACCAAAGATGTTAATGGTGCGTTGCTATTTTGGGGTGAGGTCTAATGCCACATGTATAATTTTACCGGCTTAAGGTTTAAGCACTGACGCTATTACGGCAGGAATAGGTAAGGCGGTGGTATCAGAACCGGGCGAGACAATGCAGAACTCTACCACCTAGTAGCCACGAAGGTAGTGACTCACGAATCCAATCGGTCGCCTTTTACGACCTGCCTGACAAAACGGCAGTTTGTTTATTCTTCAAAAAAGCCCGAGTCCAACACGGGGAAAAATCATGCCAGACCCTGCCAAAAGCCTTCGAAATATCAAGCAAGATAGCTAGTGCTTCACCATGATTCTCGATGACCGCGCTCAAGATGTAGGTGGCATACGCTAGAAGATCCTAACAATAGAGATAGTACACAATTATCAATATAAATAAAAATATGTGAGTGTAGAAAACAAATCGTAGATATAATGCAATTCCAATTCCCTACAACATTTAACATTTTTTTTATTATTTTAATATTCTATGCAATTACGTACATCTTGATACATATAATATATTTATAATTACTTTGTTTATAATAATAATATATCATATAGGAAAATGCACCATCGTTTTACAATCAGAACTGTTTTTCTTTACGTCTGGTTTTCTAGAGAATTACTCCTAAAAAAATTGCGATAGCAGCTTTTTACAAATAAGCAGATTTGCTATTTTAATTCTACAGGCGCTAAGTGCACATTTTAATTTAAAATCATTTTTTGTTTATATAGTCGTTTTTGTTCGTATATTACATTCAAAAATTCAAAGAACGCAAATGGAACATTTATTTGGCTTATATTTAAAAACATTCCGAGCATCCTACTGGAAAATATAACCGTGGCCGGGCTGCAGCGTATACGTTAATTCCCGGCCACCAAAAACTGCTCTTTTAAGGAGATATATTTGAGGTACATTTAATTTATTCATTGGTACTGCAAGAACATTAAAAGAACATTTAAATTTTATGTCTATAAATTACAAAATTGACTGTGGCCGGGCTGCACCGGAACACCCAAGGATTACTGCCTATAGTTCTACTTGTATTGATAAATTATTTAGTAGTTTATTCATAAATGTACTAGATTCAGACCACAGTAGTCAATTAATTGCGTTCCCAAAAGAGTAGGGGGATATGGGATGGAATTGGATACTTTTGGAAGACATTTTCACACAAGTTAATACAGTAATTTACAATATTTTTAATTTACATATCAATTGGTTATGACGAATTTGAAATAAAACTTGCTGAAAAAGAATAAGACAAAAATAAAAAATAATAACATGTAATCTTAAAATATTTTTCACAAGTGTTGTGATAACAAAAGAATGCTCATCTCATACGCTACAGCAATATTTGCTATAACACTGGTTTTCAGAGACTCTCTCTCTCTCTCTCTCTCTCTCTCTCGAGAGAGAGAGAGAGAGAGAAAAGGAAGCTTGGTGCATTATTGTTTATAAAAAGTGTAAAACGGTATAAAAATCAATTACTCTTTTGTGGAATTAATTACCGGCAGGGGTTGTCCCGAAAAGATATGACTTGGGAACCTTCAAGAAAAGAGCTTACTCATTTGTAAAAGGTCGGAAATACAGCTGCCAGATCTCTGGTGTTGCGGATGTTCATGGGCGGCTGTGATTACTTAACATCAGATGCATCTCCTGCTCATGCTCATTTGCTCCTTCTTGCATAAAATAGTGGTTAATTTCACATTCTTTATATCATAAGATAGCAAACGAGTAGATTAAGTCCGGCTTAGAATTTGTCTAACTTTATTACGATGATAGCTTTTTTTATATTATAAGATAGCAAACATTGCTTGATTTTCAAGAATCATCGCTTCTATAACATTTAACGGAGTCACTTATTTCAATCATTCTTATCATTATATCCATTAAACAATTAATATTAAATCGTTCGAATTGATCGCCGAATCAAGACTGAGTCGCTTACCACCGCCAAACCGTTGGGTTTTTATTACGCACCGACAAGCAGGTGAAAGGTGGCGTGGTTTGATGAGTCATTGTAATTTGTTTACAATTTATACATTTGAAAAAGTTGTCTTAACATCTGTTATTATTAAGATATTAGTTATATTTAATATATTTAATGAACAAATCACACGCATTTGCTCACAGTCATAAAAATATGGTAACACAGTAAGCACCTATTTGTGTGGTCAGGTGCTGCAAGAGTTGTCCCCGTGGGTGGGGGACGGTGGGGGTGGGGGCGGGGGCGGGGGCGGGGGGGGCGCGCTGTTGGCGCTGCACCGGCTGGCGCGGGCGGCGCGCGCGCGCTCCAGCGACCGACAATACAGGTCACTCACACATCTATACATTATACAGGGTACTTTTAAAGGTTCGCCCAAATTTCCAGAGGCTGTTCAGAATCGATATGTTTGATTTATGTAATAAAAAATTAATTAAAAAATCCAAAATTTTATTTTTATCCGACACAAAAAACTAAACGCGTGGATATAATTTCAATTACGCAAAAATGTCGAGCTGGGCTCGCGTACTGCTCCCGTAGTCTGCTCGACAAGTTGAAAATCGTCTAAAATAGAGATATTGCTCTTAAAATTATGTGCAATAGCTCATTGCATCCGGAATGACGCCTAGAAAAATGTGCTAAAAGCGTGCACATAATAAATTGCAAAAATTATCAACAATTAAAGATGAAAAAAAAAAATGGCATTTCGTTTCTTGCCAATATTTCATAAACTATTAATATTTAAAAAATTTCAAAAAAAGATTCGGAAAGAAGAAGAAATTTCAAAGCAAAAAACTCGTAGATCTCAGAACTCTATCTCCATTGTTTATAATTTTAATTTAACGCTGAAAATGGGTCTACGCACGATATTTTTAGGCTGCGCACTGCCTCAAAAGCGAGAACGACACATAAATTAATTTATTTAAGGTTTTTGAATATTCTTTTTTTTATTTGAAAAAAATCTTATGTATTTTGAACATTTAAAAAAAATTATTTCAGTTGGCAATTTTACTTAAAATTAATTTTCGACAAGTTAAACGATTGTTAACTAATAAAATTTTCTTGTCCTTCCGTCTTAATTGTAAATGAAAGTAAAATGTTTAAATAATTATCGTAAAAATTTTTTGCTTCGTAGAGATTTTCTTATACAGTGTGTAAAGAAAACCCTGTCCGATCCGAAAGAGGCATATAGATTGGTTAATAGCATTACTGAAAACATATTAAAACGACTTTATTTCAAAAAATAAAAAAAGGTATCGCTTTTTTAATATTCGTATTTTTACTTATATTTTTCCTAAAGTTAAGTTTTAAAAATGGCAACACCTTTTCGCTGCTTGCTTCATTGTTTCGCTTTGGCGGCTTTCATACAAACACCGCGCGAAGGCACGGTCTTCGTTTTTCGCTTTTTTAAAAAGGAACTTCCAACGCGCCGCATACGCGCCGCATCACCTTCGGTGGCATACGACTTGTGCGGCATTCTTTGATAATAGAATTTACTTACTTGTGGGTGTTGTCGTACTTAATGTATGAAAATACTATTTAAGATTATATTTTTATTGGGAAAACTAATTAATCAATAAAATAATTACACATATGTAACCGTATTACGATACTATATTTGGTATCGTTCAATTATCCGACAGGGTTTTCATTACACAACGTATACATACTTAACAATATCATAATATTTATACTTTGCTTATAATAATTATTGTACTTTAACAACATTACGTGGATTTCTCAGTTTTTGTTTTGAAATTTCTTAAATATTAATTTTATAACTTTTGCAATTTTTTATGTGCTAATACACGCTTTTAGCACATTTTTCTAGGCGTCATTCCGGATCTAATGAGCTATTGCACTTAATTTTAAGAGCAGTATTTCTATTTAAAACGATTTTCAATTTGTCGAGCAGACTACCGCACCCCGCACACTTGACCCGGTGCGGCGACTGATTCACAGGACTCAGTGCATCCAATTTTTGACTTTAGTGGGATATTTTTAAACGAATATTTTTATTTTATCTTGCAATAATTTTACAATAATTAAAACGCACTTTCAATTCAATATTTCTTAATTTTAAAATTTGGCCGAACTTTTAGAAGTAATCCTGTATTATAATAGTAATATCGCTGGATTAAATTACACTCATCGATCTAACCACAAAGTAACCTAATTATTTGTGCATATTATGGGTGTTATTCAACGACACTAATTCATAGAAATATATATTACCTGTATATAAAAACTATTTACAAGAAATAACTAAACAAAGAAATACAAACTTTCATGACTGTCACAAAAACCACAATTTTTTTTTATAATTCAACTTGGCTGAAACAACACTGAATTAATTGACACAGCTTAAACACAATCAGGGTAGTTGCTTTTAAATCAGCATCAGCGGATGCTGTTGTAAACGCTAATGCTGATATTAATTAATTATTTACAAATTTGATATGTCACTTTGAATAAAACACGAGTTACTACTTACTACTTAATAATTATATATTTTTGTTTTAACAAAATATACTACAATGTCTTAACAAAATATACTACAATTCCCCCGTGTTGGTTCCGGGCTCCTTTGAAGAATAGACCAACTGCCGTCCTGCCAGGCAGGTCGTAAAAGGCTATGCGAGTCACTACCATCGTGGCTGGGTCCACGGGTCTGGTTACCTATTCCTGCCGCAACAGCGTAAGGTAGCCGGTAAACTTATGCATGTGGTATTAGACCTCGCCACAAGATAGCAACGCACCATTAACATCTTTGGTGTCTATAGGCGATGGTTGACTCTTTCCATCAGGAGACCCATCTGCTTGTTTGCTATCTTATGATATAAAAAAAAAGTTATCTAAAGTGTACTTTCATATACGATAAATGTTTTGTAATAATTATTTACAATTATTTACAATATTATAACTAAACAACGTTTCAAGTTATCGTTTTTGTCTATAAAGAAGAAGGTAATCATGATCATTTTTATAACATGACATTATTAATCAGTAATATGTAGTGTAAAGAATACACACAATTTTCGCTAGACGGGTCCTCCTACTAACATATTACGACTTAAATGTAAGCATTAAAAAATCAGCATCGATCGTTGCTGATGCGGATGCTGATGCTGATATTAAAATCACTGCTGATAATCCGCGGATGCTGATACTAATACTGACATTCGCAGCAACCCTAAAACACCGTTTTAAGACCATACACAAAAAATAAACGAAGGAACTCAATACCTTAGACACGTGATCATTTTTTCGATTTCATAATTTCTGTATAACTAAATATGTTTTCAACTTCATGTCAATAACTAATATGTTGTTACTTCATTGACTCATTCACCTATAGAAGAGAAGAACAAGAGGAGATTTTGGGATTTACTCGAGCAAATTAACACAGAGGGGGATACCTCGCATACTGTTGAATATTTTTTATATTTTTAATTTTATTTATTTTTGGGAAACATACAATTATATGGTATAACATCACTAATATAACAGAAAAAAAATACATAAATCAATTAAGTTTCCACTTATAACTATCACATTTATATTAATTTAGTAGTTTGTAGCAGCATTTAATATATAATAAATTTAAACCTTTTAATATATAATAAATTTAAACCTTTTAATATATAATAAATTTAAACCTTTTAATATATAATAAATTTAAACCTTTTAATATATAATAAATTTAAATTTATCTGCACCTAATATAAGATTTAATAATTTCTGCATGAATTAAACACGTGTTTAAATTCATTTCAATAACTTCTAAGTTGTCATTTCATTCACTCATCTCTAGAAGTGAAGCCCAAGGGATTTTGGGATTTACTCAAGCGCAAAAAATTGACACAGATGGGGATACCTCGCATACTGTTGAAATTTTTAATATATTCCATCTCATACATAAGTCCTTTATAATGAGATGAAAATCTTCGGCATAAAAGGAAATCCAATAACTTCGGCTTGTGTAATGTAAAAATACCAAATGCAAAAATACTTACACATTTTAGCTTGCAGCTAACCAATTAATCTGATTTGCTTTAGTAATTCCATGCCACCGTTTATTTACATTTTTAAAAGTCTGTAGACGTTTTACCCACAATTATTTTAAGTTAGCAAATAGCAAATATGTCTTACCTGATGGAAAGAAATAACTTGTGCCTATGCTCCTACACTACTAACACTATGATATAAAAAATTAATAAGATTTTCGTCGACTTTACCTTCTAAAGCGAAACACAACAGTTACAAGCTCTGACATCAACAACAATTTAATTAGAAAATGAAATATATTTAAAAGTTATTAATTAAGAATTATAGAAAACTTTTTATAAAATACTAGTAGTACAACACAAAATAGATAAATAATATATAGTATTGCATATGAAATGCAAATTATATATACAGATATACAACTCAATAGGCACATTAATAGAATACTAGCTGTGCCCGCGACTTCGTTCGCGTGGAAAAATTTCTAAAAAAAAACCCGCATAGTTACCATTCCCGTGGGATTTCCGGGATAAGAACTATCCTATGTCCTTTCTCGGGTCTCAAACTATATTTGTACCAAATTTTATCCAAATCGGCTCAGCGGTGTAGCCGTGAAAGCGTAACAGACAGACAGACAGACAGACAGACAGACAGTTACTTTCGCATTTATAATATTAGTATGGATTGATAACATAATGTAATACTGTAGTAAATAATAAATTGTAAAAATAGATAGAAAGCAAAAGGAGTTTTAACAGTAAGCACCAAAATAATGTAAAATTAACGAGAAAATAAAATAAATAGTGTCAAATTTATATGTAACCCATATATATGAGATACATAGATAAATAAATAAATGTAAAGAAATAAAAGTAATAAGATAATTATAGAGAAATGAAATATTCAATTTAAATGTATTTAGCAAGTAATTAAATAGGATAAGCAACGGCTCTGATCAAGTCAGAGGAACTAGAAATAAGAAATTTTGTGATATTGACAATATACTCCCTCAGGGGGCGGGTTTACCCTCCTGGAGAAAACTTAAAAAAAAAAGCTCTGACATCATTGCGGCATGGCAAAGCGGAGGTAGATGACGATAGCTATACCAAAAGGGGAGACGTTACAGAAACCACTTTTGGTTTGAACTTCGTTAATTTTATCTTCGCCCAAGACGTGTCAGTTGCTATATTTGAAATCAATACAATTATTATCGATCGATTAAAAATACCGTTTATTTTATATATATTTAGCACTTGGAAGTTGCCGGAAAATGACGGATCTCCCAAGGAAGTTCAGCGGTACAGAGCGAAGCCCCAAGATGAAGAAGAGGCCCCACAACCTCCCCCACTACCACGATTTTCGAGGGAGAAACTTGTGAGTATGTTTTGATATAATTACTCGTATGTAACAAACAAGCGGATGAAACGGCTATCCTGTGAAAAGGAGCAACCACAGGTGTAAATGGAGCGTCGCTATCCATTTAGCAAAGACATTGGATACAACATTCTAATGTTTAAATTTTAATTAAATTGTGGATTTTTTAAGCGAAGGGTTTAAATTAACATATTTTGAAAACCATGATGAATGGTTGCGATGAACTTATGTAAGCGTTGTCATTTAACGTTTTATTAAACTTATAATCGATCTTAATTACTCGAAATACATGGCTTGTGGAAAATACAACATACACTTGTAAATCAATATAATGTCAGTGCAGTATCATTTTCACTGGATTGCCAAAAAAAATCATAATTGTAGTAAATATAATGAAGTTAAAAGGAAAACTATCAAGGGTTAGAAGGCTTTACAAGTTTTTGAGTAATAGTCGACCAACTTATAAAATGTACCTTGTACCGTGTATACATCCATATGCATTTAGTAAAAAGCGGTTATTTTAATATTACAAACAGACACTCCAATTTTATTTATTTGTATAGATATTGATAGATAATTATAATAAAAAAATTACTTACATGTTTTCACGCCATAAGCGGAGCGAACCATTATCCTTTACGGCGTAAGCGGAGAGAACCGAGTGTCACGATACTTGCAGATTTGTCTCGCTTCCTCCATATTTATTATTCTCTTCATACAAACACGCCGGCTGCAAAGACTCGGACAGTACTCGATCAATGATCATGAATTGAATTACCATAAAAAATCGGCTAAGTGCGAGTCGAACTCGCGCACGAAGGATTCCGTACCATCTATAAAAAACGGCAAAAAATCACGTTTATTGTATGGGAGTCCCCCTTAAATATTAAGATTATTTTAATTATAATATTATTCTTTATAAATATTAATTATATTATACTATTATATACTGTTATATATACTATATAAGAGCATATAATACTGTTATATATACTATATAGGTATACTATTATAATATTATTCTGATTTTAGTATTCGCTGTTATAGCGACATCAGAAATATGTTTGCACATCATTTGTGAAAATTTCAAATGTCTGTCACGATTCATGAAATACGGTCTGGTGATAGACAGACAGACGGACAGATAGATAGACAGACGGATATACAGCGGAGTCTTAGTAATAGAGTCCCATTTTATCCATTGGGTACGGAACCATAAATAGTGTTTAAGTTAAAGCGAAATCACTTAATTTTGGCACTAAACTGAAGCATTTTCAAATACGACGACATTTTTATATTTATAAAGGAACTAGCTGACCCGGCAAACTTTGTTTTGCCATATAAATTATTTCTAAGTAAAAAATGTTAAGGGCGGGCAACCCTTATCACTAAGGGGTATGAAAAATAGATGTTGGCCGATTCTCAGACCTACTCAATATGCTCACAAAATTTCATGAGAATCGGTCAAGCCGTTTCGGAGGAGTACGGGAACGAACATTGTGACACGAGAATTTTATATATAAGATTATTTCATTTTTTTATAATGTCATTGACCTACATATTTCATGTGCCGTTAACCGTATATCAATTATTTCAGATAATTCACAAGGACGTACCAGCGCTATACGACACCCCCATCCTTTACACAGACCCAAACACAAAAGCATACACGGGAGTGATCAACCCGATATACGACATCAAACTACCGCGAGACAAGTTCAGTGTAAAACGAACTAAATCCCTAGGCAGGAGCTTCAGTTCTAGAAACGTTGGTGTGGACATTGCGAGGTACAATCTGACGCTGGGCCAGCGAGCCGGCCGGCGGACTAACGATGTGGTCACCGCGATGAATGGCACCTCCGCCGAGACCGCGCTGGAGGTGAAGGGCCATTTTTTACAGCGACACAGCACGAACAGTGTTGTTGGAGATTCATATAAAATGACCAAAGTTACTATAGATTAACATGCAAACATTACTGTAAAAGTTGATGATTAAATAAAGATTATGATGACACAAAGTAATTGTTTCATTTGTGGGGTTTCGTAAGGTAAGCTTTACATCGAGATTAAACAGACATATATATATATATATATATATATATATATATATATATATATATATATATATATATATATATATATATATATATATATATGTATATGTATATAGTGTAGCGTACTTCGCGGCAGGAATAGGTAAGGTGGTGGTACCAGACCCAGGTGAGACAATGCAGAATTCTGCCACCTAGTAAACGTGGTACGTAATAGACTCAGATTATTTCCATTCAGTTGTACATTACTATTTACATGCCTCACATGAGGCAATGACAATTCAGCACTCTTGATTTTGTTGTCGTTTAATAAAATGTATTGGTGCCGAACCAGTGTACTATTTTTGAAATTGCATTATTAACTTATATCACACTTATATTATATCATACTTACCATCGTTTCTTTTCACTTTGAATAAAATTGAAGTGACATCCACAAATATATATGTGTATATATTTATATTTTCTTTTTATATCATAAGTTAGCAAACAAGCCGATGGGTCTCCGGATGGAAAGAGTCAACCATCGCCTATAGACACCAAAGATGTTAATGGTGCGTTGCTATTCTGTAGCGAGGTCTAATGCCACATGCATAAGTTTACCGGCTACCTTACCCTCCATACCGGAACAAGACAGTGACAAGCACTGACGCTATTGCGACAGGAATAGATAAGGCGGTGGTATCAGACCCGGGCGAGACAATGCTGAATTCTACCACCTAGTAGCCACGATGTTAGCGACTCGCATAGCCAATCGGTTGCCTTTTACGACCTGCCTGGCAGAACAGCAGTTGGTCTATTCTTCAAAGGAGGCCGGACCAACACGGGGTTTGTACGGAATCCTCGATATGCGAGTCCACTTGCACTTGAACTGTTTTTCACAATTAACATCTTAGTATCAGCAGTTGTTATTTTATTTAAAGGAAATCCTTTCGATTGTTTTTACAAAAATCATCTTTACCTATTAAAAAAAGTCTAGATTAAAATCAGAAAAAAACGTATAAGAGCGATTTATTTCATTGAGGCCAAGTGGCGTTGCGGCTTCGAGAATTGTAAATAATGTAATTTCAATCATATCAACTCGCGTAATTTTTCAGCTGGCCTAGTTAGTAATTCGTGTTCAATGTTTGAGTTTCATTCATTTTGCCGTACAATGTAATGTACGCTGTTATGTAAAGTTAAATATGTTTTAAGCAATCCGTACGAATATTTTTTTGTATCATAGCAAACAAGCAGATTGCTCTTCTGATGGAGAGACAGCCATCGCCTATAGATACAAAATATGGTAATGGTGAGTTGCTATGCACGTGGCGGGATGGCAATGACACATGCTTAAGTTTACCACCCACCTTACCCTCCAAACCGGAATATGACAGTGACAAGCATTGACGCTAATGTCTGCTACATTAGCGTCAATGCTTGAGATGAATACAATGAATAGGCAGTGGTACCAAAACTCAGGCGAGACGTAGCAGAACTCCACGATAGTAGTAACACGTATAGCCAATCGATCGCCATTACGAACTGCCTGGCATAATGCCAGATGGTCTGTTCTCTAAACTCGGACAAGCGCGGGGAAAGAAACTATCAGGTGATTGTGATAAAACTGCATAGAAATAGCTAGTATCCTACAAAAGAAAGAAAGGCTACGTTTTGTCTTTTTCATAATACATAGCTACGGAGATGAAGGAAAAACCTCAAATATGCGGGTAAGTCGTGAACATCAGCCATTGCCCATTACACACTGATAAAATGAGATTTGTTGGTTTTTTACCTTGACATCTTTTTGTCGCTTTACCAGCTAGGTCCCGCAGTGTAATGAAAGTTTTCGTAAATCCTACGAACAATGCATTTTTCTGGACTACATAATAATTTATATGCAGTACTGCTGACTGCTACACTGCATCAACCAACCTCCAATCTTTTATATATTTTAAACTCCGCATCAGATCTTTATAATCCCTGTGGAACCATACTACCATACCATATTTTAAAAACCTAAAAATATTAATGTTGACATCAATGTACATTATGGTAGCAATTAAATTTATAAGAAACTATCCTCAATTTTTTGAAAATCAAACTGATATTACTCGTCTCTTCGCAAGTAGATTTAAATGTAATTTAGAATAGCCACTATCATAATTAAAAATGCATCTGGACCAAATAGGTATAATGTGTGTAAAATATATAAAAGAAATAATAACAGATAAGAGTTAAATCAAAGAAAACGACCGTATTGACCGTCGACCAACGAATGTCCATAGGGTCCTCTCTTCCGGTCGCCGATCGGCACTATGGCGCATTTTGGGATTTTTCGTTAGTTGGCGGGGCCGCCTTTCACATGTGGCTAGCACGCTACTTGGGCACCCTACTGACTAGCGGTCGGCCAGCGGTGCATCGTGCCTCGGATCCCGCTACCCTCCGTGACTAGGCTCCAGATGCATCAACGTCAGTGTGTATCAGATCATCCAGATTGTATAGGCGCAACTGATTCGACCCGTCTTGACTAAAGCTACATCAGCGTTAACGTGACAAAAAACGGACACTTGACGACGTGACTTCAGCTGATCCTTATAGCCGCGACATATGTCTCCCACCATATCACATGATTAGCACCACCCAGGGGCCACTTGTAGGGATACAGAGTTCCGGGTGTTCTCCTACGGACGAAGGTGATTCAGCCCCTAAATAGACCGACTGCTAAATACCAGTTGTAGGCACTTGAGGCGATAGAGAGGCGTGCCAAGAGGCTCGTTATAGAGAATAGAATAGAATAAGCTTTTATTCAAAATAAGTATTTCTATGATACATTTTTCGAACGTCAATCTTAAAAAAGATGTGTGATATAAGTATACATAAAACCTTAGTTAACTATCAGTCATAGTACAATTATCAATAAATATAAATGTTCGTACATTATACATTTTAATCAAAATAATAATTTAAAAACGTACAAATGAAGAGATTTATATTAAAATAATTACTGTAAATAATATCAATTAAGAAAAATATGTCAAATTACTAAAACGTAATATCATTATCATTATTATATAATAAAACTAAGCTAATAAAATGTGCGTGCCGATAAAACTTAAAAAGAAGTCCCGGCACGATAAAGGGACTTATATGGTGTGATAGCCCTTTATCCCCCCTCGAACAAGAAAGTTCCAGTTTTAACCTAAAGGGCGTGTTTTTAAAGGTATAAGGGCTTTTCCAACCCTTCAACTTGGAAATTAAGTGTAGTGGCGCCGTCTGTTGACGAGTATTCGAACTTCATTCAGAACAACGATTATTTGGGTTGCATTTCGTGTAGTAATGGCGCGAAATTTAAAATTCCAATTTCAATTAAGTCTTAAATTACATTTGTTATATTTCAACTACCATGTAATCTCATATCAACTCCCGAGCGAAGCCGGGCATCATAGCTAGATATATAATAAAACTAAGTTGATAAAATGTGCGTGCCGATAAAACTTAAAAAGGAGTCCCGGCACGATAAAAGTACTTATATAGTGTGATAGCCCTTTATCCCTCCTCGAACAAGAAAGTTCCCGTTTTGAATTAAAGGGCGTGTTTTTAAAGATATAAGGACTTTTCCAACTCTTCAACTTGGAAATTAAGTGTAGTGGCGCCATCTGTTGTCGAGTATATGAACTTCATTCAGAACAACGATTATTTGGGTTGCATTTCGAAAGGCGCCGCGAGCAATGGCAGCATTCGTAGTAATGGCGCGAAATTTATAATTCCATTTCAATAAAGTCTTAAATTACATTTGTTATATTTCAACTACCACGTAATCTCATATCAACACCCGAGCGAAGCCGGGCATCATAGCTAGTAATTCAATAATTATCATTTAAAATACGAATGCATAAATTTTACGAAAAAGTAAAATAACTCGAAATTTTAATATCAAAATATAGTAAAATTAAGCAAACAATGAACCAAACATTGGTATCGTTGAAATATTCATTTATATCATAATATGCTTTTTTGCAAAGAACGTTTTTTTATGTGCACTTTAAACTTTTTTTCAGACAACTACAAAATCTCGTCAGGAATCTTATTATATATATTTACACTACAACCGATAAAACATTTAGTCGATTTGGCTAGTCTAAATTTTTGTACGGATATTTTATTTCTAGTGTTAATGTTAAGTAGATCTTTATTTTTTAAAATAAGTGAATAGTTTTGCGAACGTGCATTATATTTTCATAAATGTACAAGCTAGGTACTGTCATGATATTAATTTTCTTAAAATGTTCTCTGAGAGATTCTCTACTATTCCTACTATAAATAGCCCGTATAGAGAGAGTTATAGAGTGCTGTTTGACTCTCGTAAAGATGCTTCGGTCATGAAGTAAAACGTGCATTAAGTACATAATTTATGTGTTATTGCCTTTGCTACTGACGCGGAAGAAAGTGTGGTGGATGTGGGTGAACTATTGTGTCGCTGGAGTCTCTTAATTTTCAGACCTTGAGTAAGTTTGTCCCATTTCTTACCCTATCTCTTGTTTCAGTTGCATCACAGCATTTACATATAAAATTTTAAGGAAATACTAAATTTCCGTTAATAGTAATTAAATATTTTAATGTCCCCTTTGAATTGTTCCAACCTTAAGGTAACTGCAAGAGTATAAGAGACTGTTGTAGAAGACGAAACTCATGAGTATTGATTAAGTACTGCTAAGAGATAGATGCTGCACGGAGGTACACAACAGTTTTGTGATTGAAATGCAATCAACAAAATAATAACGTTATCGTGGTAAGCATTGGTAGGACTGTGACATCTTACACGGGCGACTCGTCTCAGCGCTCTATCTCATAGTAGCCAAGATAGAAGTCAAATGTTTGGATTTCGCTGTCGAACTGTTTAGCAGCAACTAATTATTATAAAAAGAAACAACCCGACTACGACAAAAACCTTACCCCGAAAAATATATAATCCTCCCTTATTTTCAATGCGTTTTATAGCAGGTGTCGCCTCTGTGGTCTAGTGGTACAGCGTTGGCGTCGACCACATGAGGTCCCGGGTTCGATTCTCGGGTCGGGCACTTAAAAAAAATGTTTTTTCAGTTTTATGATAAACACAAAGTTGCCCGGGATTGGAAAGTGCCCGGTTGGCGATAGGCTTGCCACCTATCACATTTGTGGGACCAAGTATCTTCGGCTAATCGTGGGTGCACTTGTTGTACCTCTGCCTACCCCTTCGGGGATACGGGCGTGAAGATACTTTTTTTTTATTGCATGTGTCACAATCAAGACGAGTCTCACATCTCTCAAGTAGAAGCTTCGATTTATCAAGCCGTTTAGGCTACAGAGCATTTTAAAGAAATATATCTACATACGTACAAACATACCAAAATATATAAATACCCTCGAAAAACTTACACTTCTTTATAGCGCAGTCGGATAAAAAAGACGATGCTCTATTCAGGAAGTCAATGATTTCAGATTATTATTACTATTTATATTAGATAGCAAACAAGCAGATGATTTTGCTGATGGCAAGAGGCAACCATTGCCTATAGCTCACCTAAGATGTTAATGGTGAGCTGCTGTCCGAGTGCTATATATGTGTAAAGGCTACCTTACTCTCCACACCAGAATACGACAATGACCAAACATCGACGCTGTTGCGGCAGGGATAGCTAAGGCGGTGGTGTGGTACCATATATCCGGGCGAGAGGTTGCGGAACTCTTCAACCTGGCAGTCACGATAGTAGTGACACCTATAGCCAATTGTTCATCTCTTTCGAATTGCCTGGTAGAATAGTAAATGGTTTATTCTTCAAAGGGGCTCGGATTCGAAACATTGTGGAGCTGAGCATTCTTAGTTATCAAGACTTGTGAGTGGCTGAGCGTGTTGATCTTACGGAGTATGCAGAGAAAGCCGATTAATGTAATTCAAATAAAAAATATGCATTTAAAATGATGAAAATGTCTGTTTTTATTTTTTATTCTGTTTCAAAATAGCACATTGACTTTCAGCCTCTCTGCTAGCAATTTATCAATATGTAAAGTAATAAACTGCCGCTTCAAACATGACAAAGCGAAACTGACACTGATAAATTTAGCACTACATTGTCATGCATAGAGTTGAGTTGAGCCGATTGTAAGGACTAGTTCACACTCGAACGTTTTGCTAGTTACTTTAAGCTGTTTTCAAACGACTACCCGAAAGAGAAGGATAACAAATCGACTGTTTGTTTTTTAATGTTTGTTACTTTAGAACTCGGTCGCTTATAAACCTATTTTGAAAATTCTATTATTACAAAAAAAAAACTACGATAAGGACCTTGATATAATTTATCACTTAGCAATTTCCAATGGTAGTGGCTTAGAAATTTAATCAAAAAGAAAAAGGGCGATTGATACAAAAATTACCTAAAATAGAAACAAAATTTCATTCTAGTTTCACATATTTCAGACGAGAAAAAGAAATAATAGAGAAGTGTGTAAGGCGTAATAAACATTTAAGTAAACATTTAAAGCACACAATTCATTAAGAAATATATTATGTAATGGAATGGATAGAACTAACAAAGAAATTAAATCTGGTGTTTACAAACTACAATGTTCTGAGTGCTAAGTGTGAGTTTTTCTTTTCGCATTCGATCGTGAGTGCGTTTGGAGTTTACTAGAAATTTGTATGTGATTTGTACAGCGCCACCTAGTGGTAAACGTGAGAAACCAGTTTACCATTAGGTGGCGCTGTACAAATCACATACAAATTCCTAGTAAACTCGAAACGCGCTCAAGATCGAATGCGAAAAGAAAAACTCACACTTAGCACTCTGATTGCGACAGCGTGTACATTGGTTAAACAGGTCGCAGTTTCGAATCACGGTATAAAGAACACATATACACCTTTAAAAACAAACACTCCGATAAATCTCATTTTGTCAAATACCACCTGAAAACTGGAAATTTTTTATCAAAAAATCATTCATTTGATATAATTCATATTACTTATATGGATTAAAGATAAATATATTAGAACAACTCGAAATTATGAAACACAAGAACCTTTCAGTTGCATTGTTGAATGAACAAATTAAATTAGCGAGCTCAACTTTACTAAACAAGGCAATGTAATAACTTTAAATTTAAACTGCCAGCAAATATGTGACAAACAAGTTAACAAACAACTTGTTACAATTGTATGATAGTTACAATTTCAAAAAAATCTTGACTAATAAATATAATGATTGTATGTATACATTTTTTGTGTTTTTTTAAAAGTGTTTTTAGTACCTAAATCATAAACTCAGTTTTAAATATATTTTATTTGTGCAACTCCCCGGAATGGATGAAAATAAAAAATACTTTAAACGCACATTTTTAGATACTTCAGTCATTTATATCGAAAATTCCAGAAATTATCTCAAAATATAATTTTGAAACTTAGAAGGTTATTTTTTTGAACTTATAGAAAAGATTTGCATTAGAAATGGAAGTTATAGCTGCTTTTATTTCACTATCACATCGTGAAGTTATTTGGTTTTGGTTACTGTTATATTATGCGTTAGCTATTGCCAGCGACTTCACTTACTCCGCGCGGACTTCGTTTACTTCGCACTGCCCCTCCCTCGTAGGTGATAGCGTGATAATATGTAGCCTATATGCTGACCCGGCCTGTTAGTAATATTCATGCAAAATTTGAAGTAAATCCATGCAGTACTTTTTGAGTTTACCCCGGATATACATACAGACAAACAGACAAAAATTCTAATAACTATATTTTTGGCTTCGATATCGATTGTAGATCACGCCCCAAGTATTCTTAAAAAAAAAAAATTCAATGTACAGTTTTGACTTTCCTACGATTTTATTATATGTATAGATAATAAATCACGACCGTTACATTTTATTAGTGACCATTATTGTCACTGTGGGAGCATTTTGTTCGTCTGTGACATGTCGCAGTGATAAAGACTTGATCAGACAAAGTAAAGCGAAATAGCGTTGAAAATAAGATGCAATTTCACTTAAACAAATATTTTTTTTGTAGCTGGTGGTATGGTGTCGCTCAAATGTTGTTGCTCTGTTTCTTCTGCATGATAAAATTCTGAGAATTAGAAGCTTAAGTAGCAGCTCACGGCCTACGTGATATTAAATCACGCTCGCGTTATATGTAACAGATGGGTTCGATGCATATAACTGGTGTGGCACGTGAATTATAACAAGTGATATAACCAGTGATGCCTGAAATGTGCCTTGCTTAATTTGCATGTATGATGATTTGAACTATGGTTTTTATTTTGTCTTTTAAACACAGTGTATAAGAATAAAAGACACTTGATACGTAAATAGTGATATAGTATCATTGTTGTAGATATATGTAAACTATTTTTGCTTGCTTTGAATGGTGCGCGTCTGAAATAAATGTATTTTTGTTCTTGTATAATACAAAAAACAAACATTATAATAGCAGAATTAATTATGTATTCTGTGATTACAAAAGCCCTAATTTATAACATTTCCGCGTTTATATGACGTCATTTTTTTGTAAGAAAGGAAACTCAAACAGCGTAATCAATAGAACGAACTCTCTAAAGAAAAGAAAGCAAAAGAATGGCGCAACGTTTTCACTTACTCCTACAACGCTATTATCTAATTTATGGGTATATCAGTGGACAAATTACACGACGTGATCTAACCCTAAAGTAACCAATTTATTTGCTTGTGCTATGCTTGTAGTTAACAATACTTATGCATAGAAATGCATATATAAATGCAAAAATATATTTAATAAATACCCGGAGTCAGAAATACAAACATCTATGCTCATCACTTCGGTCGGGAATTGAATACGAGCCCCATTGATTGCGTATTCAGGGTCGCTTAACCACTCGACTATCGTGTCATTATCATCGTGTCTCATCGGTGGTTCAGATCTGCAGTGGTTCACCGGGTTCGGAACGATATGACAAATCTTTGCCGAACCTGGTCGATTCTCGCCAACCGACAAATCGGTGAGCCGTAGTAAACCGGATTCCACATTTTCCTGGTAGTGCGCTCAGTTCATCTCTAATTTAAAAAGAGCCTTAGAGGACATCACGATTCTCTTTAAAAATAAAAATTTTGTATTGTATAATAGCCGTGTATGTTTTACGTGAGTGCCTACACATTTTTGCGTTCTCGACACTTCTTCACTATATTATACGAGGGTTAGTGGGTACTAGGTGGTAGAGTTCTGCATTGTCTCGCCCGGGTCTGATACCTCCGCCTTACTTATTCCTTCCGCAATAGCGTGAGTGCTTGTCGCTGTCGTGTTCCGGTTTGGAGGGTAAGGTAGCCGGTAAACTTATGCATGTTGCATTAGACCTGGCCACAAGATAACAACGCACCATTAACATCTTTGGTTTCTATAGGCGATGGTTGATACTTTCCATCAGGAAACCCATCTGCTTGTTACTATCTTATGATATAAAAAAGAATTCGGCTGTATCGGTTTATAATCTATATATGTATATATATATATATATATATATATATATATATATGTATATATACCTATATATGCCTATATATATACCTATAGACATCAAAGATGTTAATGGTGGAAAGATAGCAACGTATCTTATAGCGAGGTCTAATGCAACATGCATAACACTACTTTACTCTTCAAATCGGAACACGACAGTGACAAGCACTGACGTTATTGCGGAAATAGTAACTTGCTATACTATAATATATATATATATATATATATATATATATATATATATATATATATATATATATATATATATATATATATATATATATATATATATATATATATATATATATATATATATATATATATATATATATATACACGAGTCTACTACATATACGCTGTCAATTGTGAAAAAAATCAAACTTGTAAGTCAATACGCGATTTATGTCGCATATTTTGGGATTTTTTGCGAATTCAAAATGGAATCAACGCCAATAGGGTACTTCCCGTCGACCTATTATTATTGAATTTGGCAAAAAGCAACGTCTTACAGTACATGTATTAAGGATAAAATCCGAAAACCGTAAATTTTGAGTTAAATCATCATTATTATAAAATAAAACTAAGTTGATAAAATGTGCGTGCCAATAAAAAATTAAAAAGGAGTCCCGGCATGATAAAGGGACTTATATAGTGTGATAGCCCCTTATCCCCCCTCGAACAAGAAAATTCCTGTTTTAACCTAAAGGGCGTGTTTTTTAAGATATAAAGTCTTTTCCCACCCTTCAACTTGGAAATTAAGTGTAGTGGCGCCATCTGTTGTTGAGTATTTCAACTTCATTCAGAACAACGATTATAAGGCGCTGCGAGTAACTGCAGCATGTGTAGTAATGGTGGGAAATTTAAAATTCAAATTTCAATAAAGTCCTAAATTACATTTGTTATATTTCAACTACCACCTAATCTCATATTAACTCCCGAGCAAAGCCGAGTATCATAGCTAGTTAAAAATAAAAACAAGCTTATACGGAACCCTTGATATGCAAGTCCAACTCGCATTTGAGCGGTTTTTTATGGTAAATTTTAAATTATGGTGTATGGTAAACTTTGAAGAGATTTAATTGTTTCGTCTACGGTCCAACTGACTCCATAGTTGATTTATCTTACAACTTGTCTAATAAATATTTTGTGCTAAAATTACGGTTGAGAGACTAGAGAGCGATCGCAAGGAAATTTTAATATTTATTACTTGATAAATTTGTTATTTTTCTTCACCGCACTGAATTTCCAGTGAGAGTGTTTTTCCGTTTCAAGTTTAGGCCGGATAAGTAGCAGCCGGCTAGAAACATAAATGTAGGTGTTACGGAAATCAGAAGCAACCGGGCTTACTGGTATTTCATTACTTGCGATGCAATTCTTTCAACACAACGAAGAAAGTATGAGATACTAGTTGACCCACGTAGCTTCGTCCGCGAGTAGTATATTTACTCCCTTTTACAGCTTTCTAGGGGTTGATTTTTGTAATACAATGTAGGTTGTATTTGACCCGGGGTTTTAAACTATCTCCATGCTAAATTCCATGAAAATAGGTTTAGCAGTTTAACTGTGAAAGCGTAACAGATAAATAGACATACTTTTGCATGTATAACAATAGTATGGATGGATGAACGAAATTCAAAGAATAAAATAATGATTCGAGTTATAGTCGCTTATACAAGAGAGAATATTGACTTAAGTTTGTTTTGTATAATTTATTTATTTATATACTAAATGTACCGTGCAATCCACTGCATCATGAAATAATTTGGTGAATCCCGCGGGAAGTACTCATTTTTCGGGATAAAAAGTAGTACATAGGATACTTTTTATCCCGCAAATATTTGTTACTCAATCATACTATGGGACATTTGTTACTTAATGAGGCAAAAAGAGATGAACCAATTTTGATGAAATTCGGTATAAATATAGATAATAAATAACCTAGAATAGCATATAAGATTTAATTCTGTAAAAGTAATTCTCGTAATTCCAGCGGGATTCACCAAAAAATAGTATGATAATAAACTGAAGATACGTACTGTACATATATAACTAGGTTAAATCGAGACTGCCAATATAGTTTAAATACTCTGATTCAATATTTTGGTAAGAAAATGTGAATCCCCGAGTTATATAATAAACCATCATAATATAGTCATGAATTGTTTATCCACACTAATATTATAGTAATATACTAATAAACAGGTAAAATTTATTTGTTTGTTTGTTATTGATAAGCTTAAACAATACTAAATCGATTCCAAAAAATTTTTCACCTATTTAAAGCTACTTTACTACTGAGTAAATTAGGTTACAACCGACTGTCGACTGTTGACTGTTGACTGACCGTTTTACCCGACTGGACACAAGTAAGTCAAGTTGTGGGGAACTGATAGTTGATTTGATAAGCTGTGAATATTCGACAATTCTAACGAAACCCACTATTGTTATACACACAATATAAAAATGTTAAAGTTGAAACAAAAATCTAAACAAACAAACAAATATATATGTTTGGTTATTTGTTGCTTAATCACGCGAAAAGTGCTGGATTGATTTGGATGAAATTTGGCACACAGACAGCTTATGACCGAAAATATGACATAGGCTACTTTTTATCTGTTAAGGTGCTCTGACTAAATATTTACGTAAAATGATTTTATTATTAAAACTGAAATTTTTGTGATATCAATTTCATAACTTAAGAGCGACGACTCTGGGGCGTTCTCAATAATATCTAATGAATATTGATGAAGTTGCTTTAGTTTGAAATTTCATTAAAATCATCGTTTAGGTAAAGCTGAAGGAGAGTTGTATTAAATTGGGTCACTTTTATTGTTAAAGTATTATAGTCTTGAGACGGTTTAGCCAGCGTTGCAATTTTAACTCTTAGGGGTTTAATACGTCTTTATTAGCAAAACTTGTAATGATTTAATGGTCAAAAAGAGTTTTAAAGAGTTAATTTTCTAAGTACATTAAAAGAGACTATAAATTACTTTTATAATATATGGACAAAGGCAAAATTGTCGGGTTCAAAGACTTGAAATTTTAACAGTATTTTTTCAATAAATTGAAATGAATTGAAATAACAATAACAAATGTTGGGCATTTGTCTATAAGGCAATTTTGGCTTAACACTGAGAAAACAAAAAAACTGGTTAATGTCGAAAGTTAATTGTGTACCCACGCATTACCTTTTGACGATTAGTTTGAGAAATATATTTTTAAATCCATATAGAGTCATAAAACTTTCACATTAGATGGCAAACTTCAACGTAAAATAAGACATAACGTAGAGTCGTTTCGAAGTCGTTTGACTGCATACTGCATCAAAATCTTTGTTTAAAAAACCTAAAACTAAGAAATGAGCTGGGTTTAACTAATACGTTTTTATAGTGTGTATATAAAATCATTAGTTCTATCAAAATCTATATGTCAACGTAGTCAGTTTGTATTTTTCGTCGTTACACAAACGACGTCATCTATATCTATACATATAATAAAATCGGAGAAAAGTCAAAACTGTACATTGAATATTTATTTAAAAGAATACTTGGGGCGTGATCTACAATCGATATCAACTCCAAAATATAGTAGAATTTTTATCTGTTTGTCTGTATGTATGTCCGGGGTAAACTTATGAATATTAAAACAGGTCGAGTCAACATATAGGCTACATATTATCACGCTATCACCTACGGGGGAGGAACAGTAAACGAAGTCCGCACGGACGAAGTCGTGGGCAACAGTTAGTATATAAATATAATGAAATCGTAGGAAAGTCAAAACTGTACATTGAATATTTTTTTAAAAGAATACTTGGGGCGTGATCTACAATCGATATCGAAGCCAAAACAATAGTTTTTATAATTTTTGTCTGTTTGTCTCTACGTATGTCCGGGGTAAACTCAAAAAGTACTGCATGGATTTACTTCAAATTTGGCATGAATATTACTAACAGGTCGGGTCAACATATAGGCTACATATTATCACGCTATCACCCACGGGGGAGGAGCTGTGCGGAATAAACGAAGTCCGTGCGAAGTCGCGGGAAACAGCTAGAACTAAATAAAAAGGAATAATAAGAAATAAAGTGATTCATATATGAAGATTTCCCCGTGTTGGTCGGGACTTCACTGAAGAATAGACCTACTGCTGTTCTGCTAGGCAGGTTTTAAAAAGTGAGTGAAAGTTTTAAAAAGTGGTTGGCTATTACATGTCACTACTATCGTTAATTACTAGGTGATAGAGTTCCGCAACGTCTCACTTCAAGTATTTGGTAATATCGCCTTACCTATTCCTACCGCAATAACGTTGATTCCGTCATTATCGTGTTCCAGTTTGAAGGATAAGTACAAATAGCAACGTGCCATTAACATATTTTTTGTCTATAGGTTATGGTTTCTTTATCAGGTGAGACATATGCTTGTTTGCTTATGATATATGTTAAAGAAAAAATGTTTAAATATATTCTAATAATTCGTAAAGTAGAGAAAATTGTGCAGGAAAGGGTCACTAGTAATATTATAACACCAATATTTGTTTGTCTTTCCTTCAAGCAATATCGGTTAAACAGATTTAGATGAAATTTTGCATTGAGATAGACTATATTAAGTAAATTGTAAAAATAATAAAAACACCGAATATTTTATACATTTAATTTTATAATGTATAATTTCTTCGAGGATTTGATTGTGATAGTATAGTGAAAGTCCAGAAAATGACTCGTATATCTTATTTTTCTTAGATAATCTTAGCTTAAGGTTGACCGGAGGTTGCATTAATTTGTTCTTATTTCTTGTATTGTATTACGATAGCGAAAATACTCCTTTCATTTTTCTTTAAAAATTAAGTTGTTTATAAATTCCTGTTTAATAAAAATAATACAGACAAGCCAAATTATTTACCATGTTAAGAAATGCCGTATACGAGTTACAGAAAGGGAATTGTTTTTGTTGCTGCGATTATTCTTATATCTGTACGTTTTGTCATAATTTGTTTAATCAAAATATCGAAATGACTATTAAAAGTTTCAATCATGATAGTTTCGATTGCAATATTTGATAAAACATTAACTATCAAAAATATTGTGAGCAAGGAGGATCTGTTTTCTTTGGAGTCCAATTAACAGCTTTTATTGTTGTAGTAATTAATTTTTTACTGTTTTTTTTATGAAATAACTTTACTCTCTCGTTGCTATTTATTGTGCAACGCTTTAATCATTTAATCATGCTTTATTATATTCTTTATTAATTATTGTATTCAATAGCGCTTCGGCGAATTTGTGTTAGTTTTTAACTAATTTTAGTAATTTATCATCTACTTATGGTATAAAGTTAAAAAGTTAAAATTATTGCTTTCATATAGGAATCTTTTAGTCTTTTTTTATTTCTTTTATTCATTGGTACTTTTATATATATATATATATATATATATATATATATATATATATATATATATATATATATATATATATATATATGTATATATATTATATAATAAAACTAAGTTGATAAAATGTGCGTGCCGATAAAACTTAAAAAGGAGTCCCAGTGCGATAAAGGGCCTTATATAGTATGATAGCCCTTTATCGCCCCTCGAACAAGAAAGTTCCCGTTTTAACCTAAAGGTCGTGTTTTTAAAGATATAAGGGCTTTTCCAACCCTTCAACTTGGAAATTAAGTGTAGTGGCGCCATCTATTGACGAGTATTTGAATTTCATGCTGAACAACGATTATTTGGGTTGCATTTCAAAAGGCGCTGCGAGCAATTGAAGCATGTGTTGTAATGACGCGAAATTTAAAATTCCAATTTCAATAAAGTCTTAAAATACATTTCTTATATTTCAACTACCACATAATCTCATATCAACTCCCGAGCGAAGCCGGGTATCATCGCTAGTATATATATATATATATATATATATATATATATAAATTTTCAAATTCTTTCAAAGACAATAGTAAGTTATTAAGCTATTAAGCTTATACTAATTACATCATATTTCATTATTTTATTCAAATTATATTATTATATGTATTACAGAATATATACATTATTAGTCACAATAGTATTAATTAAATATTATTATTTCATTAATTATTACAAGTTATGTTTATTATAACATATCTACCATTACATTAAATTGATCATAAGTTTTGTTACATAAATCGGTTTTGATATTTGACATGATATTTAACATTATTTATCTAGATGATGTTGTTGTTTGGTTCCCCATATCTGGATGACAATCATAGTTTACTATATATATCATCCTGACACAAGATGTACTCCCAACTTACACTCTATAGATCTAACTTGGTGCTGTATATTTCGGTTGGCAACCGTGATCATATTCGAGAATATCCATTTTGTTTACATTATTATTTCGAGTGCAAATATTTGTCTACAATGTTTGTCATTTATGATGATATTGTAATTTTATTTATTTATTGCTATGTCTATTTGCTGTTGGTAGGTCTGTCTTTTGCGTTCAAACATTGGGCATTCGTCAAATACATGAAAGACAGTCTGATGGGTCATGTCGTCACATGGACAAACTGGAGAATCAGCCAGCTTAAATTTATGCAGATATGAGCGAAATGCCCCATGCCCTGTAAGGATCTGTGAAATGAGGTTTGAAGGAACAATACTTTGTAGTGTTTTATAGGCTACGTGAACTTTCGGAAAGTATGCTTTTGTTGTCGTTCCCTCTCTATACGTCTCATATCTTTCTTGCCATTTTATGATGGTATCTTTTCTGATTTCATATTTCAGTAAGGAAAGGTCGTATCCGGAGCCGTCTTATTATTTTCGGCAGCCTGTTTCGCGAGAAAGTCTGCTCTATCGTTTCCCTGTATGCCACAGTGTGCTTTGACCCATTTTATTTCTATAGTTATATTTAGTTTTCCTAGCTCTCTCAGCAGGGTATGGATCTCTACAACTATGGGATGTGTATTAGTGCCATTTCGGATGCTCTCCAAAGAGGATCTAGAATCGCTTAAGATTGTTGGGCTAATTGGCTTGCGTTTTATGATCATCTGTAGAGCTCTCAAGACTGCACTGAGCTCCGCTTAAAAGACTGAACAGTGGCGGGCAAGTTTAAAGGTGGATTTATACTTTTCCCTGTCATTTTCCCACCACGTCACCGCGCCACCAACCGATCCAGCGATCTTACTCCCGTCAGTGTAAATCATAGGGCGGCTGTTGGTAATGTCAGTCTATGATATCTCCACCTGATGATATTTCATACGCAATGGCCACTCTTTCACTTGGGTGTGGTAGCTGGAATTAATTAAAATGCGTAACTGCTTCATAATATTTAGACTACCATGGCAACCATATACAGCATACGTCAAAATTAGTTCCCGAGATCCTCGTGTGTAGCGTTTCAAAATAACATAAAAAATTAGCTGTCATTTGTATAGGATAACCTGTCCAGTGGTGATAATATACACGTCATTGGTATGTATATAAAGCGATCGATCGATTCATCCATACACATGACGGAATTTGTCACAAAGCAAAGAAGAATTGAATTAGGTTTAAATCTGATAGCTAATTTCGCGGTATCACGTATCGTTTGTTACTTACGAGCAATAACCGACGGCTTTACGTGATCTCCTGTTTACGAGATTTTTGATATACTTCCACCAATTTATTTGGACACAAGTAACAAATTATGGACCACAAAATATACGGAATTATGGACTTGGATAACAAGTTTTTGTTTAACTAACGATCGCACTGTTGTTGTCATTCGCCCATATACTAAACAATATGTAGCGGCTCAAACAATCACAAACGCTACAAGAAAAAATAATAAAAAATTGACAAAAATCAATAACAAATGGAAAAAATGAAATTTAAAATAAAATCCTGATCGCGATATCACAATTATTTATCTTGTAACACTATATGCAAGTTTCAACGATTCTCAAATTGACTTCGGTCCCCAGCCCCCATTATGTCTGTTAGAAAAATGTTTTGAAAGTAAGTAAAATTAATTCTCAAATATATTTATATTTATATATTAAATTATTTGTATTGTATTATATTATTTAATTGACTTTTGTTATCATTCGAAGTGCTTTTAACCGACCAGAAAAAATGAGGTTATCAGTTTGACATGTGTATATTCAATATTATTGGAATTCGGAGAATCTTTCTCAAGAAAGATTTCTCAGAAACTAAACAGAACTAAACATTTTTTCATGCGATTGAACCATTTTTTAAAACAGGAGGACCACAGATCTGAAGGCATGTTTTCTACGTGCTGATTGAACGCTATCACTGCCTCTTCGGAGTTGGTAAAAGTAAAACCTCTCATCAAATCTTTGATTTTGGGGAAAATACAGAAATCACAGGGTGCTAGGTCGGGGCTATGTGCAGGATGAGTGACGAGATGTACTTTTTCGAAAGCTAAAAATGACTTTGTTTTGTTGGCCGTGTGTGAAGAAGCGTTACCATGGTGTAGGAGAATGCGGCTTTTCGGTCGTCTTTCGCGAACACCCTGGGTAAACAAATGGTAGAATACCACTCGGCATTAACATTTTTTAATCTTCAAGTGGAATTGTACAGATGGGACCCGTAGCTGAGAAAAAAAACGCGATCATTTTTTTACCAACGTTTCTCGCCTGTCTCACTTTTGTTGGCCTGTTCTCATTTTCAAACACCCATTCACAAGACTGGTATTTTTTCGGGTTCAAAACAATAAATCCACGTTTCGTCTCCTGTGACAATGTCATAAATACTTACCTTCCAAACCGGAACACGAGAGTGACTAATACTAACGCTATTGCGGCAGGAATCAGTAAGGCAGTGGTACCAGACTCGGGCGAGACAATGCAGAACTCTACCACCTAGTAACCACAATGGTAGTGACTCGGATAGCCAATCAGTCGCCTTTTACGACCTGCCTGGCCGAACGGCAGTTGGCCTAGTCTTCAAAGGAGCCCGGGACCAATACGGGAAAAATTAATGGTAATCTCAATCAGAAAACCATCAGGTTGTTTGCTATCCTATTACATAAAAAAGCATTACAGTCATACTCCTGGAAACAATTTATTATCTTTACAAATTCAGTAATCATCCATTGCATATAGGTAAGTCGATTATAAACCCACTTAGTCTGAACGGAATCAGAAGCATCCAGATAGCGCTGATTGGTCGCCGTTTATATAAATTGCTTCAAATAGGTGTCTCGATTGCTATTATATCATCACAACACGTACGACACCTTTGTGTGATTCGCGAATGGAAAATAACAGAATATACAAAGAGCAACATCTGTGTATACAAAACTGATATCAGATACTACGTATCGGGATATTACACTAACATTGAAGGTTACGGTTAAGATGTCGGAGCATATTCTTCAAAAATATAGTGTTGTTATCTGTAATAAGACCTCGGAACTCGCTTCCGCATTGCACTTTACTTCTTAAAAATAAATAAAACTTTATATTTTGTCATTGAAATCATATTTGTTTATATTGTAAGATAATAAGTAAGATGACTTTCAGATAGAAAAGATACAACCCTCGTTTTTAGACACCAAAAATGTTAATGGTGCGTTGTTATTCGGATGTATACCTTGCCCCACAAACTATACACGACAGCAAGCATTGACGCGACTGCGACAAGAATAGGTAAGCAAAAATCTACAACCTAGTAGTCACAATGACAGTGATAGAGATAGCCAGTGGTTCGCCTTTTACGAACTGCCTGGCAGTACAGCAGGTAGTTGTACATATTGACGTCACCACGAATATTCTGGTAATAAGCTATTACTGAGTTTTTCGTGTTATGTGTTTTTCAGCATTTAGAGGTCATGATTCACCTTGTGATATTTTTCGACAATTTTTCTATTGATATTTACAAAGATATGAAAATACTATTTAACTTTATACAAACGAATAATAATTTAATCTCTCCATCTACGAAAAACATATCAAATTTTGTAAGCAAGTGTATTTTGCCTCGCTATGAAGACAGCTTAAAAACTTTGCTTCCTTTTGAGACACAAAACTATTCGAAAAGTAAATATTAAAAAATACTATTTTATTTTTCCTGAACAATTTGTATTTTTCTATTACCTGAATATTTGCGGAGGGCGTCGACATAATTCATAATTATTAAAGTTGTTACACTTATAGTATGTTTAAAATCGCTATAACTCTTTAAAAAGTTTAAGTAATATTTAACGGCTTCACTTATTTGAATAAAACTTTACAATTAAATTGTAGCTCAGCTACGGCGTAGCTCGGGTAAATTCTACGAGAGAAATACATTTCGTAACAGCTCTAAGAAACCTCTTGAATGCTTTTATTAGATGTTTCTTAACCTTATTCTTAACCAACGCAAACTAGAATAAGCAATTCAAAAATCAACTGTATGTACCATATTCTTAGAAATAAATAACTCAAAACAAATCGAGTATGAGCTCACACACAGTAGAAGGGAAAGTTTGTAATTATTGCATCAGATTTACGAATTTCAACTTTCCACGTAAACTTGCATAATAAATTGTATTAATTTCTGCCTTCAGTTGTTCTTAAGCTAATTGAAAACAAGATTTTCGCAAAGTTTCTTGTATCGCAGGACAGCATACAAGCAGATGGCTCTCCTGACGGAAAGATACATCCATTGCTATAGATATGTAATAGGGTTTCTGTAGAAGCTATATTTACTCCTGTTTTTCTGACTGTGGTCGGCTTTTGTGATTATGATAATTTATCCAAAATACATCAAATTGAACTAACCTGGATTTCTGATACAATGCTACGAGATTTGCTTGGATTACTGCTCTTTGATAAAAAAACGCAACAAGCATATACATTTTTTTTAAACTAAAGAACATATGTTTTAGCATTTAAAACACAGTTTTATTAACACGTTACAAATTATTCTGTTTTATTAAAAATATAAATTAAAGTTACATATTTTTATTTTCTGCACCAATAAAATACGAATGATTTCTGAATTCCCGCTCATATCTGGCTGGCTATCTCATGGGATTAGCTCATACAACGTAGATGAAGCTGTGCACGATTAATCTATCTTAATTAATAATTTTCCGCGAAAGCTTGCATATTGTCTTAATTTTTTCTTTTATCTATGAATTTTCGAAAACAAAGGATTTGACATTTCTTACACAAAAAATCGTAAATTGTGATGAATAAAAATAAAATATTCAGTGTCTAATGTGCTGACGTTTATTAATAAATTTTTCATATATTGTACATTTTCAATCGTTGGCACGTAGTGAAATTCCATTATAGTTAGTTAAAAATAAAAAAACAATGCATGCTTTTTATTTCATCTATATCTATATAGTCTCGCTAAAACTCGAGAATAGTTGAACCGATTTGACTAATTTTGGTTTTGAATTAATTGTTGAAGTCCTAAAAGGTGAGAAAATATAGAAAAAAATAAGAGTAGTTAAAAAGGCAGAACAATGTTTGCCGGGTGAGCTAGTTATTAATATTATAAATGCGAAAGTTTGGATGTTCGTATGGATGTTTGTTACACAGTCACGGAAAACGGCTGGACCGATTAAAGGGAAATTTGGTACACGTAGGTGATGATCTCTTAATAAATAATGCACTTGTACTTTTATTTTACTACTAGCCATACCGTACTGCCTACTGTAATATAAAATTTTTGGTGAATTTCGTAGGATAATCTCATTTTTTCGGGATAAAAAGTAGCCTATGTGCTATTCTCATAAACAGGCCATTATCTACCTGAGTGCCAAAATTCATCCAAATCCGGTGAGTCATTTTGGCGTGATTGAGTAACAAACGTCCATCCATCAAAACATCAAAGCTTTCGCATATATAATATTAATTAATATAGATTTTATAATAAGTAAAAATTATTTGAATTACTGACTGGCCCGCGCAGCTTCGCCCGTTGGTAGATTAACATTTCGTCGCCATAGTTTTTTATACAAACTTTCTTCCCCTATTTGAGTTGATTTTTAAAAAAAGTCTACTCTTGACCTCCGACATATCTCCATGATAAATTTTATGAAAGTTGTTTCAACGGTTTAGTCGTGGTAGCGTAAAAGACAGACTTTCGTATTAATAATATTAGTATGCATGACGTACAAATGGTGGGTAAAGGTATTGTTATTTTATACAAATTCTTTTAAAGTCGCAGTTTACCTAATAAAGTATAAATAAGTATACGAAACGTTGTAATTTTTATGTAAAATGTTGTGTTTTTTGGGTGTAAATTCTCAACGGTGTTAAAATTTGAACGCGTAACAAACAAGCCAATTCATTTCCACTTTCATTATTATTAGTTACGAAAATAACAAGGCTTAATTTAATCTTTAAAATTTTATGATCTTAGTCGAAATAACAAAAGAAGTAGGTTGCTTTGGACGTTGCTATAATATAATATTTACTCTATGCTCGCACTAATTATTGTGATTCAATAACGTCGAAAAAATTGTTTAGCCAAGGAGAACTAATTTCATCATCATTAATCATTAATCTAGTGTTTGTTACTTTGTGCCCCCAGTCAATACACAAAAATAAAAATCAGTACAATTTTATGAGTCAAAACAAAAAAGAACCATAGAACAGTTGCTTTTACAAATCTGTACGTGCTTAGACAACTAATTTACTGGATTATGCGAACTTACTTTCGACTATACTGTCGTCTCTTTCTTTTCTACTCAGCTTTTGTTGTTATCCCGCTCCGAATTTTCATTCGCACATGCGCGATAAGGCTTTTCCCGAAAGATGTGGGGCGGTCGAAGCTTCATAAGCTGAAATCTCTGTTAGTACGTTTGTTCATAGAAAAAAGCAGCTGCTTAAAAATATATTTTTCTGCTTACAATTTTGCAAGACTTCAATATCGCTGTTTTAAATACCTATGTAAATAATTAAATATTAATTCCCTTTTCCCCAAAAAGTCGTCAAGAAATCACCAGTTATTTTGACAGACTTATTGTCTATAGTAATTATGAACTGTTTATACTTCTGTTCATATAAAAGATGAAATGGATGCGTTACACATACCATTTTGTAAATCGTTGAGCCTTATTTTGTAGCGGATGACATTTTAAAAACCTACAAAGGAATCTTTATAAACATTTCCTTTTTAATATAAATAGTTTATGTTTTAAGTAAGTTCATATATTCATAATAGTGTATATATTTCACGTACTTGTAAGTTGGTTATCTTAACTACCCCTGGATGTTATCTAATTTTCTACAATAGTTACGCAAGCGGGATTGCGCAGTATATGCAGCTTCGAGTTGCCGCCGGGCGGGAGTCAGCCTCTGGAACCAGAGGGATATCCCGGGCTGCGGGACATTTCTCTTATCAATATAAGGATTTATATTGAAAAAACAGGTGTTAAAATAGACAATATTGAAGTGAAAAACAAAAATAATCATGTGTATCAAAAATACGGATCTGTCAAATTTGAATTTAGAACATTTTCTTTTTTTGTAAAACGTATCATGTGAATGAAGTTTAGTGTTCATTCATACCGCTTCAATAGATTTTTGTTGTATACTAATAAAATAATGTGAGTGTTATTGGACTTAAAATTCGGTAAGTAATATTTATAATTATTTTAAACTGTAATCCTTTGGGTTTTTATTTAACATGAGGTTAGTATTTGACGTCCTTTAAAGGATAATCTGTCAAGTGTAATAGGAAAACGACGGAAGGATAACAGCCTTCAATAAAATGTTATGTAATTATATATGAAAATTTTGTCTATGACTAGTCATAAATATACAAAAAAAATCACAAATGATTATAAAAATGTATAAATAGTTTTATTTTTGATTAACCGTATTTTATATAATTACCGGGACATACATAATTTTATTGCCGTGTTTGCTTTAAAAATCCCTTTGTTTTATTGACAAGATTATTTTTGAACTAAGCTTCTTTGTATTTTTCTTTATTATATTTGTCATCTTCGTATTTTTTATCTATAGATATTTATATAACTAGAAATAGCATAATTTTAGTTCTATTGCGGGATAGTTATAATGAAACAAAAGTTCAAAGATCCGGTTCATCAAGATCCACCGATTTTTCAAATGGTGATATAGATGGATCATCACCTAATAGTGCTAACATCTATGTCTATTGTTTGTTCAGATTTACGTAATTCTTTTGTACCAGTTCTAAGTGCTCTTCCGAGATATGTGAGGCACAATCATCTAATGCTGAGATATTCTTTTAGAAAGTTTCAATAACATGTCTGCTGTTCACCAAAATATATATTATATTTTATTTTATTTAAACTTTTCCTGCACAAAATATGAAACAGGCGAACTTAAAATCTACAGACATTTTCTGCCAAATAACTTTGCACTTGTAGAAACATTGTAAAAATTTTACATTAAACAGTTTTCTAAGCGTATGGGCAAATAAATTACTTACAAATATACATACATGTGTATATAAAAAAATACATATACATATCAATTTATAACGTAATAAAAATACTACATATTTGTACAAATATAATGGAATAATAAAAAATAATCTTATATATATTAGTACGTTTAAAGCAAAAGTTTTATACCCCTTTTTACGACACTTAAAAAGGAATATGAACGCAAAATTAGGAATATGTAATTTTTCTCAGTTAAAGTTTACATGCTGAAGGAGTCATACAGTGTGCGTTACAAACACATTAAATAAGTAAAAATAAACATGACACATACTACCATTAATTTGTCACACAGCATAATATACACACATGTATACTACTTTGTTTATGTCTAAAGTCTGTTAATAAAATTAGAAGATATTTTATCGTTTAGTTTATGGTTAAGCACAGTTATGAAATTATGTGCAAATGTCGACCAGAGAGCGATCGCTAATACATAAATGTTCTAACTAAAAGTTACGTAGATATATTTAGAAAAATTTAACTTATGCTTCTCGAATATGATTTTGGATACAATTTCAAAAACGTTAAAATAAAATTTTTGCGAAGAGAAACTTTAACGCAATTGGTTTTGAACCAGCGTTTTCTAGTGATATGAGCTTTAAACCAAGTAAAAGTCTTACCGCTGAGTTACGTGTCTTGATAAAATTCTCCTTTGCTTTGCGATCGATGGTATAGATCGCTAGATATATACATATGTACTCGTATAGACTAATTAATTCCAGATGCGTATTGGTATAAACGTAAAAAAATCTAAATTACTTGCTGTGTTGCTGGGATCAAAATGACGTTGGCATGTAAAGGACGCTGAGGGTGACCTTGGAAATCCAGATAAAGCGAACAAGACTTTTTTATTTGACTTAAACTTCTAACTTATATTTATAGAAATAAATGCTTTAAGCATTCGTCCATCAACTTAATGTCCTATATTAGGAAAACAATTTTCTTGGAACTGAAATCGACTCGAATAGCTTTCTTAATAAGGTTTTATATAAATACTAACTGTTGCCTGCGACTTCGTCCGCGCGGACTTCGTTTACTCCGTACTGCTCCTCCCCTGTAGGTGATAGCGTGATAATATGTAGCCTATATGTTGACCTGACCTATTAGAAATATTCATGCAAAATTTGTAGTAAATCCTACCAGTTCTTACCCCCGACATACTTTCTTTGAGTTTACCCCGGACATACATACAACTGGACATACAGACCCGGACCCGGACCCAGACCCGGACATACAGACAAACAGACAAAAATTCAAAAAACTATATTTTTGGCTTCGATATCGATAGTAGATCACGCCTCAAGTATTCTTTTAAAAAAATATTCAATGTACAGTTTTTACTTTCCTACGATTTTATTATATGTATAGATAAAATAAGGGTTTATCCTTTTCAGCCTTGCTATTGTGTCTGTGATGTCGAAAAGTTGGATTGCCTCGACATGTATAGTGTCACTAATTTATCTGGTCAGTAGACGTCGTAAGTGAGCCGCTTAGAGTTGCTATTTAAAAATGTTACTAAGAAAAACTGCCATCAGAATGACATTTCACTAGATAGCGACTGTAGTTCCGATTTTTTAATGACCATATAAGTTGGTGGTACCATACATGGTGGTCATATCTATTATTGAGCCTCGAAACTTTTTTACAATTACAAACTTTATTTTTGAGTCTCGATTACTATCGCTGTTTCTCACATAAAACTAGCCAAAACATACAGAATTTTTTCATACATACATATATATATATATATATATATTAAATTTAGACTACGAAAATATAGTAGAATTTCAGGTAATCCATTTTTCCATTGTAATCACAATTCTCAACTGTACATATAAATGAAACCAGCATCAAGGAAATTACTAAAATTGCTTTTTGAGCCGATAGTTAAGTGGAAGACGAATTGTGGGACGAAGGGTGAGCGATACCTTAATGTCGATAAATATTCCATATCTCGACAAAAACAAATCGAAGTACAATATTTATTTGATTAGCCAGTATTACATAATTTTTTTTATCATTTTCTTCTGAAATAATAATTATTTGAATTTTTTGGGATTTAGGTAGTTCTGAATTTCTTTGTTTTTAAATTCCGATTAATATTAGAGTATCAGCAAGTAGTCATTTATCTGTATATTAATATGCGAAGAAAAGACTTTGTTCCCCTTTTTATGACAATCACGCGAACGAAGGAGTTTAAAATTGGACACAGTTAAAAGTTACATTGCTCCTTCGGACAACTTGGTTAAGTTAATTTCGAAATAACAAAAAAATCTGTGAACTGGTTGACCCTGCAGGCCAATCCTGAAATTAGGTAATTGAGGTAAGGTTTAAGCTCAATGAAGCAAAAACTGTCCCTAAGAGCGCAGTTATTTTATTAAGCTACAAAATCAATAGGTTAAAAAACCATTTTTTTAAAATATGCGTTATTTTTGCATCATTTTAAAACGTATATTTAAAAAAAAAATTCACCTCTCCCGAATGAATTAACCGATTTTAATCCAATTTACGGTATTTGACGCAATTTCTTAAGTAGAAAAGCTAATTAGATTTTTAAATAAATCGGTATATTAGGCTGAAATTTATTTTAAAAATATGAATTAAATTTGCTACACAAAGCAAACTTTTGTAAACAAAGTAATTTTGATATTTGAAAAGCTGTAACTTTTGAAAATTTAATTCGATTTAACTTTTTGAAACGGTATTTGACGTATTTTTTAAGTACTATATTGTAAAAGATCGAAAAATTATTGGTTGAAAAATTTCGAAGTTAGGTTGGAAAAACCCTTTTTTCAACATTTTTCGTCAACGATAACTCCAAAGCTGACAAACCGATTATGATGCAATTTATGCATAAGACGCAGATTTTTGAGGAAAAGAGCTGATTAGATTTTGTACTCAATCGGTAAATTAATTTGGAAGTTATATTAAAAAAATATTGTTTCTCTCGACATTTTTTAAGCTTTTTCAATATTTCTCAAAATCTCCTAGACCGAATTGGTTTTTTCAGCAAGTCTAAGTTGAATAGAATCCAATCTAATGCTATCAACTGCGTTTTGATTAGTCAATCCGTTCAAAAGTTATGAGATTTACACACACGCACACACACCGAGAGAGAGAGAGAGAGAGAAAAACATACATAGAGAGATACATTAGATTAGAAAAAAACGTATATAAGCACAATCGAACGCTTATGTCAAATTATACATATATCTATCTTTATGCCACTTGTGTAGACGCTCAGTAGGTTTATACAAGTGGCATAAACGATAGGAGAATAGAAAGATAAATGTATGGGTTTGACATAAGCATAATTTAATAATAATACTTTAATACTTTATTCAATAAAACTTTTTACAAAGTTATTTTGACACGCCAACTTTGTGAGCCACTACCGGATCGGAAACGTGGCTGTAAGTCCGAAAGTCGTAATCGTCTGGTCAGATCTAAGAAAGCTGTAATGAATTATACCAACACTGGATTACAAGAAACTTACTTTTTTCAAAGCTGATATTTATTTTATTTAAATTAATACGTTTAGGAAAAACTTTTTACCCCGTTTTAAGGCAATTATGTGAATGGTGGAGTATGAATTTGGCACAGATAAAGTTTACGTTGCCTAGTACTGCAATAAACCCAATATTAGAAATATATTAAATTAATGAGAATAAGCATTACACACTACAATAATGTGATATATGATTATATACAAACCATGAACCTGTATTATATTTGGAGGCAAACCCTTCTAATAACTACTTGAAACTAAATTTTAAATACTGATGTCGTCTTCTGAGGTCTTACCCTCTCTTTCTAACACATATGTATAAAAAGAAATAGCAAGACCTCATAGACAGATATAACTTAAATATTGGTTTCAGTTGATTAATGCGAGTCCTAGCTCCAGCATTATGTAATACTTCATAATACAAACATGTGTAGGTACGATTTTACTTATGCTAGTTTGTTATCAAACTTGAAAGAGATTTTATTGTTTAGTTTATGATCGGATTTCGACTACAGGGGGATCGCTAGTTGAATTAAATTCTCTATTTTCCGAGAACAGTTTCCTGTGACCTCCGTGTCGCTTTTGAAAATAAAGACGGCAAAGAAATGCTGATACAAGCATTTTTTCGCTGTCTTTATTTTTTATTTCGTTTCGTTATACTATTACGTATAACGAAACGAAATACGTTACGTTATACTTCATTTTTTATTTTTTATAAAAAAAATCCTTTTTTGAGTTACCCTTCGCTTGGACAGTAACTATTATATAAGCTGTGGCTTGAGGCAGGATTCGAAAGGTTTTCTTGGATTTAAAAACAATCATGAGCGTTTAGCATTATCTTACAGGATTCATTTTACAGACGAAGTGACGATACGATTTAAAATCCCCTCGTTACTGCGACAATTGAGTCTTGTAACGCTGCAATCGACGCATATCTATTGTTGTGCTTCACTCAAATTGCGGTACTCATTTTTCCAATTTGCTTTAAGTGAATAAAATTGTTTTATCTCTAACATCGAAGCTTGCTGCTGATTCCGTCTTGCTTTGTGATGGATCCGCTCCCACGATCACTTAATTCTTCATTGTCAACTCGTTTTCGGGGTCCGTTCTGTAGGTCAAAGTTTAAAGAACGTTAGCGGTAAAATCAAAAATCTCCAGTATTTTCTTTTACAGTATCTTTCCTATTTATATTTTTCGTTAAAAATACACTTCTATAGATAACATTACCTTAGTGCTGTGTTTGTTTTGTTCAAGGTTAGTTACCACCACTTTTCCTTTCTTTGCCACAGTATATCATGGATTTTTCGTTATCTCGTTCTGGTTTAGCAGATTAGGAAGCGAGTAAACTTAAGCATATGGCGTTATAACCATGTCTCATCACTGGTGCTAATAAGCAATTTTATCTATTTCTATAAGTAGAGGCATATGGTTTGTTATTTATCGAGCTCAAACAAAAATACGTCCCTTTTTTAATCCCGTAACCAATGTTACTCATGAATTAATTAATTAATGGCAATCTCGTTGGTGTTATTCCGCTAAAGAATGGCATTTGTATGACTTTTTCCCATGCGTCCGGGATCGCTTAAGTAAAACGTGGATAGAAATAATAAACGTGCATAAAATATATGTTATGCAGTTTCTTACTAGCCACGGTAATTTTAAAGCTAAATTATTCTAGTTTAAATTAGTTTCTTATCCTTTTTGCAAGTGATCTATAGTAAATTGTAAATATGAACAAACTGCACATCCTTTGAGAATATAACCTTTGACAAAACGAACGTAGTCAAATGCTTGATAGTGTTCGATGTGTATCCGGTGTAATTTATTACTCCAATCTTATAGGATCACGTTGAAAATTTCGTGCCTTCAAGCGATTTTGTCATACTACTGGAAGCAAAATTAAGTAAGCCATTTTGGTAGGTCATTCATTTCCAAACTTACGTGGTGCAACAGCAATCAGGCTTAACCTGATTGTAAAAGTCTCATTTCGTAGCATTTTATGCTTTTAAATATTTTGCCGTCTCCTGCTGAAAAGGGAGGGAAACTGGATGTATTTTCCTACTCCTTCTATATACTTTTGATTAACTTCGGTGCGGCTCCCAAGGCAGCTTAGCTTTTTCTCCAGGGCACCCTGAGCTCGCAACTTCTCGCTCGCAACTTCTTAGGACGGTTGCCGCTATTGATTCTGGTTTACAGAAGTTACAGTGGTGGGAACAAGAGGTAGGCTCATTGCCCTTTAAAAAAAACAATATTCTGTGAATATTTCAAGCGTCTAACAGTTGTCTTTGTTAGGATCGAAAAAAAAAATGCAAAAAAATCACGTTGGAAATAAATCACCTGTGAAAATTTCAATTGTCTAACTGTCACGGTTCATGAGATACAGCCACGTGTCAGACAGACAGACTGACCGGAGTCTTAGTAATAGGGTCCCCTTTAGGTACGGAACCCTAAAAGCATATTATAAGGGCAACGATTTTTTTGTTGAACTTTTGATGATATGTAAATTTTGAGTACAATTTTATAAACATTATTTAATAAGTAGTAAAGTATTATTAATATTAAAAATACGAAGATATTTTTACAAGCCATCCAATAGGTGGAACACGAGACCTGTAATAATCATATAAAAAAAAACCTGTCCTATACCCGTGTTCAAATAAATTAATTTCATTTTATTAAACCTACATCTCTTTTAAAAGTTTTGGTTTCACTTTGGCCTCATAAAATTGCCTAGATTAATACGGAAATCGCAAAACTGGGTTTTTATTTTTTTAAATAATCACCTAATATAAGAACAAGTAGGCTACTTAATGCCAGGTAGAGCTAACCGATCATGCATATTTGCAACATGAGGGATTGTTGCTAATGCGGTACCGGCCTCTGCAGTATTTTTAAGCTATTGCATAGCTTCTATCGCGGGCCTTGAGCGTGGAGACCGAATCCAGAAATTCCGTAACGAAAAAACCTAACACCCCCCACTCCGACCGGCACAGCGGTGATACTTTTTAGTTTTTCCATCTATCGATAAATAGCAGAACTTTTAATGACTTTTTGAAATATCACGCTTGTCTCTTTAGTTCTGTAACTCGCCTTTAGGTGGCATTGGTTGTATTGGAAAACTACCGTAATCAGCTGTTTGTGAGAAAGTATATAGGTGTATAGGTATTTATCATCTACGTACAACAGTGAATATCTGTACTCGTATAATTTGTGTACAAAGTGTTTTAAATATGAATAAACAAAGTGCATTTATTAAATATTCCTGAAGAACCGACATGTATTGGAAGATAATAAAAATATTTTGAACAATATTAACATCTCATTTATTTAATAAAAGAAAAAAAATTGTTTTTTTTATCGGTCACCACGCTCAAAGTGTAACTTGAATTAATATCAAAGAAAGAAAACAAAGAAAAAAAAATACTGCATAAATAAAATAAATATATAATTGTAATTGCATAAGTTGATAATAATGCTATGCAATAGCTCTACCGCGGCAGTCTCCGAGTGCCACACGTCTTTTTTTATTTTATTATCGATAGGGAAACGCTTGACCACGATCTCGCCTGATGGCAAGCTTGTAGTGATTTCTAATTTTATGTTTATACTTCTGTATTCTGAATTGGTCTTACAAGTGTTATTTGGCTACTTACATTTTTTATGTATACCCTTTGTATTTTGGTTATGTTTTACTTTCTATTTCATGCTGTATTCATGTTTTTATTTATATTTTCCATTATTTTGATTTTCATAATTTTGACATGACACAATTTTAAGTTCTAAATAAGTTCCTAATAAATGCACCCCTAATATAAAAATATAATTCGAATATCTTTAAGTTTCGACATTGTTCCATCCTTGGGCTTATAAATATCCAAGTCGGCCATCATCGAGTGACTTAGATCCTCTCCCTCTACTCTCCGTAGAGGCTGACGGTTTAACGTTACAAGCTAAGATGCGGCCTAAAATGGAACGCGCTTCCCTAGAAGGTACTTGCTCACTCTTCTCTTGAAGATCCCCAGGTTGTACCCGTTGCGGAACACAAACTCAGGAAACATATTCCAGTCCCTTGCGGGTCGGATCAAGAATGTCGAGTCGAATCGCTTTGTTCGGGTACGTGGAACCATTTTCATCATCAAAGTAGTTGTTTGAATTGTTTACGTTATAACTATTCGGAATAAGCCAAGTTAGGTAGGTTATTTCATAGTCTTACGTAGTAATTTTGATGTTCAAATTACTCTGCCTACTTATTAAGAAAACTAGCCGGAGAATATTTGTTTTCTCGATTGTTCTGAAATTCCACCAGATAACTGGATAGATAGCCTAGATTACCTTAGAAGTGTACACTTTTAAAGTTAAAATACCAGAAATGTATCGAAAAATACCTTTAAACAACAACCTCTTGCCATCCATTCTAAAATACGTCTGTGAATTGTGTAGCAAGTCGGGTACACAACTCTTACGCCTCCAGAAATAGAGTTGAAAATTACCCCATTTTTGTAATGGGGTCATAATACTTGTTATCCAGTTGCATTATTTTTAACAGGGTTAAGTTTTAAAGGCTTAGATGTATTTCGGGGCGGCGTAATACAGGGCAAATTGTGCTTCGTTAAATGAGAAGGTTTTTGCTAATAAAGTTTTATTTGAAGCATATTTTATATTTACTTTGTTATAATTATAAAAAGTAGAATGAAACTTGCAACCAGATAAACATTGTTTAACTCTGGTTAGAATGAGTATGTTGTTTTACATAAAATGATAATATACGTAGAGTCGAATTGGGAAGTCTCTTTTCAAATCTTTTTTCACAAATCAATTAGGAATGTAATTTAGAAATATATTGCCATGAGTTTTTGATACATTAATATGGTATGGATTAAAGCGAACAAATATGTTTATTCTTTATATATTTTGGAAACGGAATAGTTGACCTATCGAAACAATTTACATATTTTTAATATCTTTTTTTTTATCATGAGATAGCAAACAAACAGCTGGCTTTCGTGATGGAAAGAGAAACCACCGCACAAAGATGTTAATGGTGCGTTGCTATCCGAGTGGTGGAATGGCAATGCCACATGCATAAGTCTACCGGCTATCTTATCCTCCAAACCGGAACAAGGCAATGACAATGTAAGGCGGTGGTATAGAGCTCCGAATGATTTACAGAATTACTCTTGAACGATGTAACTGTACATAGAAATCACTGTTCACCGTTCATCGATACAAAGAGAAAATTGAGAAAATTTTAAGCCGATACCTTTTTTACCGATAGCTCGGTTCGCCGAAAGAGTGTTAAAAATAATTAATGCTTCGTCGATGCTACTATCTTCAGATAAAGCTATTCGAACAACCGGAAAAATATACCAAGAAACATAAATAAAACGAACAAATGTTTTTTTTTTTATATCATAAGATAGCAAACAAGCAGATGGGTCTCCTGATGGCAAGAGTCAACCATCGCCTATAGACACCAAAGATGTTAATGGTGCGTTGCTATTTTGTGGCGAGGTCTAATGCCACATGCATAAGTTTACCGGCTACCTAACTCTCCAAACCGGAACACGACAGCGACAAGCACTGACGCTATTGCGGCAGGAATAGGTAAGGCGGTGGTACCAGACCCAGGCGAGACAATGCAGAACTCTACCACCTAGTAGCCACGACGTCAGTGATCACATAGCCAATCGGTCGCCTTTTACGACCTGCCTTGCAGAACGGCAGTTGGTTTATTCTTCAAAGGAGCCCGGAACCAACACGAGGAAGAAATGTAAGTGCTGATTTAAAAAAAACTGGTTAGTATATATTATGATATATATTAATATATCTTATATATACTAACCAGTTTTTTTCAAAAAACTGGTTAGTATATATTAGTATATAAGGCATGTAGATACCAGCGTACAACTGGATGGAAACAACCTGGATCTGGTGGATTCCACTGTGTTTTTAGGTATTACTTTAGATAAGAAATTACAATGGGGACCGCACATTAATAATTTAGCAAATAGACTTAGTTCGGCAGCCTATGCAGTTAAAAAAATAAGACAGTTAACTGATGTCGACACTGCAAGAATTGTATACTTTAGTTACTTCCGCAGCATTATGTCATATGGAATTCTTCTCTGGGGAAATTCTGCTGAAATAAATACTATATTTGTATTGCAGAAAAGAGCTATTAGGGCAATTTACAATTATAGCCAGAGGGTTTCCCTGAGAGAAAAATTCAAAGAAATCAATCAATATTCTAACTGTTATATCGCAATATTTGCTTTTTAAAAAAATGGTGCTGTACACTTACTAAATTAAATATAAGGAACAAAAACAATCTTGTTGTGCATCCATCTCGTCGCCACAGAATAAGTAACTCTTTTATGGGGCAATGTATACGCTTTTACAATAAACTTCCCGAAAATATAAGAGAACTACCAGTCAATAAATTTAAAAAATGTGTTAAAACAAAACTGTGTAAAAAAGGATATAAAATCTCAGATTATTTAGAAGACATAAAAGCCTGGAATTAATTGCTCCTCATACCGATCTCATATATATTTTTTGTAACATTGTAAAAAATATATAAAAAAAAAGTATCTTCACGCCCATATCCCCGAAGGGGTAGGCAGAGGTACAACAAGTGCACCCACGATTAGCCGAAGATACTTGGTCCCACAAATGTGATAGGTGGCAAGCCTATCGCCAACCGGGCACTTTCCAATCCCGGGCAACTTTTGTGTTTCTCAGAAAACTGAAAAAACACTTTTTTTTTAAAGTGCCCGACCCAGGAATCGAACCCGGGACCTCATGTGGTCAACTCCAACGCTGGACCACTAGACCACAGAGGCGACAAAAAATATATAATATGAAAAAAAAGACAAGCCCGCTGAGTTTCTTCCGCCGGATCTTCTCAGTGTGTGGCCGCGTTTCCGATCCGGTAGTAGTTTTTAAAAAAATATGTTGACGTGTCAAAATAACTTGTAAAAAGTTTTATTGAATAAAGTATTTCTGATTTCTGAATTCTGTACAATAATTTATTTATTTATTATTTAGAAGGAATAACAGCACATGAAAAATATAATTAAAACTTAAACTAGCATCAGAAGGCTAAGATATTCCTCACTACTAGTGACGTTGAATCTCTTACTACTAAATTATAAAACTAGGTGTTCTTAAAGAATGAGCTTCTAATTTTCTTATAGTCGCAAAGCTAGTGTTAAACAAATCCAAATCAAATTTAATAAGGAGTGTGTTGAACTTGCTACCAGCACGATATATAAATGTATTTTGCTTATAGTTTGTGGAGACTAACGTTTACCGTTATATACAATAGGGTAGTTGCGGAAAGACTTATATGGAACTGCAATGGATATTTGAGATAAAAGTTCAGGACAATCAACCACATTTGTAGTTATCTTTGAAAGGTAAGTTAAATCTAATCTAATCTAAATAAAGTAAAAGTTACCCCAAGAGGGTAAATGTGGAATTTTTTACACAGATAACAAATAAAATGTATACCTCATGCTCATGTTACTGAAAAATAGGTCTTCGGTGGGTATAAGTGCGTCGCAATCAGAGTGATTATTGTGATTGTGATGTCCCGTACTTCACGGGTTTTTCTTACTAAAAAAATTTAGGAACCCGTATAAATTTATATGGGGTACATAAATCCACGTGACTATAAGCTTGCTATTAAACTTAGCGGTTTGAATTTCTTCGTTCGTGAGTGTTAGACATATATTACGATTTTTTCACATTTGCCTTACAAAATAAAGATTTTTAAAAGGTTATTTTCTTTGCAAAGAAATAGGTATAAATTAAGAAAAATAAAATTTTGTTATTCAATAATGCCACTTTGATTATCTTCCGTAAAAAATCTGAAACCAGTATTTTTGATGTTATTAACCCTACAATCAAGAGGTAAAAGGTGGTAAACCTAGTTACAATTTACAATACGAGTATTATTCAGCTCTGATTAGAATGAGATTCTTCGTTAAAATTTAATCGAAAGAATATAAAAACAAATATTCCACGCTCATATTTCAGAAAAGTAAAAATAGGTCAGCAGAAGGCAGAAATTCATTAACGATTGACCCATAGTAAAATAAAGATATAAATATCACTTGAAAAATTACGCGAAATGATCTAGGTCCAAAATAAAATTATTAGCTTGTGTTATGGGTGTTAGTCAACAATACTAATACATATATCAATACTGAAATATATTTAATAAACACAAAAACCAAGAAATACAAATATACGTGCTCATCACACAAATACTTGTCCCTGTCGGGAATTAAGCTCGTGCCCCATCGATTGCCTAGATAGGGTAGAAACATGGTCTTACAGTTAAAAGTGGAGAAAACCAAGGTGCTGTATACGTAATTGAAAAGGTAACCAGAATGGCTGTTAGAGTTGGGGTTGATAGAAAAGTGTTAGAACAAGTGGATGAGTTTGTATATCTTGGATGTACTTTTAGCTGAGATGGAAGGTATACCGCTGATATAGAAAGAAGAGTTTATGGAATGAATGAAACTGAGTGAATGGAGTGATAGGGAAACTTCTTTAAAGCACCACCTTAAGCCAGTTAAAAATGGCAGTATATTAATTTTTCAAAACCTATATATTTTGAAAACGATGATGGCATTCAACTCAATTTTTGAGATCTAAAATATTGCTTTAGCTAAATAATCGATAGATTGAAAAATTTCGATGCAACGCCAAAAAACATTATATATTTAATTTTCTTTATTGATAAATCCCAAACATTTTTTTATTTTTTTTGATTTTAATTAAATTAACGGTAAATTAACGGTGATTTTAATTAATTTAAGTCAATCGGTGAAGTAACTTGACAAAAAATTAAGTAAGTTTGCTAAAAACAACGATATTTTAATATTTGAAAAGCTATAAGTTTTGAGAATTAGATTCGATTTTGCTATTTGAAACGGCATTTGACGTAGTTTTTTTAGTACTAAAATATCGTATAATACCAAAAAATTATTGGTTGAAAAATTTCGAAGCTATGTCGAAAAAACATCTTTTTTCAAAATTTTTCGTCAACGATTACTCCCAAACGGATAAACCAATTTCGATGCAATTTATGTATTAGACGTAGTTTTTTGAGGAATAGAACTGATTAGTTTTTGTACTCAATCGGTAAATAAATCTGGAACTTGTATTAAAAAAATACTGTTTCGTCAAAAATTTTTTTGGCGTTTTTTCCAAAATTTCACAAAATCTCCTGCCTGACCATGTCGGTCCAAGAGGGACCGAATCGCTTCAAATTTTCAGAAAGTCTAACTTGAGTGGAATCCAATCGAATGCCATCAACCGCGTTTCGATCGGTTCAGCCGTTCAAAAGATATGAGATGTTTACATACACACATACACATACACACAAACACACATACATACATACAGACACACTGACGTTATCGTGAAAATAGACGGAAATGGTTTCTAAGACCTCAAAACGTGGACGTCTGGTGAAAACTCGATTTTCGAAAATCGGGGTAAAATTAGTAACTTCCTTATCTACATACATTGATATAAAATACCCAAGATACACAGTTCCGAACAAAACTGACAGTCAAAACTGTCTAAAAAGTTTATCGTTATGGCATAAACCTGTTTTTGCATATTCAACCTTAAACGCAAGATTTAAAGTCATTTTTAAAAAACAATGTACCAAAAGCAATAAAATTTTTGACTTAAGTTAGCCGGTAGGACAAGGCACATGTGGAGTCGAATATAAATATTTTTATGCATTGAGGTAGTATTTTAAGGGTTTGTAAAATTTACATTAAAAAAAAATCTTGTCGAAAATCTGTTTTTGCGTAGAACATTTATATATCAATAAAACAAATAATGACCATTAAAATAATTTATTTATATTTCAAACGTTATAGGTTATTGGTTCTATTACACAGAACCTACACATATAGGCAAACTGTGGGTTTATAGCCATGTAGTATTTGACGCTTGATATTGATACATTTAGTTTGCATAGTCTAATAGATTTAGAATATACTGAAATATACTAAAATAGGAAATTTACTGCAATGGTGAATATGATACGTATATAAAGATTTTTTTTTCAGACTTATTATGTAATGTATCGACAACATAGTAAGGAAACGCATTAATTTCCTAGAAATAAGTTTAGCTTTTCGTAGAATTCTCGTTTTGAATTAGATTTCAGTTTTTCTGTTTTTTTTTGCAGTATTATGTAAACGAACATTTGTTTAGTTATAGTATCTGCAGACGTACAAGCGAATACTGCCCATAGCATAGACATTTGAAACACAATAGGTTAGTTGCTAATGCGATGTCGGCTTCTGAAAATTTTATTGACCCTCGTATAAAAAATTCCAATAAAACAATTTAGAGCTAAAAAATTGTGTTCAATGTTATTCGGAAGATCAAACTAGTTGATGATCTTGAATAAATATACATCTTTTCAAATACTGAATAACTAAGTATCATTTTAAAAAAACTTTGGATTTTTGAACTTTTTTAATTCAATAGTCTATGCTTAGGCATAGTTTTTTCTTTTAGATGAAAATACTTAAATTTAGCCGGAAGTTTCAGGTGGCCTGTAGGGTCATCCAGCTCACAGATTTTTTTAATATAGTTACATTAGTTGGTTACATATGTAGGTGTGTTACATACACAGAAATCCTAATAGATACGTATATTTAGTTTGGAGTATAGTTTAGTACATATAATATTATTGCCAAAAGTAATTTTCGATTACATATTTCCTGTTAATTATAAATTTCTTTTATAATTACGTTAGTTTTTCCATAGGTGTGTTACTAATAGGTATTTTTAGTTTGAGGTATAGTTAGTTATGATATTAGGTATAGAAAATTTAGAAGTTACAGGAAGTTCAGGTCTTACGTTTTTTACTTACATTTTAATAACAAAAATGTCGTATATAAATAATTAAGATGAATATGTAAATATTATTTTTAACGTACTAGCAGCCCACCCGGCAATGTAGAAAGAAAGAAAGAAAGAAAGAAAATATTTATTTGCAAGAATATGGGTGTTACAAGTTGTTAAAAATAAATAAAGTTACCAACATATTCTACCATTATACGATGTGCAAATATTTAAATTTAGAGATTTTTAATAAAATAAAAAAAGGTTAAATAAGTTCTAGAGTAAATATGCGCGAGCAAAGCCGCGGGTAACAGCTAGTATGCAAATAAAATAACTCGTATATGTAAACAGTCACATAAAATTTATACGAGACTAGCCGCAGATATCTGCATTAGGATAAAAGTATTCTATGTGCTATTCCAGGTCATCTTATATCCGAGTCCAAATCCCTATTGGTACAGCCATTTTTTACGTGATTGATTATCAAACATCCAAACATACAAACTTTAACATTTATAATATGTATAGTATAAGATATTCGCAATCAAAAACAACATTTTATTAAAAATAAATTATTAAATCAAAAAATAAACATTCTTAATGCAACCTGTGCCTTCCACTTAAGAAATCGTTATCAACAACACGTGAACAAACGGAACAAAATTCGATGCTACTTATGATTTCCTATTGTTATATTAAAAGTTTCGTAATATATCTCCAAAGTTCATCGTAAGAATCACAATTACATATTGTTATTTTATATTCGTACAAATAGAATAAAAAGAATCACCTAACTTGGTCCTCAAAATAAGTAATCAATGTAATCAAACATTTTAAAATCGTCAAATTGATGTCCTCTTCTCTTTTGGCAGCTGGTTAACAACTATAAAAAGTATTCAAAATTATTAATGAAAAAAAATTAATCTTATTAAAAAAAAATAACTTATTAATGAAAAAAAAAACGACTCCACTAATAATAACAGGATCAATTTGTATTATTCGACTAAATTAAAAGGAGGTTGTAATGCACTGTCCTTTTACTGAAAAAGTGACCATTGAAATTTTGTCGTATTATATTTGGAGCGTCGAGTACATTTTTAAGACAAATAAAATGAAAATCATACATTACACCCTATATTTAGTAATATAAACGACAAAAATAAACTCTTATACTTACCGAAAATACAATATCTTATATTTTTTTAACGTTCATGATGTTGTATTTTACAATTTATCAGAGAACAATTCTGTATTTTTGACGCGCGGGCAGTGACGTGAGCGACGGGCTTCTATTTAAAGTGAGTGCACAATTTTAAATTGTGCACTCATTCTTAGAGGACGTTTTTGAGACACTGATTGTGTATCTTGGGTTTTTATATATCAATGTCTACATACGTAGTGGGAAGTTAAAAACTGCGTCAAATACTGTAAATTGGATCAAAATATTTTTATATATATTTGACATTTCTTCGACATTTGTCGACCTATCCCATTTTCTAGCTAATAAAACATTTCATCGCGTTGATTGCCCTTCAAAATATCAAAATCGATCATTTGAAAATATAATCTGTTTTCAAAAATTAAGATACTGTCACTTTTATAAGAGTTCAAAAATCTATGTTTAGCTATATTTTTTGCTTCTTTGAGCTTAAAATGCCCTAATTTATCGGGAAGTTGGTCGGGAAGAGATGGCCTGCAGGGTCTATATCATTTTACATATTTTTTGACAGCTTCATTATGTCACAGGATTGTTTCCTATTGAAATTATTATCTAATTCAGTATCGTTTAATTTATTTTTAAATTAAATGAGCGTTATTAGGCGTGCACTTTTGGACTTTCCAAAGTTTTAGAAAATATGTAGAATGAAATTTTAGTTAAATTTTAAGTACATCTAAAAGTTGTAACTATGTGGGAGTTCAAATGTCGCTGCAGAAGTTTCCGCCTTGCAACTGTTTCCGACAGTTTGACAGCACATTTCGGAGTCACATTCTGGACTATAATCTGAACGACACGTGGTAGTTGAAACGAAATTGAATTTCTGCCTTGGACTCCCAATCTTATTGTATTATAACTTGTGTTTATTGAGAAATGAAATGAAAATATTTATTTGCAAAAATATGGGTGTTACAAGTTATTAAAAATTAAATTATCCTGAAAAAATGAGTTTTTTCTGCAGGATTCACTAAAAACTTTTATACAGTGTGTAAAAAAACCCTTTACGAATCGAAAGAGGCATATAAGTTGGTTAAAGATATTACTGAAAAAATATTAAAATGTCTGTCTCTGAAAATAAAAGAGATATCGTTTTTTAAATATTCGTATTTTTACTTATATCTCCGTAGAGTTAAGCAAATATTTTAAAAATGACAACACCTTGTCGCCGTTTGTTTCATTGTTTCGCTTTGGCGGCTTTTGCACAAACACCGTGCGTGCGCGGTGTTCGTTTTTCGGCTTTTTACAAACGAACTTTAAACGCGCCGCGTATCCTTTCGTAGCATCCGACTTGCGCGGCATTCTTTGATAATAGAATTTACTTGTTTGTAGGTGTTGTCATACTTCGTGTATGAAAATACCATTTAAGATTACTTTTTTATTGGGAAAACTAATTAATTCATATCCATAAAATATTACACATATGTAACAGTATTACGGTACCAAATAACACCTTTGATTATCCGACAGGGTTTTCTTTACACACTGTATCGCAGCGCGCTTCACGCTGGAGCTAATATTAAATAAGTAATAATATTTCCATTGCCGTGTTCTCAGGCTTGATGATTTATAATTTTTATATTATAATTTCTTTCTCTTCTTCTCCGTGTGTTAGTTCAGATCCTTTGGCTACTTCTTCTCCGTGTGTTAGTTCAGATTCTTTGGCTATTTCTTCTCCGTGTGTTAGTTCAGATCCTTTGGCTAATTTTTTTCCGTGTGTTAGTTCAGATCCTTTGGCTACTTCTTCTCCGTGTGTTAGTTCAGATCCTTTGGCTAAATCTATTTCTAATATCGGGACTACTTATAGAGTTACAGGTAAGGAATTGGTAACAACAGCTGGGTTGTTACCGATCCCTTACCTGTTCCTGCCGCAATAACGTCTGTAGTGTTGCGTTTTGAGTAGGTAAGGTATCCGGTAACCTTATGTATATGACATTATCATCCTGGCAAACGGATAGCAACGCACCATTAACATCTTTAGTATCTATAGGCAGTGGTTATCTCTTTTAATCTAGTAGTTATCTCTTTCTAACAGGAAAGCCATCTGCTTGTTTCCTATATATACAAATAAATTAATTAATTTGAGTGTCTGTTTTTAAAATAACCGATTTTTACTTAATGCTTTGCTTATTTAACCGATTTTTGCTTAATGGATGTATACACGGTACACATATCAAAATAATATTTTTTACAATTTTTGTCTGTCTGTTTGTTCCGGCTAATCTCTGAAACGGCTGGACTGATTTTGACGGAAATTTTACTGCCAGATAGCTGATGTAATAAAGAGTAATTTGGGATATTTTTTTTTGAAACAGCTAGTCTGATAATATAAAGTGTTTTTGTAGAGTTCTACAACGTCTGGTCTGAGTATATGGTACCAACGCCTTACCTATTCCTGCCGCAATGCGTCAATATCATTGTCGCGTTCCGGTTTGGAGGGTATGGTATCCGGTAGATTCATGCATGTGGCACTGCCATCCCGCCACACGGATAGCAACACACCATTAACATATTTGGTGTCTATAGGCGATGGCTTCTCTTTCCATCAGGAGAGCCATCTGCTTAATTCCTATCTTATGATATAACATACTTATCTTCACGCCAGATCCCTTACGGGGTAGGCAGAGAGATCCTTGCAGGCTTGTCTCGCTTCCTCCACATTCATCACTCTCTTCATACACATACGCCGGTTGCGAAGACTCTTGACACCACCTTCGGACAGTACTCGATCAATCTGATCGTGGTATGTCAGTCTTGGTCTTCCCCGGTACCTACATCCTTCCACATTCGCATTGTATATCTGTTTTGTTAACCTTTCATCTACCATTATTTCTACATGTCCGTACCAACGGAGCATGCGCTTTCTCATCTTTACACCGACACTTTCTTTCAAACCTAACCTCTCTCTCACTTCGACATTACGAACCCGGTCCGCGAGTGTCACACCATATATTTTTCGTAGCGACCTCATCTCGACCGCGTTGATTCTATTTTCATGCCCTTTCTGACATACTCAACTCTCACTTCCATACAATAGCGTTGGGATAAGCACATGATTATGCAGGGCTAGACGGGCACTGTTTGTTTGCTACTTTTTTATATCTTATGATATAAAAAGTAGCAAACAAGTAGATGGCTCTTCTGATGGAAAGAGAAACCATTGTCTATGATGTTACCACAGATGTTAATGGTGCGTTGCTATCTTTTTGTGGTGGGGTCTTAGTGCCATATGCATAAGGTGGTAGAGTTATCCAAGGTTATTTTTTGTTGTTTTTCGGTTTCGGAGGGAAAGATAGCAATGCACTGTTAAAATTTTTAGTGGATGTAGGCGGTGGTTATTTCTCTCCATCAGGATAATAATTTGCTTGTTGGCAATGAAGTGAAATTAAGAAATTAAATAAAAATCTGTAACCCTGCAGGGCGCAGGCGAAAATGTGCCGCATCACAGATGTTAGAGTACAAAGATTGAAAAACTGTTTCGTATTTTGTCAAAGTTATCAAAGGATTCAAAAGATTGTTCAAAATGACAGTATTATAACATTTTGAAATCGAGTTCGATCGATTGTGATCTGTCGTATGGTATTCAATGTAATTTTGGCTTTGACAATTGGCTGGCAATGGGCAGGCAATTGGCTCGAATAACGAAGTAATATCAAAGTAACGTTAAAGAATACTTTTTTCAAAAATTTTCGCTATTGATTAATACGACACAATTCAACCGATTTCGATTAGAATAACGGTAGATTTATATGGTGAAAAGTAAATTAGATTTTAAAATCAGTCGGTGTATTTATTCTCAAAGTTATTTTAAAAAGTCAAGTAAGTAAGTTTATTGGAAACAATTTTAATTTTAATTTACATTTACATTCGACATCCATTTTAAAGGAATAAAATTCCCGAGAAAGTAAAAAACCGATCGTTTGGAATAACCCGAAAGTTATGTCGAGAAAACACCTTTTCAAAATTTTAAGACTCCCGAACGGATAAACCGCATTTGATGCAATTTGCTACACTGGATGCATTTTTTTCAAAATAGCTCGATTTTGATTTTAGATTTTGTTTTTTAAAAAAATATTGTTATGTCGACATTTTTAATCGAATGCCTTCAACCCGTTTCGATTGCATAAACTGTTCAAAAGTTATGAGAGGTACACATGCGCGCACATTCATACATTCAGACGTCATCTCAAACATAGTCGGATAAGATTCTTAGGACCTCCAAACGTGGAGATCTGATGAAAACTCGATGCTCGAAAATCGGGGTGTTATTATTAACTTACTTTAGCGGGAAGGTAAAAAAATATTTTCCGTTGCTAACAAAATGCCTTTGCAAAATGAAAAATGACAAGAAAAATAATAAACAGTAGTAATACCAGTTTCGGCGGGGAGTTAGCTGGTGCCATTGTTCTATTGTGCTCGTCATCTTGGCAGCTCGTTCGTGTCTTTATCTCGCGGAGGCGTACTTTTGTGAGGACTGACATAACTAATGGTTCTGTTTTAACGCGACATTTTTACATAAGCTACGCGATATGGAAAATATTTTTTATGTCATAGAATAGCAAACAAGCAGATGCTTCTCATGAAAGAGACAAACATCGCTTATAATAGATACCAAGAGGTTAACGTTGCAATCCATGTGACAGCGTTAGAACACTTAAATGCAATGCTTTTTGGTAATTAAAATAAATATTAAATAGGTGAACACTTTGATATCACCTTTAGGAATTTATTCATTTTTACTCTAATTCAGGGTATATATATAACGGAGGGTCTTGACCATTTGAGTTTTTAGAAAGAGTGACGCCAGCATTGCTGACGTCACAATTTTCATCACGGGGTTCACTCATCACAAATAATGAAACACTTGTTTATAAATCTAAAATCTATTTATTCTAATATTAACTTTTAATTTAAAGTATTAAAACTAAAATTAATAACAAATTCAAAACTCACCAGATATTATTGACACGTCTTGTTTGCACTGTAGCTCCAACAAGAATGAGCCCCGCCATATTGGCCGGTGCTTTTTATAGCCTAGCGATACACAGCAAAATCGCAAAATCACTTTTATAATTAAAAAATCTTTTAATCGTAATCAAAACAACCAATTCTTATCTGTAAATTCCTATTATGAATTTAGAACTAAGATTTCATAATATTTAAACTCATTTGCCACAAAACACCTTGTTGTTATGTGGCAACCACGTGTGGGTATGATTCAAAAATAATTGATCTAAAAATCTGCAAAGTAGACTTGTAATCGTAATAGATTGCTATAGGAATTTACGATAAGTAAAAACAGGTTAGAAAGTCCCTGTTAAGAATATCGGTTTAACTAAACAATAGCAACTTCTACAAATAAAGTAACCTTAATAAAACTATTTTTAAGTAATAATTTGAATATTAATGTCGTTGCGCCGACATATATATATACATATATATATATATATATATATATATATATATATATATATATATATATATATATATATATATATATATATATGTAGGAAGTGGGTCAGATACGATAAATAAAATGAGGATGTGGTGATATAACAACTCTTTATATTTTGTTCAACTTGTATCAAATATCAAAAAATAACATAAGATCACTATTAAAGCTTTCCATTATTTAATGACTAGTTCTCATTTAACAATTCCAAGTAACTTAATTATTCCTTATTACAAATAAGTCATAATTTAAGCAATAGATAGTCCATTATAAATTGTACTGCGACTAATTTATAGTTGACAATAATAATTAACTTGTTTGCACAAATTAATTATCCAACAGTCGAGTATAAGCTACTAGCAAGATACAACAAGTGTACCGAGCCACGCCAGAGCCTAGACTGCCTTATCGGGTCGTGTGGTTCTTCTCTTCTCCCTTGCTGGAAGAAGGGGAAATGGTTTCGGGGCTGTTTGCCCCCTGACCATGGTAGCTACCGCTAGCCGTTAAAACGGCTAGGTCGTTGGGGTAAGTGTTTCCACTATTGGGTAATAGGGGTAGATTGGTGTCATAGGGTAGGATGGAGTATGAGGGGATATGGGATGTCTGGTTTGGATGCCCCCTGTTGAGCGCGCTTCCGCGTGCAATCCGCCCCGGCCTTATCGACGGGCGCTCAGAGCCTTTTATACAGGTAGCAAAACAAGTTGAGTGGTAGGGATATCGAACGATGCGCTTGCCGGCCCAGGCCGTGCATTTGTTGTTTACACTTTACAATATTCTTGCATTTGACGACGCAGACGCCGTCACGGCCATACTGACATGCACACGTCCTCGTGTGCGAATCTTTATACATCTGAGGACAATGAACGCCTCGTTCATCCTGACATATCTTTTAGAAAACTAAACATAATCTTTTTTTTTTACAATTCTATAATTAGCGTGATCTTTTAGCGAAATGTTACAATATTGTGCTGGTCCGGTAACCCCTTCAGCAACTACAACTATTAAACTTTTCTAGTTAGTTTTGAAACCGGAGACTGGATCCTACTAAGCTAGGAATCTCTCTCATCAGTTAAAAAAAACCGGAGACTGGATTTTACTAAGCTCCCTCTCATCAGTTAAAAACCGGAGACTGGAGTGTATTAAGCTCCCTCTCATCAGTTAAAAACCGGAGACTGGAGTGTATTAAGCTCCCTCTCATCAGTTAAGAAACCGGAGACTGGAATGCACTAAGTTCTCTCTCATCAGTTGAAAACCGGAGACTGGAGTGTACTAAGCTCCCTCTCATCAGTTTAAAACCGAAAACTAGAGTGTACTAAGCTCCCTCTCATCAGTTTAAAACCGGAGACTGGAGTGTGCTAGGCCGGAAATCCCTTTAGCTTATGTGCTAGACCGGAAATCCCTTTAGCTGAGTGTGCTAGGCCGGAAATCCCTTTAGCTAATGTGCTAGACCGGAAATCCCTTTAGCTGAGAGTGCTAGACCGGAAATCCCTTTAGCTGACAGTGCTAGACCGGAAATCCCTTTAGCTGACAGTGCTAGACCGGAAATCCCTGTAGCTAATGCTAGACCGGGTTGCAATCCCTGTAGCCAAAAGGCTAGACCGGAATGAACCCCTTTAGCTGAGTCATTGGACCGGACACTCCCTTCAATGACTCTAATCTTCCTGCATTTTTTGTCAATCCTACATTTTTTTTGTCAATCCTACATTTTTTTTGTCAATCCTACATTTTTTTTGACAATCCTACATTTTTTTGTCAATCCTACATTTTTTTGTCAATTCTACATTTTTTTGTCAATCCTACTTTTTTTGTCAATCCTACATTTTTTTGTCAATCCTACATTTTTTGGCAATCCTACATTTTTTGTCAATCCTACATTTTTTTTGTCAATCCTGCATCTTTTGTCAGTCCTGCATCTTTTGTCAATCCTAAATTTTTTGTTAAATTATTTCTTTTTCTTTACATCGATTCCTTTTCTTATAAGACTCCCATTTCCTTTAATTTTTTTTTGCTTTTTTTTTTTACTTACATTTTTAGTGATATTTTTTTTATCATCATATTACTACATTTTTTTTTCGTTTACTTTGAATCGTGTTTTTTTGCTGATGACGCAGCCTTATGAACAGTGGCATTAGTTATTACAAGAGTAGAGAATCTCCTTCGCAGGTAGTTCGAAGATATTAAAAACTCTGACTGTTTAACTATTTACAAATATACACTGCATTTCTATCAATATTGTTTGGACTAGTTTTATGAACAAGATCATTATCATGAGTATACGCCGTCACGTCATCCTTGTTATAATTTTCATATAGGTACCTCAAGAAACCCTACAGGAATATGAGGAACTTCGCAGAGGCTATCATGGGCGCACTTGTTTTCTGAAATTGTGGTAACTTTTAAGGAGCCCTTATATTTTGAATCAAGTTTCGTTAAGTGTCGTTCTTCATTCCTAACAAAGACAATGTCATCTACACTAAAAGGTCTAAAATATTTTTTTTAACTCTACTCAACCGTAAAATGTCCGATTGGGCTGATTTTTTGATTCTAATGGATACACTGGATGTTCAAAGCTTGTAGATAGTTTTGCGAGTTTTTGTTAGTTGCCGAATGTCAAACCTAATGCTGCTGAGCGCTTGTTAAATATTACCTAACCGCTTTTGCCATGATTTGTCAAAGAATTATACTGCGCTATCATTATTAAACCCTACAAGAATCGCATTACATATTCGGACCGACTGTTAGCTCTATATGTGCCTGTCACAAGAAGATGTAAATCTGTATTGTTTTCTTTTTTTTTTAAAAATATTAGTTTGAGTTTAGTTGGTAATAAACTTTAAGATTGCTTATTAATGATCTTCAAAGGGTCAACTAATTCGATTTCAGCTCGACGAATTTAAGCCCGAAGGTTTTAATTCAATTGGTTGTCAATTGTTTTTAAAATTATCTACCAAGCGCTCTCTATCTTTACCTACAAAGTCAGTATTTACCATACTCTCGCTAGCAGATTTTGAAACTGAGCAGGATTGTGTTTAAGTATTGCTAAGCATTAACCTGTTTTCGCTTAGTTCCTATTCTATATTGGTCCAAAATTTTGCGGCCTAACGAAACATTAAGACTTATCAGGTCAAACGTGAAACTACCTCCAAATTTAAATTTTGCCCTGTGGTTAAACATTTGATCTGTTGAGTGGAAATTACATTAGGACAAGCGACTACTTGGATTCTTGTTCATAAAACCGTTCTCTTACAAAGGAATCACAAGTTATTTGTTAGATATGGCCTTCTGAACCAGAGTCAAATATAAAAAATAATTAATTTTCACTTAGTGTAATACACCATGTGACGCCCTGGAACAGATGTTGACTGGTTTTCTGTTTTCGGAACTTGATGTGGCAACTTCTTTCTTCTTGTAGCGCTTCGGACAAATGGAAGCTATGTGGCTGGGCCGGGGTCACAACATACATAGCAGACCACTGGTGGTCGGCCCCTGGACACGCCACCAGAGATAGTGGTATATGACCTGCTTTCGCTGCAAGCAAAAATTATTTGAGATAAGTTTCTGTTTATCACGGCAATAGTTGTTACGATGTTCGATTCTATCACAAAAATTGTAACTTCCTCGAAATACAGTGGTGCTCTTAAATCGGTTCATATCTAAGTCTAAAAGGAAGAGATCTTCAAGTCATAATATAGCTTGCCAAGACAGCAGCTTGTGAAGTAGGTGACGGCATGACTCTTAAGTGAGTGAGTAGCTATAATGATCAGATCAACCCCGTCTAATTTTTTCTTTTCTATATTTATTTTACTTGAGGTACACCAGCTAGTAAGTTACACGACAAAAATCCTACGAGTCAGATGAAGGGTCTTTGGAACGACAGAAGCATCTCATTAAAAACAAAGCAGAGGCTGGTTTGTACGCTGGTGTTCTCCATATTTACGTACGGCGCAGAGTCATAGACACTAAGAGCTGCAGACAGACGTCGCATTGATGCGTTTGAAATGTGGTGCTGGAGAAAATGTTACGTATCCCTTGGACAACACACAGGACCAACACCTTCATACTAAAACAACTTGGAGTAAAGACCAGACTGTCTGCTACGTGCCTTCAAAGAATTCTATAATACTTCGGCCACATCTCTATAGAAAGCAAGGAGACAATCTCGAAAAGCTAATAGTGACCGGAAAAGTAGAAGACAAAAGACCACGTGGTCGTACGCCTATGCGATGGTCAGACCAGGTTTGCACCAATCTCATGTCTAAAAAGTTTTATGATTCTCTGCACGCCGCTGAAGATAGAGTCCAATGGCGTAATATTGTGCTATCAAGAACGATCTAATGAGGAGGTTACGACCCTCAGTAATGAAGAAAACGAAGCAAGGAGGAGGATATCAGTTAGTCATATCGTCTGCTTCATCATAATCAAAGTGTATCAATTAAATGGGAGTTACAGAACGTGAATTAATATTTTCTACTATTTTTCAAAGAATAGTTTCCACACCACAAGCGAAAAGAGACATTTACTGTTCTACATAATTAACCGAAATAGTTTGGAGCTGAAGTGGGAGTGAATCCGATCCCACTTCTGATGTAGGAAGTGGGTCAGATACGATAAATAAAATGAGGATGTGGTGATATAACAACTCTTTATATTTTGTTCAACTTGTATCAAATATCAAAAAATAACATAAGATCACTATTAAAGCTTTCCATTATTTAATGACTAGTTCTCATTTAACAATTCCAAGTAACTTAATTATTCCTTATTACAAATAAGTCATAATTTAAGCAATAGATAGTCCATTATAAATTGTACTGCGACTAATTTATAGTTGACAATAATAATTAACTTGTTTGCACAAATTAATTATCCAACAGTCGAGGATAAGCTACTAGCAAGATACAACAAGTGTACCGAGCCACGCCAGAGCCTAGACTGCCTTATCGACGGGCGCTCAGAGCCTTTTATACAGGTAGCAAAACAAGTTGAGTGGTAGGGATATCGAACGATGCGCTTGCCGGCCCAGGCCGTGCATTTGTTGTTTACACTTTACAATATTCTTGCATTTGACGACGCAGACGCCGTCATATATATATATATATAGTTGTAAATGTTAAATTATGCAATAACACAATTTATGCCTTTTTTTACATTTTTGAGTGTTTGTAACACGTAAAGCGTCTCCACTGCTACAAAAACGACCTTACTTTTTTATTAATCATTTCGGGACTTAATTTTAACCAAATTATAGTTAAGTCTATTTTTTTGAAATTGTGGAACTATAATAATTATTAATATATTTTATATAGTAAATAAGAAAAAAGTAGTGACTGTTTTAGTTACACAAAACTTATTTATGTGATGTTACAACTTTTTGAATTTAGAAAAAAATGATTATATCCCTGTGGAAGAAAAATATAATCCTCTTGACTTGCTCGTAGTTGGGTAAAAGCACTTTTATGAAGCACAAATATTTTGTTTGTGTGAGATTTTTTTATGTTGACAGGACCGGAATTAAGTAGCTTAGCAAGACACGTTGATTAAAAAACACAGCGGCACCGACATTTTTTCCACAACAGCCAACTTTATTTTCGTCTTATCGTTTTTGTTTGTGTTGCGAATTTGAAAATTTGCTGTGCCTATATTCTGCAAAGCTTTTAGAAGTGAGGAGTATGAATTATAAACTTTAAATTTGCTCTTATTTTCATGAAAAATCTAGCCTTTTCACACGGATTCGCTCTCACTAAAAGTTATATTTTTCCCTTGTTAATAGTCTATTTTTTAATAAAGTTTTATATACCCGATTGAGTGGACCAGACAACGTATATGAAAAATTTTATATAAATAGGTCTGAAAGCATATAAATTTATTTTCGCACGTATTATAGTAGAAGCTTACGCATTCCTAAAAAACGCCTGCAACATAACTGCAAAACCTCTGGTATTGCGGATGTCCACGGGCGGCATTGATCATTTACCATCAGGGACACCTCCTGCTCGTTTGCCCCCTCTTCTATAAAAATATTCTAAAGCAATCTCTTCTAAAAGCAAGGTGAACCGGGGGTTCTACCCTGTGTTGATATGGACCCTTAGACCACTTAGACCCTTACACTGAAGAATAGACCATCTTTCTTTCTACCAGTTAGTTCGTAAAAGGCGAACAATTGGCCAAACTTTGTCACTATCGTTGTGTCTACTAGGAGGTAGAGTTTTGCAACGTCTTCCCGGGTATTTGATACCAATGCGTTACTTAGTTCTGCTGCAATAGAGTCAATGTCATTGTAGTGCTCCGGTTTGGAGGGTAATGTAGCCGAAAAAGTAATGCAAGATGCATTAATATCCCGCCACTCATATAACAACGCACCGTCTTTAGAGTTTATAGGTGATGATTGTTCCTTTCCATCAGAAAAGCCATATTTTTGTTTGCTATCTCATAATATATATATATATATATATATATATATATATATATATATATATATATATATATATATATATATATATCCACTGCCTAGAGGCGAACTTCTTTACCTTTACATAGTATAAAACAAAGTCGATTTCGCTGCGTGTTTGCTTAGATCTTTAAACTACGCAAAAATGCGGTTCTCATCAACAGACAGATTGCTTCATGAGGAAGTTTTATAAAATATAATAAATGCTTAATATAAATAAAAGCCGAGGATTTTAAAGATTTTTACGCATATAATTGACCCTTGAGTCGAGTCTTATCTGAATTTAATTTTATTTGTTCAAAAATACCAGATCTGGATATATTTAATGATTCCCTCGTTAAATTTAGACAAAAAATTTTGGATTTGACTCGACCTAAAGTATTATAAGGTTATTACTAAAATTTATACTTTGTTTTCTTTTATTTGTTCGTTATAATTTTTTTAGAAGTAATTTTGTCCTGTTAGTCGTTTGTTGTTGTTTTTTTAATTACTAGTTATTTTTGTTTTAGTGTATATTCTTTTTGACTATAGACTTTGTCAAACTGTTTCACTGTTTTTGTTTTAAGAACTAAGTGTTCACCTGTAATTGGCATGTACACTAGACTTATATCTTGAGTCGTATTTATAATTTGTATATTTTGTGTATTTGCTGTTAGTGTTCCATTGAAAATAAATAAATATAATTAAACATCCATGCGAAGACCGCGTGAAGTAATTTACTTATATAATAATGTCGAAGTAATATTTCCTAATGATTAACTGTTGAAAAGAGGAAAATGCTTGGGAAACGAACAATTGTTATCGACAGCGCCCTCGGCTCGTGGCTGAAACCTTTCGCTACGGTAAATAGTTACGTAATATCGTTACAAGACTACTCGGAAAAGTTTTCTGAGCAACGTGACATCAAATTGGAAAAGAAATAAAATTTAACGTACGAAAGGTACATTACGAGAAAGGTACATCATGAGAAATGTACATTTTGAGAATGGTACGTTTTGAGAAAGGTGCATTTTGCGAATGGTACGTTTTGCGCAGTGGCTACATTTTGCGAAAGGTACGTTCTGCGACTGAACCCTTTTAAAATATTCTTTCTAGAAAATGTGTTTTTAGCTGGGATGGAATTGATGAAGAGTATGTGCAGAAGTGAATGGAGCGTTAGGGGAATGACATAAAAGCAAAGTATTAAGTCATGCTACCCGCCTTGCCCTGCACAATTATTTGCTTATACCAATGCTATTATATGGAAGTGAGAGTTGGGTATGTCAGAAAGGGCATATAGGACAGTAGAATTATCTTTATCAAGATGAGATCGCTAGAGAAAAGAGAATATGTGGCTTAACAGTAATGGACTGGGCTCGTGGTATTGTGAGAAAGATGTTAGGTATAAAAGAAAGTGTCGGTGTAAAAATTAGGGAAGGAACTCTTTATTGGTTCAGACATGTAGAAACTAGAAAGTTTAAAAAAAAGATATACAATGCAAATGTATGTACCTACATCCTTCCACATTCGCATTGTATATCTGTTAGGTTAACCTTTCATCTACCGTTCTTTTTATATGTCCGAACCAAAGAAGCATGTCCTTTCTCATCTTTACACCGACACTTTCTTTCAAGCCTATCACTATAACGTATGTACAAGGTAATGAGTTTATCGTTACAGATAAAAATACACATTTATAATATTGATCAATGCTTTCATGTTCCTAACATTATATGTGTTTTATCACATATCCCGTGCTTGGGAAAACTTGAAAAGCTTTAAAACAACTAATTTTTTTTTTTTGTACTGTGCATATTTAATTTTCAATGTCAATGATGGATTTGCATCCACTTATATTTTTCCAAGTATAATTTGTATGTTTGTTGACTATTACTCGTAAACTTGTAAAGCCTACTTGGCTGTGATAGTTTCCCTTTTAACTTCGTTGTATAGACTATTAACGTGAATTTTATCACACATCCAGAAAAAACTGTTTAACTGGCAGGGGGTGGGGGAACACTTGCCGCTAACAAAAAAATAGCAATTTAAATCTTCTTAATATTTCAAAAACAGATCCCTTAGTCGTAACTAAAAGAGATCGTTGCACACTTTGGATCACTAAAAGATGCGTTTTATCCGTTTAAAAGGGATGTAATACCACATCTCTACCTTTCACTCCCAACCGGAACAAGGTGGTGACAAATACAAGCGTTATAGCGACAGGATTAGACAGATCTTTGGTACCAAACATGGACAAGATGTTTCATACATCTACCACCTAGTAACCTCAATGGTAGTAACATTTTGGCGAATAGTTTGCCTTTTATGAAATTCCCAATAATGCATTAGGTCTATTCTTTAAAAGGGAATAACAAGGGGAATACGGTGTACGTAGGTCACACTATAAGTTTTGCGTAACTTAAAAAAATAACATAACCAAAATATTATATTTAATGCTTTTCAAAATAATCTTTACCTTTTAAACATTTTTTCATGCGTTCGAACCATTTTTTAAAACAGGAGGACCACAGATCTGAAGGCATGTTTTCTACGTGCTGATTGAACGCTATCACTGCCTCTTCGGAGCTGGTAAAAGTACAAACCTCTCATCAAATCTTTGATTTTGGGGAAAATACACATACAAAAATCACAAGGTGCTGGGTCGGGACTATACCCAGTATAAGTGACGAGATGTACTTTTTCGGAAGCTAAAAATGACTTTGTTTTGTTGGCCGTGTGTGAAGAAGCATTATCATGGTGTAGGAGAATGCGGCTTTCGGGTCGTTTTTCGCGAACTTTTTCTAACATCCTGGGTAAACAAATGGTAGAATACCACTTGGCATTAACATTCTTTTGATCTTCAAGTGGAATTAATTCTACAGATGTGACCCGTAGCTGAGAAAAAAAACGCGATCACTTTTTTACCAACGTTTCCGGCCTGTCTCACTTTTGTTGGCCTGTTCTCATTTTCAAACAACTATTCACAAGATTGCTGTTTTTTTCGGGTTCAAAACAATAAATTCACGTTTCGTCTGTGACAATATCATAACCAGCATTAGAATGTCCATGGTCGTACTTCAGTAGCATCTGTGAGCAGCGTTCTACGCGAGCCCGCTTCTGCTCGGCTGTCAGTTCAGGAGGGATCCAACGACAACAAAGTTTCCGAACTTTTAATTCTTCGTGTAAAAATCGTCAATAGTCCTCGAATTGTCTCATAGGTAATCCGGGGTTTTTCTTCAATTAACCGTTTATTAGTAGCCACATTAATTTCGTTGACGGCAGTTGAAGGCCGCCCTTCACGAAATTCGTCATGTAAAGAAACTCGATCTCTCTCAAATTCAGCAAACAATCGCCTCACGGTGTTCAAACAAGGTGCTTCTCTCCCATTTTTTTGAAGGCGAGCGGCACAGTCTTGCGGAGAAAGAAAACTTTTAAAATCATAATAAGTCATCGCTCTAAAATCTTTTCGACTTAATTCCATTTTTGTTGCGTACATAGAACTTTAATGTATGATAAAAAAACAATTGATAAATAATTTCTCGCCAATTGTTTTTTTTTTATTACGAAGAAGGTTGCAATGTTTTAAAAATATAACATTCGAAATTCAAATAGTTCCGATTAGCTAGAAGGGCAAAACTTTAAGTGTGCCTCATGTATTTCAAAAACTTACAAAGTAGTTGTTTATAGTAATTTATCTAAACTTGGGTAAAACAATTATCATCAACTGGAAATTGTTTATTTTTTGTTTCAAAATTTTACCCTATAAAAAGCTTTTTATGCATTATATCATTTTATTAGGCGTGAAATTTATAACGCTTATTTTTAAAACCCAATGGACTCGTTAACTTCGGAGCTAAATAATTTTGTTAGACATTTTAAGGCATGTTAGATATTTTTTCGCATCGTTTCCCTTTGTTTTACATAAAACCCTATTCTACTTGATCAAACGATTTATATTTTTTTTATTTTCAAAATGAGTTTTTTTAACAGAAATTTAATGTTTTTTTTTATTTATATGGGATACGAAATGAGCAAAGGATTATCTTGATGATAAGAGATAATTGCCGCTTCAAAGAATATACCATCTGCTATTCTGCTAGGCAGTTCATAAAAGGCAAACAATTGGCTATACATGCTGGTAAAGTTCATCAACGTCTCTCTTGGGTATTTGGTACCACCGCCGTGCCTATTCCTGCCGTAACAGTATCAATGGAGTGTTCCAGTTTGGATTATAAGGTAATCGGTAAAGTTATGTATATGGCACTGTCATCCCGCCACATGAATAGCAATGCACCTATCTATCTATTCATCAATCTATCAAAGTATGCTATACTTAACATGCTATGCTTACAGGTCATCGTGCGCATTTGGTGTAGTGGCTAATCCTACTAATTCAGTTCCTTCCAGAATTCAAGGACAGCATGAGGGTGCATAAACATCTCCTCACACGTGGTCTCTTGCCCGATAAACTGAGCCCTTAGGCAATTTAACTCCAAACATTTTGACAGTACGTGGTGTGCTGGTTAAGCATGCTCTACAGTAGGGACTGTGCGTTAAGTCCATCGCATACATACGTTTATTCATTGGACAATGCCCCGTTATCAAACCTTAGTCAAGCAATGCACCATTAACATTGTAGTGTTCACTGGTATACCTGGGCGTAGCCGCACTAACACTATACACGCGTATGCACTTACTGACGCCCCGAATCGTACTGTGATACCAAACCATACCCTGTCTACAGTAGCGCGTGCCTCCACTTCCTCGCACGCACAATACAGATAACGAACTGTATGATCCACAGATAGCATATACACTACAAACATCTTTCGTATCTATAGGCTATGTCTATATCTGTTTGTTTGCTACCTCATGATATAAAAATTACTCTGTGAGAGAAATCCTAGAAAAAGTATAACGTAAGGCTTATAATTTGTATTTAAGTACCAAGTTTTTATATTAAACATATTCGTTACCAAAATATCTAGGACGGGAAGAAATCCAATTTCAAAAAGATCTTCTAAATATTGACTTTCATTTTAATTTGATTAAAATATTCGAAGTGGAAACAAGTTACTTCGACAGGATAATTAAAAGTAAACAGAAAATTTTGAATAAAAAATACATATTTTTGTAATGTTAAACGTAATTCAAAGTAAAGGATTTATTGGTATTATTACAGCAAATTATTATATTAATTAGTGTATTCGGCTCAGATCTTATTATTATATTAATTAGTGTAGGCGAATTATTATAAATTAATTAGTGTAGGCGGCGTATCGGGTAAAACCAACCAACTTTTATCTACTTATTGTAAAATTTTTAAGGGACATGTTTTCCTACTGACTTCGCAAGGGACTAGGCGATATATGCTTAGTATATATTTATTCATGAAGCATAAACTTTGGATCCCTATCTAAGAATATTCTACACACGGAGTATGAGATTTGGCGTCGTTAAAGTTTATATGGAGATGAAGTTCTGAAAGCATTATGAATATTTGATGAATTACGGTCGAATTTCGACCGCCACAACTGGGTGATTACTAGTTTCTACTCAAAAACTAATACGCCGAAGCCCAAACTTCATCATTTCAGCTAAACTGTTGGGATAAGGCAACATTTGCTCGTCAATCATTTCGTCATTTTGTTTCAAACAATTTTATTCATATAACCATGAGGTTACTTCGTAACATATGTTGTCTATGTTACAAAGTGTAATGCGCACTACGAAAATCCAACACCTTAAGGGGAATAACGGTGGGGTACAATTTTTATAAAAAAATATCTTCACGCCCGTATTTCCTTTGGGGCCATAGCCAGTAATGGTGTGACTGATATATTAGTATTCGTTAAGATATTAGTAATATTGAAAGGATTCGTGGATTAGTAATCCGACGAACTGTAATACGCTAATATTTCATATTCGCCTAATATCTGTAACGGATATCCAAAATGAATAGGATAATATCATTCGGTATTCGGAATAGTTCGGATTCACTAGATTGGCGCCCGTCGGATTCGTGAAAGTATTAAAATATTTTCACGATACGCCGCGTCGTACGTACGAATGAGACGGACGTATTTCCTGCAGTATCAGATCTTATTAATGTTGTTTTAAGGTCCAAATTACAGTGAAATATTAGTTAATACTGATATATTAGTTAACATATTTTCCTGCCATATCAGTATAAGATCTTATTTCTTTACTTTAAGGTCCAAATTACAGTGAAATATTAGTTAAGATATTTTCCTGCCGTATCAGTATCAGATTTTATTGCTGTTACTTTAAGGTCCAAATTACAGTGAAATATTAGTTAATACTGACATATTAGTTAAGACATTATAATATTTCAAAGTGAATATATTAGTATCACCTAATCTTGAGAAATATCGGTATTAACCCAACTCTAATAGCCAGAGGTACAACAATTGCACCTAAGATAACTAAAGATACTTATTCCCACGTGATAGGTGGCAAACCTATCGCCAGCTGGGCACGTATTTAATCCCGGGGAACGTTATTTTTACCAGAAAACTGAAAAAATACATTTTTGAATTTCTTTCCCCAGAATCAAACTCGGGACCTCATGCGATTAATACAGACACCGGACCACTAGACCACAGAGTCGTTTATAAATATTTATGGTCAAAATTACATGAATATTAGTATGTATTAATACCTAACAAAAGACATGTAAACGGTTGACTCTGCAGGCCATCCCTGAAACTTCCCACTAAATTAAGGTATTTTAAGCTCAAAAGAGTAAAACTCAACTCAATTTTTGGGATCTAATTATTGATATTATTGATATTGCTTTTTTTAAATAATCGATTGGTTGAAAAATTTCGAAGCAATGTCAAAAAACATTTTTTTTTAATTTTCGTCATTAATAAATCTCTAAAAATTGACAGATTTTTATTAAACTAACGTTATTTGACGCAGTTTTTAAAGGAGAAAAGCTGATAAGATTTTTAAGTTAATCGGTGTGTTAACCTGAAAATTATTAAAAAAAAAAATGAAGTAAGTTTGCTAAAAGCAACGAAATTTTAATATTTGTGTAGCTGTAACTTTTGAGAATTAGATTCGATTTTGATTTTTAAAACGGCATTTGACGTAGTTTTTAGTATTAAAATATTGTACAATACTAAAAAATGATTGGTTGAAAAATTTCGAAGCTATGTCGAAAAAACACCGTTTCAAAATTTTTCGTCAACGATTGCTCCCAAACGGATAAACCGATTTTGTTACAATTTATGTATTAGATGTAGTTTTTTGAGGAATAGAGCTGATTAGTTTTTGTACTCAATGGAAGTTATATTAAAAAAATACTGTTTCGCCAAAAATTTTTTTGGGGTTTTTTCAAAATTTCTCAATATCTTCTGGGCTGAATCGGTTCAAATATTCAGGAAGTCTAAGTCGAGCGGAATCCAATCGAATTCCATCGATCGCATTTCGACCGGTCCAGCCATTCAAAAGTTATTCGATATTTACATACACACACACACATACATACATACAGACATTCTGACGTCATCGTGAAAATAGTCGAAAAAGGTTCCTAGGGCCTCAAAACATGGACACCTGGTGAAAACTCGATTTTCGAAAATCAGGTAAAATCGGTAACTTCCTTATCTACATACGTAGTGGGAAGTTAAAAATTAAAGTAAACTTGTGTTTTACAATTTTTGAAAAAACCTCCCCTAATGACTTAAAGGAGGTGGTAAAGTTTAGTTTATTTGAGAAAAAGTAATGAAATGAAACAAAAAACGGTTTGTCTCTGTGTCATGACTCTTGGACGTCTCTCTAAAAAGTTATATTGTGTAATATTTTGCGATGGTAACATTTTTATATAGAAAAGGGGGAAAACGCGCAGGAGATGCAGCTGATGGAAGTGATCATCCGCAATACCACTCGTCTTGCCAGCCTTTTAAGAATGAGCAAGCTCTTTTCTTGAAGGTCCTCAAGTCGTATCCTTTCGGAATTAATTACTTCCACAACAGATTAGTGCAAAAAGTGTCGAGAGAAACGCACAGTTGTGGATTTCCAGACATCGAGATGGTGAGGATGGAACTTCAAATTTTGATGCGATGTGTGATGATGGAATTCGTCGGCAGGAATTAATTCAAACAACTCGTCGGGACACTCCCCATGATAAATACGATAGAAGACCAGAGTGAACCTGCGCAGTGTCAAAGAGTCAAACGCTTTTGAAATAGCCTGGTCGCGATTTACACTGAATACGATCAAGTGGAAGAATCTCTTTTGGTACCATCGCCTTACGTATTCCTGTCGCAATAGCGTCAATGCTTGTTACTATCGTGTTCCGGTTTGGAGGGTGAGGTGGCCGGCAACCTTATACAGGTGGCATTACCATTAATATTTTTGGTGTCTCATCTTTACTGGATTCAATTCAACTCAAATTACCATATTTGGTGTCTATAGGCGATGATTGTCTCTTTCTATCAGGACTGTCGTCTGTTTATGTGCTATCTTATGAAATGAAAACTACGCCTTCTGGCGCTGGTAGCAAATGAGTATAAAAGGTCATTGTAATTACTCGGTGATATGAATATTTTACATCAGTATTTTTACATGACGTACTTGTAACATTGAATGAACAGAGTGGAGACTTAATAACAGACTTATTGTTCTGTCAACACATCAGACTAATAGATCCTATAATAATCTAAAAGAATTAGTACCGACCAATCCAGTGGGTTGAAAACATGCCCTAAAAAATAGCGCCTTCTCTCCGCGCCTCAGATTATTGACAGAATTAATTTGGTACAAGAAACCAAATGTCATTAGTTTAGTATAGGTTGTTTATGACTCGGATTTTGTACTAACATTTATATTTTTGTAACCAATTAACTCAAAAACCACTGGTCCGATTTTTACCATTAGAAAGCGTTTAATTTTTTACCATTAGAAAGCGTTAGCCAAGAGTAACATAGGCTTCTTTATTTGACTGATCAAAAAGAAGTAATGATTTTGGGTTACACGAACGAAATCACGAGTAACAGTTAGTTTTTTATATCATAAAATAGCAAACAATTAGATAGCTTTCCTTATGGAAAGCGATAACTACGCCTATAGACACCAAGGTGTCTATTCTTGTGGAAGTATAGTAACGCCAAGTACATAAGTTTACTGGCTACCTAACCCTCTAAATCGGAACATGACAGTGATAAGCACTGTCGTTAATGCAGCAGGAATAGATAAGGTAACCAAAAAAACTAGGCGAGACGTCGTAAATCTCTACCACTTAGTAGTCACGATGGTAGTGACACGTATAACCAATCGTTTTCCTTTTCGAGCTGTCTGGTGGAACCGCAGATGGTTCATTGTTCAAACGGAAATTCAGATTACAACGAAACCGAATCACTAATGTGTATTGTAAAGTGACATATCTAACACAATCACAAACGTAAATTGCTATGCAGACTATGACACACACACGCACGTACATACACACACAACAACACACACAAAACACATAAAACACTCTACAACACACACAAAAGGCGAATTTCATATACTTCATAAACCATGTTGTACTGTTTTATCGTTTCGAATAAGATGACAAGGTTTAAAAATTATCTTTGAAATTATTTTATTTTATTGACTAGCTGTTTTTCCCGACTTCGTTCGCGCAGACTTCGTTTACTCCGCACAGCTCCGCTAGTGATAGCGTGATAATATGCAGCCTATATGTTGACCCGACCTGTTAGTAATATTCATGCAAAATTTGAAGTAAATCAATGGAGTACTTTTTGAGTTTACCCCGGACATACATTGACTTTCCTACGATTTTATTATATGTATATAGATAAGTAGTATAACTCTGTATTTCTGTATGTAATTACAAGCTACACTGACAAACTAAGAAATTGTCTTGAAAGACGTATCCATTTAATTCGTGAGGGGTCTACAACAACACGGCGGAACACGTTAGTGTTTTATACATAGCACGGTATATTTTGGCATTGATCTGCCAGTGCATCAATCGTAAACTCCAAAGACGTGATAAGGGATCATGAAACTCGAATAAATGCTGCGACTAAGCGATTTTTAATATCATTTATTACTCCTGTTTGTGGTTTGAACGAAGATATGTCTACAGAAAGAATCCATATTGCAGATAATATTGTTATGCTTGAAAAACTTAAAAACAATTATTATATTTATTTCTGCCGCAATAGCGTCAGTGCCTGTCACTGTCGTGTTCCGGTTTGGAGGATAAGGTAGCCGGTAAACGTATGCCTGTGACATTAGACCTCGCCACAGGATAGCAACGCACCACGGTGTTAGAGTTCTCACTACATGGTAGAGTTCTGCATTGTCTCGCCCGGGTCTAGTACCACCTTACCTATTCCTGCCGCAATAGCGTCAGTGCTTGTCACTGTCGTGTTCCGGTTTCGAGGGTAAGGTAGTCAGTGAACTTATACATGTGGCATTAGACCTCGCCACAAGATAGCAACGTACCATTAACACCATTGTTCTATAGGCCCCTTTCCACCAGGAGACCCATCTGCTTTCTTGCTATCTTATGATAATATGTATATAAAAAACCTCGTTGGTGATAATAATATGAAATATCCTTCTTGACTTATAATAAGACTTTATTGATGTTTTTTTACAATTTTTTATATTGATTTTTTTATAGTAAAAGATAGCAAACAAGCAGATGGGTCTCCTGATCGAAAGAGTCAGCCATCGTCTATAGACGCCAAAGCTGTTAATGGAACATTGCTATCTTGTGGCGAGGTCTTATGCCACATGCATAAGTTTACCGGCTACCTTACCCTCCACACCGGAACATGACAGTGATAAGCACTGACGTTATTGCGGCAGGAATAGGTAAGGCGGTGGTACCAGGCCTGGGTGAGACAATGCAGAACTCTACCACCTAGTAGCCACGATGTCAGTGACTCCTATAGCCAATCGGTCGCCTTTTACGACCTGCCTGGCAGAACAGCAATTGGCCTATTCTTCAAAGAAGCCCGAGACCAACACGGGTAAAAGGGTAGTGGCTTGCTACTTCAAACTAACTAGGAGAACAGCCTGCTAAGCTGTGTACTAACGGCCGGTTTCCGAAACGAAAATTAATTTTAATAAGCAATTAATCTATATTTAACAGATCATTTGCTAGTAAAAATTATGTTTAGTTTATATCAGAAAATTAATTTTAATAAGCAATTAATCTATATTTAACAGATCATTTGCTAGTAAAAATTATGTTTAGTTTATGTTAGAAAATTAATTTTAATAAGCAATTAATCTATATTTAACAGATCATTTGCTAGTAAAAATTATGTTTAGTTTATGTCAGAAAATTAATTTTAATAAGCAATTAATCTATGTTTAACAAATCGTTTGCTAGAAAAATTGTTTAACACATTAATAACTGCTTCAAATTAATTTGCGTTTTGGAAACATACCGTAAGTCGTGTAATGTGTGCTACATCGTGTATTACCTTGCGTAGCAGTTCGCTACGCCTGGCTTTACTAGTGTAGCGGCATGCTACGGCTTAAACTAAGTTGTATTGCGGCTTGCTACGTCGTCAGTAGTTACAGGTTATTAAAATGATTTCCATCTTATTCTGGATAATAAAGCCAAAGTCAAAGTCAAAACATTTTTATTCAAATTATCCTTTACAGGCACTTTTGACGAGTCAACATTTTTTGAGTTACTACCGGATCGGAAACGCGGCCACACACTGAGAAGATCCGGCGGAAGAAACTCAGCGGGCTTGTCTTTTTTTGTGCATATACATTTTTTTAAACAATGTTTTTACAATTACAATTACAATGTATTTATGAATAATATATTATAATTATTATGAGACTGCTATGAGGAGCAATTAATCCCATGCCTTATTATCATCCAAATATTCAGATATTTTATAGTAACCTTTTTTACAAAGTTTAGATTTGATACATTTTTTAAATTTGTGTATTGGTAGATCTTTAATAGCATTTGGAAGTTTATTGTAAAAGCGTATAGATTGCCCCATAAAAGAGTTACTTATTCTGTGGAGACGTGATACATGCAGAGCAAGATTGTTTTTGTTCCTTGTGTTTACATTATGTACATCACTATTTTTCTTAAATGAAGAAATATTTTTACGAATATACATCAAGTTTTCAAATATAAACTGTGATGGTACGGTTAAAATATTAATTTCTTTAAATTTTTCTTTTAGGGAAACTCGTGGACTGAGATTGTAAATAGCTCTTACAGCTCTTTTTTGTAAAACAAAGATTGTATTTATATCAGTGGAATTTCCCCATAGTAGAATCCCATAAGACATAATACTATGAAAATAACTAAAATACACAATTTTCGCAGTGTCTACGTCACTAATCTGTCTCATTTTTTTAACTGCAAATGCCGCTGAACTCAGTCTACTCGTTAATTTGTCGATATGTGGTCCCCACTGTAGTTTTTTATCTATCGTAATCCCTAAAAAGACAGTAGAGTCCACAAGATCCAATTTGTCTCCGTTAAGTTGTACATTGGTATCTATATGCCTTACATTAGGCGTTGAGAATCTAATACACTTGGTTTTATTTCCATTTAATAGGAGGTTGTTTACATTGAACCAGTGTACAACTTTTGAAATCGCAATGTTCACTTCGTCATACTTACCAACTCGTCTTTTCACTTTAAATAAAAGTGAAGTGTCATCCGCAAACAGTACGATTCCATGCCTATCGCCAACAAAGAAGGGCAAGTCATTTATATATATCAAAAACAAAAACGGACCAAGAATGGATCCCTGTGGAACACCCATGGTGACAGTGGCACCGTTTGATCTTATTCCATTGATATCGACCCTCTGAGTTCTTCCATTCAAATACGAAGTCAGAAGATCGAGGGCCTTACCTCTAATGCTATAGTAGTGTAATTTCCTGATTAAAGTATTATGATGAACACAGTCAAATGCCTTAGATAAATCACAAAATACTCCAATTGCATCATGTGATTCCTCCCAGGCTTCATAGATTTTTTTCAATAATTCCACACCAGCATCTACGGTTGAGCGACCCTTTGTAAATCCAAATTGTTTAGGATGAAATAGTTCAAATTTGTTAAAATGTTTTAACATTTGATTAAGAATTATTTTTTCAAATATTTTACTCAGGGAAGGCAGAACCGAGATAGGCCGAAAGTTAGTGGGATCTGATTTACAGCCAGACTTAAATATTGGAATTACTCTTGAGAGTTTCATTAAATCAGGAAAAACACCATTTGTTATACAGCAGTTAAATATTACAGCTAAGTATGGTGCAATGATATTTATTACTGAGGCAATGATTTTAAGGGAATGGCCCCATAAATCTGCAGTTTTTTTAATTTCTAGTGTTTTGAAAGCATTTAATATATCTTTAGAATCAATAAAAGAAAATTCAAAATTTGATTCACACTTGTTGACACATTGCTTCAATAATAATTCCGCGGTACTGGCTGAAGAGCTTAGACTTTGAGTTGTTCTGATGGCCACATTAGAGAAGAATTTTTCAAATTCCTTTGCTACCTCCAAATGTCCCGTGACATTGACTCCTTCTACATTTAATTGGTATTCTTCATCAAAAATACTAGTCTTGCCAATTTCACAATTTATGATGTTCCATGTTGCCTTTATTTTGTTAGAAGAGTGTTTTATCATATTTTTTATGTGTATTGACTTGGCAGCATTGCAAGCTCTTTTAAAAATCTTTGAATAATTTTTGACATACTCTTTGAATTCAGTACTATGATTAAAAGATTTTTCATAATATAAATCAAATAACCGATTCCTGCTTTTAAAAATTCCTGCAGTTGCCCACTCACTAAAACCTCTGCGTTTACTTACAGATATAGATTTTGGTGTAAATATTTGCCTATATTCTGTATCTATCAAATTAAAGAATGTATCATATAAATTATTTGGATTTTCTTGAAAGGGCATCTCAGGCAATTTTGCAGCTAAATTTTTTTTTTAAAACGATCTAATCGACTACTATTTATAGGCACAAAAACAATTTCTTTTCTCTGAAGTTTATTTGGTACTCTCAAAAATTGAACTGATTGCCCAGTATGGTCTGAATCTAATGTATTTATAATTGAGCTATTTGTAGGTGTTATATTTGAAAATATGTTATCTATACAAGTAGCACTAGAGGCAGTTATTCTAGTTGGTTCATAGAAAATTTTGTGTAAATTATAAGATTTGAATAGATTTATAAACTTATGTGATAAAGAAGATTGTTCTAAAATATTAATGTTAAAATCTCCACAGATAACAATGTTCATCTTTGAATTTGAGGCTTTATACATAACCTCCTCCATTTTGTTAGAAAACTCCTCAAAAGCTGCACAAGGAGGCTTATATACACTTATTACAATAAATTGCTCGAACTCAATACAAGCAATCTCGATGACTCGTTCAACAGAAAGGCTCACAATATCTTTACGTTCTTTAAATTTAATTAGTTTGTTAACAATAATTAAAGAGCCACCATGTATCATCTTACTTCTGCTAAACGAGCTGCCAACTATGTGATTATTGAAGCTGAACATGATCTGATGACTTTTAAGCCAGTGTTCTGTTATACAAAGAATGTCCACGTTATTACAGTTCATGAACAACTCCAATTCCAAATCTTTACCCATCAGCCCTTGAATATTTTGGTGAACCAGGTTTAACCGACAGTTTAATTCTTTTTTATTATTAGCTGATGGTACATTTTCTTTACATTTGCCTTTATAACATATATATTGTGTATCAATGGCAATTTCGCTTACACTGAAATTTAAATGTCTATTAGTACCAAATAGTGCATTGCAAGAGGTTGACTCCATTGTCTTAATTACTAATTTAAATTATGTGGAACATGTTCCACGCTCAAAGGAATGCTACTTAAATTACGTAGCTGCTCATATATAACTTGCTGGGGCTGAAAACGTACCTGATTCGAAGTTAGGCTAGTATTATATAGATTCCTTATTTCCGCTAATAATTTAGCTTTTTCATGAATTAATGATTTAAGCAGTAACTACCTCGTTCAAACAAACGAAAAAGACCCTTTACCTTCACTATATAAGTACAAATATACGCACATACTAATTAAGAACAATATAATGTACTAGTCGACCAACGCAACTTTACCTGCAAATACAGTAGTAGGTCATAATTATATTATGCCATCAATATAATCTATTATACAAACTTGCGTCCCCTATATTAGCACCAGTATTGGTTTAAATATAGGTAAGTAACTTTGGTTTGACCCTGAGTCATAAACTATATTTTGTCCAAATTATATCAAAATTCGTTTAGCGGTTGCGTTATGTAAGCATAACAAACTTTCACATTTGCAATATTAATATGGATGGATAATAATGGATACGGTGCCTGAAAGATATCATTAAGCAAATATCAGCGTCTAATAATAATGTTGCTATTAAATGTGAGCAGGCGCTGACATTAATTAATTGTATTACGCAGTATCATACTTCTAAGTCAAGGAATAGCCTTGATTATTAGGGGGTTGTAATTGGTGCGAATTATTTTCATTATGGCAGCACAGAAAATGTAAATGTAACGCCACATCAACCGAAAATTCAACGCTAATGCTTTTTCAGCTGAATTATTGGTTGTATAGTATTTGATTGTGATTACGTTGCGACTAGTTAAGCGATTAATAATATTCTAATTACGTCGACTGTACTATTTAATCACCTGACATATATCATTCTTCTGAATCTTCTGAAATTCATGAATTCCATGGATATGACGCCGAATTGACATAACTATTTTTTTATAATCAAGTGTGTTTTCCCTGGTAAATCTGATTGCATGTACTGTTGTTCATTCAATTAAGAGTTAGTAGCCAAAATGGGAAATGTGGAGGCTTTATTGGAACGAGGTTCCTTATTGCAGTGGGGTACACTAGCCGGCAAAAAACGTCCGTAACGTTAAAAAAACGTAAGATTTTTATGTAGTTTATGTATGATGGCTATACAGTGTCTAAGGTATATTCCACGTGATGATTGTTATTATTATTGCAGTTTGTTATTATTATTATATATTTTTATAAACCATTGTAAATAAAATAAAGGTGTTAGTATAATTTTGTAAAGTAGTATTTTGATTTTTATCGATAAATAAATCGTAATAAAAATGTATAAGTACCCGAATAATTATTTTCTTTTTACCTTTTATAGAACTTGAAATTAATATTTTTATAATAAGGAATTTTGTTCCTTCTGGTGTCAAACCACGAATTAAATGGATACGCCTTCTAGACAAAAATTTTAGTTTTTCTGTGTAACTAGAAATTAAATACAGATATACTGAGTTATACCTACTACTTACCGATGAAATAAAATCACTCCAAGACATAACATCAATGCTCCGAGGTTAATTTAAAAAAAATTGTCGTCTCATTCGGTACGATAAAACACGATAAAACAGTACATGGTTTATTTCTATTTTTTCACAATATATTATAACCTACATTGTATGAAATTTTTGTCAGTGATAGGAGCGTTTGCTCATATGCGTGGCGATACGTTACTTCCCAATGGCGTCTCTATTAATGTTTATATGGTCTGTTGTTTAAACCCATTTTTCAGTCGTTTTATACAAACATTTCTATCTTAAATGGCCAGAGTTTTATTCTACAAAATATAAAATTTGTGTATACGCTTTATTAAGCGTATACCCTCTGTATTCAGAAGGTACTTTAGAAGGTTTTCAAAATAAACTTCCCAACTCCTACTCTACATACTTATAAGGCCACCGTATCAAAATTTGGGGCTATATTATGTAGATAATGGCCATTTCTACGAGTATCTATTGGGAGAACTATCTGTTTATTTATTATCCTACTAGCTGACCCGGCAAACGTTGTTAAATGCTATATAAATCTATATTATATTATAATATTATAAATGCGAAAGTTTGGATGTATGGATGGATGTTTGGATGGATGTTTGTTACTCAATCACGCAAAAACTACTGAATGGATTTGAATGAAATTTGGTACACAGGTAGATGGTGACCTGGAATAGCACATAGGCTTTTTATATCCCACTTTATATCCCGGAAAAATTAAGTGATCCCGCCAGGGATATGCCAATAACTTTTATAATGCAGCGGGCTGCATGCTGCAGCTAGTGTTATACATAGGTATAAACCTTCCTCTTTAATTACTCTATCTATTACAAAAAACCGCATCAAAATCCGTTTTAAAGATCTAAGCATACTTAGGGATTAGGGACAGACAGCGGAAAGCGACTTCGTTTTATACTATGTAATGATGATCTAAAAAAAATCTAAGTACCTAAGTATACTATGTAAGAAAGTTATTATGATATCAATAAGTTTCCTCCGTGTTGGTCTGGTCGGCCTAAAAAATATACCATCTGCCATTCTGCCAGGCAGATTGTAAAAGGTGAACGATTTTATATACGTGTCAGTGCGATCATGACTGCTAGGTGGTAGAGTTTCGCAACGTCTCGCCTGGATATATACTACCATTACCTTATCATTTTCTACCGCATCAATCAATGCTTGATAGTGTTCCGGTTTGGAGAGTAAGGTAGCCGGCAAACTTACACATATGGTATTACCATCCCGAAACTTGGATAATAACGCACCATTCAAATCTTTGGTATAATATCCAGTGATATACATATATATATATATATATATATATATATATATATATATATATATATATATATATATATATATATATATATATATATATATATATACATATATATACAGGGTGTCCCAGAACTCAACGTCAAGCCGAAACGGGGTGACAGGATATGGGGTCGGGGGGGATATACGGGGTCAATGCTTGCAACTATCGTGTTCTGGTTTGGAGGGTAAGGTAGCCGGTAAACTTATGCATGTGACATAAGATCTCGCCACAAGATAACAACGCACTATTAACATCTTTAGTGTCTATAGGCGATGATTGACTCTTCGAATCAGGAAACCCATCTGCTTGTTTGCTACTTTATGATAAAAAAATCACTAGGTATGACAACTATCGCTATATATATATATATATATATATATATATATATATATATATATATATATATATATATATATATATATATATATATATATATATATATATATATATATATATATATATATATTCTGTTACTTTCTCATCAGTTTCTTTTTCCTTCAGGAAAGCCATTTGCTTATTGGTTATCCTACGGTATAAAAAAAGTTTAAAAGTAAATCTGTTGGTCCCGGTTATTGCAAACAACAAGCGATAGTTGTCATACCTAGTGATTTTTTTATCATAAGGTAGCAAACAAGCAGATGGGTTTCCTGATTCGAAGAGTCAATCATCGCCTATAGACACTAAAGATGTTAATAGTGCGTTGTTATCTTGTGGCGAGATCTAATGTCACATGCATAAGTTTACCGGCTACCTTACCCTCCAAACCAGAACACTATAGTTGCAAGCATTGACGCTATTGCGGCAGGAATAGGTAAGGCGGTGGTACCAGACCCTGGCGAGACAATACAGAACTGTACCACCTAGTAGCCACGATGGTAGTGACTCGCGTAGCCAATCGGTTGCCTCTCACGACCTGCCTGGCAGAACGGCAGTTGCCCTATTCTTTAAAGAAGCCCAGACCAACACAGTGAAATTATTATTTTGTTTCTTTTATTTGATAGAATCATTTATTTTATTTCTTTTAATAGAATAGCAAAGAAGTAGATGGCTTCCTGATGGAAAGAGACTATCATCGTCTAAAGACAAGAAAGATGTTAAATTTGCATTGCTGTCAATGTTGCGAAGTTGGAACGCAACAGGCATAATTTCGCGGGCTACCTTACCCATAAAATCAGGAATTGGTAACGCAGTGGTACCAAATACGTTCAATGCTGCATAAATCTACCAGATACTTAGTAGTCACGGTGTTAGTGATATGTATCGTCTTATATGGCATCTTGATTCTCGATGCCTAAAGTTGCCGATCGATGGCGAGCCTATACCGCGGCCTTTATGGTCTAACAGCCCTCGACACAAAAGTTATGGCCGATAGATCAGGGCCTTTAAGGTCCTGATCGACGAGCGACCCTATACCGCGGTCTTAGAGCCCTAGCACATGGCGTATTTTAAACGCGCAAACGACGCTCGTTTCAGTAACGCACGTTTTCTGCACTGTAGATGCTGGTTTTTGCGTTGTCATGGATTCAAACGCGCCTAAAACGAGATTCAAACGCGCGTGAAGCGTGTTCTAAACTCGTTTGATGAGCATATAAAGGGCTGGAGGAGAAGTGAAAGAGGGGCGCGCGCTTACATCACATTTTATTGTGTGCTGCGCGTGTATGTTAGTTTAAAATGGAATCTTTAGACACTGACCGCTTTATGATGAAAATAAACAATCCAATAGATTCGCATATTTCTACGTCTTTTCTTTTTAAATGCAGTACTAAAGCTGACGTACGTCATGTCTGAACCGAAGCAATTGTACAACTGACGAGGAGATGGAAGCTACAACCAACTACAGCGCGTACGTATCGCTGTATCTGCGCGTATACGCGCAGTAGATGTACGTTTCACGATCACCCCGTGTGCTTAGGTAACAAAGTTGCGTTCAAATCGCGGTTGAATCGCGTATACGTGCGTCATCTGCGCGTTTAAAATACGCCATGTGCTAGGGGCCTTATGGCTCGTCGGTAAAGCTCGCCTTTGTATCATCACAATACCGCGACTTTATATAGTGCGATTGGCCATAAGTTTTTTGTCGAGGGCTCTTAGACCATTAAGACCGCAGTATATGCTCGCCCGTCGATCAGCACCTTAAGAGTAAATAAAAAAAGAGTTGGGATCAACGCGGAGAATTTGTATGTATGTTGTATGTGTATAATATACAACTATGATCCCTGTAAACTTTTTTTAAGTATAATTCATAGTTAAGGTGTTTGATTTGATTTGTATGAGTTGTTACTCCTGCCACCTAATTCTCTGATTATTTCTATATACATGGTTATATTCTACATTAAAATAAATAATTACCAATAATAAAGTTCGACATTTTCTGATTTTTAGTACTGTTACGTACTCGGGTTCGTGATTGTAGGAAAACACCACTTATATTAAATCCGTGTATTTACACAACACAACACAACGTAATACTAAAATACGCTTTACACAATAGTCACTTGCTGTACTATCACTGAACTTAGAACACTACACAATAAAACACTTCTCGCTTCGCACTAGTCACTTGATGTATCGCTCTCGATCGCTTGATAAAAACTGCCTTGTGTTTGTCAACATCTCTGTATTTATAGGCAGGGGAAAGTCCTAGCTGGATCCAGAAAAATCTAAATGTATCGGGAAACAATGAATCACTTCTTATCGTAAACATGTTATGAGTCATAAATCCTAGTACACGCTACTTTCAACCTTATGCCATATCCCACAAAGTCCATTATGGCATAGCCCACGTCAACTATTTGTTTGTCAATAGGAGTAGCTATCTCTTTCTTTTATTTCTAGATAATTACCGCGCGCGTGCTCCAACTCCACACGCTTCTAGATTATTCGTAACAGTACGAATGCATTCGTATCAAATGTTAATATTTAGGAGCTTGGCAGGCTTTTTTGGCAGGTAATATAATAAAGTTACTTCTGTAAAGTACTTTTGTATTACAAGCCTTCCTTTAAAATTAATAATAAATCTTATAATACTGAGTTTTGCATTCAAGCGTAGGTTTTCTCTTAACTTTTTATACATTCATGTATAATTTAACCAGCGTTAAAAGTTCAAGTCTAGCTAGACTTAAATTTTGCTAGCGGGAAGTTATCAAACTCAAGAGAACAACCACTTGCAAAATACGGTTATAAAAACTTTCATAGTTAATAGTTTTTCTTGTTCGCAGATTGGCGGAGGGGGTGGTGCGAAAAATACTGCATAACCATCGCCCACCACTGGAAATGAACGGGCAACTTTAACGAAAACAATATGACCAACGTGAAGTTAAAACTTATGTTCTTTTTACTAAATGCACTTTTATCAGCCGATATTGTTCATTCCAGGCCATATTCTGACTTCAATACTACTGATTTAGCAAACCTGTCAAATATAAATAATAGTACTTTAAATATTCCTGTAGAATCTAATTCAGATACGCTTATAGTTGCTAAAGAAGAAACTCCTGAAGAAACGAATCATAATGCTAATACTAACATGGAAGCGATAGTTACTGCAGAGCAGGATAGAGATGAAGCTTTTTCGAAAAAAGTTGTTAAAGATCAAAGTAGCGTACTAGGAATATCAAAAAATGAGGCAGAAGCCTTAGAGAAACAATTAAACATATCAAGTTCGCTTTTAGATGAAATGATGGACTCTGAATCTGATAGGGAGGAGACTATAACAGATATTTTATTCAGACCCGAATCTGAATTTTTTGATGAACCAAGATTTGAATTTCTTGTTTCTAGTAGATTACATAGTAATAAAACAAATGATACAAGTAAAGAAAGTGGACTTAGTGAAAATAATTTGGAGATATTAGAAAAAAACTCTAGTGATGTGCTTAAGAAGTTTGATTATGTTGAACTTGTTGAAGTGAAAACGTTAAATGGTAACGACAATAAAAGTGCTTATAATTTAGGCAATATCACAGGTCATGAGGTCGAAAACGATATAGCACCAGATACAAGTGAGTATAATTTATGACTTAATGGGTTAAATACTTAATTTTGTTTAATTATAGTAAAGTGCGGTAGTTAACATAGAAGATAAGTTAATTAATTTAAATTATTATAAATAAAAACATATAAACAGAATGAATAATATTTAGTGTTGTTTGAACAATGATACATGTTTTTTACACGGTAAATGTGTATTTTGACTGGAGAAATGTATTTTCTAACATAATCTAAACAGCAGAATGTTATAGCAAATTCTTTTCCGTAGCTTAAGATAATTTTAAACATATGCGTCAATCTTATTAATATTATAATGCGAATGTTTGGATGTTTGGTGACTTGGTGACTTTTCGGGGTACTTATTAAGTTTTACGTAGAAGGTGCTTGAAGGTTTTACCCACAGACTAATATATATGGTGTTGGGCGTAAAATGCGTAGCCGCTCATATGAGCAAATGTATGTAAATGTCAAACACTTGTAGATATACTGTATCGTATAAAATAGAAATATTCCATATTGTGCTATTTTATCGTGTCGAATAAATAGCTAAGGGTTATGGAATACCACTGCAGTGATTTTATTTCAGCGGTAAGTATTATAACTCTGGTTTTCTGTGTGTTAAAAGCGACGTTGATAACTTAAGTAATATGTCTTCAAAAGCATATTCAGTTTTATTCAGTTTTACCTGTCAACCTGATATGTATTTCTATGACGACACAAAATGTCAGCCAGTACTATGCGTTCCAACTAAGAATAGGATCGCGATTGTTATCAACTTCATACCACAAGTGTTAAATTAGAAATGTCAGCAAAAAAATATTTGTTCAAAAATTTTGCTGAATTATTGAAGAACAACTAACGTTTTAATAATATTATTTTCCACAATAAAAAATTAGAAAAAAACATCAGTCTAGCTGTTCATCTATATATTATATAAAAAAGTCGTGTTATTTACACCACTTATAAGTCAAAAACGACGGAGGCAATTTTGTTGGATTTTTGTTTTTGGGTTGTCTTTGTCCATAATAGGCTAACAAGTATTAAAATATTATATTCGTCACTAAAAAAACATTAAAATATATCAGTCTAGCCGTTCATCTATATATATGTATATATAAAAGTCGTGTTAGTTATTTTATACCTTATTTTAATACATGGTAACATGATATGATGGGAATCTAAATAAAAAATATACCAATTAGAATGAAAATAAATATTTTTTAAGTATTCTTTGTTAGAATTTTTTTGCACACCTTACTCATCACTTATGAAGTTTTTGTAAAATCCGGAGTAATATGTCATTCTGACAGTCCTATTCTCAGTTGGAATGCATAGCAAATGTGAGCGTTTTATAATACCTCAATATTTTATCCTACTAATCTTACTAATATTATTAATGCTAATGTATGTTTGTATGGATGGATGTTTGTTACTCAATCACGCCAAAATTACTGAACGGATTATGATGGAATTTGGCACACAGGTATATCATGACCTGAAGTAGCACGTAGACTCCTTTTTATTACGGAGAAATAAGTTTTCCCGCGGGATTCACCAAAAACTTTAACAATGCAGTGGGCTGCACTTTACAGCTATAGTAGTAAATATTTTTAATAATCATTATTATTATGACTTTACGATTGTGTGTTGTGATTACCAGCCATATTTCACTTTTATTTGTAAAGATAATGTTTCTGTACTTCGTCTGTATTAGTTTTAATTAATACCTTTAAATTACATCCGATTTTAGTAAAATAAAGTTTATATTTAGCTCCAAGTCAAGCATTATCACCAATAAAGTTTTATTTACATCCTTTTAGTAATCTGTATTACCTTTATTAATATTATAAATGCGAAGGTTTCGATGTTTGGATGTATGGGTGGATGGATGGATGGATGTTTGTTGTTCAATAATGCCAAAACTACTGAACGGATTTGGATGAAATTTGGCACGTAGATGATGACCTGGAATAGGACATAGAATACTTTTTATCCCGGAAAAATGAGTTGTCCCTGCGGGATTCCTTAAAAACTTTCATAATGCAGTGACCTGCAAGCTGCAGCTAGTAATATTATAAATGCGAAAGTTTGGATGTACGGAAGGATTGATGATTGTTACTCAATCACGCGAAAACTGCTCAAGGGATATGGATGCAATTTGGCACACAGATATAATAGCCTCAGTGCTTGTCCCTGACGTGCTCCGGTTTGCAGGGTAAGGTAGCCGGTAAACTTATGCATGTGGCATTAGACCTCGCCACAATCAGCTTACAGCAACTACCTTATCCTCCAAACCGGAACACGACAGCATCTGTATTTCTGTGTAATTGTAAGCCACACTAACAAACTAAGAAATTGTCTTGAAAGGCGTATCTATTTAATCCGTGGTAAAAGCCAATCGTGAAGTAGTTCTAAGTTCTACGGAAAAGAACTCCGTATCGAAGTATCGTTCAGAATAATTGAAGCAGAGAAGTCTGGCGTGTAAATGCAACAAACTCACAAGTAATAAAATTCATGAAACTCTCCTACGTAAAATATTCAGCTTCATTTGATTAGGCTTGCGAAATTGTTTGAACAACCGCTACTTTATACGTGATATTTTATTTAATGCGGTACGGTGTTTTATATTAATAAGCACTAAATAAGCTTTATTTTAAGCTAAGATTTATTCAATATCGTGGTCCTTAGGTACAATTTAATTACAATTTGAATGATGATTATGACTTAGGGCTAATATGTGCTAAATGTCTGTGTTCCCTGACGAGTATAATCTGGAGACCTTCAAGAGAAGAGTGAACAGGTACCTTCTAGAGAAGCGCGTTCCATCTTAGGCCTCATCTTAGCTTACCATCAGCCGAGATCGAGGTCAAGCGCTTACCTATCGATAATTAAAAAAAACTTGGCTTTCCGTAAAAATGCCCGTATTCACTGTTCTAAAATTATCATTAATTGTTGACAAGTTAAGTTTTTGAACTAAAAGTATAGTTTAATTTAATTGTTTAATGTTTGGTTTAACTTAAGAGAAAACTATGAGTTTTAAAAACTTTAAAAAATTAACAAAGAACAATTGTGACGCGACAGGATTTGAAGCTGCAACCTTGCTCCTGGCCAGCATGCTCTAACCGACTAAGATATTGTCGATTGGTTCATTTTTTTTCTTTACTTTGTGATCGATTCCGTCGATTGTACTGGCCGTTAGATATACATACATTTTTCTTTGTTAAGATTTTAAAAGTTTTTTTTTTATGTCATAAGATAGCAAACAAGCAGATGGGTCTCCTGATGGAAAGAGTCAACCATCGCCTATAGACACCAAAGATGTTAATGGTGCGTTGCTATTTTGTGGCGAGGTCTAATGCCACATGCATAAGTTTACCGGCTACCTTACCCTCCAAACCGGAACACGACAGCGACAAGCACTGACGCTATTGCGGCAGGAATAGGTAAGGCGGTGGTACCAGACCCGGGCGAGACAATGCAGAACTCTACCACCTAGTAGCCACGATGGTAGTGACTCGATAGCCAATCGGTCGCCTTTTACGACCTGCCTGGCTGAACGGCAGTTGGCCTATTCTTCAAAGGAGGCCGGGACCAACACGGCGAAAAGCGAAAAGTTTTCCCAGATAAGTGCTTAAACACATATAAAGTATGAGTTTTTAATCTAGTTTATGAAATCGTGAGTTTTAAATGTTCAATACCGATATGTAAAGGTATTATAATATAGATTTTTAAAATAGAAGGAACCAAAATTATTTTATGAATTCTAAAAAAGCAGCTTCTAAATGGCAGGAATTGTTGCTCCAGGCTCCTGTGGCGAATAGACCAACTGCCATTCTCCCAGGCTGTCGTAAAAGGTTTGACCGATTGGTTATAGATGTCACAACTATCATGACTACTAGGTGGTAGAATTCTGCAACGTCTCGCCCGGGTATATGTTACCACTGTTTTACATATTCCTGTCGCAATAGCGTCAATGCTTGTCATTGTCGTGGTCCGGTTTGGAGGGTAATGTAGCCGGTAAAGCATGTGCCATTGCTATCTCGCCTCACGGATAACCACACCTGCTTGTTTGCTATCTAATGATATAAAAATACAGTAGAATTTTACCTGTTCCTGTTAATATGTGAACTCATGCCACTGGTTCGTGGCTGAGCCGGTAAACGTTGGCGTGTGACCTGTCGCAGTTCTGTCCATGTTTTCAGGCTACACGGACGTGCAGACGCTGTTCCTGGCCTGCTTCGCGACGTTGCTGCCTCTGCTAGGAGTACTGTTCGCTACACTGTTTGTGAGGTATGTATTCTGATTTAGAGAAAAGTATTTGATTTATTAATAAATGTTAAACTGCTTTATTAGCATTAGTTATAATATATACGTCAATTCATCAAGCCCATAGCGAAGAAGACTTTTCTATCGAGCAGCTCGTAAAATAAAATGGTAAATGTGTCATAGTCACCGTGACTATACTAATTTCGTTGTAGCATGGTGCGGATGATAAGTGAAAGTGTGACATGACTTGAGATTTTATTTGAAAAAGTAAACATTGAATATTATCTGTTACAATATTTATTTTAAATTTAAACACTAGTAATGTTTCAAAATTCACAAACTATATTTTATAAAACCTAAATTGTTAAACAAATAAAGTTTATTTTTAAACATAAATTGTTAAACGATTAAAGTTTAATTTTTAAACTTAAATTGTTAAACAATTAAAGTTCAATTTTAAGCTTAAATTGTTAAACAATTAAAGTTTAATTTTTAAACTTAAATTGTTAATCAATTAAAGTTCAATTTTAAGCTTAAATTATTAAACAATTAAAGTTTAATTTTTAAACTTAAATTGTTAATCAATTAAAGTTCAATTTTAAACTTAAATTGTTAAACAATTAAAGTTTAATTTTTTAACTTAAATAGTTAAACAATTTAAGTTTTTAGCCTCGATGATGCAGTAAAATGCGATAGTGATTGGCTGCTGGTTGGCAATTTCATTAAAAAAAAGTTTATAAAGTTTGTCAATTGTGAAACAGTACAAGTGTTTAAACTTAAAATAAACATTATGAAAGGGTTTCTCCAAGCGTCGACGATGGAGCGCATAAATTGTATTATTTACTAGCTGTTGCCAGCGACTTCGTCCGCGCGGGCTTTGTTTACTCCGCACTGTTCTCCCCTCCCCTCCCCTGTAGGTGATAGCATGATAATATGTAGCCTATATGTTGACCCGACCTGTTAGTAATATTCATGCAAAATTTGAAGTAAATCCACGCAGTACTTTTTGAGTTTACCCCGGACATACATACAGACAAACAGACAAAAATTCTAAAAACTATATTTTTGGCTTCGATATCGATTGTAGATCACGCTCCAAATATTCTTTTAAAAAAATATTCAATGTACACTTTTGATTTTCCTACGATTTTATTATAGATTAAATTGCAACATTTTATATAGTTGTAAGCTAACGGTTCGTATTGTGCATAAAATACCACTTATATTAAATCCATGTATTTACCAATTTAATGTTTGATACATCATACACCACAATACAATATGTAAATTTACTAAGTAACGCTAATAACACTGTCACTATAATCTACTAGAGCTAATCGATTAAACCAAATAACTAACCTAACATACTTTCCGTATCACTTTTCCCTGTACCATATCGATTCACACTGATCATCTGAACTATCGCTTCTGAACCACTGCATGAAACTGACTTGCTATTTGCCAATTTATCCTTAGTTGTACACAAGGAGTGAAAATTAGTAGACTTTTTCCATCATAAGAATCATCTTTTTGTGGGCTATCTTGTAATATAATAAAGAAAACTGTTTGTTCGCTTGTTATATTGTGACATATCATAAAATCGTTTAAAATATTTGCAAAAATAACATTTATAAGAATCCAAGGAATTGAGTTCAAGTTGTTTATCAAAAGTAATTTCATATATGCGGTTGTTTACGACTTAGAAGTTGTTTTCTACTGCAAAAGCCGACGAGAATGATCAATAATGATGACCACACGTATAATTAAGTCAAACGACGGTCAAATAACTCTAAAGTGACTTTTACTAATTGAAAAAGGTAGACATCAAACCAGTAATGGAATTGAGTCGATTACCCGCTAGCAGCCCTAAAAGTTTATTTTATTAATTCACCTGATACTAAGAACGCGTTTGAAGGAAAAGTTTTTCAATTCAATTTGGCTTATAGTATCTCGTAAAGAAAGTTTATATTCGCGAAAAAGTATTATCACGCCGATACCCTTGTAATGTAGGGAGAGTGAAACGAACATTAGAAGAGGTTCCGTTTTAATATGTGTGTGGCATAACCGATTCCGCTACATGGATAGCAACGTAGCATTATCCCCTTTGATGCCTAAAAACCGCAGTTGTCTCTTACCATCAAAAAAGCAACCTGCTTGTTGCTATCTTACAAGATAATAAAAGTTTCCCTAGTTTGTCGTTTGTCGAGATGAGTGATAATCCCGTCGCATTTTACTAGCCCGATAACCGTCATGGTATGTTTATAGGGTTAATTGTGACCGATAGCTTTACTAGATCCAAGCTATGGGGATATTATCATGCCACAACCATCCTCTAATCTGCAACTGAGATTTAAATTTTGAGGGTAACTAAAAAATCTCAATAACACTTCTGACCCGGGATCCGACCAGGGATTTATTTTTACAGATTTATGGTTAAATTTCTACCAGAAGGCTATCGCTAGTATTGAAAAAAGTAATGTACTACGTTTCGGCTCCTAAAAACGTAAATATCCTGCTAAATTAAACCAGGCCTTGTCTGTCACGATTAAATTGTCATCCGTTTCAGGTGAAATACTATCCGATACTCCCCTAGCGGAGGGCTCTCGAGACTTGTGAAATTAAAACGAAACGCCAATCAAACTTCGGTTTGTTTGCCAATTCCGACCAATAAAAAGTTTCAATTCAATTTATGTTTCCGATTTATCAATTGAGTTTGTCGTTAACAAACGTAGGTGTCTGAATATTGACGATTCGCAAATAAGAAAGATCCTTTATTTATAATTGGAACAGAAATTTATTTTGTCCCTAAAAATTCATTATTTAAAAAAGTTTACATTTATGTATTATGTAAATTTCAAACGACTTCCTGAAAGGGGGGGTTTTCAATTCTTTTGTATTTTCTTGTTTTTTATTTTTATTTTTGTTTTCCCCGTGTTGGTCCGGACTCCTCTGAAGAATAGACCTTTTTGCTAGGCAGAATGTAAGAGCCGACCGATTAGCTATACGTGTCACTATTATGATGGCTATTAGGTGATAGAGTTCTGCAATATCTCGCCCAGGTATTTGGTACCACCGCCTTATCCATACTAATATTATAAATGCGAAAGTAACTCTGTCTGTCTGTCTGTCTGTCTGTTACGCTTTCACGCTTAAACCACTGAACCGATTTTGATGAAATTTGGCATAAACATAGATTAGACGTCGAGAAAGGACATAGGCTACTTTTTACCGCGGGAAAATATTTCGTTCCCACGGGAAATAAAATTAATCGAAAGAAAGCGTAACGTAAAGCGTAATGTAGTGCACATTAACTAGATATCGCTGCACGAAAATACATCGCGCTAACGTATTGAAACACATATACATGTAATTAAATCGTTGAGTTTATACCTTATGTTTATTATGATTATGATACGAGTATTTTAATGTTTGTTTGTTCATTAAATGCGCTTGCCGCTAATTCCTGGAACTACAAGTCGGATTGAAAAAAATTTTTGTGTGTATGATTAATGATAGCTAGGAAAGTTATAGGCTATCAAGCATTACGTTACAATTATTCTTAGCGTAAAATATTGATATTTGTAAACTAAGTCGGAAGAAAAAGCGGTATCGAACGGCTGTATCCGCGTGTGCTGGCTGGCGTAATGCTTAAGTACACGTAAGTACAATGTACTACAAATATATTGGTTTTAGTAGATGCACAAAAAAGTCCGCGACACAATATATCTATCTCTTATAACAACAACACAATAAGGAATTTTAAGTCGAAAAATTATAGAAAATTATAAGGTGAATTTTGAGCAGTAGGATTATTATACGCAGGCATATTAATCCTTACTAACGAAAAGTACTTCATCAACACGAAGATCTTAGGAAGACAAACTTTGGCTCTTATACCATGTTATTTGGATGCATAGTTTAAAAAAAATTGTAAAACGAAAATAACTCAACAATAGTACCTCTCCTCTGTGGTCTAGCGGTCCAGCGTTGGCGTTGACCACATGAGGTCCCGGGTTCGATTCCCGGGTCAGGCACAAAAAGAAGTGTTTTTTCAGTTTTCTGAGAAACACAAAGTTGCCCGGGATAGGAAAGTGCCCGGTTGGCGATAGGCTTGCCACCTATCACATTTGTGGAACCAAGTATCTAATCGTGGGTGCACATGTACCTCTGCCTACCCCTTCGGGGATATGGGCGTGAAGATACTTTTTAGTACCTAGGTATTTATCGAAAGGCTGTGCGAGATGCGGTGCGCTACTCTGACCGCCGAACGAGAACCGAACATTGCCGAGAAGAGCCGAACTGTGTGAGCGTTGGCTTTACTATACTTTTTAAGGATCCATACTCAAAGTTTAAAACGGGAGCCCATTGCTAAGACACCACTGTCCGTCCGTGCGTTTGTATGTCTATCTATCTGTCCGTCACCAGGCTGTATCTCATGAAACATGATAGTTGAAACTTTCACAGATGATGTAGGTATTTATGTTGCCGCTATAAAAACTAAAACTAAAAAAAAGAATAAAATAAATATTTAAGGGTGACCACCATACAACAAACGTGTTTTTTTGCATAAACTCACTTTTGCATTTGCATAAAATCACTTTAAAAATAAATTATTAAAATAAAATAAATATTAAGAAGGCTCCCATTCAACAAACGTGATTGTTTGCCGTTTTTTTATAGATTATGGTACGGAACCCTTAATGCGCGAGTTCGACTCGCAATTAGCCGGTTTTTTTAAGGTACATGAGTGGAATCATATACCTTTAATCTCTGCGGCCCGCGCGAAGTAGACGTGTGACCGGCTCCTTTCGTATTAGACTTCTTTGATACGGAAGGTTGGATTTCCCTTCTTTGAAAAAAATCACTTTACTTTGTAGTAGTTGAATACTCTATCCATTTTGTCTATTTTACGGTGTTGTTGAGGGATACATGATCGTTTGCTTTGGCCTAATATGTATCTAATTCGTTAGTAAGTAGGTGTAAGTACTGTATTTGTATAGCTACTTAATAAGGATTTGTAGTTATTATATTATTAAACCTTCTTTTAAATCTTCCCCATTGTGGAAAACTGCTTAATTCTTGAAGCTGTAGGTATACCAACATGAGCAGTCATTTAGGTAGAGGAAGCACAAATTTTCAAAACAAGATCATATTGATTTGTTAGTGGTTACTTAGGGGAAAGTTCCTGAATTAGGCTACAAAAAAATTTACATAGGTAAAGACCTTCGTGAAATCGTAACCAACATTAAAGACTTGATATTTGAAGTGTACCCGGAATTCGGATATGACAGATTTACCAAAAAAAATATCAATTGATGTGTGTAAGGGCAATTTTATCTGCGAGAAATGCAAGCGTTGACGCCATCTATATAAATAAATAAAATTGGGGTGTCTGTTTGTAATATTAAAATAACCACTTTTTAATAAATGCATATGGATGTATACACGGTACGTATACCAAAATAACATTTTTTACAATTTTTGTCTGTCTGTCTGTCTGTCTGTTTCTTTCGGCTAATCTCTGGAACGACTGGACCGATTTTGACGGGGCTTTCACTGGAAGATAGCTGATGTGATAGCGAGTAACTAAGGCTATTTTTTTTAAATTTTTCCACGCGGACGAGGTCGCGGGCTCAACTAGTATTCTATACTTTCTATCGTCGGCACTTGGTGAAATTCCATTGTTATTATAGGATGTAACATCATGAAGATGCTTAAAAAAGTGAAACCGGTTGAGTGGTATGTAATGAATGAAAAATAAAGTCAAAAAGTGAAATTAATGTACATGTGATAATTTAATCGTATAAAAACCACCGCCTTACCTATTCCTGCCACAATAGCGACGATGCTTGTCATTGTCGTGTTCCAGTTTGGATGGTAACGTAGCCGGTAAATACTTGTGCAATTGCCATCCCGCCTCACGGATAACCACATCTGCTCGTGGCCATCCCACCACACGGAAGACCACTTACACCTTTGTTGTCTATAGGAGATGGTTTATCTTTCCATCAGAAGAGCCATTTGATTGTTTGCTATCTTCTTGTGATATAAAAAAAAATGTTAACGTGGATAGTGATAAATCCAATGGTGATACGTTTGTCAATCTAGAAATTGTGCTGTAAAACCTGAAGGTTGATATTAAACGCGAATACTATAACCAGAGAAGGCGTTTTTATTTACACATACGAATGTATTAGCACGTCCAATGTCACCTATCCCCGCGATATTATCTGCTTTTAATTTATATAACTAGTGCTTTGTAAAGGTACAGGAAATAAGGTAACAATGTTCGTTATCCCGCCCGGTCCCTTCTCGGATCGATGTGAGGCCTTATTGAATTACACGCTTCCTTAGTGGTCCGCTCTCGGGATGGGTATGACAAATTTTATCAAATTTAACGTCCTTTCATTGCCTCTACATTACAGCTTTTATAAAAGTTCCTTACATGACAAATTGGCGTGTTTAACTTGTGAAAACCCAAAAATAGACAAAATAAATACGTGAATTTTGTTTTGAAAAAGTAAAAACAAGTAATTTTCATAAAAACTAAAACTCCACTGAGATCTGATTCGAAAAAAAACTCCCATAGTTGTTTAATAATTCGCTGGGAAAATCTTTGTAATTATCGGCTTTTCTCTAATATTTTAAGCGAGTATCTATATATATAAATCAATGGCACTTTTCGTTGTAATTTTATAACTCAAGAACGGGCTCACCTATCCAAACCAAATGTTTAGCCTTTGTTCGGACTATTTAGTAGTTCGTTTATATGAAGTTTGCACAAAATTGGTAGAGCGGTTCTTCATTTATCACATTTTTTGTGACAAATGAATTGAATAAATGGAGATACGTAGCGAAGTATGTAACGGGCCGCTAGTTGTATAAACCTTCCGCTTGTATCACTCTGTCTATTGATGAAAATTGCATTAAAATCCGCTGCGTGGTTTAAAAGATCTAAGCGAAAAAAATATTACCCTCCTTCTAGCGCAATTGGGTAAAAATATATAAATTTAAATATGTTTATAAATGTACCATGTGTTCTAACTAAGAATAGGACTAATAAGATGACATATTGCAGTGGCGTGCACAGGATTATGAGACTGGGTATGCGGCGGAGTATAGATTTTCTTATATAGATTTTTAGCGTAGCCTAAGCCACGCGACGGATCTCTAAGCCGGAAATCCTGCCAACAGAACATGTCTTAGATGTACTGCTATTTATCTACATCTTCTACGGTAACGCAGAAAAAACAGCGGTCGGTCGTCGCTAACTAAAATATTATAACAGGTAACTACTTACCTAGTCAGCTGTATTCTAGGTATGTTTCCATGTTCAAGGTTCTTGTTATTTAAAATAGGTACTATTTCCCGATGTAAATATTTCGGCCACCTCAAATATCTTGAGCAAGTGAGTGATGGTTACAATACACGTCCCTTGCAAGATATCCGATGTGGCCTTTAAAAGGCCGATTTTCATGTGATTCGCAAAATATATAAATACACTTAATAATAATAATAAATAAATAATCACGGGACAAATTACACTTATTGATCTAACCCCAATGTAAGCAATTTATTTGCTTGTGTTATGGGTGTTAGTCAACGATATTAATACTTAGAAATACATACATAAATACGTTTACATAAGTAATAAACACCCAAACCCGGAAATACAAACATTTATGCTCATCACACAAATGCTTGTCCCCGCCGGGGATCGAACCCGAGCCCCGTTGATTGCGTAGTCAGGGTTGCTAACCACTCGACCAACGGAGCGGCCAAATAATAAAACTACGGGTTGGTAAAAAACAAACAAACTACTCATTCATTTATAGATTAAATCTATGCGCCTATCCTTTTTTAAATATGATTTTAGGATATCGTCATAGAAAGTTGGACTGCGTTTTAATTCTATCAATAATGCCTTTTCTATAGAAATCGTGGAAAGCTCTGTGAGTCTTTGTTGATTTTGTGTGTTTCTCAAATATGTGTGGATACGTTTTAAACACGAAAATGAACGCTCTGCCGATGCGCTGCTTGCTGGGATAGTCACAATGAATTTCGCTAATAGTAACACTTCAGAAAAAACTTTATTTAAATTGTCCTTATACAAATTTTGAATAATACTAAATACACAACTATTTGCAAATTGAGGTGATCTATAAATACAGCGCAATTCATTTTTTAATTTATCAAAATTAAAATTTGCTTGATAATTATTGGTGAACTCTCTGATTTCATTTTCAGGGAAATTTTCACTATATTTTTTTAAATTCTCACAAGAAAGTAGCTCAATAAACTTTAAATTTTTAATGTTTTTATAGCGATTTCTTAATTCACTGACTACATTATCAATTATTTCAACAAAAATTCGCCAATAATGTATTTTTACATCATCGACATTGCGCTTTCTCGTAGGTGGTCCGGTAATGTGAACGGCGGCATCATAATAGATCTCGAACTTCTCTCTGAAATGTTCCAAAAATGACTCTAACTCTTTTATCTTTGTTACGCGATACGCGATGTCACTAGTTTTTTTTGCAAAACATCGTACAGAATATCAGTTTCTGTAAAAATATCTGCGAAAGATTTTAAAAGAAAATTAAATTCAAATTCTTTCATAATAAATAAAAATGAACTGACTTGTGTCAATGTTTCACCATCCCAGTCTTGTGTACTTTCGTACATATTTTCGAACAATTCTAGGAGGTTGGTGGACGCATTATTGATTACATTAACCGTGCGTGAGTGATATGTCCACCTTGTTTCCGCGACACGAGGCAGCTTTTTCATATCGGCAAAGTTGTTGTAATGGGCCATTCGCTTTGTACTGGTGTGAAAAAAAGCCGCGATTGATTTTATAATACTAAAAAAGCGTTTTGTTTCAGCAACTCGTTCAAACGATTTCGATAAAACTAAATTTAATATATGTGCTGAACACCAAACGTACATAGCTTGTGGACATTTTTGTCAAACCAAAGCCTGCACACCATTAATTTGTGAGGACAAAACTGCTGCCCCTTCGGAAGTTTGTGCGACTAATTTGGATAAACAATCGAACTCTTCTAAAATTTTCAAAATTATAGAACTCAAGGTTACAGCGGTCCGATCAACATATTTGATAAATCGATCTACTATTTCAGAATCATGAAAATAATCTCAAAACTAATGCTAATTGTTCACGGCCGCTAACATCAGGAGTCTCATCTACCATGATGGCGACAAAATCGGACTGTTTAATTTCGGCTTTAATGCGATCGATCATCACAGATGCAACATACCCGTGAATGAGGTACTTGCACTCTGTAAATGGGTTTCTAAAACTTCATCATACTTGGCTAATAAATCTACTATTTCTAAATAATTACCCCTATTCAACGACGAAACTGACTCGTCGTGGCCGCGAAAAGCTAATTCTTGTTTTCCCAGAAAGCAAACAACATCGATCGGCCTTTGAAAAATGTTTCTATTGCGATCGACTTTAGCATTATGCCTCTCAATATCTACTCGTAACTGACTGTTGATACTCATTTCAATACGAGATTTACCAAAAGTATTTAATTTTAAGCAGGCCTCCAGATGTTTTTCTGTATGGTCATGCTTCTTTACCGCGGAATGAAAATTATTTAAATCTGAATATCCAGAATCAGTCCACACTGTATTAGAATAACTAAACAATATGCAAGGAAAACAAAATAATTTAATCGTATGGAGACAACCACACAGCCAGTCATACGTTTCATAACTTTTAACATGAAACTTGCGAGTTACATTTCCTTTCTGCTGGTTTAATTGTGGTAACTCGTTTATACACCTACCTTTAGATACGATTTGAATCTTTTCACTAAATGACAATTGTGAGAACTTGTTACTTTTAATTTTTAGTAAGCACACATTATCAAAACACACGTCACAATCAAATAACATTTAAAAAAATCAAGAAACGCGCTAGATTAAACAAATCACTAATTATTTTAGATATATATAACTGTTTACTTTAATTATTTACTGTTTATTTAATTTAATTTACATACTTTCAAATGTTAAAATAATAATATCATTAATATATATTTTAAGAAAACATATACAATAATAAAACATAATAATACACAATGCATATCACGTATCACATAAAAATTTAAAATGGCTTCACTTTTTTCAATAACGTTTCAATAAATAAAACCTTACTAAACAAAAATGCATAATGTGAGCATACTTTTTGTCAATAATATTTCGTCTATTATCTTTACCCGGATTATAGAACAAGCTCGCAGTACCTGCTTTATAAAATAGCATGATTGTGTGAGTGAGCCAATTACGTGCGGATAGGTAATTAAGTCTCGCACACATTTACAATGTAAGGCAGAATATTAGCGGCCTTGATTTTGCGTTCAATATTATTTATCGTTTAATAAACGCCTGGCAAACATGTTTGAGTGCTGTGCTTGCAAATAGGTGCTATTTAAAAAAATTAGGCGTTTTTAAGTTATTATATTTTGTTTATTCATTTATTTATAAGTCATCTAAAACGTATGAACGTTTTATTAAAATATAGGTAAAGCAGTGCTTCTTTGCCTCTAAAGAGTGCACGCCCCTGACATATTGCCCCGCATTTTGCAAAAACTTCATAAGTGGGAATAAGGTGTGCAAAATAATTCTAACAAAGAAATACTTAAAAAATATATTTTTATTCCAACTAGTATATTTTTTATTTAGATTTCTATCAGATCATGTTACCATGTATTAAAATAAGGTTTAAAATAACTAATAAGACTTTTATATATACATATATGTAAATGTACGTAAAAAATAAATATATACATAAATGTATAAAAAATAAATATTATAATTTAATACTTTTTAGCCTACTCTGGACAAAGACAATCCAATTCCACAAAAAAATCGCAACAAATTTGGTCCCATCGTTTTCGACTTATAATTGGTGTAACTAACACGACTTTTTTATTTATATAGATGAACAGCTAAACATGTTTTTTACTAATTTCTTATTGATGAAAATAATATTTTTAAAACGTTATTTGTTCTTCAATGAATGAGCAATATTTTTGAACAAATATTTTTTGCTGACATTACAAATTTCACACTTGTGGCACAATAGAATAATAATTGGCCGGACAAGATAGGTTAGCGGCCGTGTAAAAAATACGCCTGTGTGCGTGCGGCGATTAAGGCGCCCTGAATGGAGTTGTTCTACTGCGTTATTATTCTATTGTGCTTGTGGCATGAAGTTGATAACAAGCGCGATCCTATTCCTAGTTGGAACGCATAGCAAGTGTAAATATACATGTTTGTAAGTGTTTAATTATTTAAAGTATAAACTAATATATACAGAAAGGTAGTTGATTAATTTCTTTGCTAAGACAATTCTGAAGCTAAAATTAATAAAGTCTTTGAAATGAATTTTTTCCGCCGTTAGTCTGGGCCCAGTTTCAAGAATAGGCCATTTGCCATTCTGCCAGGCACTTTGTAAAAGGTGAACAATTGCCTATACATGTCACTACCGTCGTCATTACTAGGTGGTAGAGTTCCGCAACGTTTCGCCCCAGCTTTGGTATCACCGCATAACTTATTTTTTTCGCAATGGCCTCAATGCTTATCATTGTCATGTTCCCATTTAGAGGGTAAGGTAGCCGGTTGCGCAACATTAAAATATTGGATGTCTTTAGGCGATTGTTGTCTTTTAAGTCGATTGTTGTCTAAGTTGTCTATCAAGAGAGCGTCTGTTTTTTTGCTGTCTTATGACATAAAAAAGACGGTCAGGACTGCCAATTTGATTTGCTGCCCTTCTGTGGTAATAGAAATAGAATTATTAAATTTCTAGACCACTGTTCTAGAAATATATATATATATATATATTTCTAGAACAGTGGTCTAGAAATAGCTGAATTTTTGTGAACAGTGTCGTTTTGGCGAGACACCCAATTTTTCTATTTCCGAAAAAATCGAATCAACGTACGTACGTAGTACGTACGTAGATACGGTATAAAGATAAAAAATAAAACTTTAGAGTATCAGACAAAGAAAAGTTTCCACTTCACGTGTAGGACAATGTAACCCTTGAATTATAATAATAATTAACAAACCGTTATGAGAAAATTAGGTTTTTTAAATTGATTAATAACAATTTAAAAATCTCATAATTCCGAAACTTTAGAGTGGAGGACTCGTCAGAAAAACCATCGAATGTGTAGGACAAAAGTTTTATCGTGTTTTTTATAATATAATAAAAAAGTCGAAAAATAATTATTGTTATTAATAAATATTTTTCCTTCACCTAATCAAAATTTTCAAAGCCTTTTTTAACTTTATTAGTTACCCGATTCGAGATTTTTCGAAGATAGAAAAGATGGTTTTCTCTTCAAAACAAAGCTGTTTCCAAAAATTCAGCTTGTTATTAATCAAAAAATGTGTAAGCCGTTGACCCTACAGGCCATCCCTGAAACTTCCCGCTAAATTAAGGTAATTTAAGCTCAAAAGAGTAAATACTATAAGCAGAGATTTTTTCTGTTCAAACATCTATTTTATTAAAATAGCAGTTTTTTGAAAAGCTGTATATTTTGGAAATGCTGATTGAATTTGATCTTTCGAATTATATTCAACTCAATTTTTGAGATCTAAAATATTGCTTTAGGTAAATAATAGATAGGTTGAAAAATTTTATAGCAATGTCAAAAAAACATTTTTTCAATATTTTCATCATTAATAAATCCCAAACAATCTAACCGATTTTGATATAATTTACGGCATTTGACGCAGTTTTTAAAGAAGAAAAGCTGATAAGATTTTTAAATCAATCGGTGTAAAATGCTGAAAATTATTTCAAAAATATAAAGTAAATTTGCTAAAAATAACGTAATTTTAATATTTGAAAAGCTGTAACTTTTGAAAATTAGATTCGATTTTGATTTTTGAAATGCCAACTGACGTAATTTTTTTAGTACTAAAATAGCGTAGAATACCAAAAACAATTGGTTGAAAAATTTCGAAGTTATGATGAAAAACACTTTTTTAAAATTTTTTGTCAACGTTTTCTCCCAAACGGATAAACCGTTTTTGATGCACTTTATGGATTAGACGTATTTTTTTGAGGAATAGACCCGATTAGTTTTTGTACTCAATCGGTACATTAGTTTGGAAGTTATATTAAAAAAATACTATTTCGCCAAAATTTTTTTGAAGTTTTTTCAAAATTTCTCAAAATCTCCTGGACCGATTTGAAATTTTCAGGAAGTCTAAGTTGAGCGGAATCCAATCGAATGTCATCAATCGCGTTTCAATCGGTTCAGCCGTTCAAACGTTATGAGATGTTTACATACACACATACACATACACACACACATACATACATACATACAGACATACTAGCGTCATCGTGAAAATAGGTGGAAAAGATTCCTAGGACCTCAAAACGTGGAGATCTGGTGAAAACTCGATTTTCGAAATTCGGGACAAAATCACTAACTTCCTTATTAACTACATACGTAGCGGGAAGTTAAAAAAAGTTTGTTCGAGGGACCACGGTCTAAAAATACTATGTGTGTGCATACTATGTGAATACTGAATCTATATTTATGGGTTACTTTTTTCTATTATAGGTATAAGATACGCTTAATACAATTCAAGATACGTTTGGAAATATATCTGAACGAACGCCGTACACCGTTGTACAATAAAGATTCAATATGTCCATGTAGAGTCGAATTTGCTTGACGTAATATCAAAATTGCGAGGTGGTTATAGCATTCAAGCAATAAGTTTCTTTGTGTGCTATATTTAGAACTGTCTTACAATTTTCTGTTGTTATCGTTAGAAAGAAATAGGCATGGAAATTATTGTTAAATTAGTTTAACTGTTATGTTGTTAAAGTTAATTAATAATATTATTATTAATTAACTTTAACAGTTATTTATTTATGTTATATTATATCAGTAGTCTATATATAGTAAGTATTAGAAGCAGTAAAAACACGAAGCTACCAAAAAAGTTTCTCTAGAATAGTTTTAATTACTTTTAACAGTTATTATTATCACGGCCTCTCGAAATATTTTTAATAACAGTATTATCATAAATCAAGTTAGCGAGTATAAAAGAAACGCTCTCTCAAATATTTTTAATAACATTATTATCATATATCAAGTTATTGGTAATTTTAATAATGCCTAAAAATTACTTTTAAAAGTATTTGCTAATATATATTTTTTAATATGTTAATAGAAATTTAATATGTTAACTGTTAAATGATCCATGCCTAGAAAGAAACAATAAAGATTTATGACATTAAATATAAATATATTTTAATATCATGGAATAGCAAGCAAATGGTTCTCTTTAAGTCAGGAGATAATCATCGCCTATAGACACCAAATATATCTTTTTATATTATAAAATAACAACAAGCAGATGGCTCTTCTAATGGAAAAAGATAGCCATCGTCTATTGACACCAAAGATGTTAATGTTGCGTTGCTATCCTTGTGGCGGGGTCTGACCTTACCTTACCCTCCAAACTGGAACACGACAGTGGCAAGCGCTGATGCTATTGCGTTGTTATCCGTGAGGTAAGGTTGGATTTTCACATGCATATTAACGTTACCAGCTATCGCCGTATTGGTCCCGGCCTCCTTTGTAGAATAGGCCAACTGCCGTTCTGCCAGGCAGGTCGTAAAAGGCGACCGATTGGCTATCGAGTCACTACCATCGTGGCTACTAGGTGGTAGAGTTTTGCATTGTCTCGCCCGGGTCTGGTACCACCGCCTTACCTATTCCTGCCGCAATAACGTCAGCGCTTGTCGCTGTCGTGTTCCGGTTTGGAGGGTAAGGTAGCCGGTAAACTTATGCATGTGGCATTAGACCTCGCCACAAGATAGCAACGCACCATTACCATCTTTGGTGTCCATAGGCGATGGTTGACTCTTTCCATCAGGAGACCCATCTGCTTGTTTGCTATCTTAAGACATAAAAAAAAAACCTTACTGGAATCAAGGGCGGATCCAACCTTCGGATCAAGAGGCTGTCACATATTTGAGGTTCAGTCAAGATAGGCTCTAATCCTTATTTGTTTACAATAATAAATCATCTAGGGGGAGGGGGGTTGACCCCCATGACCTCTCCTCTCTGGATCCGCCCTTGGCTGGAATATGAAAGTTGAAACACCAACGCTATTTTGGCAGAAATAAGTAAGGCGGTGGTACCAGACCAGGTGGAGACGTTACAGAACTACCGGTATGGTGATAGTATTAGTCTTAGTCTGCTTTTTACGTGATTCATATGAGTAAAGCAGTTGATTTATTCTTTAAATGATGTGGTTCTATCCACGAAATGGGGATAAAATGCCACATCCATAAGTTTACAGGATAATTAGTATTTTGCCATAATATTATTAGTGCTTGTCATTTTCGAGCTCTGGCTTGGAGATTTCCGCTACAACAGCGTCAGTTTTTGTTATTTTCGTGTTCTGGTTTAGAGATTATTGCTACAACACGTCATCGTTTTTCATTTTCGTGTTCTGGTTTAGAGATTATTGCTACAACACGTCATCGTTTTTCATTTTCGTGTTCTGGTTTAGAGATTATTGCTACAACACGTCATTGTATTTCATTTTCGTGTTCTGGTTTAGAGATTATTGCTACAACACGTCATTGTCTTTCATTTTCGTGTTCTGGTTTAGAGATTATTGCTACAACACGTCATTGTCTTTCATTTTCGTGTTCTGGTTTAGAGATTATTGCTACAACACGTCATTGTCTTTCATTTTCGTGTTCTGGTTTAGAGATTATTGCTACAACACGTCATTGTCTTTCATTTTCGTGTTCTGGTTTAGAGATTATTGCTACAACACGTCATTGTCTTTCATTTTCGTGTTCTGGTTTAGAGATTATTGCTACAACACGTCATTGTCTTTCATTTTCGTGTTCTGGTTTAGAGATTATTGCTACAACACGTCATTGTCTTTCATTTTCGTGTTCTGGTTTAGAGATTATTGCTACAACACGTCATTGTCTTTCATTTTCGTGTTCTGGTTTAGAGATTATTGCTACAACACGTCATTGTCTTTCATTTTCGTGTTCTGGTTTAGAGATTATTGCTACAACACGTCATTGTCTTTCATTTTCGTGTTCTGGTTTAGAGATTATTGCTACAACACGTCATCTTTTTTCATTTTCGTATTCTGGTTTAGAGATTATTGCTACAACACGTCATTGTATTTCATTTAGAGATTATTGCTACAACACGTCATTGTATTTCATTTAGAGATTATTGCTACAACACGTCATTGTCTTTCATTTTCGTGTTCTGGTTTAGAGATTATTGCTACAACACGTCATTGTCTTTCATTTTCGTGTTCTGGTTTAGAGATTATTGCTACAACACGTCATTGTCTTTCATTTTCGTATTCTGGTTTAGAGATTATTGCTACAACACGTCATTGTATTTCATTTAGAGATTATTGCTACAACACGTCATTGTCTTTCATTTTCGTGTTCTGGTTTAGAGATTATTGCTACAACACGTCATTGTCTTTCATTTTCGTATTCTGGTTTAGAGATTATTGCTACAACACGTCATTGTCTTTCATTTTCGTATTCTGGTTTAGAGATTATTGCTACAACACGTCATTGTCTTTCATTTTCGTATTCTGGTTTAGAGATTATTGCTACAACACGTCATTGTATTTCATTTAGAGATTATTGCTACAACACGTCATTGTATTTCATTTAGAGATTATTGCTACAACACGTCATTGTCTTTCATTTTCGTGTTCTGGTTTAGAGATTATTGCTACAACACGTCATTGTCTTTCATTTTCGTGTTCTGGTTTAGAGATTATTGCTACAACACGTCATTGTCTTTCATTTTCGTGTTCTGGTTTAGAGATTATTGCTACAACACGTCATTGTCTTTCATTTTCGTATTCTGGTTTAGAGATTATTGCTACAACACGTCATTGTCTTTCATTTTCGTGATCTGGTTTAGAGATTATTGCTACAACACGTCATTGTCTTTCATTTTCGTATTCTGGTTTAGAGATTATTGCTACAACACGTCATTGTCTTTCATTTTCGTGATCTGGTTTAGAGATTATTGCTACAACACGTCATTGTCTTTCATTTTCGTATTCTGGTTTAGAGATTATTGCTACAACACGTCATTGTCTTTCATTTTCGTATTCTGGTTTAGAGATTATTGCTACAACACGTCATTGTCTTTCATTTTCGTGTTCTGGTTTAGAGATTATTGCTACAACACGTCATTGTCTTTCATTTTCGTATTCTGGTTTAGAGATTATTGCTACAACACGTCATTGTCTTTCATTTTCGTGTTCTGGTTTAGAGATTATTGCTACAACACGTCATTGTCTTTCATTTTCGTGTTCTGGTTTAGAGATTATTGCTACAACACGTCATTGTCTTTCATTTTCGTATTCTGGTTTAGAGATTATTGCTACAACACGTCATTGTCTTTCATTTTCGTGATCTGGTTTAGAGATTATTGCTACAACACGTCATTGTCTTTCATTTTCGTGTTCTGGTTTAGAGATTATTGCTACAACACGTCATTGTCTTTCATTTTCGTATTCTGGTTTAGAGATTATTGCTACAACACGTCATTGTCTTTCATTTTCGTGATCTGGTTTAGAGATTATTGCTACAACACGTCATTGTCTTTCATTTTCGTGTTCTGGTTTAGAGATTATTGCTACAACACGTCATTGTCTTTCATTTTCGTATTCTGGTTTAGAGATTATTGCTACAACACGTCATTGTCTTTCATTTTCGTATTCTGGTTTAGAGATTATTGCTACAACACGTCATTGTCTTTCATTTTCGTATTCTGGTTTAGAGATTATTGCTACAACACGTCATTGTCTTTCATTTTCGTATTCTGGTTTAGAGATTATTGCTACAACACGTCATTGTCTTTCATTTTCGTGTTCTGGTTTAGAGATTATTGCTACAACACGTCATTGTCTTTCATTTTCGTGTTCTGGTTTAGAGATTATTGCTACAACACGTCATTGTATTTCATTTTCGTATTCTGGTTTAGAGATTATTGCTACAACACGTCATTGTTCTTCATTTTCGTGATCTGGTTTGGAGCGCCAGTGATTGCGATTTTCGTGTTTTGTTTTGGAGATCCCTTCTACAATAGCGCCAGTGCTAGTGATTTTCGTGTTCTGATTTGGATATTCCTGCTGTAATTGGGCCAGTGCTTGTCATTTTTGAGTTCTCGTTGGGAGATTTCTGCAACAATAGCGTCAGTGCTTGTCATTTTCGTGTGCGATTTGGTGGCTAAGATACAAGCTATTATGGTCGTTTGGCAAGATATTATGGGCTATCTCTTATAGTTGTAAGTTATAGTGTAACCATGACGGGTAATAACGAAACGTTAAGCTTCGCGTGGGTTGACACGGTTTTTTATGTCTTACAAGCAGCAAAATGGTTCTCCTGATAAAAAAGGTAGACGTTATCCATATAGACATAAAATGTCAATGGCGTGTTGACAGAGGTGTATTACCGCAAGCGTAATGATTAAACGAACTTACCTTTAAGCCCAGATTACACATTGATTTTCGCGAGCGCGAGTGTTTAATGCAGGTGCTTAGTATTAAGCAAAAATCCGTGAAGGCAGCCGTTGATCAGTGGGAGTGATTAGTAGTCAGCATAGTAAAAGTGAATAGATGCTGATTACTAATCTTCACACTGCAATCGGGGCATTAAGTGAAGTTCTATCATAATTATACGAAGCGTTTCGTACGAAGAAATTAGTATCTGTGATAATTATTTGTTACTAGTTGACCCGGCCTTTGAACGTTGTCCTGCCTTTTTAACTACTCTTATTTTTTTCTATATTTTCTCACGTTTTAAACCTTCCCTGGACTTCAACAATTAATTCAAAACCAAAATTAGCCAAATCGGTTCAGCCGTTCTCGAGTTTGAGCGAGACTAACGATCAGTAATTAATTTTTATATATTCTATATTGTTTTTCACATAATATTAAATGAGTGCAGAGTAGTGTCACTTACGCGGTACTACATGTTAATATGTTAAGTAACAAATATTTATTACAGATATTAATCTCGAGTACGAAGCGCTAGTACCTATAAGTGATAGCTTACCCCATGTTGGTCCTTTAAATTATCAACCTTTTGCCATTTTGCCATGTAGTTTGTAAATGGCGAATTGCGAATTTTTTTTTTTCATATGACTAGATGGGCTATTCTGAAGGAAAAAGATATCATCGCTTATAGACACCAACGATGTTCATGGTGGGTTGCTATCCCTGGATGACAATGTCACATGCATAAGTTAACCAGCTACCTCAAACCAAACCAAAACATGGTAAAGAAAAACGTTGTTATTGCGGTAGGAATTAGTAAGGTGGTGGTACCATACTCGGGTGAAACGTTGCGAAACTCTACTACCACCTACCACCGAGAGTTAAAACTCCATCCGTGCGTCCCTGGATCGACGCATTCAGTTTTAGGGTTACATACCTAAAAGGGTGCAAACGGAATCTTATTACTAAGACTCCGCTCCGACATACATACAAACAGACAAACAGACAAAAATTCTAAAAACTATATTTTTAGCTTCGATATCGATTGGAGATCACGCCCCAAGTATTCTTTTAAAAAAATATTCAATGTACCTACAGCTTTGACTTTCCTACAATTTTATTATATATATAATTGTCTTGTCTGCTGTAATAGATTATGTGAAAATGTGGTACTAATAAATATTATCTTATGTATATACATATAATAAAATCGTAGGAAAGTCAATATATGTCCGAGGTAAACTCAAAAAGTACTGCATTTTATATGAATATTACTAACATGTCGGGTCAACATATAGGCTACATATTATCACGCTATCATCTACGGGGGATGAGTAAACGAAGTCCGCGCGAACGAAGTCGCGGGCAACAGCTAGTTTAATAATACAAATATTTGATTTTGCGGATTCCTAGTAATTAATAAAGTAAAGCTGATAATTCTAGTCAAAACTAGCGTAGCGGCTCTGGAATCGGCTTAGGGAAATTCTCAAACAAACGCCACTGGAGCATAAAGGGGAATCCAATAAGAGTAGTCGTGTTGAGTCGAATGTGCTCGACGGCATATTGTGTATACTAAATATCTCAAAGCTTTCAAGCAACATGTTACCCTTCTCCGATACAAACAGGATTGATATTTCATCGCTATAGTTCGATTTGTTTATCAAACAATGAAATATCCGTTTTCATGTTTTTTAAGAAGCGTGATGATGTATTTCACGTTTCTGATAAGAAAGAAAACGTGTTTGTATAAATAGAGTGGTGTGTACTCTTTTATGTGGTAATGTATTTGCATTTACAATAAACTTCCCGAAGATATAAGATATCTACCAGTAAATATATGTATAAACGAGAAGCAGACAGAAACACTTGAATTACTTTTACACGTACAGTATAATTTTTGGTCAGAGTAACGTCATCAAAAAGAGATAGAATCACAATGAATGAAAACAGCTTATTCCCACCTATTTATAGTATCCTTATTTAGATTTGTCCATTGTTCTTAATATTGACCTCATTATCTCAAAATAACAGGTACATAAATCACACAGGTGCACCACATCTGGCCGGCTAGTACTTGTCGTTAAGCGCAGTTGCTAACATGTGTTAAAACGAAACTGTGTAAAAAAGTATAAAATCTTAGATTATTTAGAAGATAAAGAGCCTGGCATTTTTTGAATTTTGAGTTTTTAGATGAAGATGAAAAAGAATGTGTAGATATAACCAACTGCCTAACTGCTAGGCATCCCGTAAAAGCTGAGAGAAGACTTATATGTGTCACTAATACATATCCTGATAGAAAGAGTCAACCATCGCCTATAGATTTCAAAGGTGTTGATGGTGCGTTGCTGTCTTGTGGCGAGGTCTAATGCCACATGTGTAAATTTACTGGCTACCTTACCCTCCAAACCTGAACAGCCGAATAGTGACAAGCACTGACGTTATTGCGGCAGGAATAGGTAAGGCGGTGGTACCAGACCCGGGCGAGACAATGCAGAACTCTACCACCTAGTAGCCACGATGGTAGCGCCTCGTACAGCCAATCAATTGCCTTTTACGACCTGCCTGGCATAACGGCAGTTGGCCTATTTTTCAAAGGAGCCCGGGACGATACTTAGTTGTTTTTCTCTGTATAAAAAATGTATGGTTATATCTTCCATTTTATATTAAATTTGGGTAGTTGTTTTATGCCTCACTGTCATCAATTTTACCATCTTCAAAATTTTTGTCTGTTTAATTTGTATGTCTGAGTGCTATGTTTAAACTGGTTTCTCACGTTTACCACTAGGTGGCGCTGTACAAATCACATACAAATTCCTAGTAAACTCCAAACGCGCTCACGATCGAATGCGGAAAGAAAAACTCACACTTAGCCCTCTGTATGTTCCATTATAACTCGAGAGCGGCTTGACCGATCGTGATGAAATTTGGTAGGTATACATTGAACATAGGTATGTACCTATGTAACAATGTAACAATAGCGCAAATCTTTTTTATCGTCAATAAATTTACGCCCAGCGAAGCGAATGGAGTTAGCTTTAGTTGTAGAAACTGTATTGCACCTCGCAACGATAAAGGATATTTCACAATACTGGTAGAATATCAACCTATTTGTAGCACGGATTGGTCTATTCTTGAATGCATCAGATATTTTGTATTTACAATATTTCTTCGAGCACATCCAACTTGAATACTTACTATTTTTATTCGATTTGCCATTGTGTACGAGTTGTGTCTTAGAAAGAGACTTTAGCCTCAGTTTAGACTAAATGCATGTTATTGAACGAGCCAGCGAAGAAATCTGCCCGCTTATGATAAACAGTGTGATATGTCGGGAGCGAAAGGCGGACGATTTAATGAATAAGGGCTAATATCTAGTTTCTATCACAAGAAAACGTTCATCGCGGCATAAATTCTATATTATAATCTATATTATCTATATCTATATTAATCTATATTAATATTATAAATTCGAAGTTTGGATGTTTGGATGGATGTTTGTTACTCAATCACGCAAAAACTACTGAACGGATTTGAATGAAATTTGGCACACATGTAGATGATGATCTAGAATAGCATATAGGCTACTTTTTAATCCCGGAAAAAATAGGTGATCCCGCGGGATTCGTCAAAGCTCTTATAATGCAGCGGTCTGCACGCTGCAGCTAGTCTATATTAATTAATTAATTAATATTATAAATGCGAAAGTTTGGATGTTTGGATAGATGTTTGGATGGATGTTTGGATGGACGTTTGTTACTCAATCACGCAAAAACTTCTGAACGGATTTGAATGAAATTTGGCACACATGTAGATGATGATCTAGAATAGCACATAGGCTACTTTTTAATCCCGGAAAAAATAGGTGATCCCGCGGGATTCGCCAAAACTCTTATAATGCAGCGGTCTGCGCGCTGCAGCTAGTTTATATTAATTAATTAATTAATATTATAAATGCGAAAGTTTGGATGTTTGGATAGATGTTTGGATGGATGTTTGGATGGATGTTTGTTACTCAATCACGCAAAAAATACTGAATGGATTTGAATGAAATTTGGCACACATGTAGATGATGATCTAGAATAGCACATAGGCTACTTTTTAATCCCGGAAAAAATAGGTGATCCCGCGGGATTCGCCAAAACTCTTATAATGCAGCGGTCTGCGCGCTGCAGCTAGTCTATATTAATTAATTAATTAATATTATAAATGCGAAAGTTTGGATGTTTGGATAGATGTTTGGATGGATGTTTGTTACTCAATCACGCAAAAACTACTGAATGGATTTGAACGAAATTTGCCACACAGGTAGATGATGACCTGAAATAGCACATAGGCGATCCCGCGGGATTCGCCAAAAACTTTTATAACGCAGCGGGCTGCACGCTGCAGCTAGTAATATTATTAATGCGAAAGTTTGGATGTATGGAAGGATTGATGTTTGTTACTCAATCACGCAAAAACTACTGAACGGATTTGAATTAAACTTGGAACACAGATAGATGAAAACTTTAAATAGAACATAGGATACTTTTTATCCAGAAAAAATAAGTTGATCCCGCGGGATTCCCCAAATGCTTTAATAATGCAGCGAGCTACAGGGTGCAGCTAGTACATATTATAAATTAGTTGTGCCCGCGACTTCGTCCGCATGGGCAAAATTCTAAAATAAAATTAGCTTAAGTTACTCCTTATTACACCAGCTATCTGTCAGTGTAAGTCCCGTCCAAATCGGTCCAGCCGTTCCAGAGATTAGCCGGAACCAACAGACAGATAGATAGAAAAAAATGTAAAAAATGTTGTTTTTATATATGTACCGTCTATGTATCTATTTGCACTTAGTTAAAAGCAGTTATTTTAATTTCACAAGCAGACATTCCATTTTTTTTTATTTGAATAGATATTAAAGTTTGTATGTTTGTGACTCATTTACGCAAAATCGGTTGTACTGATTTGGATAAAATTGTTACACTGATAGATGACGACCTCGAATACATTTTATTTCTGATAAATATGTTGTAGGTATCCGTAGGTGTATCCTATAATTACTTTTTAATTATTTATAACACTTGCTTTACGCCCTTCCCTAATTGGTGCGCTTCGAGAAATAATATTATAATTTATTTCGGTAGCACAATTAAAAGGAGTGCTTCGAGGAATACTTTAGGAGCGCTTCGAAGAATACCGATAATATTTTTATTGGATAACTAGTTGTAAGTAACCTGCGCGCATTGCTACACCCTGTCAAAAATTGGTCTTACTAACTCAGAAACCTTCGTAGGCTTATGCACATAACAATTTTGCTAAAGATCGTCACATGATCAAATGCATAGTTTATGATCCTATTAAGGACATACAAAGTACAGACAAAGATTCATTTTTATATGTATAAATTAGGTTAGAATTCAATGACTATTTCAAATGACTTTAGTAAGTATGTACTTACATACTTAATTTTACATAATCGATATCAGAATCGAGCACTGATTTCCTTCAATACGTAAAATCTTTTACCAATCAACCTGTATATTCACGCTAGATCCCTTATGGGTAAAAGATAGAGAGAACTGAGTGCTATAATATGTTTCTGTAAGTACAGATTTGTCTTACTTCTTCGTTGTTTTTCAATATGACTAATCTAGAGCTGAACCTATCAATCGCTACTGTGACACCTGTCTTTAAAAGCGTGTGCTCAGCTAGAGTATAAACTCAAATTTGGGCTAATAACGCCCGTGCTAAGGATTGTCTCTGTGAGAACGGACCTTGGCTTAGTGCGGCATTCAAACTACTATATTCACATTCATTAGTCTTCCATACAAACATGACAAAACTCTTGATACTTTAGACTTTACCGGTCAATTTGATTATGGTATGTCAGTCTTGGTTTCCCTAGTTTCTCTCATCTTTCTTTCTCTCATCTTTACACCGACACTTTCTTTCAGATCTAACCTTTCTCCCACTTTAATATTATGAACACGAAATTATGATATTTAATTTGCAAATTTTCTCTCTCTCACTCTATGAAGGGTGAAGCATAATGCTTTACCCTTCATAGAGTGAAGTGCTTTTCGACTGTCCTGAAGATGCTTCGGTTGCGAAGTGAAACGTGCGTTGAGTACATAACTTGCGTGTTACTGCCTTTGCTTCTGATGTGGAAGAAAGTGTCGTGGAAGTGGGTGGACTATTGTGCCGCTGTGGTCTTCTATAATTCCAGACTTTGGATAAGTTTGCCCTATTCCTTACACTACCTTTCATTTCTGTGGCATCACGGCAGTTCCATATAACATTTCGCCGAAAATTTGCAAATTAATACCAATATTTCTCCTTTAAATTATGGATTTCCGCAAAGTAACGCCTGAATCTATTAAATATTATGAACACGGTTCGCGGGAGTTTCGCCACATATTTTCGTAGTGATTGTATCTCGACCATATTGATTCGTATTATTTATCTGTACAAAAAAAACCGGCCAAGTGCGAGTCAGACTCGTGCAGGAAGGGTTCCGTACCATCATAGCAAAAAAATACGAAAAAAGACGTTTATGTTATTTATTTTTATTAGGTATTAATTGTTTTTATAGTGGCAACGGAAATACATAATTTCTGAAAATTTCAACTGTTTAGCAATCACGGTTTGAGATACAGCCTGGTGAGAGACAGACAGACAGCGAAAGCTTAGTAATAGGGTTTCAGTTTTATCTTTTAGGTACGAAACCCTAAGAACAACAATATTTATTTTATATAACCAAAAAAAAAACACAGCTTAATTTACAGAATAAGCTGTGGATTTTTTTTTTGTTTGATATGAACCTATATTAGTTAGATAGTTAGACTAGAACTTAGATAGTTTTATTTTATTACCTGTAAATAATCAGTACAAAATGTTATAATCTCTAGCCTTGCGTGCAGTATTTATTTTCTCGGTAACTACCATTCCGGCACGTTAAAATTATTTCAGGCATAAATAACAGAGTGAGTAATTTATAAAAATAATGGGAGCGCCTGTCGTAATTTATTAGTATTGTTTTAAAGCGTCGTAACAAATATAAATTTTGCTATTCCCCTTCCTTTTGCACGTTGCATAATATTTGTGAGCTTAACTAAATGTGATGAGCTATTGATACAGTGAAATTAAATAAAAATAAAATGTTGGCTGGCAAATATAAATTTAACCGTTTACTTCATTAAATTGAATAATATTGTTCCTTTCACAAGGCGAAATTCAAACATACGCCCGCAACGCAAACTTTAAAAACTGAACAGAGACAAACATTAATATGACTGAATTTGTACTAATGATTTTGCTCTAAAGCCAGCTAAGATTCTTACCTCCTTATCCCTGAACTACGTGTCGGTGGCTCAACGCAGGTGCGGATGAATAATTTGGTTCAGGGGGGGAAAGATTAAGCAGATGAAATGAGCAACAAATCTCAGTCACTGCCAATAATTGGTGCCAGACACTGCCAAAAACAATTGGGAGGTGGGGCGGAGAGTAATTGCACCCATTGACCTTCCCCTGGATCCACCTTGGCTCAACGTAGTGAAATTATAATCCTCCTTTGCTTTGTGATCCATTCTATCTACAGTCTTATAACTCGGTCATTGATGAACCGATTTTTTTGTTGGAGACCGCCCTGTGTGGTCCCATTTTAATTTGGTGAAGATCTGATGCAGGGTTCCGGAAATAAAGAAAATGGAAAGTCAGTGTTGGAGTTTTACTGCGATAATATATATATATGCGATAATATATATATATATATATATATATATATATATATATATATATATATATATATATATATATATATATATATATATATATGTAGCAACTCAAGATCCATCTCGCGCCACCACTTCGCTCTTAAAGCCTAATATTGTTGATAGAAATCAATTTTTAGTTATGGTAGCTTTCTTGCAAAAGATATATATATATATATATATATATATATATATATCGATTGTTATACATATATAAACTAGCTGACCCGGCTAGTTTATATATGTATAACAATCGATTTTAGAAAAACACTATTAATCTTAGCGATGTGTTAAAAATGTGTTTTTCTTTATAAGATCAACTTTCATTTTCAATACCCATTTTTCCTTGAAAATTCTTTTGCAAGAAAGCTACCATAACTAAAAATTGATTTCTATCAATATTAGGCTTTAAGAGCGAAGTGGTGGAGCGAGATGGATCTTGAGTTGCTACATATTATAGGTAGACCAGAAAATATGGTGTAAAATTTTAGTATGTAACCTTTATATTTGTTCAGTGTAGATAACATTGATAATAATACAAATCGTGTTTTTTTTAAAGAATTTTTCTTGTAAGTACTAAAAAATGTAGTCTTAGAAATAATATGTCAATGTCTTAGAAACATGTTTTTTTATTTTGGTTTTATTTTCCTGCGCCCTCCTAGACCAAAGCCTGACGACGCCTTTGATGGGAATGTTTGATGGGAATGTGAACTGTTCGGGTAAAAAATAAAAATACGCTGGATTTTTTTAGGTTAGATCATTATGAACATTAAAGATGTAATTTTCACAAAAATACTTTCCTTACAATATTACTAGGTAGTATAACTTTGCGAGCCCTTACAAAGCTCTGCTTTGTGCTAGTTAGTATTTATATATTAGATTGTAAACAAACATATGGCTGATGGAAATAGGAACCATCACCTATAGACACAAGTAATAATAATGGTGCATTGCTGTGTGGCGGGATGGGTATGCCATACGGATCATAATCAGCAAGTCGCACAAATATCACCTGCGGGACGCGGTTTAATGACCAGTGATATTATGACGTAAGCAGTTGTCGCGATATAGTTTATAGTTTTTCCCCGTGCTGGTCCCGGGCTCCTTTGAAGAATAGCCCACCTGTCGTTCGGCCAGGTAGGTCGTAAAAGGTGAGCGATTGGCTATGCGAATCACTAGCATCGTGGCTACTAGGTGATAGAGTTCTGCATTGTCTCGCCCGGGTCAGGTACCACCGCCTTACCTATTCCTGCTTCAATAGCGTCAGTGCTTGTCACTGTCATGTTCCGGTTTGGAAGGTTAGGTAACCGGTAAACTTATGCATGTGGCATTAGGCCACGCCCCATGATAGCAACGCACTATTAACATGTTTGGTGTCTATATGCAATGTTTGACTCTATCCATCAGGAGACCCATCCACTTGTTTGCTATCTTATGATATAAAAAAAAAGTTTGTGACAATATCGTGCTAGCGCGATACTTCGCCGTAGGCCGATGTATGGAGCCCGCGGAGTTACAAAATCAATGTAGCCGATAACGCTGCGGATGTGATTTTCAATCCGGCCTCTGATGATGCTTCTAGACTGCGACCAAACGCACCGCATGTTCCGACTTCATGCTAAATGCATAAATAGTACGGTGTGTTAAGATGGTATAACCAATAATAAACCTTTCGATGTAAAGTTTAATTTTTTTTTCATTTATATTATTGTATTTCGTACATATTATTTTTATACCAATTCAATTGAAAATCACTACATAGTATAAAACAAACCCAAGCAGCAATCAAGCATGTTTAATACCCATAAAGCAGCTCATATAGAACTTAAAGTTCTATTGCAGCCGTACAATGGTGTAAAAAGATGCTTTTATCGGTATAAGAGACCTTTATGAGTTTATATACAGCCTAATGCTGTACAAGGCCTTTCTTAGAGTTCCGCGTAAGCTTAAGGCGTTATATTTGAATATTAATACACTACTGTACAGCTTTAAGCAATTTGTAACTCATTAGGCTGATTTTAATCCTTAAAGCTGTACATTAGCTGTATTTTGTTTAGCACGGGAATTTATTACAGCTTTAAGTGTTATTATAGTATCACTCAACGCTTGTTTCTGTAAAATGGGATATGCAATCACCGTTCTACAGCTAATATTTATGGTGTAATTGTAGACTGTTATGCAGCCAATGGTGTTAAAAAATCTGCATATACAGCTATAGTACAGCTCAAGGCTGTATTACTGAGAAAATTGTTGTTTGCTGTTTTTATATCTATATAGTTGATATCATGTGGAAAAAATCAAGAGGAATATTGAAAAGGAATATTTAAATATTATAAATTACCAACCAAGTAATCGTGATGAAGATAAAGCTGAAAAATTACTAATTCAGGTAAACCTACAATCGTCATTTTTATTAATGTTCAAGGAAAAGGGTTTCGTAACAAAAACATTAAAAAGTGATTGTAGGTTATCTGATTTATTATTTTTTAGGCTTATCTTCTTCATTAAGGTTACTTGGTTGGTAATTTACAATAACTGATTTTTTTTAATGTAATAAGATAGCAAACAAGCAGATCGGTCTCCTGATGAAAAGAATCAACCATCGCCTACAGATAGCAAAAATGTTAATGGTGCGTTGCTCTCTTGTGGCAAGGTCTAATGCCCAATGCATAAGTTTACCGGCCACCTTACCCTCCAAACCGGAACATGACAGTGACTAGCACTGACGCTTTGCAGCAGGAATAGATAAGGCGGTGGTACCAGACCCGGTCGAGCCAATGCAGAGCTCTATCACCTAGTAACCACGATGGAAGTGACTCGCATAGCCCATCGGTTGTCTTTTACGACCTGCCTGGCAGAAAGACAATTGGTCTATTCTTCAAAGAATATATAAAAAAGAGTTACAAAGAGAAATAAAAATCATTACACTGAGAAAATATGTATTTTTTTATTTTTAACTTGCTACTATACGGAGTTTTACAAAAGCGGTATAGTAAGTCGAAAGGGGGTGACTCAGAGGGTCATTTTGAACAACTTTTGTTCAACGATTTGTGAAAATTCCCGAAAAACAATTTTGTTTTTCCATTGTGAAAAGTCACGTGACCAACAAAGTTTCTATGAGAATCAATATTTTTTTCGCGAATTTCCAAAAGTCGTTAAACAAAAGTTGTTAAGAATTACCCCCTGAGCCACCCCCTTGCGGCTTACTGTACCACTTTTGCAACACCCTGTATATATGTATACTTACAATCGTTTTAAAAATATTATATACTTAGATACAATTACAGGCAAAAGAGTATGTGTTTCTCTTTGAAGAACTAATAATATTAAATCACAAGCACGAAATAACGTATTCTTCTTAAAAATATTTTTGTGATAGACCAATATTTAAAGGGCTTGATTTTTCGTTCTTGATCAACTTAGTTATATCAAGTTATTTTCTTGGTCATTATAATTCACCTTTATCCTCCCACAAACTGGGTACGATACAAATACGGTTTTGGCTTCGCTCAATTGTTTTTATTATTTTATAAGGCATATTTCCCTGAAAAATAAAGTAAAACATGATTGAAATACATGTCTCATAAGTTATAGTTAACAATAAGTTGGTTTAGTTGTAAAGTCAAACGACCGACGTCAATACAACACAATAGCGAAATCAAGTGACAAACATATGTTTTGTATTTAGGGTTCTTCAATTTTTGTACGCATCTCTAAACATAAGTTAAGTGATTAAAAGCCAATTACTGTACAATAGATTTATATAGGGACTTAGTACAGCCTAAAGTGTATTTGGACGGTAATTAAAAGCCAATAGCCGTATAATAGAACAAAAAAGAGATTCAGTACAGCTATTTGCAGTATATCACCCTCCAAATACACTTTAGGCTGTATAACAAAACGCCGCCATTATTGTGTATTAAAAACAACATTAAAGAAATATATTGTTAAATAAAAGATATATTTAGCAATAGCTAAAGCTATATCTTGACAAGCAATTTATATTATGATCATTATGCCTTTATATACAATATTGTACCATAAATACTTGTATATTCTAACCTTAAACACAAACACTTACCGTATTTCGCAATGATTTTATTTGTGTTATCTTGATTATTTCGTTGGCGCGTGAATATTTTGACGAAAAACATACACGACTTCACAGTCATTTATAATTTGCACCTTGAATACACCGATGAATACTGCTCCAAGTCCAAGAATTTATTGTTTATTAATATATTTTTAATTATGGCGTCTGCAGATATAATGTTATACAATATCAAAAACAGATTAGTTACTTTTTATCATTTTCAAACACCTATTAAGAACATTTAGCTGCACAAGAGAGTATCTTAAGTATTATAGTTTCTTTATACACCGAATAACAGCCTTTGTACAGCCTATACCAGCTTGTACAGCTATTGTGCAGCCTATTTAACTCTTAGCTGTACAAGACAGTTACGAGAGAGTATCTTTAGTGTTATAGTTTCTTTATACACCAAATAACAGCCATTGTACAGTTTATAACAGCTTGTATAGCTATTGTGCAGCCTATATAACGCAATAAGCTGTATAACTTGGGGCCCTTTTTGGTGTTATTTCGGCTGTAGAAGCGTTTCTGCAGCCTTTGTACGGCTTCGTATACAGCTTTAAGTTTAAAAATGAACCTAAATGCAGCCTATATACAGCTTAACGTGCTACTTGGGAAGTCGCTTTCTCTGTCTGTCCCTATGTCCTTATGTCCCTATGTATGCTTAAATCTTTAAAACTCCGTCACGGATTTTGATGCGTTTTTTTTTTTAAAAGATAGATTAATTCTTGAGGAAGGTTTTGGTATATAAACCTTTCCGATATTTCCACGGGAACAAAAGTTACGCGGGTGAAACCGCGGACAGGTCGCTAGTAAAATATAATACATGAAATTAAAATTGCAAAATTTCCGCAAAATCTTATATGTAACTGCTGTAACGTAAGGAATGGGACAAACTTATCTAAGGTCGGAAAATTAACGAAGACCCCAGCGGCACAACAGTCCACCCACGTTCACCACGCTTTTACCCACGTCAGTAGCAAAGGTACAAATAAATTATGTACTTAATGCTCGGTCATTTCGTAATTGAGGAGAGTCGAATATCACTTCACTTTGTAAAGAGTGAAGCATTAAACGCAACGCTCGTGATTTCACACATCCTTTGGGGAATGGGGAATGGGGAAACGTCTTCGGGGCTAGTGGCCCCCTTGCCATAGTTTCAATCGCTGGCCGTAAATACGGCCAGATCTTTAGGGCGTAGATATACCACTAGGAAAATGTAGGTTGGATGGTTGTCAGTCTTGGTCTTCTCCGGTACCCACATCCTTCTACATTCGCATTGTATTTCTCTTTTGTTAACCTTTACTATTCTTTCTACATATCCGAACCAACGGAGCATGCCCTTTCTCATCTTTACAAAAGTGATAGATAAGATTTTTAACGCAATAAAACTGCAGCAACCAGCTTCCCATTTGCTATATCTCCGGAACCCTGCATCAGATCTTTATCAATTAAATGGGACGACATGGAAAGTATATCCTCCCAAACAAAAATAACTGAGTGTTTACATAAATGACTGAGTTTTGAGGTAACAAACATTATAAAAAACATGCAGTCGAATTGATAAACTCATTTTGGGAAGTCGGTTGAAAAAGAACAAGCCCGCTGAGTTTTTCCGCCGAATCTTCCCAGTGTGTGGCCGCGTTTCCAATCCGATTGTAGCTTAAAAACGTTAACGCGTTAAAGAACTTTTGATTTCTGAATCAATTATATAATTTTCAGATGTATGCTTCGTCGGTGGTGCCCAGGATACTGCAAGAAGAACACGGTCTCCTCTGTCTCTGATAGCAGTGAGAAGCAAGACAACCAACAGGTAAATCGTTGTTTGATATTAATCCAGCCAAAACTATTTTTTTAAGGTTACGAAGTAAACTAGGAACTCTTATAGTTTCGCTCTGTCCGTCCGTCTGTCCGCACGATAGCTCAGAGATTGGTATTACTAGGAAGCTGTAATTTAGCATGAATATACATATTAGTCATATCAGCAAAGTGGTACCATAAAATCTTTCTCACGTAACCCATTGTGTGGGGTAACGTTGGATAGGTTTTTTAAACAAACATTGTAGGTTTGTGAAAACAAGTTTTCGATTAAGGGACTCGTTTTAACTACGATGTTAATAACTTGCTTTGCCAATCAGTCGCCTTTTACGACCTGCTTGTCAGAACGATACCCTTTATTACACTTTAGATAACTGAAACGACAAAGATGATCCAGCGTTAAAGCGAAGTCAAAATTTTGCATAACTATGTACCTAATTGATGGGCTGTATTATAATGGTAGGATGGTTCATATTATAGACCGCCCCGTTGGTCTAGTGGTTAGCGAACTGGCCTAAGCAATCGATGGGGCTCGAATGCGATTCCTGACGGGGAAAAACATTTGTGTGATGAGATGTTTCTATTTCTATTTTGGGGTGTTTATTCCAATGAGTTAGTATCGTTAAATAATGCGCATATCACAAACAAATCATTGCTTACTTTGGAGTTAGATTAATTCATGTCATTTACTATTTTTTTATTATTTATACTTTAAGCGGATTTAAAAGGATCAGTACGTATCAATTTCATACACGGAGGACCATATTAAACGTTGCTGGATAGTACATATTTTTTATATCATAGGATAGCAAAAAACAAATGCATCTCCTGATGGAAAAAGATAAGGGAGATAATCATCGCCTATACACGGAAACATGTTAATGGCGCGTTGCTATCCAGGGATGGAATGCCACATGTTTACCAGCAGGTACCTTACCCTCTAAATTGGAGCATGAGAGCTATCGGCGGGAATAGGATTACGACTGTGGTAAGCGACCACCGTGTCAACACATCTACGAATAGGCAACGGTATTAAGTCCCATGATGTGACATATCGACTAGTTGGACACATATCCAATTTCAGTCCAGTTATGTTTCCTTAAAAACTGAAAAGTTTATGTAGAACGATTTGCTCGACCGCGAATTCAAATCCCGGACTTTTAAGCGTCTATACCGAAGTTGGCACCGATAAACTCGCTGAGCTAAATAAAGCCCGCTGAGTTTCTTCCGCCGGATCTTCTCAGTGTGTGGCCGCGTTTTCGATCCGTAGTAGTTTAAAAAAATGTTGACGCGTCAAAATAACTTGGAAAAAGTTTTATTGAATAAAGTACTTCTGATTTTTGATTTCGGAAATTGATACTAATTCAGTTATGACACATTTCTAATTAACTACCTACATAATCGCTTGTATTATTACTTCTGAACTTATTAGGAGGAATATATAAAGGAAATACGGATGCTGTTTCCGAGAGACCGAGTTTTCATAGCACGTGGCGCTCGGTAGTATTGCTAATAATTACAAACAGGCGCTATAATTATAAAGCGAATTTAACTACTGACGCCTGGCACATGAATATTGTATGCTTTCCACTAAGCGGTCTTAGGCGTAAGGTCAAAGGTCTAATCTTTATTTTTAAGGGTATAAGTATTTTATAAGTTATTTATCTAAATTAATACAATAAAGTGAAAATGTTGTTTAAGTTTTTTGTATATTGAAGACATGTATAAAAATGTGTTTGTCGTCGTTGTTTGTCGGTTTCGTCCGCGTGTTTATGATGATATGAAGTACTCAACAGAAGATGCCTATCACATTTACCAATTTTAAGGCCTATCACACTAAGCAATTTTCAAGGGACCAAATTGAAAAAAATAGATGTTTCCATTGTTGTAAAACTCTCTTTAGACCACATTTTATATCACCACCGCCACTGTCCAAACGTAAGTTTACGAAAAAAAATTAAACAAAATATGTTATTAAGTAATTCAAAAATGGAAATCAAATATATTTATTTCGATTAATAAATTGTGCATTACAGTGTATTATATAAAATACCTAAAAACTATCTTATCATCTAACTTAACATGTATCTGCCTGAACTAGGTTGTCCTGTGTTTCAGGCGTTAGGGGCTAGTGAATACAATAATAATTTAAGTAATCACTGATAAGATTACGTAAGTATATTTTACAATGTTATTAAATTGAACTCTTGAGTAGGTAATAATATAACTTAGGAAAACAGAGTTTTCATAAGTATTCATTATTTCATTATTCGTTTAAACTATCACAAATAATAACAAAGGAGATAAAATTAAACATATGCATAAGCACTGTTTCGTTTATTTACAAACTAATAATAACTTCTCGGTGTTTGTTGTATTTTGTCTTGTCATTTATCAATTGAAATGAAACTTAGGAAAGTACCTAAATATAAGTTTTTTAATATTTTTGTGTGGCAAAATGTCTAACAGAAAAATCAAGGGAATATTCTAATGCACAGAAATAGTAATCTAAAAAATGAAGGAATTAGAAAACTTGCGCGAGCCTTTAGATCTCTTTAATCCATCTCTGTCGAAAAATACGTTCTCGGCAGACGCATATTAACCATAAACTACCTCCCTGCCAAATTTCAAGTTTTCAGCCCAAAAATATAGGAATTTCATACAAAATTACAAGAACCCTTAGACCCCCCTAATCAAACCCTGTGGCAAAATCCGTTCTCAGCGGACGTCTACTAACTATAAAATAACTCACTCCAAAATTTTATCTTTGTTTGTCAGGCTGTTTTTGAAATTTCGTGATGAGTGAGTGACCTTTCGCTTTTATTATTATTTTATTTTATGTCATAAGATAGCAAACAAGCAGATGGGTCTCCTGATGGAAAGAGTCAACCATCGCCTATAGACGCCAAAGATGTTAATGGTGCGTTGCTATCTTGTGGCGAGCTATAATGCCACATGCATAAGTTTACCGGCTACCTTACCCTCCAAACCGGAACACAACAGCGACAAGCACTGACACTATTGCGGCAGGAATAGGTAAGGCGGTGGTACCAGACCCGGGCGAGACAATGCAGAACTCTACCACCTAGTAGCCACGATGGTAGTGACTCGATAGCCAATCGGTCGCCTTTTACGACCTGCCTGGCAGAACGGCAATTGGCCTATTCTACAAAGGAGGCCGGGACCAACACGGCATTAGTCTCTCCTTAGTACACTAAGTTTCTTCCGCTGGATCTTCTCAGTGTGTGGCCGCGTTCCGATCCGGTAGTAGTTTTAAAAAATGTTGACGCGATAAAATAACTTGTAAAAAGTTTTATTAAATAAAGTTCTTCTGATTTCTGATTTCTGATTTCTAAAATAGTCAGCTAAATTATATTATATATTAATATTAATTTTAAATGTATATGTAAGTTGGCCTTTTTTATATATAAAGTCTAAAAGGTCAGAGAGAATGCCAAAAAGCAATTGTAGCGTATCCAAATTGGTCAAACTGCATTTTTGGTTTATAGAGAGCGTGTCTTACCATCCTTTTCTTTCATGTGTGTTGCAACAGTGAGAGGCGAGGTGCATATGACCTATGCGCCTTCGCACACTGTCCAATTTTAGGAGTTCGATTAGGACCGGTGGATTTTTAAATTAGATATTAATTTGCATCAATAGGTATCGTATTTCAAGCTTTAGGCAGAATTAAAGGACAATATTTTTTTCGAGCGTCATAAAAAAGGGAGGTTTTTCATTTTTTGTTGAAATTTGATCACCGATATTTTGTTAACTTCGACCCATTCGTTTTTGTTTTCGTAGTGTTTTTTTTATTATTAGATACATCGGAAACTCGCAGATGGCTCTCCTGATGGAAAGAAACCATCGCCTTTAGACACCTATTATGTCGAATGTTGCGTTGTTATTCGTGTGGTGAAATGGCAAATGGCAGTATACCGGCTACCTTATCGTCTAAACTGGAACAAGAATTTACGCTATTTTGCCAGGAATAGATAAGGCGGTAGTACCAAATACCCGGACGAGGTGTTGCGGAACTCTACCACATAGTAGTCACGATGATAGTGACACATACAGCCAATCGGTCGCCTTTTACGATCTTACTGACAAAAATACAGATGACATATTGTTTAGCAGGGCTCCGGGCTATCACGAGAAAAACCCAGACTAAAAAGTACTATAAATAATTATCTTGTAATTTGTGTAGGTGTTTCGATATTACTAACTAGCTGTTGCCAGCGACTTCGTCCGCGCGGACTTTGTTTACTCCGTACTGCTCCTCCCCCGTAAGTGATAGCGTGATAATATGTAGCCTATATGTTGACCCGACCTGTTAGTAATGTTCATGCAAAATTTGAAGTAAATCCATGCAGTACTTTTTGAGTTTACCCCGGACATACATACAGACAAACAGACAAAAATTCTAAAAACTATATTTTTGGCTTCAATATCGATTGTAGATCACGCCCCGTGTATTCTTTTAAAAAAATATTCAATGTACAGTTTTGACTTTCCTACGATTTTATTATATGTATAGATATAGATTTACACACGTCGAAGCGGTGGCGGCGAAAATGAATTTATTTTCCTGCAATATTGCACGCCACGCCACCCATTTCAGTTTTCCTTATTTCTACCTCTCGGCTCTATACCCTACTGTTTAATTTAGCTATTTAGATGCCAAATAATGTCCGACTTTCAACCGGCTACTAAATTCCTATTCTTTAGAGTTTTGACTCCCAATTAGTAATAGTAGTGTTACTATCATAATCACTAGTTGCTAGAATTCTCAACGTTTCGCCATTTGGTGCAACGTTGGAGAATTCGCAACATACCAGCCGCGGGTTTGGTACTAGCGATATAACTTTTCTGTAAAAGCATCAGTGCTTGACTTTGTCGTGTCCCAGTTTTGAGTGTAAGGTAACCGGTAAATTTATTCATGTGACATAACATCCCTGCTACGCTGACAGCAGTGTAACACTAGCATCGTTGTTGTATATAGGCATGGGCGTACCAATGCCCCCCTCGGCAGGGAGGGGCAGTTGCCCCCCCTGAAATTTGGTAACCCTTCTACTAACTATGTACTGTTGTAGATAATAATATAGTCTTTAAATGTTACGGCTGCCCCCCCTGGCCCAGAACCTGGGTACGCCCATGTATATAGGCGATGGTTATTTCTGTCTATCAAATAAATAATTTAATCTTTTATTTTGGACCAAACATGTTTATATTTTATTAAACTCAGCGCACTGCGTGACAGTTCGTTGAACGGATTAACGCTTGTTTATACGTATTCATTTGGTTTCTACTAATTAAATAATAAATAATAATATTCACGAGACAAATTACACTTACTGAAAAGAATGGGAACCCTACAGTAAGCAAATTATTTCCTTGTGTTATGGGTGTTAGCCAACGATACTAATACATAGAAATACATATATAATAACTTTTACATACATAATATTCACCAAAACTCGGAAATACAAACATTTATGCTCATCACACAAATGCTTGTCCCCGTCGGGGATCGAACCCGAGCTCCTTCGATTGCGTAGTCAGGGTCGCTAACCACTCGACCAACGGGGCGGACAATTTGTTTTAATCAGGAGAAATATCTGCTTGTTGTCAAAGTTACACAAGAAAGAACCAAATAGCAATCAAGTTTACCGTGAGTACACTGCCCACTCTGACCTGATATCAGAAATAAAATTGTTGAAATGAAATTTATTTCCTTAGAAAACGGTAAAATTTTAGAGGTTTACGTAAGTTATAACATTTCCTCGTGATGGTCCCGGGCTGTTCTGCCAGGCAGGTCGTAAAAGGCGACCGATTGGCTATAAGAGTCTCTACCATCGTGACTACTAGGTGGTAGAGTTCTGCATTGTCTCGCCTGGGTCAAGTGCCACTGCCTTACTTCTTCTTAGCGCAATAGCGTCAGTACTATCGCTGTCATGTTTCGGTTTGGAGGGTAAGGTAGCCGGTAAACTTATGCATGTGGTTTTAGACCTCGCCACAAGATGGCAACGCATCATTAACACCTTTGGTGTCTATAGACGACGGTTGACTCTTTCTATCAGGAGACCCATCTGCTTGTTTGCTATCTTATAATATAAAAAACCGGGTATTCTATTAAATGGCATGAATTTCTTTATGATTATAATATATAGATTAATAGTTTTAATTATTGTTATATAATAATTAAAACTATTAATCTAAATGTATATTATTAAGTGAAGGGAAAAGGTTACCTTTTTCAGACACTTGCGCTATAGATAGAGTATGGAATTTGGCGTATTTAAAGTTTACATTGCGGAGAACTGCAGAAACCTAATATTTTTAAATAAAATACATTGGAAATACATTAAATTAATAAAAATAAACATTACACACACTAAATTCATGTGACATGGTAATATATATCTACACATGTAAAGATATTATTTTATTTACGACTAAAGCACAGAATGCTTAGAGACTAACAAGTCAATGTTCCATACAAGTAATATTCGAGCACAGCACACATAGACACCTCTCACGGACGCGATATATCCGACTGGTGCGGAACAAACTGTACCGAACCATTCCGAGATATGGCGTCCGTGAGAGGTGTCTATGTGTGCGTTGCTCGAATATCACATGTATGTAGATTGACTACTGTTAATCTCCAGTAGTCTCCAGTATACTGTAACTAAAGTCCGATGTCAAACTTAAATGAGATTTTATTGTTTAGTCTATGATCTAAGTTCGGCCACAGGCGATCGCTAGTTTAATATTATTTTAGCAACCAAAGTTAAAACATTTAAACAAATAATAAATTAGAATCCACTCGACTTACGCCTGTCCCATTTAATATTTACAGTACTATTTAATAGGTCAGGTGTAAGATGCGTTGATTATTTGCAAGTATCCGTTAAACATAAATGTATAGTCTTCTCATTTCCTATTAGATATTTCATATCTTCACGCTCAAACCCTTGCGCTATTTTTTAATTCATGAGAACAACAGGTGATTCTTCTGATCGAAAGAGACAACCATCGCTTTTATTCACCATGAAGCTGTATTATATCAACAGGCCTACTCTTGAAAACAATATAAATCTTAAACCAATATTGATAAAAACAATAAGTTTCGAATATCGTTAGAAAACGGTACTCTTGAAACCAATATTGTCCACATTGATTCAGTATAGTAACGACCTAATTATTGGAAATAGATGTCATCGTTACACGTCAAGCTAGTGTTACAAGTACAAATTTTAAGTACCGTTTTAAACAAAATAACGAATAAAAGCAATAATGAGTAGTTCCAAAAAATTCGAAATCCGTGTCGCGCTGTCGTCGAATCCAATAATTGAATATACGTCCAGAGTACGAAATACTTCAAAATTCATTAAATATTCATTTAAAATTGAAATCGGTTTTCAAGAGTAGCCCTACTGGAGGCAACACTTCCAATACCTACATGAAATCAAATTTAAATACTTCATTTGGTATTATTGGTACCACCGCCTTACCTATTCCTGCCGAAAAACCATCAATAATAACAATAAAAATAAACAATAATAAATAAATATCTCTGGACAATTTTACTCGAATTGATCTAACCGCAAAGTAAGCAAATTATTTGCTTGTGATATGGGTGTTAGTAAACGATAGTAATACATAGAAATATATATATATAAATACTTAAATATATTTAATAAACACCCAAACCCAAAAATTCAGACATAACTTTTACATACATAATATTCATCCAAACCCGGAAATACAAACATTTATGCTCATCACATAAATGCCTGACCCTGTCGAGAATCGAACCCGAGCCCCATTGATTGCGTAGTCAGTTTCGCTAACCACTCGACCACGAGGCGGTCAGAATCAATGCTTGTCATTCTTATGTTCCGGTTTGGATGATAAAGTAGCCGGTACACTTATGCATGTGGCATTCCTGTTCCGTTACACGGATAGCAAAGCACTTTGTTGTTTATAGGCGCTGGCTTCTAATTTCATCAGGAGAACCATCTACTTGTTTTCTATCTAATGATATTTAAAAAAAACACATCTCATCCGGGCAGGGTCTCATCGCCTCACAAATCTCCAGCCGCAATAGCATTTGTTTGTGCTTTTCTCTGTGGTGTTCCGGTGTGGCGGGTGTTGAAACTGATAATACCTACGTAATTTACATTGCATCTCCGTCACACAATCAAAAAAATAATAAAAAAAGAAAATAAATCGCCATTGTTACCGATAAACAAAGAAAATCGTATTTTTAAACAAATTTAATGTTTTAGCTGTACTTACGAATAGAAAGTAATCCCATGTGTCTTATTTTTTTCCCTTGAGTGATTATAACACTGGGTAAATACACAAGAAGGCATTTTGATGCGTGTTTAATGGCAAAAACAATCGGAAAGTAGAAGCGTTTCATGTTACGATGTCCCGCGTGTGACTGAGTGGCATACTACAAGCACTGTGTACACGGACCTAGTTTTGTAGGACCAGGCGCTGTGACTAGGTAACATATCTTCCTCTTTTTATATCAATGATAATAACCGAGGAATTGACAAACCACTCACCTTATACGTCGGTTTGAAATACCAAAACAGTAACAGCCAATTATAAAACCGCGCGTTCAAATTTCTTTTCTCGTACATTGTATCTATACACCTATAAATAGGTACGCTTTCCAGTGGTATAGGTACCCTAAATGTACTTTCCTCTGAACCGGCTCACACACACACTCGTACTTTTAACATACACAGAAGGGCAAAGGGAAATTTCGGCAAAAGGCGTGTCGTTATCGATTCGACGCAAGCAGGTGCGTTATTATAGATATTATTTTTATTATAAAGAGGTCATATTATCGTACGATAATTTGTGTTGTGTTGTCAAGATAAAACTTCTAAACTACTAATCTACTACAAAATAGTATACAGAATGACTGTAAAAGTTTATATATACTGAAGGACTCAGTTCACAGTACTTGACTCTGATATCTGTATTTATATCTGATATCCTGATACGTAAAAAAAATAGACACTCCAATTTTGAGCTTATTTATCAATAAAAATATTTAGTACAGACACCCACTCGCAGCGCATACTTCATTGTTTACAACAGCGATTAACCGAAACCTTTTTTTATATGATAGCAAGATAGCAAACAAGCAGATGGCTCTTATGACGGAAAGAGAAAACCATCGTCTATAGACACCAAAAACATTAAGATGGGTTGCTATCTGTATGGCGGGGTATTAATGCCACATGCTTGAATTTACAGGATACCTTACCCTACAAACTAGAACACGACATTGACAAGCATTTATGCTATTGCGGTGGGAATTAGTAAGGCGGTGGTACCAGATCCGGGTGAGATAATGCAAAATTCTACCACCTAGTGGTCACGATGGTAGTGTTACGCACAGCCAATCATTACCAATAAACCTATTTGAATATATATGTAGATTAGCACTCATTTTGTTGTTTCGACTATAACATAGCAATACGTGTTGTTAACACGTATTATAATATATAAAATATATACACGCAAAAAACTTGTTTATTTATAAAACTGTGTTTATAGACGACAAATATCTTTTTTTAACTGATTTACTCATGGATTAAATAGATACGCCTTTCAAGATAATCCCTTAGTTTGTCAGTGTAGCTTGCATTTACATACAAAAATACAGAGTTATACTACTTACCGATGAAATAAAATCACTTCACAGGTAATTTTTAAAACCTTTCATCTTATTCGGTACGATAAAACAGTACAATATGGTTTATTTCTTTTTTTCTACTATATACTCGTAACATATCTACAAATGTATGACATTTTTGACGCGCGTGTGATCATATTAAGCGCGGCGACACGTTTAGTTTTCAATAGTATGTCTATTAGTATTCATGTAGTCTGTGGATTATCAAATAGGAGGTAGTTCTCGATTCAGTTGTATTATTTCATATTACCTCAGAAATCAGTCAAAGATTAACTGATTTGGCAAATGATTTTTTTAAGTGGGCGTACTTTTTACTCGGTTCTATATAAATTCTAATATTCTAGAGTTATAGAAGTTTAAAAGTCGGTTGTTGCAATTTTCTGAGTTTAATTAACAGAAAACACCTTGTTTATAGGGACACGGAAAAAGTATCCATCATTTGTGGTATTGAGTACATTTTCCTTTCCATACCAAAATTTTTAGTCGATGGTTTGCACTCGATACTTTTACTCAATTAGTATTTTTGAAAGTTATCGTATCGAATATTTCTGAGAAATTATATACTTAGGAAAAAAGACGTGTGGCACTCGGAGACTGCCGCGGTAAAGCTATTGCATAGCATTTTTTATCAACTTATGCAATTACAATTATATATTTATTTTATTTATGCAGTATTTTTTCTTTGTTTATTCATATTTAAAACACTTTGTACACAAATTATACGAGTACAGATATTCACTGTTGTACGTAGATGATAAATACCTATACACCTATATACTTTCTCACAAAAACAGCTGATTACGGTAGTTTTCCAATACAACCAATGCCACCTAAAGGCGGGTTGCTGAACTAAAGAGACAAGCGTGATATTTCAAAAAGTCATTAAAAGTTCTGGTATTTATCGATAGATGGAAAAACTAAAAAGTATCACTGCTGTGCCGGTCGGAGTGGAGGGGTGTTAGGTTTTTTTCGTTACGGAATTTCTGGATTCGGTCTCCACGCTCAAGGCCCGCGATAGAAGCTACGCAATAGCTTAACTTGGCTGTTTGTAGAACATAATTTAGTTCAATCATGACAAAATATTAAACTGTTCTCGAAATTGTTTGTTCAAATTCTTGTGCCGATTCTTCGTGGTTGTTCAACTACTCGTTCTTTGCATTTGTTTCCCACCGTCCACCGTGCATTGCTTTTCTATTGTATTATTGCAGTTGATTATAATTGTGCTTGACCATAGTTTCATATAGTATAGTAAATATTCTACACTGTAATTCTGAGCTGTTTGTCGATATCTGAGTCATAATTAGATATATGTCGCCTAGTTAGAATTAATGTTGGCAGTATTCTGTAAAGAATAAGAAAAACAAAGTGAAATGCAAAACTAACATTTAAACTAGCTGAAGCTAAACTACGCCAACTGACTGATATTGACGTCGTAATCACTATCACAATTAACGTGTAGTCGTAAGCGCACTAGGTTCTAAAAAATGTCATACCCGCAAAAGTATCGATATTTATCGATATTCGATATTATAATTCTTCGATATAATTTTTATTCGATACTAATCATGATTCCAGTATTTACATTTAACCACTCGACTCTCGTGGAGGCAAATATTAGACATAATGTATGACAATTGCGTGTACTGTCACTCTGAAGGCAAAATTTTACGCCGCTCGATTTTTTTGAATTTTTGAATTTAAACTTTAAATATCTAATTATAAAGTCTAATATTGTATGAAAACGTCTTTGACGTTTATTCTATGATAAAATATCTGTCATGTCAAATTCGTAAACTGACATCTGCTATTGTCGTTTATTATACTTCAGCCACTTTTGTTCGTTCGACCGGGCCGCGTGTGTGTTATCGATTTTTTAGTGGTATAAAACTGATTTTTTTGTTGTTTTACGGTGCATTTCTCTCATGTAAGTATTGTTTTTATTAGAAAGGCCGTTTAATTATTCTATTTGGACAATTTGTTGTAAGAAATACATCGTGATAGCCAAAAATAAAGTTATATTTAGAAATTCATTATTTTTCACGTGATTTTTGTAATGTTTGTTTGTAAATATAAAAACTACTTTGTCGATTACTTTATTTTGATCCTTAATAGACAGAAAATATATCAATTGATACACAGTCTTTTACAGAATGAGAAAATATGGCTTAGTTGTAGAAATAAAAAGATTTTTTTCCAACGAGTCGACCGAGTCACCATTCCCGCCAAAAGGCGAGTGATGAGACCTGGCGCTTTAATTCGCTCTTGCGTGTCAAAGTTTCGAGAGGTTAACAAAGAAAAAATTTTACACAACAGGATTAGGTCTTAAAGTTTTTGTTTTTTAGCACGGGATAAGTGCTAAAACACATAAATAGTGTCCCTACTTGTTTGCTATACTGTAATATAAAAATGTAAGCGGCAATATAGTCTATGTTGCACCATTTTTGAGCGAACGTGTTTCGCTAACACTCGATGTTTCTCGCGGAGGTTTGCCGAGCGTGTTGCGGTCAGGTTTGGGTGTAGGGGTTTGACCGAATCATTATTTATAAGTACTAGAGATTTCGAGCTCGCTACATCTTTGTTTTTTGTACAGTCTTTGCCGATAAATGAAACATTAACAGTAATTACAATAACTATAATAGGAGTAAAGTATAAAAATTAATTATTTAAAATATTCTTTTAGACTTTTGCACGACATATTATGCGAAGTATTAGAAATTGTTCTACGATCGAAAAATATTATATGCCTACTTTCAGCAAATATTTAAATTGTGATGCTCTACATAGAATCTACACTGTACAGATTAATTCTGACATTTTCAAAAATTAACAAGAAAATCAAACACTTTCCAGTCCGTCACTAAAAATAATTTATAATGAGTAATATATATTTTTTATATCATAAGATAGCAATTAGCAAACAAGCAAATGGCTCTCCTGATGGAATAGAATAGAATAGAATAGAATAGAATACTTTATTTGCATGAAAATGGGTTATACAATAGGTGTTACAAAATTATTTCTAGCCCGCCATAGTCAACCGGTAGTGCCGGTGTGCAAAATTATTATAAACTTATAACTTATTTAATTAAATGTTATATAAAATGAGACATTATATATTATTGTTATTTAAAATTTGCTTGGAAAGAGACAATCATCGCTTAAAGACATCAAAGATCTTAATAGTGTTTTGCTATCTATGTCGCAGGATGGAAATGCCACATTACTAGCCTTAAACCTGACCTTTCAAACCGGAACACGACAGTGACGAGCACTGATGCTATTGCGACAGGAATAGATAAGTTAATTGAACCAAATACCCGGGCGAGACGTTGCGGAACTCTACCACCCAGCAATGTATTCATTAATTACAATTGAACGACACAGATTTATAAAGCCACTAGCGACCTGCCCGCGGTTTCACCCGCGCCGCTTTTGTTCCCGTGGGAATATCGGAAAGATTTATACACTAAAACCTTCCTCAAGAATCAATCAATCTATCTATTAAAAAAACCGCATCAAAATCCATTGCGTAGTTTTAAAGATTTAAGCATACATAGGGACATAAGGACATAGGGACAGACAGAGAAAGCGACTTTGTTTTATACTATGTAATGATTTGGAATAGGAAATCCTTCTGAGGCAAAACGAGTCGATAAAAAATGTGTTGAATAATGTTTTGTCTTTTCTCTTACCATGTTAATGATGGTTAGGTTTACTAAATATATTCTAGTATTTATATATGTATTTCTATGTATTAGTATCGTTGACTAACTCCCATAACACAAGCAAATAATTTGCAATTTGTCCCGTGAATATTTATAAAAAAAGGTGCGTTGTCATCCGTGTGGTCGGATGGTAATGTCACACGCATCAGTTTATCGGCTACCTTACCATCTAAATTAGAATGCGACAGTGACAAACATTGATGCTATTGCGGTAGGCCCAGGTAAGGCGTTGGTCTTCGACCCCATTCGCAAATTCACAAACAGCCTAGCAGCATATGGTCTATTCTTCAAATGGGGCCGTGCACTTTGTTTTACGAAATCAAATGAAAATAAATAACCGTTTCATACAAATAAACTTTTAAGTACAGAAATTTTTGATAGTCGTCATTTTTTTATAATTACTACCGGATTGGAACTGAGATCAGTTTTCTGAGAAACACAAAGTTGCCCGGGATTGGAAAGTGCCCGGTTGGCGATAGGCTTGCCACCTATCACATTGTGGGACCAAGTATCTTCGGCTAATCGTGGGTGCACTTGTTATACCTCTGCCTACCCCTTCGGGCATACGGGCGTGAAGATACTTTAATTAATCTTTGCATTGTCACCGTCGTGTTGTTGTCGGTAATATGTTAGACAGCAGAGCAATATATATGTGTGATGAGTCTTATCCCATAATTAATATACCGCAATAGCTTCTCATTACGCGGCAAATCCCCCGAATCCCGGCATTAATTTCGCTCGTGACTAATCACTCCTATCCGTGAACACCCCTATGATTTCCGAATCTGAAACTGTATAAATGCTGACATTTACTGTACTGTAGGTCTTATTGGTGCTAATTATGTTCTTTGATAGTATGATAATATTAGTCATTTGAGGAATGAAGTAGGTACGATAATATTCAATATAATATAATATTTACGGGACAAATTACACTTATTGATCTAACACCAAAGTAAGCAAATTATTTGCTTGTGTTATGGGTGTTAGTCAACGATACTAGTACATAGAAATACATATATTATAAATACTAGAATATATTTAATAAACATCCAAACCCGGAAATACAAACATTTATGCTCAACACACAAATGCTTGTCCCCGTCGGGGATCGAACGCGAGGCGGTCTCGACCAACGGGGCGGTCTGATACGATATTGTGGCGAACGATGATATTATGCTGTGGCGATTTTTAATTTTTTTTAGCCATAGATGTATTAAACGTCCAGATTGATAATTGGGTGATATAGAATGTTCCCATTGAAAGTTTACTTAATTTGGTAGACAGCATTGAAGTGTCACGTCAATGGTAGACAGTAACTAATAAATAAAGTTATAGTGTCATTTTTTACAGTCACAGGAGAACGAGCTGATAGAAAATGATTAAATATGTCGGTTTGATTTGTAATGACAAAATTTTATCGCAATTATCTTGAAAAATTTTATTTTAATAGCAAAATAACGTTTTATCGGCTATTTTGATTATTTAATTACTATTATATTTGAAAAAGAGGATTATTTAGTCCAATTGATCGATACCGCCAGTTTATCGCTGGGGTAATTTTCCAAAATAATGGGAAACACATTTTATATACTATAAGGTACAATCATAATAAAGTAGTTCAATAATACATAGATTGAATTACTTATGCTACCTAAATGACCAAAAAAAACGTGACGAATTAGATTATTATTTAAATAAACAAGCAGATGGGACTCCTAAATTTAAGAAACAAACCATGGTATAGACACCAAAGATATTTCTGGTGAGACGTTACCCATGTGAAGGGATGGGATGGTATTACCGGATATATTACCCTCCAAACTGTAATGCGAAAGTGTAAAGCATTGACGCTTTTGAGGGAGGAATAAGTAAGGTGGTAATACCAAGTTCTAGCGAGACGTTGTAGAACTCTACCAACTATTTATAGTCTCGATGTTAGTGACAAGTTGAGACCATCTTTTAAGAACTGCCTGGCACAGTGGTGTAGTGTGGACTAACATATACGTAGGCAAAGTCGCATCGGCGAGGCCCCTTTCCGTTCGTTCCCGAAAGCTACCCAAAAACACGCCCCAAGTTTGAAATAAGCGAAAAGCTATCATGTCTTTATAACGCGTTAACTTAGGATCTAGGAGTTGTTTTGTTTGTATTTCAGATACAGAAGAGTGAGGCCAATATTTTTCAGGCTTTTATTTAATGTAAAAATAAACAAAGGTTTTAAATCAGGTAGTGCGAGGCCCCTTTAGGTGTGAGGCCGTGGGCGAAGTGGGCCTAGCTACGCCACTGGCCTGGCAGAATGGTAAATGGTCTATTCTTCACTGGGGTGACATTGTAATTTGTAACACACTTTATTAAATTTAATTAATTATTTACTTTTTGAATGCAACTTAGTAGAATATGAGAAACTGTACGTCTATACTGTAACGTGTTCTAAGCAATCAAAATGTCATTCAAAGTCAAATTATTTTATTCAAAATAGGATTCACAGGAATCACTTTTTGAAAGTCGGTTTTTACATGTTATTACGTTATAATACATGAAGACATTATCTATACCTATTATCTATACTTATAGATATATCCACAATAGATCTATTATGTAATAATTTTTAATAAAAGCAATTAATTATATCAAACTTATCAAAATGAAAATATTATTACAATAAACACAATTCAATGTCAATACGTAGATCAATTAAAATAACGTTGCAATAATAATTATTATATTAAAAAAAAAAAACATTTTTTTTTAATTTACTTACTCCAGTCGTCTTCCAAGTAATCGTTTAATTTATAATAAGCCTTACACATTAGTTTTTGCTTAATGGCGTACTTGAACTTATTGTCAGGTAATTCAAGCATGTGGTATGGAATCTTATTATAAAAACGTACACACTGTGTACTACACAGTCCCCCAAAAATGACTTTTTAGTTTTAGTCAATCTAAAATTAGGAGTAGCAAGCTCATTTTTGTGTCGTGTGTTATAACCGTGTTTGTCATAGTTTTTATTAAAGTAAGTTCAATTTTTACGTACATACATTATGTTTTCATATATGTATTGACTGTAAATGGTCATTATATTTATTTTTTTAAATATGTCCTTTAAGGAGTCTCGAGTGCGTAAATTATATATAGCTCGAATGGCTCTTTTCTGTAAAATAAATATACTTTCAATGGTTGCAGCTCTTTCCCATAATATAATGCCATAAGTCATGACACTAGGAAAATATGCAAAATATACCATCCTGACTGTGTTTAGCATTTAATTTAATATCAAATCATCAATTTTATTCAAAGTGAAAAGAAGAGTTGGTAATTATTTTAGTGTTATAGCACTCACCCCGTGCTTGGGAAAACTTGAAAAACTTTAAAAACAATAAAGAAAAATATCGACACAAAGGAATTGAACCTGCGACCCTCTCCCTAGAGCCGGGACGCTCTACCACTGAGCTAGTGTCGACAGGCTCAACTTGGTGAAATTCTTATTTACTACTAGCTGTTGCCCACGACTTCGTCCGCGCGGAATTCGTTTACTCCGCACAGCTCCCCCGTAGGTGATAGCGTGATAATATGTAGCTTATATGTTGACCCGACCTATAAGTAATACTCATGCAAAATTTGAAGTAAATCCATGCAGTACTTTTTGAGTTTACCCCGGACATACATACAGACAAAAAGACAAACAGACCGAAATTCTAAAAACTATATTTTTGGCTTCGATATTGATTATAGATCACGCCCCAAGTATTCTTTTAAAAAAATATTCAAACAGTTTTGACTTTCCTACGATTTTATTATATGTATAGATTATAAATGAAAAAGTTTGGATGTTTGGATAGATGGAAGTTTACTACTCAATCACGCCTGAACTACTGAAAGAATTTGGACAAAATTTACACACAGGCAAATGATGACTTGGAATAGCACATACGACTTTTATAGCAGCGGGCTGCATGCTGCTGATATTCTATACATATAGTAAAACCGTAGGAAAGTCAAAACTGTACATTGAATATTTTTTTAAAAGAATACTTGGGGCGTGATCTACAATCGACATCGAAGCCAAAAATATAGATTTTAGAATTTTGGTCTGTTTGTCTGTATGTATGTCCGGGGTAAACTCAAAAAGTACTGCTTTACTTCAAATTTTGTATGAATATTACTAACAGGTCGGGTCAACATATAGGCTACATAATATCACGCTATCACCTACGAGGGAGGGACAGTGTGGAGTAAACGAACTCCGCGCGGACGAGGTCGCTGGCAAGAGCTAGTACTTTAATAAAATTAAGCGTGGGTATGTGATGCTAAAAATATATTTCACAATATCATATAAAATATAATACTATTTAAGAACTAATAACATACAATAGAATAAATAAATACATTTAAACTATTAATTTTTATTTTTAACTAGCTGTTGCCTGCGACTTCGTCCGCGCGGAATTGGTTTACTCCGTACTGCTCCTCCCCTGTAGGTGATAGCGTGATAATATGTAGCCTATATGTGGACCCGACCTGTTAGCAATATTCATGCAAAATTTGAAGTAAATCCATGCAGTACTTTTTGAGTTTACCCCGGATATACATACAGACAAACAGATAAACAGACAAAGAGACAAACAGACAAAAATTCTAAAAACTATATTTTTGGCTTCGATATCGATTGTAGATCACGCCCCAAGTATTCTTTTAAAAATATATTCAATGTACAGTTTTGACTTTTCTACGATTTTATTATTTGTATAGATATGGTCGATTCCGTCGATTGTACTGATCGCCAGGTAATCATACGAAAGAAGTCACGGAGAACAGCTAGTGTTATATATAGGTAGGTATAAAAGTAACTTAAAAAATTAAACCGAATTCAAACGAATTTGTCAATTATACTCATATCTCAGAAACTACTGAACTGATTGTAATGAAATTTGGACTGTTCCCTAAGATGTAATATAAATCAAAAAGATTTATCTTGATGTAGCTTTTAGTTCCTCAGAAATATTTGCACAAAATGCAAATATACAAAAATAATATACAAACATACATACACTTACAAAATTTAGTACAATTGTATGCTTGCCCAAATATATCATCATAGGTATTTAAATATTATCCGATTCCAACAATATTACACACATAAACGTCAAACTGATAATCTCCGTTTATTTCATTATTTGAAAATAAGGACTAATTACAAATGGAAAATGTATTACAGGCAGTATTAAGTAAGTTTGTAAGTAAGGATTTTGAATTTGAAGAAGAGAAATAATTAGAGACATCCATCAACCTTTTCATTGGAAGATAAACAGCTTGAAATTTCTCGGAAGTATAATTCACGGTTTGTTCCAAATTCACCAAGTGCAGCCATGTTAAATGGACCAGTCAAGCGAGTATAGGCTCTATTACAAAGAATACTTGGCCTTTTATATAGTGTATGTTTGAGAAAAGCTACATCTTTGTTGCTCTGACTAACGGTAGATCTGGTTTGGAAAGCTATGCATTGATGTTTACAATGACTGTATCATAAATGTCTTTTAACGCTGTTACGTTAATCTTGTTAATTAGATATTCAAATCATGTTACATTTAGGATTCTGTGAATATATTTTTATATCATAGGTTGGCAACTCAACTAAATTCCATACATGTTAAATGTACGTTACTATTCTTGTGGTGGGGATCTATAATGCTAATTTATAGAATAGATCAAATGACTGGTGGCTGTCATACTAGATATTCAAATCATATTACATTTTTTACGGTTCTGTGAATACATATTTTATGTCATCTATGGTGTTTAGTTGTGTTGCCAATCTATGATAGGTTTGCAACTCAAGTAAACATCATAGATCTTAATGGTAAGTCTCCATTCTTGTGATGGGGATGTAATTAATGCTCTTTTGAAGAATAATCAAAGTTACTGGTGGCTGTTATTTTGTCAGCGAGTTCGTAAAAGGCGAAATATTGATCAAATGTATCACAAAGTGAGGGATAGGTGGTAGAGTTCCGGTACGAATCGCCCAGGGTTTGGTACCTACCACCGTCCAAGGCTTAATATCATCATTGGTTTCTAAAAGCAATGATAACCATCGCTCTATCCATCAGGAAAACCATCTGTTTGTTTGGTATCCTGGGATAAAATAGTATAAAACTGGTTACTAGAAATAATAAAATATATAATTCAGAAATAAATAAAAGAATTTTTTCAAAAATACGGGTATTTAAAGGTATTGCATTGTTTTCAATTATACAATACAAAAAAGAGAACTAATGCCAATAGACTATAAAGTTGTCGTTGTTATAATACGTACAAAAAACTGCACTAAAGTGACAATAACAAACATTGATGATGTTAAGCATTAGCACTAACACATTCGTAGCACCAACGAATTTAATAATAACAAAACGTTATATCAACTCTCGACGAAGCCTGCGCGCGCACTCGGTTATAGCCGCGCGGAATCTAATTTTCATCGTCAAATTAAAATTAATTATAATGGCGCTAGGACTTCAGGATTTAAACTTTTTCATTAGAAATTTCCTCCTCTTTTTGGATCTTTTTGCAATATCTCTCTCTTACTTTTTAGTTATAAAACAAACTCAATTGATTTTATTATTTTTGTTTTTTGTTAATAACAATTATAATTTGTACTAGACTGAAAAATAAAACAAAAACATCTTTCTTAGGATAACATCCCGAATCGAATATTTTCAAAACGATTTTTCGCGGATTTTCAACTTCTCGACTAGACTAATAAATTGCTCTTCTGATGAAAATAGACAACAATCGCCTAAATGGTGTGCTGCTATTCTTGTGGTAGGGCTATTACTGTTGAGTGCATAAATTTACCGACTACTAGACAATGCAAAACTCTACCATCTGGTAGCCACGATGGTAGGAACTCGCATAGCCAATTGTTCGCCTCTTACGAACTGCCTGGCAGAACGGCAGATGGTCTAGTCTTCCACGGGGGCGCGGACCAACAAGGGAAAAATGATATAAAAAAAGTTTCATGTACGAGGTTTCAAATTTCAATACGGTGCGGCATTCAACTTTCATAATGAATAATGCTTCATACATTACCATAGTGTTAAGGTTACGGTCAGTTATAATTTAGATAGAGTATCCGAATCATCGGCTAAGAGAAAGTTACTGCACCCCATTCTGCGAAACGCGCGACGGTAAGAGGCTGCCGTGAATCAAATGTGAGACGATAATAAACAACACGCGGAAATAATGCCGCCCGAACATTGTACAATTATTAAATGAAAGTAAAATAATGCACTCATATTAATACGTGAAGGGAAAACTTAGGACCTCTTTTCGACTAATTTCCCAAAAAGGAGCTAGTTTTCGTATCGACCATTTTTAATTATTTTTTTATTTTATAAGATAGCAAACTAGCACATTTTTTTTCGGAATGTCTCGATTGCTGTTAGCCTTATGGGCTGATACAGCTTCACTAGCACATGATTCTCTTGATGGATGGAGATTTCCCCTGTATTGGTCCGGGCTCCTTTGAAAAATAGAATAGACCAATCGCCGACCAGACAGGTCGTAAAAGCGACCGATTGGCACACTTTTCAGTACCATCATTACAACAGGGCGGGAGAGTTCCGCAACGACTCGCGCGGGTATCTGGTACCACCGCCATGCCTATTCCTGCTGTAATTGCGTCAATGCCGGATTCCAGTTTGGATGGTAAGGTAGCCGGTTGACTTATGCATGTGTCATTGCCATACCGCATGCATGCATACACGGATGCATCATTAACACCTTCGGTGTCTGTAAGCGATGGTTTCTCTTTCCATCAGGAGAGCCATCTGCTTGTTTGTTATCTAATGGTATAAAAAAAAGATAATTGTCGCATGTAACACCAAAGAGGTATGTGAATTATGTGTTAGTTGATTTACAGTACCTTACGAGACTGTAAGTACGACAGTTGTCTTGCGAGACAGGAAAATGACGGCGAAAAGCAATGGTGGTACCAAACCTTGAAACGTTGCAGAACTCCACCACGTAAGACACGATATAAGTAATGAGTATTAACTTTTTCTCTGTGTATTCTTGATATATTTATATATTTCTGTGTATTGATATTATTGACTAACATCCACAACACAAGCATATAATTTGCTTACTTTTATATCATACTAGCTGACCCGGCAAACGTTGTTCTGCCTTTTAAACTACTCTTATTTTTTTCTATATTTTCTCACCTTTGAAACCTTCCCCGGACTTCAACAATTAATTCAAAACCATAATTAGCCAAATCGGTTCAGCCGTTCTCGAGTTTTAGCGAGACTAACGAACAGCAATTGATTTTTTATATATATAGATTAATTCATGTAATTTGTCCAGCAATATTTATTTATTTAGTTCAAGATTAAACATGACTGAATAACTGAAGGAATGAACGAATTGTTTACAGACTAATGAAGGCTTTCACCGCTAATACGAGTTTCTCAATGTGGATAAATTCTCCGCTGATTACTTGCAATTACGATGTAATGATGGCCATTATTTCGAGCGGTATGTCGTGCGTTTCGGAAGAAGTTTCCTTTTTATCGCAAAATACAATTTATTCTAAAAATATTAAAATGCTAGCATAGATCAAACATATTACCGCCTTGGTCAAGTGGTAAACACCTTGGGTTTTATTCTCAATAGACATATTAATACGTTAAGTAAAAACTTTGTACCCTTTTTTACGCCAGTTACACGAACAGAGGACTATGGAAGTTGGCAGTTAAGTTTTACACTGTAGAGAACTGCAAATACAATATTCATTAAAAAATCAAAATAAACATTTCACACATCACATTCATTTGACATGCATCATAATATACCTTAGATGAAGGAAACTGCTACTAAATATGAAATAACCAAGGGAAAACCGTGTCATTTCGTCCCTAACAATGGCGGAATTAAGAACAGCTGTTTACTATCTACATAATAATTGATAAATTATTGCAATTGAGCATGTTATTTTAACAATTAGTTTTTATTTTAGATTTAAGGTACACACTAAAATTATAGAAAAATACAAATAAACGCTAAAATCAATTTAATATTGTGTAATTAAAGGGTTATTTGACATTAAATTTTAACTTACCTACATTGACAGCGTATTTTAGTAATGGCGTTTTGGCCGCAAGCTGTTTGTGACGTTAATTTTCTTAAATGATTTGAAATTAGAATACTGACAAAACTTTTGTAGCTTTGTCTATTATGAAAATTCTAACTTGTTAGACAGAGATAAAGCTATTTTTATTTGTTCAGCGTTGGAATGTATGCAATTTTATAATTTTGATTGTTTATGGAAATTAATGCCAAGTCCTTATCTTTCTCTTCTCAAAGTAATATACTCATGTATATTATTATGCTTGTTGTTGAAGTGTGTAGTCAAATTTAAACGAGATTTTATTATTTAGTCTATGGTCGAATTTCGACCGGAGGGCAATTGCTACTTTTATTAATATTTTTTATTTTATATCATAGGATGACAAACAAGTAGATCCTCTTTATAGATATGTACCAAATATGTTGCTATCAATCGTTGCTATCCGTGTGGCGAGATACTAACACCACATGCGTACGTATACCGACTATCAGAAATCAGAAATCAGAAGTACTTTATTCAATAAAACTTTTTACAAGTTATTTTGACTTGTCAACATTTTTTAAACTACTACCGGATCGGAAACGCGGCCACCTTATCTTACCTCTGAATCTGAATACAATAGTGACTACTCTGACTAGCGGTAGCATCAAACTTTGCTGAGCTTTTGCGAAACTCGGCCAACTCTGCCATGATGGCAACACGTTTAGCCAACTGTCTGGAAGAATAAGTGAGAGCCTATTTTTTGGAGGGAGCGAAACCAACAAGCATATACATATAACTGTCCGATCTGGCTTCACAAAGCTAAGAAAATGAAATCAGATCTCTCCTTTACGCTACTAATGTTCTAACTCATTATTTTTTACTTTTCGTACGATTTTTCAAATATTTTCTGTCATTCGAACTTTGTTCTGACAATATAATTACGTAATCCTTACTAATGATATAATTTGGAAAGTATGTTTGTTTGTTTGTTACGCTTTCATAGGTAAATTACTATACAGATTTTAAAAATCGCCTCCGTGGTCTAGTGGTCCGGTGTCGTTGTTGACTACATGAGGTCTTTGGTTCGATTCCCGGGTTGGGCAATTCAAAATTGATTGTCAGGGAGATCCCAGAATTATATATATTATCCCAGAATTTAATGACGAACTGCTATCCGGGTTTGTAGTTTGGAAAGATGTGGGATTCCTTTGCCTTATCCTTCGAGCTTCCCGCTAACGTTATAGTAATAGGAATTATTAAGGCAGTGGTCTTGAAAATGAAGCCGCTGGTTAAAAAAAAATTATACTGATTTATAAAATACGCAGATTTTTGTTTTTAAAGTGTGCAATGAAGTTTATCTTTTATCTTGAAGTTCGGACCGGAAGTGAGTAGACACAATCATTTGCAAATAAAATAATTTTGTTACTAAAGAAAAAGTTATATTTGATCTCAAAAAGTTAAGTCTAATTAATTTGTACTTTAAAAATTCTAAAAACTTGTACCCATCATAATTTCATAAACAAGACTGAGTAATTCCGTCAAAAAAGGGTCCCTAAGTCATCAAAAAGCCATGAAAGAATTCCTTGCAGAGGGGCGGAGGGGCGGGGTAAGCGCGGACCGATCGTTGCCAAAAATCTAGTCAAACTGGCTCGTATAGTGCAACGACTGCGCGCCGAATGCGCGTACGCACAACGAAAGTATAGAGATGTTTTATCAATATCTAATTGTAATTTTTTGATAGAATCAGAGGCAAACGAACACGAGGATTATCTGATAGAAAGTGATGATTACCACGTATAAAACAACAACTACACTACAGTCTTTGAAGTATGAGTATGCTCATTTTTAGAAGGTTCTTAAGTCGTGACTATTCGGAAAAAGCTCTTGCCGGTAATTGGTACCAAAAAAACTGCTGCCTGGCAAAAATTGCTTTTAGAATCGCACAGTTGTACATTTCCAGGCATCGAGATGGTGTGACTGAAGCTGTTTTACTAACTGATATAAACGAGCCACCATGCGTATCATATTAGTTCTACTGAAAGATCTGGTAACCCGGTAATTATTAAATCTGAACATGATCTGCTGGTCTTCTAGCCAATATTCTGTAATTCATTATAATATCAATATTATTACAATTTTTGAATAGTTCCAATTTAATGTTTACCAATCAGCCTTTATATTTTGATGCACCAGGTTTAACTGACAAAGTTTTTCTAATACAAGTTGATGGTACATGTTCTTCTCTATCCTTATAGATTACACTCAAAGTTTTGTTCAAATGTTAATGACAGTATATTTAAAGTTTATCCCTATAGGTGTTAAATTATTGCAAGCGGTTGTCTCTATTGTCTCTATTGTCTCAACTAATTTAATTTATTGAAATTGTATGGAGCATCACGTTTCACAGCTAAAGATATTTCACTTAAATTATTTGACTGCTCAATAACAGAAGTTATGTTAGCCAAGTTCTTTGCTACTATATTCACAAAATGAAAACTTAGCAAGATTACTATTTGCAATCTTAAAAGTAATAAAAGAGGTAATATTAAAAAAATATTTTTAATATTACGTTTCTTATTTTTTAAATTAATTATTAGTCGCCTCTGTGGTCTAGTGGTCCAGCGTTGGCGTTGACCACATGAGGTCCCGGGTTCGATTCCCCGGTCGGGCACATTAAAAAAAAGTGTTTTTTCAGTTTTCTGAGAAACACAAAGTTGCCCGGGATTGGAAAGTGCCCGGTTGGCGATAGGCTTGCCACCTATCACATTTGTGGGGCCAAGTATCTTCGGCTAATCGTGGGTGCACTTGTACCTCTGCCTACTTCTTCGGGGATATGGGCGTGAAGATACTTTTTATTTTTTTAAAAAACATTTACACCTAATTTTATTCTTAGTCTATGGTAAACTATTACTATAAGGCAATGTGAACAATTTTTTTTTCAACATTTTGATAAAGGTACTTAAACAATCACAAAACTTCTTTATACTGGTTTGCTAACTGACAAGATTCTTTATTGTTGTATTTTGCTCACTTTTTACAATTATCACTTTTTTCTTGCAATAACTGGGATCAACAGCTTTATGTGTAATGTACTTGACGTGAATACTCACCGCCATACAAAAAATACATCACACAAAATATAGAATATAATTTATACTTTCCATCGTCGGCACTTGGTGAAACTGCATCATATTGATTTTGTCAAACACTTGTACTATTTCACAAATATTTCACCACTAACCTTTAATTGTTGTGAAGTCAACCGGTTTCGCCTATTACAGCATCATCAGGGCTTTTAGTTTATAAATTCATTGCGTGTGTGTTTCTCATGTTCAATGAATTTATAAACTAAAAGCCCTGATGATGCTGTAATAGGCGAAACCGGTTGGCTTCACAACAATTAAAGTTTAGTGGTGAAATATTTGTGAAATAGTACAAGTGTTTGACAAAATCAACAAAATATAGAAATCTTTATATCATTGTTAATACGAATTAACGGTTCATTTGGAAAAACGATGATTCCCATCTCTACATTTGATATTCTAACTACTAATCTACTACTACTATCTGTAATTAGTTTCAGGACGGATAATTTTACCCTGTGCCACATCTTTTATAAGGCGTGGGTGTATTATTTCGGTGCACTGCATTTTTATCTGACGTATTGATTCTTTGATATAAACACTTGTACTGTTTCACAAATGTAATTTAAATTTTATTTACATAACCATCACTTAATTTTACAGCCAAATGGTTTTGCCTATTAAAGCATCATCAGAACTTCTGTAACATAAACATTTTACCTTATTATGTTTTTATTTTCTTTACAACCTAAACATTTTACAGACACAAAGACTATAATACAAGTAAAATGCGAGTACATCAGGTAGTTGAAAAATAATAATTATTGTTCAACTACCTGATGTACTCGTATTTTACTTGTATTATAGTCTTTGTGTCTGTAAAATGTTTATGTTTAAAAAAAAAATAACATAATAAGGTAAAATGTTTATGTGAAAGAAGCCCTGATGATGCTTTAATAGGCGAAACCGGTTGGCTGTAAAATTAAGTTATGGTGATGTAAATAAAATTTAAATTACATTTGTGAAACAGTACAAGTGTTTATATCAAAGAATCACCAAGTGCCGACGATGGAAAGTATAAACTTTATCTGACTTTAGATTTGAACCGAGCACCTTGTGGCCGATGTCGCTTGACATCTGAGTAAAAGTAATAAATTCATGAATTAAAAGCAATTCAAGTTATACATTTATGATAATACGAGTATTAAAATTTTAAGACTAAGTCAAATCAAATTAACATTTATATATCTAAATTCGATTAATCTTTTGTTAGCTAAAAATACTTCAAGGACACTTCCTTTTAATTTCAACCTTCTTACTTCTGTATTACGAATGGAAATGTTTTACCAAATATTTTAACAAGACATCTCTATAGCTTTTTCTGTTCTGTCGTTAGATAGTCTGTACACCAAGAGTAGGTGCATCTAAAAAGTGCAACTCGATTGCGGGAGGCTGGAAAAAAAAAGATGGCCGAATTCGGCGCGGGCATCGACCGGTCATCGCCCTCGCCAGTTAGACCGAATTGGAACCTAGGTCTTGGAGGTGACTTTGTTCACTAAATGGTCGATTGCCCTTTTAATAATAATGTTTTTGCTTTGATTTTTTTAGTCATTGTTTTTCTAAAAATGTTTCCGTTTATTTTATTCGTATTTGTGATTGTCCACTATTGATAAAGGTTTTTAGTAATAAAGTAATTGTAAATGTATACCCACATTTTTGAAGCTAACTTTTTTAACCAAATTATTAATATTTGATTTATTTTATTAGTTAGTTAATTTAGGTTATTATTTCTTTTTAGGGTTCTGTGCCTCATAAGGAAAAACGAAATTTATAGGATCACTTTTTTGTCCGTCTGTCAGTCAAACCCCTATATCCCGCGAATGCGTATAGGTATCGAGGAGAAATTAAAGCCATATACTCAAGTCTACAATCCTTGAAGCTGTGAAAAAATCAAACTTCTAAGTTAACATAAAAAGATACAGCTACTTATGCTGCAAAAAAACGTATATTCAGACACTCTCAAGAGAATATTAGAAATTTATTGGGTACTTTCCGATGACTTAGAACAGTGAAATTTGACAAATAATATTTTCTTATACTACTAGTATCTACAGGGAAAAATCTGAAATAAACATTTGTACTTAAATTATAAAAAAATATAGTCTTTATTTAAAGTACATAGGTTTTGGAAACTGAATTTAGGGAAAAGCTCGGAAAGAACTGCGAGACTCAATTCCTGAACAATTTATATATTCTTACAAAATTGTACGGAACCCTCGGTGAGCGAATCTGACTCATAGTAGTCCGTTTTTGTTTTATTGTCAGAGAGAAAACAAGCGTCTTCTTTTTCGCAGTGAAACAAAGAAAAGTCTTTGGTATAAAATAGGTAAAATATCAAATATAATGAACCAAAACAAGATTAACGTTCCATTTTTTTATATCATAAGATAGCAAGTAAACAGATGGGTCTCCTGATAGAAAGAGTTAACCATCGCCTTTAGACACCAAAGGTGTTAATGGTGCGTTGCTATATTGTGGCGAGGTCTAATGCCACATGCATAAGTTTACCGGCTATCTTACTCTTCAAACCGAAACACGACAGAGCAAAGCACTGAAGCTATCGCGGCAGGAATAGGTAAGGCGGTGGTACCAGATCCGGGCGAGAGCAGAACTCTGCCACCTAGTAGCTACGATGTTAGTGACTTGCATAGCCAATCGGTCGCCTTTACGACCTGCCTGGCAGAACGGCAGTTGGTCTATTCTTGAAAGGAGCCCAGGACCAACACGGGGAAAAACAAACCATGATCAAATTTGTCAGGTACTGTCCGAAGGTGATGTCAAAAGTCCCCAAAACTGGCGTATTTGCATAAAATGAAATATGCCTGTGGAGGAAGGCAAGTCTGTCTGAACCGTGATGTTCATGTATGATAATCAAGTCTTTCTGCCTACCATGTAATAGATTTGGCGTGAAGATACATAAGCGTATGTAATATAAGTAAAATTAATTTGATGGGACTAAATGTATCCGTCTCTTTTTTATTTTAGTTAGTTGAAATATCTCGAATAATATCTTGAAAACACATTTTCAAAATTTTTCGTCTCTCTAATGAATCAATTCGGTAATGAATCAATCGATTTTCATCCGATTAACGACATTCAATGCAGTTTTTTAACGTAAAAAGCAGATTATTTTGAAATCAATCGTAATTTCATTTGATTTTTAATTGAAAAAAAAATCAATTAGTCTAACTAATATTAGTCTAAAAGTTATTTTAAAAATTTGAAGTAAGCTTATCGATAACAACAGTTTTTTAATTTTTGAAAAGCTATAACTTTTTAACGTTTATATCGATTTCGTTTTTTCAAACTTCATTCAACGCAATTTTAATACTAAAAATGTGTAGGCGGTTGACCCTACAGGCCATCCCTGAAACTTTCCGCTAAATTAAGGTATTTTATGTTTAAAAGAGTAAAAACTATAAACGTACATTTTTTTCAGTTCAAACATCTATTTTGTTAAAGTGGCAGATTGATTTTTGAAAAGTTGTATATTTTGGAAACGCTGATTAAAATTGGTCTTTCGAAAGAAATTTTACTCAATTTTTGAGATCTAAAATATTGCTTTTGCTTAATAATCGATAGGTTGAAAAATTTTGTAGCGATGTTAAAAAAACATTTTTGCAAATATTTTCATCATTAATAAATCCTAAACAAATTGACTGATTTTGATTCAATTAACGGTATTTGACGCAGTTTTTAAAGCAGAAAAGCTGATAAGATTTTTAAGTTCGGCGTATTAGTCTGAAAATTATTTTAAAAATATAAAGTAAATTTGCTAAAAGTGACGTTATTTTAATATTTGAAAAGCTGTAACTTTTGGAAATTAGATTCGATTTTGATTCTTGAAATGCCATCTGACGTTATTTTTTTAAAACTAAAATATTGTAGAACACCAAAAAATGAGTGGTTGAAAAATGTTGAAGTTATGTCGAAAAAACAATTTTTTTTTAATTTTCTTCAACGATTTCTCCCAAAGGGATAAACCGATTTTCATGCAATTTATGCATTAGATGCAGTTTTTTGAGCAATAGAGCTGATTAGTTTTTGTACTCAATCGGTGCATTAATCTGAAAGTTATATTAAAAAAAATACTGTTTCGCTAAAAATTTTTTTGTTTTTTTTTTCAAAATTTCTCAAAATCTAAGCCGACTTGGTTCAAATTTTCGGGAAGTCTAAATTGAGTAGAATGCAATCGAATGCCATCAACCGCGTTTCGATCGGTCCAGCCGTTCAAAAGTTATGAGATGTTTACATACACACACATATACATACATACATACATACATACAGACATACTGACGTCATCGCGAAAATAGTCGGAAAAGATTCCTAGGAACTCAAAACGTGGAGATCCGGTGAAAACTCGATTTTCGAAATTCGGGGCAAATTCAGTAACTTCCTATCTACGTACACTACGTACTACGTAGCGGGAAGTTAAAAAATATTGTACGAGGTTTAAATTCGTAAAACATCTCGATGTAGTGTTGAAAAAAATTTACAAATATTTCTTCATCTACTTAGTCAGATCAAAATCGCTTAATCGATTCAGGAGTTCCGAAATAGTTAATCGCTTTTAATGGAATTTGCGGCATTTGGTATTGCCTACTACCTGTTACTCGCGACTTCGTTCGCGTGCCCCAAAATTAATACTCCCTTTTAGTTAGTTGGATAAAAAAGTAGCCGATGTCACTCCTGAATAGGGTAGCTTTTTAAAAGTGAAAGAATTTATAAGATTGGTCTAGTGTTTTAGGGTTTATTCGTAACATACGAAAATTCATATATACAAATGTTTTTCTTTATAATATTAGTAGGTATATACTATAAGCACGAGGTAGGCAGGTCGTAAATTTTAAAAGTCGTAAAAATTGGCTATACGAGTCATTACCATCGTGGCTAATAGGTGGTAGAGTTCTGCATTGTCTCGCTCGGGTCTGGTACCACCGCCTTATCTATTCCTGTCGCAATAGCGTCAGTGCCAGTTACTGTCGTGTTGTATTAGACCTCACCTCAAGGTAGCAATGCACCATTTGGTATAGAGAGCAGTTCGAGCATCCCTCTAAAGTGTTGGATCATTGGAGTGAGATGGGTTAACCGGAATAGCCACTGTACCTTTACGTAAAATGGCTAGAGAGAGATAGAGATACTCCACGTAATGTTAGTTTTATTTTTCAGGGATTCCCCCGTACTTTTTTGTCCAGTCCGGATACTCAGTATCCTTAATTATTCTTGGGACATTTTGTAAGTGGTACTTTTAGTCCTCCATGTGCGTTATTCGATACAGTTTATCAGAAATCTACATATATATTAGTGGACAAAAATACTAAGGATAATGTCTCTACTAGCATCAGTGCTTGTCTTTGTCGTATTGCGATTTGAAGGGTAACGTAGCCAGTAATCTTTTGCATGTCGCATTAAGACCCTGCCACACAGATTAAAAAACGCACTATTAACATCTTTGATGTCTAAAGACGATGGTTGTCTCTTTCCATCAGAAGCCATCTGCTTGGTTGCTTATCTTATGATATAAAAAAATTACCCTTATCCGCTCCATGAATAAACCCGGGATCTCGATCCGAGCTGAATAGGCTAAATTAGATTTTCTCGGTTTTAAAGGTGTAACTGAGCGATTATATTTATCTAAGTGTTGTATGAAGCGTGGGCGAGGGTGAACGTCTTGCCAGCCGAATCATTAGCGGCCCGAATACGCGCCGTGGCAAATAGAGCCTGTTTTCTTTGTCCCAGACCTCGCCAACGGCTGTTGCGAATTTGGTGTTAGGGTTGGGAATCAGTAAAATATATTATTATACGCTTTTCATTTGTTTCACGGATGTAATTATACTAAAAAATTCTTCACGCCCGTATCTCCGAAGAGGTAGGCAGAGGTACAACCAGTGCATCTACAATTAGTCGAAGATACTTAACCCACAATGTGATAGGTGGCAAGCCTATTGCCAACCGGGTACTTATCCAATTTCGGGTAACGTTGACTTTATCAAAAAACTGCAAAAATACATTTTTTTAATTGCCCGACCCAGGGATTGAACTTGGGATCTAGTGTGGTTAACTCCGATTGTCGGCCGCCGACACCGGACTTCTAGACCACAGAGACGACTATTTTAAGTTTCCTAAAAAGAAAATAATTGCTATAAAGGCTTTTACAGTTGACCAACACGTCAAAACTGTTGCACTTATTTAGCTAATTCTGAATTTTTTATATATTTGAAAAGCCGTGCAAAAATAATTTGAGATTAAGTTTTCTAAAATAAAATAGGAGATTTGTTTTTATTTTCTTCATTAGTGTAGCCGTTAAGTCCCAGTCCCGGGTCGGGCATATACCTAGAATTGTATACAACTATTTTAAATCTCCTTGTATTTCTAACATTATAGCAATGGTAAGAGTATAACGTAAAAACTAATATAGCGTCCTAAAAATACCGCTTGAAAACTAATCTCTTTTTTTATGTCTAACACGGCACCATTAAACATTGTTTAAATTAAGTACTTATGTCTTTATTTTCTCTAAATGGCGCCAATTTGTATTTAAGGTAAAAACACATAGCTTGTAATAATTAAATAACTATGATGTCGTACTGAACACGGGCGAAGCAATGCAGAATTCTACCATCTTTTTCGCTGTGTTGGTCCCGGCCTCCTTTGAAGAATATGCCAACTGCCGTTCTGCCAGGCAGGTCGTAAAAGGCGACCGAGTTGCTATGTGCGTCACTACATTGTTCTACATTCTACATTCTGCATTGTCTCGCCCGGGTCTGGTACCACCGCCTTACCTATTCCTGCCGCAATAGCGTCAGTGTTGTCACTGTCGTGTTCGGGTTTGGAGGGTAAGGTAGCCGGTAAACTTATGCATGTGGCATTAGACCTCGCCAAAAGATAGCAACGCACCATTATCATCTTTGGTGTCTATAGGCGATGGTTGACTCTTTCCATCAGGAGACCCATCTGCTTGTTTGCTATCTTATGATATAAAAAAATATTAAAAAAAATCTAGTAGACACGATGGTAGTAACATATAATAGACAATCGTTTGCATTTTAAGAACTACCAGGCAGATTGACACATTATATAAAGCGAATTTGAGGTATTTAATTTGCAAAATCTCTACGAAATCTTATATAAAACTGCTGTGATACAACTGAAACAAAAAGTAAGGTAAGGAATGAGGTAAACAAATCTGAAAATTAAATTAGACCCCAGCGGCATAAAAGTCCATCCATGTCCACAATACTTTCCTTCATATCATTAGCAAAGGCAGTAACATACAAATTATGTACTCAACGCACGTTTCACTTCGTAACCGAAGCATCTTCAGGAGAGTCGAATTTTATTCTATGAAGGGTGAAGCATTAAATTTAACGTTTTACCCTTCGTTATTTTGCGTTGAGTACATAATTTGTGTGCTAATGTCTTTCTACTGACGTGAAGGAAAGTGTGGTGGATGTGGGAAGACTTTTGTACTGCTAGTTTTTTTAATTTCAGTATAAAAAAATAAATCAAACCTTGGATAAGTTTGGCCCAATCCTTAACCTACCTTTTGTTTCAGTTCCACCATTCACTAATTTAGCCTTTGAATTACAGATTTACGCAAAGTAATACCTAAATCTGTAAAATCTCTTAAATATGGTCTATTCTTCTTAGGAGGGTCAGACCAATAGTCCCTCGTCCATAGCCGTCCAATAGTATCTATATTTGTCTGACTAAAAATATTTAAAACATGTCATAAGTTCCAACCCTAATATGAAGATAAAAATATTAGAAGTCCATTCGACATCTGCTCATGAGTGTGTGCACATAAAACATATTTCGTGTCGTTTGTGTGCTGTGAATCATAGGGAGGAGGTCTCAAACATGTTGGAGGTTATTTAACTTTCTTATAAGTAATATCTAATGTAATAAAAATTCTTTTGGAACCAAATTTTTTCTTTCGAAATGAATTTAGGTATTTGCTCTAGTTGCATGAGGTGCTTTGCAAATGGTGAGGCTGGCCAGGCCAGGCCATTTCACCTCAAAAGGAATTCTATACTACTAACGTACATAGAGGGCAAAAAAGGGCCCGGCGTGAAAACGCGGTCTTAATTTTTTCACAGTCAAAAAGACTGCCCTGCCGTGCCGTTTGCAAAGCGCTACTGTTGCTTCGAAACTAGGCTTTTTGAGGGAACAGAGTGCTCAGCCAGAGTTTAAGTTTGGTGGGATTAGAGCCTGCGCTATCGGTCTCTCCTGAGAGACCAACCCTCAGCTTAGGGCAGCATCTTGATATTTAGTGGGAGAATATGTGACATTACGATTTTGGTTCGTTATGAACTCTTGACCAGTCCAGACGACGACCAGAATGTGTGTGCACCAAAATTTACATTGTGATGTGTAAATTATGATCACGATCATCACGATTTGATAAGAGTTGGAATGAAGCTACTTTTCGCACGTGTAGGCGACACTTTTCCTATACAAGTAGTACGTTACAGCATTACATTAGTGTAGGGATATATCTATGGTATAGGGCATCTACATATATATAAGAAAAAACAGAGACACGAAAGAGAGAGATGACGAGGAGGGTACACGACGTATTAATCAATCTATGCGCATCGTCGTGCAATTTTATAACCATTGCATTATTGTATTATTCAAAAACGCATACTAATATTATAAAATATCTCCTATGTGAGTTCAAGCCCTTTTGATAAATAAACTACCTGCCATTCTTCCAGGCAGTTTGTAAAAGGCAAACGATTGGCTCTACTCAGCCTTGAATTTATATTAGGGGCACTTGGGGCCTATGTCCAGAGCGGCAAATTTTCAGTGCTTTTTCAATTTTACATTTTTTAAAGAAATTAATCACTAATATGAGCGTTCATGGAAATTTGTAGACACTTTCTATCGGATGAAACACTAGGTACCATAGCTACCCTTTTATGAAACAAAGCACTATTTAAATAATATATGCGACAAAAACTTTTGATTGCGTTTATATCTTTTGAATGCGTTTTTTTTTTGTTATGTAACTAAAAATGGACGGTTTTCGGGTTTTTACCTTTAAATGTGCTCTAAGACATTGCTTTTCGCCAAATTTCATAATTCTAGGTCACTGGGAAGTACCTTATAGGTTTTGATTCCCTTTTGAAGTCGTAAAAAATCGAACTTATGCTACGAGTACATAAATGGTCATATCTTTTGATCGTGTCTACTTACAAGTTGGATTTTTTCACAACTGAGAGGGATCATAAATATGTGTTATTGTATTTGATATAAATTTCAACACAATACCTCTATGCGCACCTGAGAAATTGGTCTTGACAGATGTAAAGACAGACAGACAGACAGATGGACAGACGGACAATAAAGTGATCCTATAAGGGTCTTATGTTTTCGTTATTAGGCACGGAACCCTAAAAAGGGGCCTGAATATGCGAGGGGGCGAGATGCTAATAGTTAATAGTAAATATTAGCTTTATTGTATACACTTTGTTTCCAGCTTAAAGCATCTGAAGATGGCGGAGCTGATGGCGAAACTCCTCCATCGAATGGCTCTGTATTCACCATGACGCTAAAGAATAACCACCTGATTGTGGAGACGGAGGAAAGAAATGTGAGTTTACTGATTTTAACGTATATGTATTAATTGACGTTCTACGTGATTTAGGGTTTGACCTATTCGGCTTAAACCATAAGTTCGCAAGTTCGACCTTTGGGTTGACTAAAAGTGTTTTTGGGAGTGTTCAGGGGTTTTTACTAAAACTTCAAATATCAGCAGCAGTACGGAGGCTAGTGGTGGTGTGTTAACACCCCTTGAATGAACATGAAAAGTTTTTTAAATATAAGTTATATTAGTTTTGAGGTCGGTAAAATGCGTGGGGATTACCATCTGCCTTGATAACCGGCGACTCAGTGAATTGTATACCGTAATGTCTATAGATGCGGCCTAAGATGGAACGCGCTTCCTTAGAAGGTATCTGTTCACTCTTCTTTTGAAGATCCCTAGATTATAACCGTCGGGGAACACAGACTCAGGAAGCATGTTCCAGTCTTTGTCCGGGTTCAAACCGCTTTGTCCGGGTACTTGGAACGTCCACCATATGGCGATGCCTAGAATGTGTGCGCCTCGACGATCGATAGAAAACCTCGACGATCGATAAAAAAGCTGTTTATGAAAGGCGAACGGTTATTTAAATGTGTTAATACCATCGTGACTACTAGATGGTAGAGTAATGTTTAGCACAGTCTTGCCCGGGTTTGATACCAGCACTTTAGCTATTCCTGTCGTAATACCGTCAACGCTTAACTTGTTACTGTCACGTTTTAGTTTGAAGGGTAGGGTAGCTGGTACACTTATTTATGTGGCATAACAAAATAACAAAAACCATTCATAACATTTTTGAATTAATTTCAGGATATCACAAAAAATGGCCGTGAAACGAAAATGAAATATTCACCGGACAATGATGGAATATTTGTTGTAGAAGTTCAGCAGTCAACAGCTTACAGACCTAACAAATCCGTTAATACTTCACCTCCTCATGATCCCCAGATATCCACAAATCAAGCCCTCATACATCGCGTTCCTGAAGAATTAGAAAAGAAAATAATTGAAGAAGATAGTGAAAAAAGCAGTGAGAAGTTTGAAAAACAAGCACTAGCTTTATCAAGTACAGGACTATCAATATCTGATTTGAGCATGTCTTCAATAGGTTCGCATAACGTAAGTTACTCTTATAGCAGCCAATTGGGCTACGATCAGGGTCCTTTTGGATACCCAGTATATGCAGGCTATGATACAACTAAAGATGATATTGTTGAGGGCATTACACATGATAATTCTGAAGAACCACTTATTGGTAAAACTCCAACAGATCCTGATAAGCCTGTCGTGACTGCTGCAATCTTTAAACAAGACTCGATTATAGGTAGTGATGCTTTACAAGGACCAGGATATTGTATTGAAGGGTCGAGTGATGGTCCTTTATTATCGGATGTGCAAGCCAGAGAGTTCAGTTTACAACAGCTACAAGAGCAGAGAGTTAAGAAAATTGAAAACGGTATTGCAGTACCAATAACAGATAAAGTGGATAGCGGAAAACATTTAACTAGAGCTGAGACCCTACCACTAAGTATAGATGATGAAAATGAAATCAAAGTAATGGAAACTATTATTGAAGATTTTCCACCTAAAGATCTGAAAGGAAAAAGGTCGTCATTACCTGTTATAACAACAGAAATGTACGAATCAGTGAAAGATGTAATTAATACAGGATCACCTAAATTTGAAAAATTTAGCAACGAAATGTCACCAGGTGAAAATAGTTTTGAAGGTCCTCCATTGATTACGATTACTGAAGAGAGTGAATCAGGTAAATCTGATAGTACTAGTTAATTTACCCTCAATTTTAATGTAAATAGATGTAAGTAAGAATGTGATTCAAGTATTTTGATTCTGTATTTTATAAGATGCCAGTTAGCTAATATCGAAAAGTTTATTCGTTAAAAGAATTCAAAATCTTTACAATTAATAGGGAATAAATGCAAAATAAAACACATTTTTATTATTCTCGTTCTCGTCATTAAAATTTCTACATCCCAGTGTCTAAACGTGTAGGCAAATAAATTCAGACAAATTTTGAATAAAGAAATAAGCTGACTTATATAAGTACTTGAGTATTCTGTAGGAAAATAACATAAAAAACGTTTAATTTATCCGAGTCAGTTCGAAAGGGATATACAATAGAAAATGAAATGAAAAGATACGACCATCGCCTATAGACACAATCGATCAACTTATAAAATATATTTCAAGAAGTAAAAACAAATATATTCGTCATTCAGGAATAAAGTTAAATATTCATAGTATAAAATTTAATAAAAAAAAAACTTTCTTATTCTGCAGTACTGTGAGGGCCAACAGCGAACTATAGAACCATGTATTGCGCGTGGCCGGACACACACTTGGCCGAATAATTTATATAGATATAAGTGTAGACATGCCATCTGAGGACTTGTTAAACAAATACTTCTAGATAAAGTGTATATATATTCTATAATAAAATTTTCAGTTATAGACTCGATTGGATATGCGTCTAATTTGTTTATAACTTGCCAGGGGATTTAAAACCGTTGGTTAATAGTAGGTTGAATAGGTCTTTAGCTCTCCAGGGATGATAGTATTTAAAAAAATTTAGGTCACATCTTTAGTGATATCAAATTTTAAAAAAAATTACTTAGGTATTTAGATTTTGTTTTTTCTTTTTAAATCATATTATATAACTGGCATCAAAACTGTTTTGTAAAATTTCTTAGTGAGCTTAGATTAAATTCGCCGTAAGCTTCTCTCGACATTTTTTCTTTTGTCCGTAAGTTACGTTTACGTGAAACGTTGCTGTGTTAGAGATTTAACGTAGTTTCATGTTGTATTTATTTAAATCTTCGTCAATTTTGTATGCTTGCTAATGCGATAGGTGTATCTAGTGTCATAAATATTTATCATTGTGTACTGATAAGACAGTTAAAAATTGTAGAGAAAAAAGGCTTTGAGGAAATGAAAGGAGGGTACAACCCATATATTGTAGAAAATTACTGGAACTACCCTTGCGAAAAAGAAACGTGAATTTATTAATGTGTATATAGAGTTTGTTGAAGTAATATGACCGAAGACGATTTCATTATTTTCAATGCGTAATAGAGTTTTACGATTCCTTTTGTCATATTTTGTGATATTTACCCCGTATTTGGGGAGAATTTTAACTTTAACCACGCACCACTTTATGTTACACTTAATTTTATTAATATATACCATTTTATATATATCATATTATAAAATCAAAGCCACGTTCTAACCAACTGAGCTACTGTCGACTAGTCTAACGTGGCAAAATTCTTCTTTGCTTTATGATCGATTGCCTCAGATAGTTAAATCAGTTTACCGTTACAGATGAAATTCACATTTATAATATTGATCAACACATTCGTTTTCCAAACTATATATGTGTATTAGCATTCATCGGAATCGATCATAGAGCAAAGAAGAATTTCGCCACGTTAACTAGTCCACAGTAGCTCAGTTAGTGAGAGCGTGCCGGCCAGAGGTTAGGTCACATGTTCAAATTTTGACGTGTCGAAATTTTTCTTTGTTAAGTTTTGAAAGTTTTCGCAAGCACGGGATAAGTGCTTAAACGCATAATATAGTTTTACGAGACGATGTTGATTGAATTTTGAATTCTGATGTGAAGTCTGGCATGTAAGTCCATTAGCAAGCATTCATAAAAGTAAGTATCTTAACCTAGTTAAATTAGTAGGTGGCGTTTGTATATAAAAAATATATCTAATTTTGCAGTCTATGTGTTCTAATTAACTAATATACGCGCGGAATAAATATGTTTAATTCAAAACCTTTGTGTGTGCTTTTGAAAGAAATACTGTAAGTTTTACTTTAATACAATCTATTTATCAAAAAATTGTAATACAATTTTATTACCATGTGTGTGTTACTTTTCTATAATAAGTACATACACATATTAGAAGCACACACTCTGTGGAAATTTCTAGTGTCTACTGTACGTACTGTAAGTATGGTAGAGATTAAATTTACAAATCGAATTAAATATCATTGTGACAGTCGGAGAAACATCTATCCGTTAATTTTTGTGAGACAACTAAGCCTCAGTAAATGGTGGTAGGTATGCTGTTGGACATGGAATACCAAAACTATGTGTATTTTATTCCGTACGTATTATTGGTTGTAATTATTTTATTTCGTGGGATTAAAATGTTTATGAATATGGAGTATATTTAGTATAAAATATACTTTTGTACTAAGTAAATTTCATTTTATTTTGTTAAAATACACTTCTACGCTTTCTTGAATTCAATTTAAGTTGTATTATCTTATGATAACATACTTGAGATGTTGTAATATAATGGAATCGGTTGGCTTATATTAGTTTCATTAAATTGTAAAGCAGCTCAAATGCAATTTAATTTGACTTATTATTAGTTATTAGTTTAGATTATATTATTGACCTATTATTAGTTTAGATATAGTACGTTATTAAAACTCGTATTTGTAAATTTTACTGGTAATTAGGCATGTTAGCAGATAGAAAATCTCACTTGAGTAAACATGATGTCTGAAAATATACATAGACATAAAAAAATTTGAACAGTACAAATATATCGAAAACGTTTTTCACAAAACGTGCAGTCACAAAATATCGACATCACATCAGGAAATGTCGACTTCATATGACTTTATTAAATATCCATGCTGCGACCTCAGACCAAAAAATATAAAGACAGTGCGCCTTGTATATTTTATTGAATTTTTAAAACCAAGCAGAGCCGTGTAAATAAAAACAATGCTCAAGCACACACACACACACACACACACAATTCAAACCAAACTGATCCTTGTCAATGCATATCGAGTCGTCATACAGTAAGTCAGACATGTATCAAATAGTGGCGTCTCTATGATGTATAACAGTGCTCCATCTTTATTTTCTTATATTTGAAACTGCGACGTATTTTATAAAATTGACGTATAAATGTTTATGTAATATTATAAGAAAGCAAACAACAAAATGTGTAAATATTAATAATTTTATTACCTTTATTAATAAGTTTTAAAAAATTATAACATTTAATCCCACTGTAGTGTTGTAACTCCGTAAAAATTAGTTGAAAACAAATTTAAACGAAATGTTCCTAGTTGTTTGATTGTTCTTGTTAGTGGAAATATTTCTTGCATAAAATAATTTGCTATTATATAAGTATAACACTTATTTCTATGTGATTGATCCTATAGAGAGAAAAAAATTAAATCAATTTAACGTGCAATATTATTATTACTTTTGTTGTGCCACTAAAACATACCAGTCAGTATACCACACAAAATAAAACAAACTCCTTCAGCATCTGGAAATTGATATGATCCCATCGCTATTTTACAACGTCTTGCACTAACAAAGACATAAAATGAAAAATTAACTTCGCTGCCGAAGCATCCGCAGGAGAATTTACCAGCATTGTAATCAACATATTATAATCATAATTTGCACAGCCTCGTTTGTCTATAAATATAATCTATAATTATAATTAATCTATTGCCACAAAGTTGCCCGCGCAACATTAAAATTTAACAAATATTAAAAAAAGCGGCTGCATTTAATTTGCTAGTTCTTTTTTGTAATGTAAAAAATGTAAATATTAAGTTTAAGCATTAGTAATGTAAAGAAGAGATTTATACGGAAAAAATGAAAAATTGAGGTTTAATATTTCTATATAAAGCCGTGCAAAACCGGTTCAGGCTGCTAGCATCTAATAAATTGACTGTATAGTCTTTAAAATCTGCTTTCAGACAATTATTATTTACAATTACGAAAATAAGTTGTATAAATTAAAATTATATGTTAAATCAAAAGCGACTTACAGCTGCAATACTCTCATGTGCGACTACTGCACTGTCACTGACACAAGAACAATAGTATAAGAAATTTATGAAACACGGCGAAAGGTTGGGAAATATAAAAAAATAACAGCACAATTATTTTTATACTTTCAACCACTTCAGCAACACAAACAAAACAGTAACTCAAATCACGTTTTATTTCGTAAACGAAGCACCCTAAGGGGAAACGAACAGCACTTTATTGAAGGTGTAGTGAAAAACTAATACATGGCTGAAGTCGATCCTGTAGCTAACTTTTAATAAGTGTAGTGTAAGTTTGGGGAGTCTGAGTTTTATATGTAATTTAACAATCACAAATATGTAATTCTTATTTTCTTCAGATGATGTTTTCAAACAGAACCACTGTTTAATAGCAAATTCTTTTGTGCAAGACGTATTGTAAAAATATGTAGTAGGTGATCTTCTTGCAAACTACCGCACGAAATTTATGTGTGTGCGCCTTGTTCTAACTCATGTATCAAACTATGTTTAATATAATAACTAAATAAAATAACCACCATGTTTTATGATTGAAAACCAGGAACCATGTAAGTCCTGCGCAGTAGTTTTGTATGAAGCTCACCAACTATTTAAAAATCTATCTTTAATGCAAGAATTGTGTGAATTTAAATTATCAAAAATGTAAAGAAAATTAAAGTTTATTTGTCATAATAAGACAAAATTTGAAAGAGCTTAACGATTTTATATATCTATATAATTTATTACGATTGTTTTAGTATAAATGTATATTTAATTGCGTTACTGCGTTTGAGGTTGATTTCAATTTAATCATTTTTAGATTTTAACTCGTGGCCCTAGAGGATTTTAATCTGTTGGTACTGGTTTTAGCAAAATATGGCATGTGGTAGTCGTTAAAGTGACAAAATCGAATATGCGGTAATTCCCATCCACCTCTCCACACACCAGCTAAAAACCTGTTTACTTAAACAAAATTATATTTACTCTGTCTCTTTTCTACTGTACAGTGAGTAAAAAAAAACTGTCCGGTTATCAAAGACATTATTTGGTAACTTAATACCATCATTATGTGTCACTATTTTAGGGATACAGATGAATTCCCAATCCCAATAATTAATTTTACATTCTATTTTAAATAGGTATTACGTATCATAAAATGTGATACATGTAGTGTCTGTGAAAGAATATAAAAATACGGACGCTGTTGATGCGACGTCGTGATGCCCACTTTAAAATGTTTGCTAAATTTTAGCGATATAAAAAAATTAATACGAACATTTTAAAATACCATAATATACTGATTGTTATAAAGGGAATCATTTTATTAAAATTTTTGCTATATCAAAGATCTATGTTCGTAAATACGGGTCGGAGAGGGTTTTTCTTAGTCACTGTATATGTGTTTTAGGAAAAAATATTTAGGAAAAAATATTTAAGTGCTATTTACTTAGGAAAAAATATTTTAGTGCTAGGAAAAAATTACATATATTTTTTTTAAACAAAGAAAATTTTTGGTCAAATCATAATTTTTCTTTGTTTACTGTTACACCAACAAAAACACAGTTATGCAGTGACAAATGACTTTAATATTTCTGTAAACTTTTACACATCTGTGTACCTCTTAAACTGAACAAGCGTGATGTTATGTTATGAAATGGTGTAAACATATTTGAATATCTCCAACGGAACTTAAAAAATACCTATAATGAAATCTTTCTTGAACTATTTAAACTTCTTCCTTCTGACTTGAACTATTTAAATGCAATCAAACTGCAATAGCTGGCTTTTAATCTCTTGTATGCCTAAAACCCAGCAGGCTTAGGATAAACAACACGATAAACTTTTATCGACCCGTTTTCTCGACATTCATGTCATTTCCTAACGCATTTGACACTTGATTCGACATGGTACTTCAAAGGAAAAGAAATTGATCGACGGTAATTATTTTCTCTACCGATCGAACGTCTTGCTTTCTTCTTATCAATTAAAAAAATAGTCGAGCAAACGTCACTTTGTCGATCGAGACGTATCTCGCGGTGTTTATCCTAAGCCTGCTGGGGTTGTATGTTCCCCGATTACTCAATGACGCCTGAAATATTCTTATTTTGTTTGGGAGGGTATATTTTTCATTTGGATCCATATGAATTTGCTGAAAATCCAATTTACATTTATAGACCTTAATGGGAAGCATACCGAAACAAAAAATCATTTTACAAATCCGTTAATAAATGATTGAAAGGTAACAAACATTTAAGCAAAAAAGCGGAATTAAGAACCTCCTCCTTTTTAGGTAATCCATTGAAATGGTTTATAATTTTCGTATCGTTTTAAATTTTATTTTTTTTGGGAAAATATAGTTTCCATTTTGTTTTAAATAAATTTGTTAGAGGTTTGATTCAAAGTTCCAGAGGTGACAGAAATTGCGTTTAAATATTATGATTTGTAAATCGACCTCAACGCTATTGCTAAGTTTGTAAAGCGTTAATAGCCGTCCTAAAATAACGACTGTGCCAAACAAGTTTGGGATTCCTCATTTTGAAACTTCATTTGTGCGAAAATGTGGCAATGCTATTGTAAAGATATATTATAAATTCAAATTATTTTCTTCGCATTGTTAATTTTATATTATTATTAATTAAATAATATTAATTTCAATAATAATGTTTTGCGAAATATAAATGACTTTTATTTGAATATTTATTCTTTTGATTTTAAAGTGTTCGCTAGATTTGAATACGTCGTGAAAATTTGAGATTTTTTTTATCAAATTTTCATGACGTGTTTAAATCTAGCGAACTTACACATAAAAATAGTTCGTGAAAATATAAGAAAATATCAATAAATTCTCTCTATTAAATATATCTTGGTTATCTTCATAACCTAATAATTCTAGAGAGCAAACACGTAATCATCATAAACTTTCTTCCCCCATGTCAGCCCCATCCATATAGGGTGGATTAAAAAAAATCTATATTACCGGTATTTGATTCGGGTTTTCATCTATCTACTTCCCAAATTTCATGAAAATCGGTTCAGCAGTTTAGCCTTTAAAGCAAAATAGACAGGTATATATGAAGTACGGATATCTATGCCATAAAAAATTGAGTATGAGCTCACACGTGGTAAAAGTTTAACGTTTGATTAAAATGGGAAAGAACGAAAGAGAAAGAAATAAAAAGAATAATTAGAGAAAAAAGTTTTTCTTATTCTAGAAGTAAAAAGCTGCAGTTAAATTTTTTGGCTGTACTGTCCGTATATGGCTGGTTTGAAACAATTTATAGATGATTTCCTTGGATGAATGAAAAGACAATCCATCGTCTATAGACACCAAAGATGTTAATAGTGCGTTGTTATCCGTGTAGCGGGATGACAATGTCACATATATATATCTACTGGCTATAGTACTCTCCAAATTAGAATGAGATAATGACAAGTAGGTACTGCCGCTATTGCGACAGGAATAGGTAAGGCGGTGGTGCCAGACCCAGGCGAGACGTTGTGAACTGTACCATCTAGTGGTCACGACGGTGTGACACGTATAGCCTTTTACGACCTGCCTAGCAATTGGCAGTTGGTCTATTCTTCAAAGGAGCCCAGACCAACACAGGAGAATTACTTATTTCCTCTCGCAATAGCATCTGTGCTGTCGTTTTTTACTTTGTTGTTTGGTAGTCGGTAAGCTTATGAATGTGGCATTACCATCCCACTATATGGTTAGCAACAACGCACTATTGACATCTTTGGTTTCTATAGGATTCTCTTTCCATAAACTGAGCCGTCTGCTTGTTTGTTAAAACCAAAAAAAAGAAACCCCATTATTAAATGGAAATGTTATGCAGCTTTATGCGTCTTATGGTTAAATTCTTTTTGCAGATTTTCCCCATCGATGTAACATAAAATCTTTTGCTTGTTTCTGGGTTTTGCTACCTGTGAAAAACGCAGTTATATTTTAGCGCCATCTCTTAAGTGGTGAAAGCATTATCTTGCCACTTTCATTTTGTAAATTAGGTTCATACATTTGATGCTGAAAATGAATGTTACGTGAATAAGTTATCAAAAAATATAAAGGTGGCGCTATTATAAATTGAAATTAATACAACATATTAGTGATTTCATGGTTATTTGAACACTAGCTGACTCGCGCAGCTTCGCCCGCGAGTAGATTGATGTCGTCAAGATAGCTTTTCATACAAATTTCATTCCCTATTTCAACCCTTTAAGGATTGCTTTTTGATTAGCCTATGTTTGACCCCGGCTCTTCAACTACTTCCATGACAAATTTCAGGAAAATCGGTCAGCGATTTAGCCGTGAAAGCGTATCAGATAGACAGATAGACAGACAGAATTTTGCATTTATAATATTAGTATGGATTAGTATAGCGGTACCAATCTGGGTTTGAATTCTAGTTCGTGCAATTTATACCAAAATAACTCTTTAATTTTATGGAAAATATAATTCGCTTGAGACTAAATTGTCACTGTTTTGTGCGATTTTGCAATAGATTGGCACCAATTAACTCGTACATAAAATCATAGACTTATCATTAAGCATAGCTGATGCCCGCGACTTCGTTCACGTGATATAAGTTTAAGTTTTTTTATATCATAAGAGAGCAAACAAGCAGATGATTCTCCTGATGGAAAGAAAAACCTTCGCCTATAGACACCAAATATTTTAATGGTTCTTTACAGTACGTGTGGCGAGATGGCCATGCCACATCCTCCAAACCGGAACATGACAACGACAAGCATCGACGCTATTGCGGAAGGAATAGGAAGGCGGTGGTACTAAATACCCGGGCGAGTTGTTCTAGAACTCTACCACTTAGCAGGCATGATGGTAGTGACACGTATAGCCAATCGGTCATCTTTTACGCTCTGCCTGGCGGAATTACTGGTTGGGCCATTCTTCAAAGGAGTTCGGACCTACATGGGGAAACTTTTTTCTGCTTAGATAGTTTAGCTTAGTAGAGTAAAAAATTGCCTATGGTAGTTTAAAACCGGTTTGGGGCTGATCGACTGGATGGTTTCTAGTTCTATGACAGATATAGGTAGAACATTGTTTGGGTTACATGCTGTATATAGATGTAGAGCATTTATGTTTTATAAATAGACTAGCTGACCCGGCAAACGTTGTTTTGCCATATAAATTACTGAATTAAAAAATAGGAGTTGGTCGTAGAGGGTTGAAAATTAAGGGGTGTATATATTTTTAATGCTGTATCATAAAAAAATAAAAACAAAAATTTTATCTAAAAATAAAATAAAAAATTTAGGGTCAGACTACCCTTAGCATTTAGGGGTATGAAAAATAGATGTTGGCCGATTCTCAGATCTACTCAAAATGCTCACAAAATTTCGTGAGAATCTTTCAAGCCGTTTCGGAGGACGAACACTGTGACACGAAAATTTTATGTACATATGTCGCAGTGAAATTGTCAATAGTCGTTAGATTATAATCTACCTAGTGAGTTTGTAATTTGGTTAGCTTAGGTTAGCAGTTAAATTATAATATCATTTAGGTAGATTATAACCTAACGGTATTGACAATTTTTTTTTTTTATATCATAAGATAGCAAACAAGCAGATGGGTCTCCTGATGGAAAGAGTCAACCAGCGCCTATAGACTCCAAAGATTTAAATGGTGCGTTGCTATCTTGTGGCGAGTTCTAATGCCACATGCATAAGTTTACCGGCTACCTTACCCTCGAAACCGGAACACGACAGCGACAAGCACTGACGCTATTGCGGCAGGAATAGGTAAGGCGGTGGTACCAGACCCGGGCGAGACAATGCAGAACTCTACCACCTAGTAGCCACGATGGTAGTGACATGATAGCCAATCGGTCGCCTTTTACGACCTGCCTGGCAGAATGGCAGTTGGCCTATTTTTCAAAGGAGGCCGGGACCAACACGACGAAGAATTTCATTTCGCGAATTTCACTGCGACATATATAAGATTGGTACTTTTTTATCCCATTGAACAAAAAAGTTACAATTTTGGATCACGCTAGCGAAGTTGTGAGTAACCGCTAGTATTCCATACATATAAATTTAAAAGTTTGTATGTTTGTATGCTGGACTGATTTGTGGCTTTACAGAAGTCACAGAAAGTTGCTAATGAATTTACCTTAAATTTGTGTTTCAATATATAGTATCTTAACGCCCGTATCTCCGAAGAGATAAGCAGAGGTTCAACCAATGCATCCACGATTAGCCTATCGCCCACGATGTACTTATCTAGTCTCAGGTAACATTGTTTTCATCAAAAGATTGAAAAAACACAATTTTTATTTTTCCCGACCCCGGAATAGAACCCGAAACCTCATGTGACTACTATATGATGGCGATTACAATATGTTTAAATTTAGATTTCCAAAAAGTGTAGACCACGATACATTGCTCAGTTGGAAGAACATAGCCTAGCTTGAAGGTAAGATCAGTTAAATGTAATATTTTATCACTTATACACTTGTACTGTTTCACAATAAAGCTATTATGACTTACTACCAACCGGTTTCGCTTACACAAGCATCATCAGGGCAATTTATAGCTACAAACAGTTACAAACAGTTTATAGTTACAAACAGGGCAATTTATAGTTACAAACAGTTTAAAGTTACAAACAGTTACAAATTTGAAAAATATACAAAATTTGAAATTTCGTATATTTTAAATGTGATAAATTAATCTGAGTTATGTATTTAACATGTTTTTTGTTTAAAGTGCTTAACATCATTGTTTTTAACTATTTTAATGTTCTTGTTCTTGTCGATATCTTCGCCGCAGTATCAGCCTTTCACATCTGTGATAATTTCAGTTTTCGACGATTTATAAATAGTTTTGGGATCAATTGATAACTGTCAATTAATTTAATTTAGTTTTTATTTTTAAACATTGTATATTTACTATCCACCTTTTTATCCACCGATTAGTACTTGAGAAAAATAAAACCAAAAATCTAGAAAGCTAATTCTTCTTATCTACATATCTTAAATTTAATATAAATTTGATAATAAAATTTAATAATAATAAAATAAATTTAAAAATTTATTTTATTAAAAAAAATTAATAATTTTAAAATTTAATAATAAATTGTCTGTGTGCGTAATTAATTTCTTGCTTAAAATCCATTTCTGGAATATTTCCCAATCAGTTTTGTAAGTGAGAAAAAAGAAAACAAATAAAAAGGAAACTTAAAAGCTAGTTCTTTTATATATTTTATATAAGAGTATAATGTTATAGTGTATATGGGTAATTGGTTTATAGTTTTTACGCTAAAATTCGGGAAATGAGTTTCGGTTTTTTTTCCTTATCAACTTCGTACATGAGAAAAGAAAACTAAAAAAAATCTGAAATATAAATTAAATTATACTTTATTGTATATGTGTAATTGGTTTATAACTTAAAATAAACCCAAACTCATTTCCCGATTTTTTTTCCATCAACTTCATACCTAAAATAAATTGAAAAAAGAAATTACAAAGCTAGTTTTTTTATCTATCTGAAATATAAATTAGATTATACTTTATTGAAAATGTGTAATTGGTTTCACACTTAAAATAAGAACAAATCAAATTCTCGAATCTTTCGCGAAAAGGAAATAAAAACAGGAAACAAGAAAGTTTGTTTTTTTTATCAATCTGATATCTAAATTACATTATATCATATATTATGTGTAATTGTTTTCTTGTTTAAAATAAAAACATATTAAATTCTTAATCTTTCCCTACCAATTTCATACACGACAAAAAACAACAAAAAAGGAAACTACGAGTAGAAAACTCCTTTTATCAATGTAACATTTAAATTAAATTATATTACAAGTGTGTAATTGGTATCTCGCTTAAAATAAAAATAAAAAAATTCCCTAATCTTTCCCCCCAATTTCATACATCAGAAAAAAGAAAACGGAAACAAAAAAACTAGTTCTTTTTATCAATCTGACATTTAGATTAAATTATATTATATTACAAATGTGTAATTTGTATCTCGCTTAAAATAAAAATAAATCAAATTCCCGAATCTTTCCCCACAGCAATCAGAAATCAGAAGTACTTTATTCAATAAAACTTTTTACAAGTTATTTTTACAAGTTTTTAAACTACTACCGGATCGGAAACGCGGCCACACATTGAGAAGATCCGGCGGAAGAAACTCAGCGGGCTTGTCTTTTCTTCCACCAATTTCATATATGAGAAAAAAGAAAACGGAAACAAAAACACAAGTTCTTTTTTTTTGATCTGACATTTAAATTAAATTATATTATATTATAAATGTGTAATTTGTATCTCGCTTAAAATAACAATAAATGAAATTCCCGAATCTTTCCCCACCAATTTCATACATGAGAAAAAGGAAAACGGAAACAAAAAAACTAGTTCTTTTTATCAATCTGAAATTTAAATTAAAATATCTGGTTGACCGAGCTTTGCTCGGTTTTTCACATTAGATAAACAATTGATTTTCTTAGTCTAACCTCAAAGCAAACACTCATTGACTTCGTGTTACTTAACAACGCCATCTGCTGGAATAACTTACAATACAAAAAATAGTATTATTATTCGCCAATAAATGTCAGGAAGAGTCATATTTTTCAGTTTTAATTGGGACTTTTATTATCGATAAAACACGAATAAAAGACATTTTCTAAAAATGATTCCTAGCTAGATCGATTTATCGCCCCCGAAACCCCCTATATATTAAATTTCATGAAAATCGTTGGAGCCGATTCCGAGATTCCAATTATATATATACAAGAATTGCTCGTTTAAAGGTATTAGATTATTAGATTATATTATATGTGTGTAATTGGTATCTCGCTTAAAATAAAAATAAATAAAATTCCCTAATCTTTCCCCCCAATTTCATACATCAGAAAAAAGAAAACGGAAACAAAAAAGCTAGTTATTTTTATCAATCTGACATTTAAATTAAATTATATATTATATTACAAAATTTAATGTGTAATTAATAAGTATCTCGCTTAAAATAAAAATAAATCAAGTTCCCTAATTATTCGCCAGAAAAAAGAAAACTAAAAAGGAAATAAAAAATTAGTTCTTTTCTGTCATTCTGATATCTAAATTAAATAATATTATATCACGAATGTGTAATTAGTTTCTCGTCTACAATGAAAACAAAACCAATTCCCGGATCTTTCCCCCCACGTTTTATACCTGAGGTAACGGCGGGCCCAGCTTGCGCCCTGTTTTAAGACGCGCAAGCCGAGTACTATCAAAATAAACATAAAAAGAGTGACGACACAACTACCCCCATCTCGCTATTGATTCAATGCGGATAATTGAGTACACGCGTGTCACCCCTCATCACCCCCCACCCCACACACGTCGCACCTCATTTGATTACAACGGAAAAAGCAGCGAAAAATCGAGATGCAGTAATCGGCCCGTCGCCATGGCAACATATATTAACGGGGGGTTAATGTGGCCAGGGTAATAATGGTATTGGGACCTTCCTAGAGGACATGATTGCATCCCTGTTTTTGTTTTTATTATATAAATTAATTATTAATAGTATTTTGACTACGATGTGTAATTGCTAATTATTACACTTTCTTGAGATATATTAAAATTTTTTACTTTGACGATCAGTTAGGACAAAAATGATAGGTTATCTTCTATTTTTCTAATAGGATAGAAAGCCGGTAAATGGATCTCTTAATTGCGAAGATATAACCATCACTTGTAGACGACAAAGATGTTAATGGTGCTTTGCTTTCAGTGGGGTGAGAATTTAATTTCACATCCATATTTTTCGGCTTACTGATAATGGCAAGCACTGACGTTGTTGGCGACAGAAAATTTGTCTCTCTCGTGTTGATCTGGGCTTCTTTAGAAGAAAAGATCAACTGTTTAATTGCTCGGTATGTTGTAAAAGACAAGAAAAACCTCCGTATTGATCTGGGCCCCGTTGAAGTATCGACCGTCTGCCATTTTCTCAGGTAGCTTCTAAAATAAGAAAAATTGGCTATAAGTGTCACTATCATTGTGACAACTAGGCGTTAGAGTTCCTCAATGTTTTGCCCTGATACCACCGCCTTACCTATTTTTGGCGCAATAGCGTTAATGCTTTTCATTGCCTTGTTCCGGTTTGACAAGGTAAGGTAGTCACACAGAAAGAAATGCACCACTATTTGGATTGTCTCCTACAGTTCAGATTGTTTGTTAACCCATGACATAAAAGAAGATAAAGTAACGGTACCTAACTCAGGCGAGAAGTTGCAGAATTCTACCACCTAGTAGTCGCAATGTTATTTAAACAATGTTAGGATTATTTTATTTGCAGCTTTTCCATTGTTACAAAACATTTCTTGTTAGCAAAAGTTATTTAAGTTAATAAATGTGGAACAATTATACTCATTATCATTATTTAAGTGAGCCCATAAAACATCGAATCATCTGAACCAATATGTTTCGTTCACGCTTCGACGTTTTGTTCACGCTTCTTACCTTGCAACGGACCAGTGTGACAATATATTTGAGGCTCCCTTATCTTCTAAACTGGGCCAAGACACGATGTATAAGCATATATAAGCACGTTATTGCAGCAGAAATAAGTAACGTCGGAAAACTCTCTATCTTCTGCTTTTAGCAATTTTTTCAGGCGTATGGATTGTAGCATAACTCTGAAAATGAAGTATATGTGAAAGTGGTTGGCTAAATAAATTAAAACATTAGTTTTAGTTGAAGTAGTAATATTATAATCTATTTGTTATCATAACTTGACATCACAGTTATTACTGATGACCAAGCGTTTCAATAAATAAACCTTGATCTATTTCCTTTTATGCCTAGTATTTATCTGTCAAAGGTATTTTTGGTTTCAATCTTTTTTGTATTCATTTAATTTGTTTGCTAAATATCTATATAATAATAGGTGAAGGGAAAATTTTATACTCCTTTTTAAGACAATAGTACGAACGATGGAGTATGAAAGTCACAGTTAGATTTTACATTGCGGAGGACTGCAGAAACCTAATATATATATATATATATATATATAATAAAATCGTAGGAAAGTCAAAACTGTACATTGAATATTTTTTTTAAAAAATACTTGGGGCGTGATCTATAATCGATATCAAAGCCAAACATATAGTTTTTAGAATTTTTGTCTGTTTGTCTGTATGTCTGTTTGTCTGTTTGTCTGTGTGTATGTCCGGGGAAACTCAAAAAGTACTGCATGGATTTACTTCAAATTTTGCATGAATATTACTAATAGGTCGGGTCAACATATAGGCTACATATTATCAAGCTAACACCTACGGGGGAGGAGCAGTGCTCAGTAAACGAAGTCAGCGCGGACGAAGTCGCAGGCAACAGCTAGTTTTTATGTATGTATGTATGTAAATGCATTTTGCATTAGAAATACATTATATGAATAAAAATAAACGTTACACAGACTACATTCATGTGACTTATGTAACGTTGGTTGGTTGTTAGTCCCGGGCTCCCACGTGTTGGTTTCGAGCTCCTTTAAAGAATAGGCCAACTGTCGTTCTGTCAGGCAGGTCGTAAAAGGTGACCGATTGGGTATGCGAGTCTTGTAGCATTAGACCTCGCCACAAGATAGCAACTCACCATTAACATCTTTAGTTTCTATAGGCGATGGTTGATTCCTTCCATCAGGTGACATCTGCTTGTTTGCTGTCTTATTATATAAAAAAAGACATATGATAATATACACACGTGCATATTATTTTATTTACTTTAAACTTAAAAGAGATTTTATTTAGTCTTTGGCCGAAATTCGGCCACAGGCGATCGTTAGTTAAATTAAATCCATAAAATTGATGTTTTTCATGGCCCGGTTATTTTATTACATACTAGGATCAGAAATTGACATTGGGAAGATGCGGTAGGTAAGAATTCAGCTCATTATATCTCATATGTATAAATAATATATAATTATTCTCATATGTATAAATAATTTATAAATAAAATAATAAATTCCAAAGTTTCGATGTTGGGATGTTTGTTACTTAATCACGCAAAAACTGCTGAACGGATTTGAACGTTTGGTACACAGTTAGATGATGACCTGGAATAGCACATAGGCTACTTTTTATCACGGAAAAACTAGGAGATCCCGTGGGATTCACCGAAAAACTTTATAATGCAGCAATCTGCATGCTGCAGATGGTAATAAAAAACATTTTGAATAGGATACTAGGTATTAGGTGTATTTTGTACAAGCTGAATAATTGTACTCTTAGATTGGTATATTGTCTTATACACTTAAGCTATTAAAATGTTTTTTTTTTGTTTTATATTATCTTAGGTATGCAATAATCGGATTGAAATTTTATTTGGTAAGTGAAAAATCCTGTTTTAATTTTATTACATGGATGCTTAGAGTGGGTATCATTTTGGCCAATCCATTTTTCTTTGTTATTTACTTCATACGATAGCAATAAAGTAAAGTATTCTTCTGGTGGAAGAAGATAACCATTGGCTGTAGACCTCAAAGATGTGTTAATATCCAGGTAGGTAGCGGGTTGTTAACATAAGTGTAAAAGTACTAACGCTGTTACGGAAGAGGTCTGAGGGATGTCGAGATGCAGAACTCTACCAGCGTCGTCTACCAGTAGTCACGTTGTCAGTGACACGTGTGAACTTATTCTCGATAGTTACGAAATGCCTAATAATAAGGCAGTTGGTTTATTCTTCAAACAGAAGCCCGGATCAAGACGGGGATTTATAAGTCTTGAACGCAGCCATTTTGTAAATTACAGAGTAAAAAGTATCTTCACGCCCGTATCCCCGAAAGGGTAGGCAGAATTACAACAAGTGCACCCACGATTAGCTCAAGATACTTGGTTCCACAATGTGATAGGTGGCCAGGCTATCGCCAACCGGGCACTTTCGAATCCCGGGTAATGTTGTTTTTATCAGAAAACTGAGAAAACCCATTTTAGTATTGCCCGACCCAAGAATCGAACCCGGGACCTCATGTAGTCAACTCCGACACAGGACCACTGGACCACAGAAGCGATTGTAGATTAGAGCCGATGTTATATTCATAAAATGTAAAAATCTATACTTTTTTTATAAAGAGGGAAGATTTTATTTTTAATTGGTTTGTTAAGATTTAACTTAAAAATCTATCGACTGATTTTAAAAATTATTTTACATTTAGAAAGCCACATTATCCAGGAGTGACATGGGCTATTTTTTCACCCGACTGAACTAAGGGAAGTAATGATTTTTGGTTACGCGAACGGAGTATTGTGTAACTGTTAGTATACATATAATAAAATAGTAGTAATAGAAAAAATAAATTTTTATTTGAAAAAATTAAGGAAAAACTACATTTCTCTCAAACAAAGTCGAACATAACACATCTATCCTCGTGTTGAAATGGTGGAGGTAGTGGTATGTGGTATTTATATGTAAGATATTTATGAATAAATTCTCCCTTATTTTACTTTGCAAAAGTAATGGCTTGATGATATATACCTTTAACTCTGTAACGTAAAATGCAAAATACTAACAGTTATTATAATGGTGAGTTCATTTTGCTTTTATAATCACATTTAAAATGTAGTTTATTTTTTCCGAAACTTTACCTTACCTTTGCAAATGTCCCTACTCATTAGTTAACAACTGGTCGTCACATCGGACGCAAAGTAATCCACGCATATATCTAACCCCACTCGCCTACATCGCTAAAAAGCCTAAACCACCCTCGTCCCAGTTTAAACAACCCCCGGGCTCATGCAGATTAGCTAAAACTACGCATTTTTTACCCCACTTAGGGGGATCTTTTTTCTCTCCCTTCTAACTACCGAAATGTGGGATCGGGGGTAAAAGTTTGCTTTTTAAATGTGTCCGAAGGCGAACATTAAAATTGTTGCCGAAATATAAATCGTTATAAGCCTTTTTTGCGTTTTGCTAGTCCGTTAATTGTTAAATGTATCTAATATATTTAAAAATAATTTTGCTTCGACAATCGTCTGTTTATATAATTTAAGAAATTTAAAAATAGCAATGTTTACGCAATCATGTGCAAAATGTATTTTACTCTCTCCATCGTTATGTCAATCTTCAGTCGTCATGAAATTCCTTTATTCTTAAATACATAAATTAACGTACACTTGTACTTTTATTTCACTTCACAAATATTTATTTTTAGCTTATCAATTAACCAGTTCCACTTTTAAGGCTTCTTCAGGACGTTAAATATGTTACGTCCTGAACGTGATTTAAAGAAGTAAAACCGGCTTAGTGCTAAAAGCATATATATCTATACATATAATAAAATCGTAGGAAAGTCAAAACTGTATATTGAATATTTTTTTAAAAGAATAATACTTGGGGCATGATCTAGAATCGATATCGAAGGCAAAAATATAGTTTTTAGAATTTTTGTCTGTTTGTCTGTATGTATGTCCGGGGTAAACTCAAAAAGTACTGCATGGATTTACTTCAAATTCATGATTATTACCAACAGGAGGGGTCAACATATAGGCTACATATTATTACGCTATCACCTACGGGGGAGGAGCTGTGCGGAGTAAATTGCTATGCGGATGACAGTACTTGTGATGCTGCATATTCCGGCCGAAGCGGCATTTCGAAATTTCGAAACAGCTTGACTCTTTGGTATTACGCAGAGATGTATGTTCACTCTGCGTCTTCTATCGTATTTATCATGGGGAGTGTTCCAACGAGTTGTTTGGATTAATTCCTGCCGCCGAATTCCACCATCGGACATCGTGTCAAAATTTAAAGTTCCATCCTCACCATCTCGATGTCTGGAAATTCCGAACAAGTCACAAATTATTATAATTGGATGTCCTAAACTTATCGCAAGAGTTGATTGGTGTACATTAACAGCTGTGCAACTAAATGGAATTAATATACCATATACTAACTCTGTTAAAAATTTGGGTGTATTTTTTGATAGCACCTTTTCGTGGACTTCTCACATTAAAGAACTTACTAAAAAATATTTGCATCCTGGAGTTTCTTGAGACGTTTAAAGAATTTATTACCCATACCTACCAAAATTACACTTGCCGAATCTCTATTACTTCCAATACTGTATTATGCAGACGTATGCTTTGTTAATCTCACCAAAGAGCAGCTAAATAAACTTGAGCGTCTCCAGAATATGTGTATTAGATTCATATTTAGCCTACGTAAATATGATCATGTTTCCAAGTTTCGTTCTCAACTCAAGTGGCTTCCTATTAAACTTCGCCGTGATGCCCATATTCTCTTTTTATATACTGCGTGCTGTTTGATCCAATTACTCCTGATTACTTAAAGGAACGATTTGAATTTTTTGACAGTGAGTTTATGAAACTACGTTCAAGTGAAAATCTTTCCCTGCGTATGCCTGCCTACAATTCATATCTTTATGAACATTCTTTTACTGTTCAAGCCGTTAAGCTATGGAACAAGCTTCCTGCTAACATTAGACGTGCGAAATCATTAAATGCTTTTAAAACTTTAGTTAAAATATATTATTTGAATTTAAATTTAATAGATTAGACAATATTATTTAAGATTTTTCTGTTGTGTATCTTTGTTATTTGTGCACTTTCTAGCGTATATTTACTGTGTGTCAATGTGTTTTTATGTTCTCATTTTTGATTTCCGAATGTATAATATATATAGATATTAAATAGGTAAATAGTCATAAGGTAATATAATAGTATTTATATCTGTTTGGATAGCCTACTGTACCTTAAAATTTTATCCTTACCAACAAAAGGTTGTCTGGAAGAGATCGCTCTTTTGGCGATAAGACCGCCTTTGTGTACTACTATTATATAGAAATTAATTTTACTGAACATGTATTTTAAATTGTATATTGTGCACAATAAAGAGTTTCATTCATTCATTCATTCAACTGTGCGTTTCTCCCTACACTTGCGGAATCTGCTACTCTGTTGCGGAATCAATTACCGGCAGGGATATTTCCGAACGGATACGATATAGGGACCTTCAAGAAAAGAGCTTACTCATTCTTAAAAGACCGGCAACGCAACTGCAAGACCTCTGGTATTGCAGATGTCCATGGGCGGCGGTGATCACTTACCATCAGGTGGACCTCTTGCTCGTTTGCCCCTTTTCTATTAAAAAAAAAATGCAACTTCAAGCGCTTGTGTTGAGCGTGCGAGTTGACGACAGAAATATTAGGTAAATTCGAAAGGTGCCAAGTCGCCCGAACGAACAAGTTGTTGACGGGCGAGATGACGAATAACTCAAAAATATAACCGGTTGAGTAGTAAAAATATATTTGGCATTTTGGCAATGCCTTATACATCTTAAGAAGACGTTAAGCATTTTATGTCCTGTAGATGCTTTAAAATAGTGAAACCGTTTCAGTAATATGCGAAAAATTTATCTTTGCATTTTGGTAATGGCATAAGCATATTCAGGATATTAAGTATATTACACTCAGAAGATGGTTTAATATAGTGAAACCGATTGAGTAATGCGCCAAAGTTTTATGTTTGTGAAGTGAAATAAAAGTACTTTCAATTGCATTTTAATGTAGGTACCTAATGTATTTATAGGAGTGTACAAAATATCTGGAATTTACGAAAAATATTGTCCTGTTTCCTTTGTCTGAATATAGACATCAAACTTACTGTTTAACTAAGAACCATCCAACCCGTTTTGGTTATGTAATACAATAAAAGTACCAATTATTTCTCTTATCTTATAAATATAAAAAGCAATTGCTGTTCGTTAGTCTCGCTAAAACTCGAGAACGGCTGAACCGATTTGGCTAATTTTGGTTTTGAATTAATTGTTGAAATCCAGGAAAGGTTTAAAAGGTGAGAGAGTACAGAAAAACAATAAGAGTAGTTAAAAAGGCAGAACAACGTTTGCCGGGTCAGCTAGTATGTAATAGATTATTATAACTTATAAGGTTTGTCTACCCAAGGAGAAACACTTTTGTCCCTGAACTTCATGTATAGATAAACGACATATTAGTCATATATCGACACAGTTTTTTTTTTGTGCACGATATATCTTAGGTTATATATTCTTAGATAATATTACTACGAAAAAGTTATCGAAATGTTTTGGGTTACAATAATTAGGTTTTTCATAACACTTTTTCGCCACATTATTTTACTTTCATGCCCTTAGCGACATTCCTAGCTGTCGCTTTCATACAATAGTGTCGAAATGAGTACAGTTATGCACGGCAACACAAGTATTGGATAGTAATTTGCAATTTTCCTAACACTTCTTCCTCTATTTTTCTTGCACATAGTTTTTTTCAATCGAGGAAGTTTACAATTCATCGTAACCGTTTTGGAAAATTATTTTTTATTGTTTAAAGGATTATAATTCTTAAGTGTTCTCATTTTAATTTGTTGAAGATCTGATTGATACAGGGTTCCGGAGATACGGTAAACGGGAAGTCGGGTGATTTTTTTTATATCATAAGATAGCAAACAAACAGATGGGTCTCGTGATACAAAGAGTCAACCATCGCCTATAGACTTGTGGCGAGGTCTAATGCCACATGCATAAATTTACCGGCTACCTTACCCTCCAAACCGGAACACGACAGTGACAAGCACTGACGTTATTGCGGCGGGAATAGGAAAGGTGGTGGTACCAGACCTGGGCGAGACAACGCAGCTACCGTACGTAGTGACTGGTAGTGACTCGCATTGTCAATCGGTCGCCTTTTACGACCTGCCTGGCAGAACAGTAGTTGGTCTATTCTTTAAAGGAGCCCGGATCCAACACGGCGATTACAGTTTAACTGCGATTAAACTATACTAGATCAGCAGTTTACCTTTAATTTGCTGAAAGCACATCCAACATATTATACAAACACTTTTTTTTAATTTGATGGAAATATAAAATGCCACATGTTCAAAAAATCATAACTTGTGAGCTGCTCGTCCCAACTTGTACTTCGGGTATTTTGTTCATAGGTGTCCGACAAAATTTACATGAAATGTACCTTTTTAAAATAGGAATAATCTATATTCTTGGCCAGAGACGTAGCTACCGTCATATCAGGCTTAATGATATGGGGCCCCTGTAGCCTGGAACCTAAATATATGTACCTGTGCTAAAATTTGTAAAATATTATCCACAATCTATACCAAAAATATAACTTTCAAAAATTATAACATAATTTAACTCTCAGGCCGAACTTAGCGAGAAAAAAAAACAGTGACTCTGCCGGCCAACTGTAAAACTTCCTGCTAAGGTATTTTAAAATCAAAAAATGCCTAATCACAGATTTTTGAGCAGAGAGAGTTCAAAACTTTAGTTTTTGTTTAAAATGAGTTCACTCTATTTTAATTTTCGGAAAGCTGTAATTTTGGAGTGGGGTTTAATTGCGAGTGTGGGAGAGTACGGGAGAGTGAAAATTAAGCGATATAGATATTTTTTATGCCAAATAAAAAAATCTGTAAACTAGTTGAACCTATAGGCCATCCCTCAAAACATAAAAAATGACAGCATCGTAATGGTAATCAACTTGACGAACGAGGTGGCAAACGGACAACGGACAGGAGGCTCACCTGATAGTAAGTGATCACCGCCGCCCATGGACAACCACACTATCAGAAGATTTGTAGTTGCGTTGTCGGCCTTTTAAGAAAGAGCAGGCTCTTTTCTAGAAGGTCTCTAAGTCGTATCCGCTTGGAAAAACCCCTGCCGGTAATTGGATCCATTGAGGAATAGTGCGGGGCAAAAAGTGCCACGAGAATCGCGCAGTTGTGGTTTTCCAGACATCGAGATGGTGAGGATGAAATTTTAAATTTTGTCGCGATGTCCGAAGGTGAAATTCTGCGGCAACAATTAATCCAAACAGTTCATCGGAACACTCCCCATCATAAATCCGATAGAAGATGCAGAGTGAAGCCACATCTCTACGTAATGCCAAAGAATCAAGCCGATCAGAAATAGTTCTGTTATTGACGATTCCAGTCGGTCTACGTTGAATGCGGTCAAAAGGAAGGAGCTGGTACTAAGGAGCCCCCGCCCAGGTTATGGAGTACTGAGAGTAGTACTCTATATGAGGCCGGATTTGCGCCTTATAAAGTTGCAAGCGATGGGCCGGCTTATTGAGCTTATTATATGTTACATTTTGATTCACCGCAAGCTTTTTTGATCCTTTTGTAAAAAAAACCTTAACCCTTTATTTGCGGCCCTCAAAAAACTTTGATACAGGGCTCATCTATGGCACGTTAAGCCACCGTTCTTGACTTTGTTTCGTTTGCAAAGTTAGTACTCGTTTGTTATTGTATTGCTGACTAGATATTATTCTTTAGGTTGTAATAGAATTATCTAATAACAATTATTACAACTAGCGATCGTTCTGTGGTCAAAATTTAACTCTCTTATAAGTTTGACCTTAGACGTAAAAAATAGTATCTATGTGCGTATATTTTCTTACCTTTAATTCTTACACATATATATATATATATATATATATATATATATATATATATATATATATATATATATATATATATATATATATATATATATATATAATTGGAATCTATATATTGGAATATATATATATATATATTATATAATATATATAAATATATATAATATATATAATTGGAAGTCACAAATTAGGGGTTTTTCGGGTCAAGGAATCGATTTATCAAGGTTCCAGGTCTAAGAAAAGCTCGGTTCCCAAGACATGGGTATGTGAAAAACCGAGCAAAGCTCGGTCAACCAGATATTATAAATTACGTGTCACGTTGTTTGTTCGCGATGGACTCTGGAACTACTGAACCGATTTTAATGAACTTTGTCCACTGTTTGGTCCAACTTAAAATATAGGATAGTTTTTATCTCAATTAACCCCCTCCCTCTCAATTACTCCACAAAAATATTCAACACAAGTAATTTGTATGACAAAACGATACTTGCCAGATTAGCTGATTATCACATATGTCACATGAATGTAGTATGTGTAATGTTTATTTTTATTAATTAAATTAATTTCTATTTCATGATATTTAAAAATAAAAAGTTTAAGAGAATTTTATAAATTAAATATTGATGTGAGGAATTACTGAATAAAATAATATTCAAAGTAGACAAATCGTGGGGTTTTCAAGTAGTTGCACTTCTGTCTAATATCTCGGGGATACGAGCGTAACATAAAGTTTTCCTTTTTACGATATTTATTTATATCTATACATGAAGTCGCACGCTACGGGCTGTTACTATAACATAAAACTTTCTTTGTATGCAAATCGGCCTCTACATCAAGTGCCTCTCAAGCCATAATTCTTTTACTGGCGATCGTATGTAACGGAGTCCTGAAAAAAACATTATTGGCGTTTGTAACGAGGCCTCAGGGCGACATCCACCTCAACATAGTAGGCCGCTTGGCGCCTGCTCTAAGTCACGGGCTACGGGCGTTGTAAATATGTATTTTACTATTAATTGTTCACTTAATGAAAGTCGCAAATTTTTATGTGTAAAATATTAGTAAATACTATGGACACGATGCAAATTCTGGGATGTTTTAGTTAGAAAAACATTTAGTCATACAAACTTTTACATTTATTTTACTAGATATCTGTGACGCAGTAGGTAGTGTCACTAAGGTTTTTGGGAATTTTAAATTTTTTGGGATGTACGTAATATGAAGCCATTATTCTTGATATAAAATACGTTATCTTAATATGTATATATAATTTACGTGTCACAATGTTTGTTGGTCATGGATTCCTGAAAAGCTGAACCGAATTCAATGAAATTTGGTAGATATCTACTGTTTGATCCAACTTAAAAGATAGAATAGGTTTTTATCTCAATTAACCTTCCCACTCAAGTAACCTACCAAAATATTTTTGTAAGGCAAAACAAAGTTTGCCAAGGTCAGCTAGTTTATCTATACAGTGTGTAAAGAAAACCCTGTCGGATAATTAAAGGTTACATATGTGTAATTATTTTATAGATATTAATTAATTAGTTTTCTCAAAAAAAAAAATGTAATCTTATATGGTATTTTCATACATTAAGTATGACAACACCTACAAATAAGTAAACTCTATTATCAAAGTATGCCGCGCAAGTCGGATGCTACCAAAGGATACGTGGCGCGTTTTAAAGTTCCTTTGTAAAAAGCCGAAAAACAAATAGCGCGCCTTCGCGTGGTGTTTTTCAGTTGTGTTTGTGTCACGGATAGGGTTTTCTTTACACACTGTATATGTATATTAATACTAGAGGAGAAAAGTTTGTTTTTTGTCAATGTCTTATCCATAGTCGAATTTCGATCACATGCGGTCGCTAGTTAAATTAAATGGACTGGTCAATACTACAGACTAACTCGTTATCATATTGTTTAGCAAACCTGACCACACAATTGGTAGGGCTTGGGTTCGATTTCAGACAGAAAAGCATTTGTGAGTTAAGCATACCTTAGAACTAGGCAGTTTACAAAATATTAAAAAGTTCTGACCCGTAATTAGTTCCGGGATTATTGTGATTACTAGGTGATAGAGCTCTCTTCGGTTACTCATTGGCTTGTTCCACCTACAATGGTAGTAGTGATTATCATTATTGTTTCTGATTGTGAGATTTTTTTTATTTTTTATTTTATTTATTTTTGGGAAATTACTAATATAAAAAAAAATTACATAAATCAATTAAGTTTCCACTTATAACTATCACATTTATATTAATTTAATAGTTTGTAGCAGTATTTAATATATAATAAATTTGAACTAAATTTAACAAAAAAGTAATGAAAACTGAGTAACATGGCAAAAAAAAGTTATAATTAGGTAAGACCTGCTTTTATTTGTCATATGTTTCTCTTATAAATTCCAATTGAACAGTCAAAAGGATCTACACTAATAAGGTGACGATTATAAAAATTGCATGCGCGATAGAGAAAGGACTGTGTAGCGTACTTTCTTTTAGTAGAGTGAGTTTATGTCATGAGTTTATCCGTGGGCAGCTGAAATAAACTTACATATTTGGTACTTCATTCCATCGTTCAAATGGCTACGCATTATAAATATATTTGGTGCTTATAGGCAATTACTCCGCGTTGGTCCGGATTCATTTTGAAGTTTTTTAATAATATCGCTACTCGCTAACCGGCCATAATTTGCACCGCTCATAAAGCCGACCCCTATCAGCCCTATCTAAAATCGTTTTAGAAATAAAACTCGTGTGTAGCGCTCCTGCAGGAATTAGAGGGATCGGGGGTAACTAATAAATCGGGAAATAATAAAGGATCTCTGACCCAACGGCACGTAGGCATACGTAATTGTAACCCTTTATTTCGATATTGTAATTTAAGACCGAATATGATTTACTAGCTGTAAAACCCTTTGAAAATTGTTGTTGTTTACGAAAATGAAAACGATAAGTTTTTGTAAAAATTTTGCTTAAGAAATTACGGACATTAGTTGCTTCCTAATTAATTGATTAATATTTAACCAAAACTTTTCTTGAAGACCTAATTATTGAAGAACGTATAAATGTTAGGATTATAATCATATAACATATAATCATTGTTTAAGATTTCAATAATAATTATTATTGGAGTTTTAAACAATGATTATATGCTGTTTTTTATAATTATTTACATCGTATTAGGTCTGTATTTTTACTTCGTAATTTATTTTATTGTTATTTAACCCGTGTTGATTCATGTCCCACCTTTGTTCTCGTCTGGTATGGTTCTTAGGTGAACTTTCAAAGTTCGCCTTTGTATAACACACATAAACTGTGTATGTGTGTGATTTGTTTACTTTTTTAACCGAAAGTTTAGTTTGTCGTGTTGGTTATTACTTCTTTGCTATGTTTGATGGAAATAGAAATAGCTGTCTCCAGAATTTTCAACTTTTGAAAATACAATTTTTTTGCACTAAGTTGTTGGATTCAGTAAATATTCAATCTAATAATTCCAAATTTTGGTTATACGTTTAGTTTGAATAGCATTTTGCATAGGTACCACTTCTTAAATAACGGTCTCATGTTGACCAGTTACTTGTGGGTCTGTATTGGAGGTTTTTCAAATTTTTAATTTAGATTCATTATTTCGACGGGTCCTACGTATACTAGTGCAAGTACAATGACACAACTTTACAGGACAGCGGATTAAACCAAAAGAATATACGTTCTATAGCTTGTAATTTTGACATAAATCAAAAGAAGTATTTGGGAATTTGGTACTTTTGTACACATTTTGAAATACTTTACTACATTAGGACAAATATAAGGAAATTTTTTATAAAGGCTTTTGATGCAAAACAATTATTCGTTTACGTAGTTTTACGGGTTGCATCAGAATACGTAGGACCCGCCGATTTGTTGTATATAGTAATAAAAATCGGTGTAAAAATGAGTATGTACTTTGGTTCGGACATGTAGAAATAATGCTAGATAATACGTTAACAAAACAGATATACAATGAGAACGTGGAAGGATGTAGGTACCGGAGAAAACTAAGACTGGCATACCATGATTAGAATGCACGAGTACTGTGTGTGGTACTGTATGGTACGGGTTCGAAGGTGGTGTCAAAGACTTCACAATCGGCGTGTTTGTATGAAGAGAGTAATAAATGTAGAGGAAGTGAGACAAAGCAAGGATCGTAAGGTATGGCACTCGGTTCTTTTTGCTCAGCCAGTTAGGGATTTTATTTATTTATTTATTAAATGTTAGGGAAACAAATATCTGGCGTGAAATACGAATAAACACGTTTATTGTATGGGGACCCCTTTAATATTTTTTTAAAATTTTTAGTATTTGTTGTTACAGAGGCAACGGAAATACATAATTTGTGAAAATTTCAGTTTTCTAGTTATTATGGTATATAAGATACAGCCTGGTGACACACAGACGGACAAACAGACAACGGAGGCTTAGTAATAGGGTGCCGTTTTACCGTTTAGGTACGGAACCCTAATAACGGTAGATATAAACACTATTACGTATTATGAGGGTTCAAATTTTTGTTAATCTATCGGGTCGAGTGGTTAGCGACCCTGACTACGCAATCGACGGGGCTCGGGTTCGATCCCGGACGGGGACAAGCATTTATGTGATGAGCATGTATGTTTGTATTTCCGGGTTTGGGTTTTTATTAGATATATTCTAGTATGTATTTCTATATATGTATTTCTAGGTATTAGTATCGTTGACTAACACCCGTAACAAAAGCAAATAATTTGCTTTGGGGTTAGATCAGTAAGTGTAATTTGTCCAGTGAATATTTATTTATTTATTAAAAAAATATTTATTTATTATTATTTATTTAAAAATAAAAATAATGGTTCCGGGAACATCACGAAACAAAAAAATATGTAGGCGAATGAAAACAAATGTTTTGATACGAAGTTAAGAAGATATTTTATTCCAATTTTGTTGGGACGTGTCACGTTTCTCTTGTTTATATTTCACGTTATTTTCAACCAACTTCCCAAAAAGGGGAGGTTCTCAATTCGGTTATCCCGCCTTCAGTGTCCTACGTTTATAAACCCCCCGAAACTGAGGTTTCTGCAGAACTCATTTATGAACCAATTTAGAAAATTTTTTTTGCTTGGGAGGTAGTATTTCTTGTGTAGTTCCATTTAAATTTGGTAAAGATTTGATGCGGGGTTCGAGATACAGGTAACAGGAAGTCGGTTTCTATCGGTTTTTAACGGAACCCTATTACTAGGCCTCCTTTCTCTTTCTGTCTGTCACCAGGCTGTATCTCATAAACCATGATAGCTAGAAAGCTGAAATTTTCACAAATTATGTATTTCTGTTGCCGCTATAACAAAAATACCTACTAAAAATAAAAAATAAATGAAAATATAAAAGGTCTCCATACAATGAACGTGCTTTTTTGTATTTTTTCCTGTGAAGGTACGGAACATTTCTGCTCATCACACAAATGCTTATCCCCGTCGGAAATCGAACCCAAGCCCCGGTACCATCAGGCGATCAGAGTCGCTAACCACTCGACCAACGGGGCGGACCACAGATAAAAATCAAGTAAAACAGTACAAAAGTATTTAATACAATATAAATTATGTTAACATGGAGTTTTACCAAGTGCCACGAAATTCAGTGTTCAAAATTTTTAAGTTTTTGTCGTTTTTTTTAAAAGAAGGAAGTTTAAAGACGTTCCATTGCGTTTAAATCCCATACTTTGAACGAACAATTCTTGTATAAAGAAGAAGAGCCATCTGTTTTATATACCTTTACCTAAATATACCTTTATTTATCTAGGTTGGATATAGTTCAGTATTTATTTTATAAACTTAGAAATACACACATCTATGCCTATCACTTAAATGTTTGTTTCTGTCAGGAATTGAATTCAAACCTAATCGATTACGTAGTCAGTTTTATGATTCTTTTGATTAACGGGACGACTTCTAACATTTTTGCTATCGTTTGCTATCTTGTGTTGAAAGTCTAAAATATCCATTTACAGCGAACATCTGTAATCATTAACAAAATGGTTATGTACGTGTAACAGAATACTTTCACATTATATAGTAAACAGGATTTAATTAAATTGCTGGAGTTATATGTTAATAGGTAGGATGTTTGGGTCCTAACTTTTCACTTTAAAGGGTTTTTTCGAAGGGTGGGTAAGGGTGGACGGTGGTCTCCCGTACAAATACTCCAAGTACTGGACAGGCGCTAATTTGATTTCGTTTTACATAATATATGGATTTTGGTGTAAATGCTAGTAGTATGTACGTTCAAAATTCATATAGAAACGAACAATTGTCAAATCATAAATATATATATATATATATATATATATATATATATATATATATATATATATATATATATATATATATATATATATATATATATATATATATATATATATATATATATATATATATATATATATCCGCATGGCGCACGCGTACCCAGGTTCTGGGCCAGGGGGGGCTTATCTTATTACATTTTATCTACAACATTAGATACTTTGTAGAGGTAAACAAATTCCAGAGGGGGCAGCTGCCCCTTCCTGACCTCCCCCCCCTCGGTACGCCCATGTATATCCGCACCTTTTTTATAGAAAAAAGGGGCATACGAGCAGGAGGCTTACCTGATGGTAAGTGATTACCACCGCCCATGGGCAGCCACATCACCAAACGTCTTGCAGCTGCGTTGCCGCCCTTTTAAGAAGGAGTATGCTGTTTTCTTGAAGGTCCCTAAGTCGTATCCGTTTGGAAACACCCCTGCCGGTATTAATTGATTCCATGCGTTGCTATCTTGTGGCGAGGTCTATTGCCACATGCATAAGTTTACCAGCTACCTTACCCTCCAAACTGGAACAAGACAGTGACGAGCACTGACGCTATTACGGCAGGAATAGGTAAGGCGGTGGTACCAGACCCGGACGAGACAATGCAGAACTCTGCCACCTAGTAGCCACTATGGTAGTGACTTGTATAGCCTATTTGTCGCCTTTTGTTAGTATACCTAACACATCGCTGGCGGTCCAAGGGGGAGGCATTGGCTGTTAGTTTAGACATAGCGAAGGCCTTTGATAGGGTATGGTACAAAGCGCTTTTTTCTAAGCTTCCTTCTTATGGGCTTCCCGAGAAATTATGCAAGTGGATCACCAGTTTTTTGGCTGATCGGAGCATCAAGATCGTAGTCAACGGTGCGTGCTCCGACCTTAAACTTGTCAATGCTAGTGTTCCGCAAGGCTGCGTGTTATTACCTACACTATTTATTCTGCACACCAATGACATGTTGCGAATTAGTAACATTCATTGCTATGCAGATGACAGTACTGGTGATGCTTTGTATTCCGTCAATGAGAAACGGGACAAGCTAGTGTCTGAAATCGAGACTCAGCTCGACAAAAGCTCGGAATGGGGTCGACTCAACTTAGTCCAATTTAACCCCAGGAAGACACAGCTATGTGCGTTCACCACTAAAAAGTCGCCCTTTGTCGTATCACCTCGTTTTGAGAACACTTTCCTGACAGCCGCAGCCATTATTGGAATTTTTGGCGTTGACATATCGAACAACGTTCAGTTCTGTGATCATCTGGAAGGAAAGGCTAATAGGCATGTTATGATATAAAAAAAAACAGCAGGTAATGTATTTTTTAGGTTCCCTTTTGATCTTTTACTCATAACATCCCTTTTCATGTAAGAAAACATATACACCCTAAATAAGTTATCTTTCTTTTCTGTTTAAGTCTTGGGTTCCTCCCCTCTACCAACATTCCCAAAATTGGTATTCAGATACATATTTATTTATTAAAAAAATAGATGAGGGTGTTTTTCCTCCCCGCTAAAATCAATAGGATTTTAAAACCATACAAGCTTTAAACACCTGCAAAAACAATTAAAAATAGTACAAAATAGGATATTTTAAGTTTTTATGAATATTACATACATACATACATATCTTCACGCCAGATCCCTTACGGGGTAGGCAGAAAGAACCGAGTGCCATACATCACGATCCTTGCAGGCTTGTCTCGCTTCCTCCACATTCATCACTCTCTTCATACACATACGCCGGTTGCGAAGACTCTTGACACCACCTTCGGACAGTACTCGATCAATCTGATCGTGGTATGTCAGTCTTGGTCTTCCCCGGTACCTACATCCTTCCACATTCGCATTGTATATCTGTTTTGTTAACCTTTCATCTACCATTCTTTCTACATGTCCGAACCAACGGAGCATGCCTTTTCTCGTCTTTACACCGACACTTTCTTTCAAACCTAACCTCTCTCTCACTTCGACATTACGAACCCGGTCCGCGAGTGTCACACCACATATTTTCCTTAGCGACCTCATCTCAACCGCGTTGATTATTTTATGAATATTATGGGTGCATATTCGATTTGCAACGAAAACTTTGTTCTTAAGTTTTTTCCAGAGCAATATCGTAATAATGGGAGCAGATTATTCGAAAAATATTACAGTTTTTGAAAGATTAAGTCTTGATTATCCGATTTACCGCAGGTACAAAATTTGATCGGCAAAAGATAGCGCACGAGGATTTATAGTGTTTGGGAAGTCAGTCAATGGAAAGCCTATTCGGTTCAGAGCGCTAAGTGTGAGTTTTTCTTTTCGCATTCGATCGTGAGCGCGTTTGGAGTTTACTAGGAATTTGTATGTGATTTGTACAGCGCCACCTAGTGGTAAACGTGAGAAACCAGTTTCCCACTAGGTAGCGCTGTACAAATCACATACAAATTCCTAGTAGACTCCAAACGCGCTCACGATCGAATGCGAAAAGAAAAACTCACACTTAGCACTCAGATCATGAGGTCCCGGATTCGATCACGGGTCAGGCAGAAGTGTTTTTGAGATTTTTTCGAGATTTTTCTCGAATAAATATCTCAGTAGCAGCTTGAGTCTGGCGGGTGGTGTGTTACCACTCCCTTGCTTCGGATGGGCGCGTTAAACTGTCGGTTCCGGTTATCGCTAAAACTAGTCGATAATCGTCATCAGGCCGGTAAATGGACCGGGGATCATCACTCATTTCGCTAAATTTTTTATATCATAAGATAGCAAACAAGCAGATCGGTCTTCTGATGGAAAGAGTCAACCATCGCCTATAGACACCAAAGATGTTAATGGTGCGTTGCTAACTTGTGGCGAGGTCTAACGCCACATGCATAAGTTTACCGGCTACCTTACCCTCCAATCTGGAAAACAACAGTGACTAGCACTGACGCTATTACCAGTTATACCAGACGGTGGTACCAGACCCGGTCGAGCTGATGCAGAACTCTATCACTTAGTAGTCACAATGGTAGTGACGCGCATAGCCACTCGGTCGCCTTTTACGACTACCTGGCAGAATGGCAGTTGGCCTATTCTTCAAAGGAGCCTTCAAAGCCTTCAAAGAAGGAACCAACACGGGTAAAAATCGACAAACCAGTGAATGGTGATATACTGTAAAGTCTATAAACGTTCGGTTTACTCTGCTTACCCTAAAAAATTAACCGGGCATAATGATACTTTATTTTACAATAAATGTTTTTGAACATTGTATTCGTATTATTCCAAAGGTGCAATATTTATGAAATAGCGACATTTTTAATTTAGAAATTTTTACAATCTGCCTGGCTGAATGGCAGATCTATTTTTCAAAGAAAGCCCGGACCAATAAATACCAAAATATATATTTTTTTCTTTTATTGACCTAATAAACTATAAGTTTAAAAAAAAGTATCTTCACGCCCATATCCCGGAAGGGGTAGGCAAAGGTACAACAAGTGCACCCACGATTAGCCGAAGATACTTGGTCCCACAAATGTGATAGGTGGCAAACCTATCGCCATCCGGGCACTTTCTAATCCCGGGCAACTTTGTGTTTTGCAGAAAACTGAAAAAACACTTTTTTTATGTGCCCGACCCGGGATTCGAACCCGGAATCTCATGTGGTCGACGCCAACGCTGGACCACTAGACCACTATTAGTTTATATTAGTTTTATTTACATTAATTAGAAACAAGAGCTTACCGTATTTTCTTTAGGTCCAGGAGTGCTTTCATGTTACCACCAGACTCTGACAGGGTTAATTCATACTATATTTATAATTGGGAAAGGGCATGTATGTGTTTGTTTGCCCGTCTTTCACGGCAAAACGGAGCGACGAATTGACGTGATTTTTTAAGTGGAGATAGTTGAAGAGATGGAGAGTGAAATAGGCTACTTTTTGTCTCTTTCTAACTTCCCACTTCCCAAAAATGGCGGATGGAAATTTGTATAGAGTATTCCGCAAATTCAAGGTAGAAAGTTAAAAATTGGTATGTGAACTATTTGTGATTCACAAAAAAAAATCGTGCGTCTTTTTTTGGAATTCAACCCATAATTTAACGCAAGTGAAGCCGCAGGCAAAAGCTAGTTTAATCATACGGTTAAAGATAGCAAATAGGTAGATAGTTTTTCTGACGGTAAGAGACATACGTCGCACGTGGTTAATGATTCGTTGCTATCCGTTTGGCGAGGTTAGAAAGCCACGTACACAAGTTACCCGTTACCTTATTCTACAAACTGGAAATCAACATCGACAAGCACTATTGTGAGCGAGATTGCAGAATTCTGACACTTAGTAGTTAATGTTAATGATATTTATTAGCCATCTTTTGCGTTTTACAAGATGCCTAGAACCAATTGGTTGAATTATTATTCAAAATGGTTACAAAATGGATTCAAATCAATATGTGAAAATATTTTTTTATAGTATAAGATATGCAAACAAGCAGATGGGTCTTCTGATGGAAAGAGTCAACCATCGCCTATAGACACCAAAGGTGTTAATGGTGCGTTGTTATCTTGTGGCAAGGTCTTATGCTACATGCATCAGTTTACCAGTTACCTTACCCTCCAAACCGGAACACGACAGTGACAAGCGCTGACGTTATTACAGCAGGAGTAGTTAAGGTGGTAGTACCAGACTCGGGTGAGTCAATACAGTACTCTACCACCTAGTAGTCACGATGGTAGTGACTCGTATAGCTAATCGGTCGCCTTTTACGACCTGCCTGGCAGAAAGGCAGTTGGCCTATTCTTCAAAGAAGCCCGGGACCAACACGGGGGAATAATCCAGTTCATCTGTCGATGAGATCTCCATTGCGATATTTTACCAGCCGATAACAACTATCGTTTGATACTTATGATAAATGGGACGGGCAGCTTTAAAAAATGTTACAAGTCAAAATTACTTGTAATAAGTTTTATTGAGTAAAGTATTTCTGATTTCTTACATACTAGTACCGTACGCAGCACGTACCATATACAGTCACACAAGGCATAAATAAAGGCACACACACCATCACTAGATTTCGAGCTTCTGTTTAGAACTTGATTTTCAAGGGATAACTCCGAAAAAACCTCAGTAAGTTTTATATAATAATTATCGAATATATAATCTGTAATCTATGAGACTTGTTACATGAAATAAAATTTATCCATTCCTTCATTAAACTTGGGCCATCGTATGAGTCGAATAGATTTCGAATCTAACCATTACATTCCAAATATTTTATTTTTATTAAAATTCTAAAATTATTTTTATTAACATTAAAATACTTATCTGTGTTATTATTTAACGGGTTTTAATGACCGTGAAAATTTAAAAGTATTAAAATAAAAATGATTTTAAAATGCATTTCATCCATATACGCTGGAATATAAAATATTTAAACAATAATCGAAGTTAACGACGACATTTGGCAGTCCAAAATTAGATGTCAACCGCGCAACGAGGGTGAAAATCAAGCCATAGCTAAAAAAACACCTGGTCTAAGCCCTTGAAAGTCTAATTTTACAATGTATAAGCATTAGAAACCCTTTGGTAATACACTTAATGCTCTATTTCCAAGAACGGGGCTGCCCTGTAGGGCGCGAACAGCGAGGTCGTCGGCCTAGGTACCCGAAATTCGAAAGCACTAAAAAACTCTTTCCAAAATGGCCGCTGGAGACCTGTTACCCATGTAACATTACTCTATGTCAGATGTTTTCAACTTTTTTAGTGTTTTGTGTTAAGCAAGATTAACAATAGATAATTCGTCGACCGTTGACCGAGTTATTGGCGACTCTAATTACGCTCGGGTTCAGATTAGATTCCCGTCAGAAGCAAGCATTTCTGTGATGAACATAAATATTTGAATTTCTGGGTTTTGGTGTTTATTAAATACATATATAAGTATCTTCACGACCGTATCCCCTAAGGGGTAGGCAGATGTATAACAAGTGCATCCACGATTAGCCGAAAATACTTGTTTCCCCAAATGTGATAGGCGGGAAGCCTATCGCCACACGGCAATCCTTGCTTTCCAATCCCGGGCAACTTCGTGTTTATCAGAAAACTGAAAAAACCCTTTTTTTAAGTGCCCGACCCGGTAATCGATTTCGGGACCTCATGTGGTCAACACTTCCGCTGGACCACTAGATCACAGAGAAGATAATTATAATTAATATATTTTTTAATAAATGTTTTTCAATTCATTAGTATCATTGAGTAACACCCATAACACAAGTAAACAATTTGGTTACATTGAGCCTGAGGTTGATCAGATCAATTTTTGTAATTTATCCAGAAATATCTATTATTGTTGTAAATAATAATTAAACACAATTTAAACGCAGTAAATCAGTGTATAACTCAATGATACAGATCAAATAATTTTGCACATTCATTTATACAGTGTGTAAGAAAAAGTAATAAAACAATTAAACCGAATTCATCTGTCAACTATACCCATATCTCAAAAACTGCTGAACCGATTGTGATTAAAACTTAGACTGTTCCCTAAGTTGATAAATACTTAATTTAAATTAAAAAAGATCTTTAGTTCCCGAGAAATTCATGGACAAACATATAAACATGCAAACATACATATACTCACGAAAAGTACACGTGCTTGGACACCTAAATAGATAATCATACTCAAATATTATGCAATTTCAACAACATTACATATATTGTACAGTATTCATGTGTAGCACACTACATGTTAAACTGATGACCTCCGTTTTTTTGTCGATAGAAAACTAACCCTGGCCGATCGTCAAAGGCATTGTTTAGTGGCTTAATCCAATCGTATACATTTTATTATTTTTGTGGATATAGATAGACATTTTTACCAAATCAAAATATTTAGTTATATTATATATATAATAAATATTCACGGGATAAACTACACTCACTGATCTAATCCCAAAGTAAGCAAATTATTTGCTTGTGTTATGGGTGTTAGTCAACGATACTAATTTCCTCCGTATTGGTCCAGGTTCCTTCTAAGAATAGAACAACTGTCGTTCTGCCAGGCAGGTCGTAAAAGGCAACCAATCAGCTATACGTATCACTTACACATGACTACTAGATGGTAAAGTTCCACACACACACGGGTATTTGGTACCACCGCCTTACCTATTCCTACCGCAATAGCATCAATAGTTGTCATTGTTTTGTTCCGGGTTGAAAGTTAAGGTAGCCGGTAAACTTATGCATGTGGCATTGCTATCGCGCCACACGGATAGCAGCTCACCATTAACATCTTCGGTGTCTATGGGCGATGGTTTTTCTTTCCATCAGGAGAACTATCTGCTTTGATATCTTATAATATAAAAAAAATCAAACATTACTATGAAAACACAAAATGTGGCTCAAAAATTTCACTGTTAGACGTCATGACTTGACATGGTGTTGTCCAGTTTGAAATATTCACTAAATTTTAGTGAAATTTGGTAAATACAAGCACTTTTAAATACCATATAGAACGTGGTCCCAAGAACATTTTTATTTCTGACTAGCTGCTGCGTGCAGCCCATTATACATTTTTTTGGTGAATCCCATGCTGCATTATACATTTTTTTGGTGAATCCCGCGGGATTGCCAAATATTTCCAAGATAAAAAGTAGCCTATGTGCTATTCCAGGTCCTCAGCTACGTGTATGCCAAATTTCATTTAAATCCGATCAGTAGTTTTTGCGTGATTGATTAACAAACATCCATCCAAACATCCATCCACACATCCAAACTTTCGCATTTATAATATTAATATAGATTAATAATGAACTGAATTTCCGTTAACAGCTTTGTTTTGACGACACGAATAAAAGTGATCCTTCGGGATTATCCAAAAGCTTTCATAATGCAATCGGCTGCACGTTACAGCTAGTTATTTAGTAATTATTTCTAATATGTCATCGACTTACCTATATATATGCATGTCCCTTTTGAATAGAACAGGGATTTTATAACTATTTACTGTGTATGTGTCGATTTTTTTTTAATTTCACAAGACAGCAAACAAGCAGATTGCTCTTCTGACGGAAAGGGGCAACTATGGACACCAAAGATGTTAATAGTGCATTGCTATCTTTGTGGTGGGGCCTTAATACCACGTACGTAAGTTTACCGGCGATCCTAACCTTAAAACCGAAATACAACACTGAGAATCACTGACGCTATTGCGGTAAGAATATGAAAGGAATATGGAGGTAGTACTAGACAGGGGCGAGACAATGCAGGACTCTACCACCTAGTAGCTAGTGACTCGCATATTCAATCGTTTCTCTCTTACGTACTGCCTGACAGAACGACAGACTGTCTATTCTTCAAAGGAGGCCCGGACTAACACGGGAAAAATGTTTATCCAAGCAGCAAAAAAATATACATTTTTTATGTGTGTTCGGATATTGAGAGGCTCCTTCTTTTTTGAAATTCGGTTGAAAACAATTAAATAACAAATACATGAATAAACTTTTGATAAAGAACTACTAAGTTATACGAGTTAAATTTTGTTTTAATTTTAATTACCTGATTTTATAATGACGACTGGAATCTAAAGTAACACTACAATTTATATTTAATTTTAATTATGGCTACATTTTACTGTTGGTTTAGACTCGGTTCGAATTTGTAACTTAGGAGTGTGCTCTGTTATTTTCAATTATATGTGTTGATTAGCTTTAATGTGGTTTTCAAAAAAAAACATAATGTAATCCAGTAAGATTATATAATAGTTTGGAGGAACCACTATTAGTAACTAGTGGTTCCTCCAAACTATTAATTGACGATATTATAGTTTTAATGTTAGATTTTAGAACACCCTCTTACAACCCTTGCATATCGGCAGCCCCTTGATCGATTTGTTTCATGTTCTAATATAAAAATTCTCAATAATTTGCTTACTAGATTTCAAGGCTTTCCGATCAAACATACTCAATTATTACCGTAAAAAAGTTATACATAAATTTGTACATACATACACACAAACATTTATGCATAAATTCGTACATTACATACACGCAAACACTGGTTTGATCTTTGCTTGCTTCGTTTACTCGTTCAATGTCTTTTTTTTAATTTGGAATATTCGTATGTGAAATACGAAAACTCCAAACTCTGATCGACCTTCTACAGATTAAAAATCAACTGGTTATGAGAGATACAACCAAATTTTTAATTTTTTTTTTAAACAGAATGAAATTACGTTGCTCACCATTAATACTTCAACCTTCTAAAGCGAAGTGCCTCTCCTGAAGATGGTTCGGTTGCGAAGTGAAACGTGCGTTGCGTACATAATTTGTGTGTTACTGTCTTTGCTTCTGACGTGGAGGAAAATGTGGTGGAAGTGGGTGGACTATTGTACCGGTGTGGCCTTCTCTAATTTTCAGGCCTTGGATAAGTTTTCCCCATTACTTACACTATCTTTCGTTTCATCATAGCAGTTTCATATAAGGTTTAGCGGAAATTTTGCAAATTAAATACCACATTTTTTTCTTTAAGATACGGCCAAGCCAAATTTATTTCAATTTAATTTGGATTTGGATTTGGCCGACTAAGTTCTCCTATTCGAATCTAACTTTTTTGGTTTTAACACAGAAAAAAAATCATGTTACGTCTTCACCACGTCTATAGACACCAAAGAAGTTAATGGTGCGTTTTTTATATCAAAAGATAGCAAACAATCAGATGTCATTCTTAATGTAAAAGGAAAACCATTGCCTATAGACACCTAAGAGGTTAATGGTGAGTTGCTATCTATGTGGTGGAATGGCAATGCCCCATGCATAATAAGTCCACCGCCTAACATTTTCTTCAAACCGGAACATGACAATGATAAGCGTTGACGCTATTACGGCAAGAATAGGTTGGGTTTTCCGCTTTAAAACACGTTAAAACACAAGTATTTTCTATCGACGAAAACACGGAGGTTATCAGTTTGACATAATATAGGCATGTATGTAATTTTTGGGAATTGATAATACTTGACTATGTTTTTGATTGCTATTAAGGTGTCCAAGCATATGTATTAAATTTCGTTAATGTATAAACATCCATGTTTGTATGTTTATATGTTTGTCCAAAAACTTGTCGGGAACTAAAGAATATATATATTATCTCATATCGAGATAATTCTTTTTGATTTAAATCATGTTCAATCAGTATTCCAACTTGTCTGTCCAAGTTTTATTAAAATCTTGTCATCAACCAAATGTTACCTATCTTAATTATAATTTTGACTTGATTGTATAATTTAATTTATGTCACTGGATAACCTGTGACATAAATTAAATCAGATTCACCTGAAGAAAAGAGATTTATTCTTCTATTTACTCGAAAGAAGTTGACGATGCGTTAATGTTTTTTAAAGGATGGAATGCCACACGCTTAACTTTGCCGACTACGTATTTTAGCACTGACACTATTGCAGCAGGAAAAGATAAGGTGGTAGTACCCAACGCGTACAAGACATTACAGAAGTCTACAATGGATTTTTAAAGAACTGTTTTTTTTGAACAAATTACCTTCTAATTATGTTCGAAAGGGAGTATCTTTGTAATGTAAAGACATTATACAAAGATCGTTGTCTATAATTATAGCGTTAAAAAATATTATATTGTTCTTCAGGTCTGTCTACCAGTTTAAGTAAGTTCGTACTGTTCATGGTTCTTGAAGTAAACTAAACTGAGAAACTTGAAGAAACTTTTGGGCCAAGGAATATGGTAATAAGGGGTGAAAAGGAAGAATGCAATTATCGTCAACTGTGGCTTATCGTCAACTGTGATAGACTAGTTTATTATTGTGTCGAATTTTATGCCCGTGGGGTTGGAATCTGTGGACTTATATTTGGCTACAGCGTTATCCACGGTATAAGGTCCACTTCATAAAGAATAACTAACCGTAACGCAAGTCAAGAATTACGAACCAAATGAGAACTACAAAATGACTTGGTAGAGATAATCTTTTTTTTGCAAACAAAAGATGAGTCTCCTGATGGAAAGAGCCAACCATCGCCTATAGACACCAAAGATGTTAATGGTGCGCTGCTACCTTGTGGCGAAGTCTAATGCCACATGCAGAAGTTTACCGGCTAACTTATCCTCCAAACCGGAATACGACATTGACGAGCACTGATGCTATTGAGGCAGGAATAGGTAAGGCGGTGGCACCTGACCCGGGCGAGACAATGCAGAACTCTACCACCTAGTAGTCACGATGGTAGTGACTCTTATAGTCAATCGGTCGCCTTTTACGACCTGCCTGGCAGATCGGCAGTTGGCCTATTTTTTAAAGGAGCCCGGGACCAACACAGGGAAAAATGTGAATGTACTATCCAATCCAAACAATGTGACAATGTGACAAAATATTTTCATTGATTAACCTATTCAGTCATTAACCTATTCGACTTTGATTTTGAGGTTATAACGCTAAAAGCAAGCAAAAAAACCATACTTAGGATTTTCATCGAAAAATTCAGCAGTAACTTGAAGTTTAGGAAATATGGGTTACCAACCCTATACTTTGGATGAGCAAGCAAATCTGTCGATCTCGATTATTGCATAAATCTAATAATTTTGGAACTTTTCATCAGATCTATCTCAAATTTAAATGGGTTCACACGGGAAATTTTTTCCAGCACCTCCTCGTTTTTGAGAAGTTGGTTTGCAAATGCATCGCTAGGGATCCACGCTAACTAACAAACCATTGAACCGGAAGAAACCGGAGCATCCATTTATTTTAAGTTTTTTTTAGCTACTCAAGAAAGCCTCACTTAAAATAATTCGGTTTGAGCATTTCTTATGCAAGTAAACAAGTTTTAGAAAAAACTGTGATCTCATAGTGTCGACAACCACGGAGCTAGAAGGTCAGTCTGGTGTTGGAGTCGACAACCACGGAGCTAGAAGGTCAGTCTGGCGTTGGAGTCGACAACCACGGAGCTAGAAGGTCAGTCTGGCGTTGGGCTAGGTCGAGGTTGTTTTGACCATTCAGCACACATGCTTAATTCAATGTGAGTGTTACATTGGCCACACACATCAGAGTATCATGCTATCGAATTATTTTGAATGTGTTAATGAGGTATTACTATTACCTTGACTAAATTTGATAAATTGTTTAATAGTTAACCGTATTAGGTATTTTAACCAAAAAACTCTTTATTTTTTTAAATAACGTGCATTTATAAGAAACATGTCGTGGCGTCCTAATGATATCACGCCGTGGTTGTACACTGGTGCTTCTATGAAAATGACAACATCAAGATAATGTTTTACCACGTCGTGACGTAACGCTTCCAAATTTGCGTTAATTGTCTCGTAACTTAATGTCTGCTTTCGTCGAATTTTAAAAATATTATTAATCCTTATCTTTTAAAATAAATATTTCAGTTTCTTGATGTTCAGTATCATAATTAATAATTTAAAACTGCAATATATCTGATTAATTCTGAGAAGGTACAAGCCTATTGTAGTCTACTATGAATATTGCTGTAATACCCAATATAAAAAAAGAAAATTGTTTTTACTGGTACATATGCTGCTCTGGAGCTTCTTTGAAGGATAGACTATTTATATTTTTGCCAGGCAATTCATGAAAGGCGAACGATTTGCTATATTATTCATTGCCATCGTGACTACTAAGTGGTAGACTTCCATAACAACTCGCCCGGGTCCACCACCACCTTACCTATTCCTGCTACGAGTACAACATCGTCAATGCTTATCACTATCGTATTTTGGTTTCGAAGGTAGGGTTGCTAAACTTATAAATGTGGCATACTTCGTCATTCCTCATCACTCGGATAGTATTGCATCATTTACATCTTTGGTGTCTATCGGTGATGTTTGTTTCATAACATCAGGAGAACCATCTGCTTCTGGAACCATCTTTATGCCATTTATACGGGAGAGAACAATGCTTTATATAACCATGCAGGCAAGTTTTTTTTTGGAGACTGTGGAAACTCTTTGGAAACACCAGATCAATTTGGTCATGGTTTATCAGACTTAGTTTCTGTACATACAGTAATTCCTAAACGCATTGAAAATGTTTTATTTGTCATAATACGAGATGGTAGAGTTCCCCAACGTCACACCCGCGTCTGACACTACTGTTTTACCAATCTCTGTCACAATAACTATGGTGCTTGACTCTGTTGTATTTTGGATTAAAAAATAAGTCATTAGCATACCGTTATAAGGGACCCATCACACACCGTTGACATCTTTAGTGTCAGCATGGTAACTGGTAGTGACAGTTGTATTTTCCCAGCAGGAAATCCACATTCTTGTTTGCTATTTTAAGATATATAAAAATAAATTATAAAGGACTAAACACACCACAGATTTTCCACAACGCATTCATCTTAATTGAAATATAGCATAATAGCAAATCGCGTTAGTTTAAATATTTTTTAACAGCAGTTGATGAGCCTACACCACAACTTTTGGTGCAGATTGTGGCATGGGAAATCTCCTATACTGCATTCATCTTGATTGCCATAAAACCTTTTAAAATTAATAACAAAACGAGATAATTTATCACTACATAATTAACTTTTTTTATACTATATATTTTTTAATCACTAATTTACGATGAAATTGTTGCGAAGCACAATGACTACTACGTATGTACTATTTATACATCATAATTTGTCTATATTATTTTCACATATCCTTATATACGTACATATATTCATAAACCCAAGTATTGTTTATTCTAACACACTCACAAGTAAACAGCACACACACACACACACAAATATACTCTAACAGAATTGCTTTTTGTTTAATTTATAATTTCTTTTAAAATTCAATATTAGATATATATAGTCTACTAGATATGCCCACGACTTCGTCCACTTGGAAAAGCTTCTAAAATAAAAGTAGCCTAAGATATTCCTTATTACCGTCTTTTAAAAGATAGACCCGGGGTTTTACCCTCATAGTTCCCGTTTCCATGAGATTTTTGAGATGAAAACTACCCTATGTCCTCTCTCGAGTCTCAAACTATATTTGAAGAACATTTCATTCAAATCGGTTTAGTAGTTTAGGCGTAAAGACGAGACAGATAGAATGACTTACTTTCGCATTTATAATATCACTATGGATTATACATAATCCTATTAGCTACCCGTCAGTGATTATAAAAATGCTTACAATGCAGTAACAGTGTACAAAAATAAAATCGTTAATTTGCCAATGTAATGTAAATAATATAATACTGGAGCAATTTTGATAATCTTCTATGAATGTTTAGTTGAAAAAAATAAATCAATCGATAAACTTCTTCAGCAAACACTTGGCAAGCCCTGTCAAAACTTACACCATAGACTTCTCATAACTTTTTTATTATCTTTATTGTAATAAAACATATTACAATGAATAACAAAAAGTGTTAGTTTATAAAATGATCAAAAACCGTTGACGAGCCCTGCCATGACTCTACTCCTAAGAACAAGTTGCATTTCACCCGGTACACACACATACGCGCATATGATTATGCACACTTACGTACATACAATAAACTATACTTCTTATACGGAACATCTTACTGCTTCAAATAATATTATCACCTGCTCGTGCCCCGCTTTTTTTAGATATTTTAATGACTGGTATCACTGATGTAATATTTTAAATTAATGCAAATTGTTATTGTTTTCGTAAATCTGTATATTATTATAATAAACCTGTATTAATTTTAATTGTACATCCTAATATTATTATAAATCCGAAAGTTAGTTTGTTGTTACGCTTTCTTGTTTATTATATTTAACTGGTCACTAGGAAATTTAGCAAAGATGTTTTCAAACATACAAAAAAGACATAGGTACTTTTCATCTATAAAAATCTATTTTTTTTATTTATATCAAAGCATAGCAAACAAGCAGAAGGGTCTCTTGATGAAAAGAGTCAACCATCGGTTATAAACACCCAAGATGTTAAAGGTGTGTTGCTATCTTGTAGCGAGGTCTAATGGCAATGCCATATGAATATGTTTACCGGCTACCTTACCCTCCAAATCGTAACACAACAGTGACAAGCATTGACGCTATTCCGGCAGAAGTCGATAAGGCGGTGGTAGGTTTCGCTAGACCAGGGCGCGTACCACGTGTAATGCCAATCGGTCCCACATAGCCAATCGGTCGCATTTAACGACTTGCCTAGCTGAACGGTAGGTGGCCTAGGCCATGTTGGTCCCGGGTTCCTTTGAAGAATAGCTATTCTTCAAAGGAACCCGGGACCAACATCAGGAAAATTGATTTTTTAAGTTAACCTCGAAAATCGAAGTCTTAGCAGCAGCTCAAAGTCTAGTGACGAGAACTCCCTCGTGCTGGATTAGCCAGTAAAGCTGTTTGTCTTGATTATCGCAAAAAACAAGCGGTAACCATTATCAAATATAATATGACACTGATGATAATAAACCATCTCGTTGACCGACAAACTGGCAAATTGTATGGAGCGTCTAAAGACATTCAAATCAATCTGCCAAGTATTTGTGGGAACCACCGTGATAATACTTTCTTGTAGACTATATAGACCGTAAGATATAAATCTAGTGATGTGCGTACGCCGTTAAAAACAACGAATTGCACTTAAAGTTTAGTATTGTACCGTTAATACATTAATTAAATTATCCAGATTAAATCCATTAGTAATTTTATTGCGGTGCCGTTTTGATCGTATTTTTGTTTTTGAACTAGGTAAATCCTGCAACTCGCCGCGTGGTTATGATTTTCGAGAAGCCTGTTATTTCCTGCCCTTATAATTTTTTTTATTATATATCTAGATATAATTTCGTCACAATTGGAGATCTTGTTTGAAATATTGTAACACCTAATTGGTGTTCGATATACTGCCAAAGATGGCCATTTGTCGGATTTTGAAATGTAATTTAAATTAAATTTGTAGAATGTCTAGAAAAAAAATATGTAAGTAATAGAAGATGTCTGTATTTTCCTTAAGACGGACATCTGTATCGTAAAATAAAAAGTATTAAGAAATCATTGATTTTCAATTATAGGTGCAAATAGAAGTCTATATTATCTATATCTATATTACATATAATAAAATCGTAGGAAAGTCAAAACTGTACATTGAATATTTTTTTAAAAGAATACTTGGGGCGTGATCTACAATCGATATCGAAGCCAAAAAATATAGTTTTTAGAATTTTTGTCTATTTGTATGTATGTATGTCCGGGGTAAACTCAAAAAGTACTGCATGGATTTACTTCAAATTTTGTATGAATATTACTAACAGGTCGGGTCAACATATAGGCTACATATTATCACGCTATCACCTACAAGGGAGAGGTAGTGCGTAGTAAACGACATATAGGCTACATATTGTCACGCTATCATCTACAGGGGAGAGGCAGTGCGTGGTAAACGAACTCCGCGCGGACGAAGTCGCTGGCAACAGCTAGTAGTAAATAAAATCATCGAGCACCGGTACCAAATTGATCACTGCTAAGGAGCAGCCCTCTGAGGTAAAGCCAACGGCCCTTAGTCCAGTAGTCACGATAGAATAATAAGTTGAAAGGCCAAACCAAAACTTCCAAAGTCAATAAACGTCTTTTAAGAACTCTGGACAGTAAAGATGATTGTTCGGTCTATTCTTCAAATAAGCGTAGTCTGAAAATATTTTGAAATACTGATATACGATACGATATACTGATATAATACGATAGACGATTCGACCGATAGATCGTCTTCTTATTCTAGTGAAATACATTTAAACCACGCTCTTATTCTACCTGTCACGGTCCTAAGCATCCTACAGAAAACATTGTCGATTAAATTCAGCATAATCCACAAAGTAAATATTCAGTCAAAAAAGTCAACATTTAAGGTTATAATCTAGGTTTGTTTCCAATAAAAATGAATAATAATAATTCACGGGACAAATTACACTTACTGATCTAACCCCAAAGTAAGCAAATTACTTGCTTGTGTTATGGGTGTTAGTCAACGATATTAATACATTGAAATACATATATAAATACTAGAATATATTAAATAAACACCCAAATCCGGAAATACAAACATTTATGCTCATCACACAAATGCTTGTCCTCGTCGGGGATCGTACCCGAGCCTCGTTGATTGCGTAGTCAGGGTCTCTAACCACTCGATCAACGGGGCGGTCATAGGATATATAGTAGTTTCCAATGAATAATTATGATGTGGAGATGACAAAAAACTAAAATATTTATTTTAATAGATAAGGATTAATAATATTTTTAGGATACGTTAATCTGAAAGTGTTACGTCACATCGTGGTGAAATGTCATATTGTTTTTGACATTTTCATGGAAAAGTATGTAACGTATGTAACACCACGGCGTGATGTCATTATTCTTCTGTGTGTGGCCGCGTTTCCGATCCGATAGTAGTTTTAAAAAATGTTGACGTGTCAAAATAACTTGTAAAAAGTTTTATTGAATAAAGTTCTTCTGATTTCTGATTTCATTTAGACGCCATGACAGCCCAGAGCGTTTTCGCGGTAAATTTTATTTTTATAATAAATGAGCGATATTAAAAAAAATGTTGGTTAATATACCTAATAAGTTAATACGTTACCTTAACAGTATTTCAAATTTAGTCAATTAGCCTATAACTACCGGATTGAAGTGTAAATAACAAGCAGTCTAGTTAGAGGACATCTGTATCCTTTATCTATAAGAAACCAAGGGTGCCAGTTTCACTTCGCGTTACTTAAAGTAACGTAGTCAAAATATTTTGAAGGAGATTCTATTACAGAGAAATCAGAAATCACTAATACTTTATTCAATAAAACTTTTTACAAGTTATTTTGACACGTCAACATATTTTTTTTAAAACTACTACCGGATCGGAAACGCGGCCACACACAGATTTTATAATATCCTTTTTTACACAGTTTTGTTTTAACACATATTTTAAATTTATTGACTGGTAAATCTCTTATAGTTTCGGGAAGTTTATAAAAAGCGTATACATTGCGCCATAAAAGAGTTACTTATTCTGTGGAGATAAGATGCATGCACAACAAGATTGTTTTTGTTCCTTGTATTAATTGAGTGTACGTCACCATTTTTTTAAAAAAAAGCAAAGCAACACGGGGTATTCGTGTTGGTCCGGGTTCCTGTGAAGTATAGAACAACTTCAATTTTGCCAGGCAGTTCATAAATGAGTGAACAATTGGCTATGCGAGCCACTACTATCGTGGCTACTAGGTGGTAGAGTTCTGTATTATCTCGCCTGGGTCTGGTACAACCGTTTTACCTATTTATATCGCAAGTAATTGCTTGTCCCGTTTAGAGAGTAAGGTAGCCGGTAAACTTATGCATGTATCACTAAGACCCAGAATAAGAATATTAACGCATCATTAACTTAAACTTAAATCTTTGGTGGCTATAAGCGATCTATTTTCACCAGGAGAGCATAAAAATCACTTTTTTCCTCTGAATAAGGAAACCTATGGAAATGTTACAGTGTCATCTATATGACACTGTAACATATGAAGTATCTATATACTTAGGTATATAATAGTTTAGAAGACGAAATAATAAACATAATGGCGTCTTTGTCTAACATATGCAATGAAAATAAGCCAATTCTATACGCAATAGTTTTGCTTAATTGACAACATTTTATGTGACGTCACAAGTGTGCCGAGCTGCCATTTTTCGTCGCTATGTACTTACGTTATAAACCAAAAATATACTCTGTGGACACTACTAAACAGGCTAAAATATAATCGTTTATAATTTTAATATAATTCAGTAGTAGTTGTAAGTAGTATGATAGTGTAACACTCGTCCGGCGAATATCACAGCCGGTCGTGTTACTCCACCAATTGTAACACCCTTTTGCCCGGGGGATTTGCTTTAACCTGCTTGGCTGCTCGAGGCACACGAAGATCGACGGGATTTCGTATCATTTCCAATAATACACGATTTTTATAACTTCATTTATTTTTCGGGCATATGTCTTTACCCGTCAAGATTATTTCGAATACTCTTATTCTATACACGTTCCATATAAAAAACTAGACAGTTCTACGTTTAAAAGTAGACAAAGCTGCCAGTGTATATGTAACACCACAAAGGTATTACAATAGTATCGTCACAATTATCTACTGCTACTGAAACTGAGTCTTAGTAACAGAGTTCCATTTTACCTTTTTAGTAAGGAACCCCAAAAACCCATTTTAACTAAAATAATGTCAAAGTTGACTTTATTACGAAATCAATAAGCCTCAAGGATAGTTTTGTAGATAAGTATATACTGTGTATGGTAAAATAAAAAGCATAGAACAATAATATTCTCCTGATGGAATACCACACGTAATATGTAATTCGCCATGTTTCGTTGCGTAGGTATGCACTTTTTTTCGTAGGTTTGGTATCTCCATAGGTTTCCTTATTCAGAGCTTTTTTCAGATACGTGAATATGTATTGGCATGATTTACTATGCGTATGGCACAATGAGTCCAGTGTTGATACATTCCCGTCTAATTGCTCACATTTTAACGTATTCGCTTAAGAATTCCGAATCGCGGCTACAAAACATACTTGTAACTTAAGGTTGACAGCTCTATCAACATCGAAAGCTATAATTTTTACTCTAATAAAGTTTCTTAGTCAAATGTAAAAAATATGATCTCGCCAGTTCCTTTGCGTTTAAGGTAGAGGAAACTGTTTATCAATGGATGTTTTTGCTTTACGATTCACCGGTTTCTCGATTAGTTAATGGATAGTGATCCTATATGCCAATTAAATAAACTTTAATTCTTACAATATCATAGTTTTTCATTCATTCTTATAATAACATAGTTCATCAAGATACAATACGCGGAACCGGGACGTTACAATCTGAGCCAAATACTCTAACAATTATAATATGTGATCTCTCGAATGTGAATTATTGTTTTATCAGGGCAAACGTAGTGAGCCCTAACATATTTCACAATTTATTAAATTTTTTGTGGTACAATTTACTGAAAAATTATCACACCTTTAGGATTGGACTTTTATAAAGAAATTTAGCTCACGTGAAAATGTGTTATCTAACATAAAAATACAATTTTATAAACATAAAATGTTTACAATTCAAGTTAATTAGTATTTTATTATTATTAACCCCATCTGCTAGAAAACTAAAGAGTTAACATTGATGTATATTGATTGTTTAGTCTTATATAGATGGTCGAATCTTGATCCCAGGGCGTTCGCGTGTTATAGATATAACAAAAAAATCTCAATATGTTAAGTTTTGCAAGCGTAATCAACAGAATCGGATTTTTTTAAATCAGGTTTTTTTACAATAAACAAAATAATTGTCTTTTAAAAATAACAAATGTGTTGAAAAGAGTGTTTTAACAGTATTTAGGAGTTAAAACACTGTGGGGAGTAAGATTGCCGGTGAATAAAGTGAAAATATTTGTACCTAATGCTAGACTTATGTAGATGGCATTGTTATTCGCTATATGGATAGTAACGCACCGTTAACTTCTTTGGTGTGTATAGGCGACAACAAAGACGTTAACGACAAAGGACAGTCTTGTATCTTATAATATATAAAAAAAATTGTTAAAAATGGGTACCTAGTCAGATATCTTAGCGTCGAGAATAACCTACCAGAAACACGCGCTTTACAGGAGGATGCATCAGCAGCTGAAATAATTATTTGACTATTTAATGGCCTATAATAAGAATTATAAATACTACTCCTATGATAGAAAAATACAAATGCTTCCTTTCAACGTCAAAAATGTTAATAGTTCATTGCTATCACTTTTTTACATTGTCGATTTTCTTAGTCTAGTAATTAGTCTGTTTGACTCAGATCGTAAAGTCCCGGGGTTTATTCCCGGATTATAAAGTACCTACTAGATGAAAACCCGACTTCGCTCGGGTGAAATGTAAGATTCATAATACACAATTTTATTTACTATCTCAAATAGTAGAAATTAAAAAATAGCAACACTGTAGTGACGACTTCCTTCAACTATTCCGTTGATTTGAAAGGGACGACATTACATTGTTATTTTTATTTAATTTCTACTCTTTTGTGAACAAGGAGAAAATAAACTTTACAATAATCTACGCTCCTACACCACATATTTGTAATCTTTAAAGAAATATCATAATCTTTGGAAATATGGCCGTGTCTGTCAGAAAATTCTCAAATCTTGTCTGTTATAATTTTAATCGTGAAGTTAACAAAGTATTTCGACACTCTGAATTTAGCGGATATATGGTGTGGACTCGAAATCATTATTTTTTACTCTTTGTAATTCACGTAATCGAGTCTACCGTACCCTTGACGAAATTATTAATATAGATCTGTGATATGTTAAAAATGTCATTGATATCAGTTTTTTTAGTTTGTTGCAATTTGTTTTGTTTCCTCAAAAAAGTCTCAATGGTAACCTAGTCTGGTAGGTGGTGTGCTTTAAGTATTAAACTATACTCAAAGGTAGTGTATAAACCTAGTATCTCGGAAAAGCACATAAATCTGTTGGTCCCAATTATTGCAAGGTTACAAGTTGGCAAAAGCTGCGATATGAATCATCTCGATATAGATCATCATCTGTTTCAACAGCCAACAAATTGGTAAATCATGCTGAAAGTCTATTGACGTTCGGTTTACTCTGACTACGTAGCAAGGCAACCGGCGTGATCATTTTTGTTAATTAATACATTGTTATTGTTACGGTAGGTGAACAACTAACATTATATACCTACGCAAGTTTACAGGCCATTGCACTCATTTAATGTAACACGATAGTGACAAGTGCCGACTTCATGGTGGTGGCATTGTATCGTATATATGTAAGTCATAGAATTTGTGGTAGAATTTAAAAGTCTACCACGTATTAGTATGTAACAGAAGTGGTTATCACCTCTTCAGCCTTCGCTCGTATTTTTCGAGCTGTTAAGCAGTAAGTCAGGTTAAATACTTAAAAAGACTTCCTAATAAGAGACCCGCGAAAACCCGGAGAGCCATCTCGTTTGCTATCCATACACTACAAATAATTAAGTGTATCGGTCATTGCACTAATAAGAATACAAAAGTCGTATATTGATGTAACAAGGGGCCACTGTACGAAATTGAATATATCCAAACAATAAATTATTAATTAGTCAGTCAGTTTTTTTATATTTTAATTGCCACCTATGGAGATAAACCGGTGGAGAAGATAATGGGTAATATATAATTATATCTACCAATTTTTCTACGCACTTTCGGATACACACACATTGGAAATGTTCGTGCATTAACACCAACACAAGTGCACAACCAATAAATAGATTGAACTAAACGGTGAAATTTAAAAAAGGAATAAAACCAGCGAATCGCATTGCCGCACACTTGAACACTAATGCAACCAATCATTAACCCTAACCAATGGAATTTAAACTGTATTTTCATTAAGTTAAGATTTATATTATATAAATGAATGTGTTTGTAGAACTAGCATGTTAACACATAATGCATGCGTGGGAATGATGGCCATGCACACAAAGACTGATTTTTGATTATAGGAACACCAAATTTTTATAAAAGTGTGCGTGAATGTTTATTTGAGTGTTGTAGTTTAATGCATTCTTTTTGCGTTTGTATTGTGAAATACACATTGGTGTGTGGCGTATAATTTATTTGTGTGTGTAATTTTGTCGTTCGCATGATGGATTCGCGTGTTTGTATTGGTGTTTTTTTTTATCTTTTTGCGAGGAGGCACACAGAGGGAGTTAAAAAATAATTTTAACTGGCACACTGCAACGCGTGTTTAATTTTTGAGCTCTCTGTCCTGCGCGAAATGGAACGTCATTACTTTTTTAAATTACGAATGTCGTTGGTTTTGCATTTATTTTATTTTTAATTCTTCGTTATTTTTATTGTGCGTATTAAATATTCGTATAATTTAGTTATGTTATTATTTTTCTCTTTCATAATTTATTTCAGCATTTATTCGAATGGACCAAATGATGCTAATTTTAAAATGAATTTGTTAGCTTTCGTAGTAAAGTACAATTTTAAAATAAACGTGATTATTTATATTAGCGATCATTCGCTGGTCATAATTCGACCATAACTATATTTACGTTAAATTTCAAATTATATATAAACAAACTTTGACTCGTTATGACCATAGACTAAACTATAAAATCTCTCCTAAAGTTGACAACAGTTTAAACCATAAACAAAGTAATAGGTAGGTATGTAGTTAGGCGTGTGTGGTGTAATCTCATGATAGTGTGTGTAATATTTATTATATTAATTTAATTTAATTTTAATGTATGTTTTAATAAACCCAATGGTTTTTGCTCTTATTCTCCATATAAACTTTTTTTCATAATCAACGAATGTTTTTTTATTGTAAAAAAGGGTACAAACTTTTCGCTTCATATATTTATATATAGATGTGTGTATGTGTGTATAAATTAAAAAAGGGTAAATTAAAAGACCCAGCACGTACTTTCTGAAAATAAAAATAAATTAAAAGATTTTTTTTATAGAAGAGGGGGCAAACGAGCAGGAGGTGCACCTGATGGTAAGTGATCACCGCCGCCCATGGACATCCACAATACCAGAGGTCTTGCAGTTGCGTTTCTGTATGAGTAAGCTCTTTTCTTGAAGGCCCCCAAGTCGTAACCGTTTGGAAACACCGCTGCCGGTAATTGGTTCCACAACAAAGTAGTGCGAGGCAAAAAGTGTCGAGAGAAACGCACAGTTGTGGATTTCCAGACATCTAGATGGTGAGGATGGAATCTCAAATTTTGACGCGATGTCCGATGATGGAATAAAATTAATATTTATTTTTCTACTTTTTAGAATTTAAATGTCTTGTGTTGTAGTGTGAGCATATTTGGTTCAGATCAAGAGATTCTGGGTACGAATCTCGGGTCAGGTTAAGGTGTTTTTTATGTTTTTAAGGTTTTATTCAAAAACCTACATCTCAATGGCAGCTCGAAGTCCAGTATGGGGGAGTTAACACTTCTCTCCGTAGAAGTACACATAATTCCGTCCCAAAGATTTACTTGTAAATCTGTCGGTCAGTACCGACCTTACCAGTGTAATAAAATTAAACAAATCTATTAATAAATAAATGCTATTATGATATAAATGAATATTTGAATGATAAATTTTTATAAAATAAAAAAATATAAATAATAAATCTAATTCACTTCTAATTAAACATTTCTAATAAATAATTACATTTATTCCTCTTTTCTACCATGCCATTGCTATACTCGACAGGGTCCATGATGATCTAACCATTATTTTAATTTAACATCTTGTTAATATTGTGGAATGCAAATAAATAAATAAATAAATAAAAATGTGGTGACAGAAATCACCACCCATTTAGCCGATCAATTTTATTTTTGGATCAAAATAGCTAGCAAGCGGATAGCTCTCCTGATGGAAAGAGACAATTATCGCTTATAAACAACAAATATATTAATATCGCGTTGCTATCCGCGTGGCGAGGAGTTATAAATTTATCGACTACCTTTTGCTCCAAACCGGAGCACGACAATGTCAAGCATCGATACTGCTGCAGCAAAAATAGGAGAGGAGAATTTTTTCCCCGTATTGGTCCCGGGCTCCTTTGAAGAATAGGCCAACTGCCGTTCTGCCAGGCAGGTCATAAAAGGCGGCCGATTTGCTATACGAGTCACTGCCATCGCGGCTACTAGGTGGTAGAGTTCTGCATTGTCTCACCCGGTTCTGGTACCACCGCCTTACCTATTCTTGCCGCAATAGCGTCAGTGCTTGTCACTGTTGTGTTCCGGTTTGGAGGGTAAAGTAGCCGGTAAACTTATGCATGTGGCATTAGATCTCACCACAAGATAGCAATGCACCATTAACATCTTTGGTGTCTACAGGCAATGGTTGACTCTTTCCATCAGGAGACCCATTTGCTTTTTACTATGGTATGATATAAAAAATAGAGGCGGTGATACCGGGTACTCGGACAAGACTTTGCAGAACTTTATGGCATACTGGCTAGTGATATGTATAGACAATCGTTCTTCTTTTACAAAGCGCCTGGCAGAATATCATACAGTCTATTCTTTAAAAGTGGACCGAACCATTAAAAAGATAACCTTATTCAAGTGGCATTTCTTGACGTTACACTGAAAGCACCAAACCATAAACATGTTTTAGTGTGTATAAGCGATGGTTATTGATTACATTTTTCGATTAGGCGAGTCATTTTATCATCTATCTTACGCCATAAAAAATAATAAAAAGACATTTCACAGCTTGGAATACCTAGGAAGGTTATCAGTTACTAAAATAGATACGACAATTTTCAATCTCGGGCAACGTTGTTTATGTTAGAAATCTGAAGAAATAAAATCAGAAATCAGAAATCAGAAATACTTTATTCAATAAAACTTTTTACAAGTTATTTTGACACGTCAACATATTTTTTTAAAAACTACTACCGGATCGGAAACGCGGCCACACTAAATATATAAATATGTTTTTGAATTCCCGACCCGGGAATCGAACACAAGATCTCATGTGGCCAACAACGACACTAGACCACCGAACTACAGAGGCGATGAGATTTTTAATTATTAGACAATCCATATAGATTTTTCTAAACTTTTGTTTCATTTCTGTATCATCAGTTATTAAACAGTAACACATAGGCATATCTAAACAAAATCTTATATATAAAATTCTCGTGTCACAATGTAAGTTACCATACTCCTGCGAAACGGCTTGACCGATTTTTATAAATTTTATATGCATATTCAGTAGGTCTGAGAATCGGTTACTATCTATTTTTAATACCCCTAAGTAATAAGGGCTGTCCATCCCTAATATTTTATTTTTATTTTTTTACAAAATTATTTTTTATTATCTAATACCTTTAAACGAGCAATTCTTGTATATATATAATTGGAATCTCGGAATCGGCTCCAACGATTTTCATGAAAGTCACAAATTAGGGGTTTTTCGGGTCAAGGAATCGATTTATCAAGGTTCCAGGTCCAAGAAAAGCTCGGTTCCCAAGATATGGGTATGTGAAAAACCGAGCAAAGCTCGGTCAACCAGGTACAGAAAAAAATTTATATATTCTATAGGAATCGATTTATCAAGGTTCAAGGTCCAAGAAAAGCTCGGTTCCCAAGATATGGGTATGTGAAAAACCGAGCTAATCTCGGACAATCGGGTACAGAAAAAAAATTTATATATTCTATAGGAATCGATTTATCAAGGTTCAAGGTCCAAGAAAAGATCGGTTCCAAAGATATGTGAAAAACCGAGCAAAGCTCGGTCAACCAGATATTTTTTATAATGTGTCATGAATAAATACATACAACCCTAAATTGTCACCTTTCTAACATCAACCCCAATATTTTAGATCAATAATTTATATGGCAAAACAACAACTGGGGCAGATAGCACGTGTATAAAACATGTTATATCCTTTTTTTTAAATATATAAACGGGTCAATAACGCGTACATATATAGAACTTACTTGTAAAGCTCGACGTTTCGGCCAAGTTACATTGACCGTGGTCACGAGCAGACTGGAGCAGCGAGTTTCCTCCGTGAACGACGGATCGTCGGGATTAAAAGGCGGCCGATTTGCTATACGAGTCACTGCCATCGCGGCTACTAGGTGGTAGAGTTCTGCATTGTCTCACCCGGTTCTGGTACCACCGCCTTACCTGTTCCTGCCGCAATAGCATCAGTGCTTGTCACTGTCGTGTTCCGGTTTGGAGGGTAAGGTAGCCGGTAAACTTATGCATGTGGCATTAGACCTCGCTACAAGATAGCAACGCACCATTAACACCTTTGGTGTCTATAGGCGCTGGTTGACTCTTATCATCAGGAGACCCATCTGCTTGTTTGCTATCTTATGATATAAAAAAAAGAATAACATTCTTGACATTCTTGATCGAAGATTATATACCTATAATAAGTGTTCGTTTAAAGGTATTAGATACATTGTTAATTACCTACTTCTGAAACGTAAATTGTGTCACGGACACTTTTTATAATGCAAAAATTTACAGAAAAATCTTTAAAGATTAATAATATTACTTAAATTCACGACTATCACATACTGTTTTAAGCCATTTACGTCGCAATATATCGTCAACATAGATATAATACGTTTTGTATCTTTTATCATGAAAATTATTTCATTTTAAATACTTAAAAGTTATAAAATGTAAAGCTTTTGTTTAAAATAACAAAATCAAATATTTATTGTCACTCGTTCATAGACTAAATAGATGACTTTTGTATTATTTATGTTACTTTAGGATGATATAAGAGTAACATGTTTATAGAGCCTTCCATGTTGTAATTTTCGACTATAGTATTATTGTATGAATTGGAAAGTATTGATACTTTACAATTCATACAATAGTTTATTTAACAATATGTGTTTTACCATTCCGGCATATTTCCAACTTGTTTGGTCGGTCATCTATACATCTATACAAATAAATAAAATTGGGATGTCTGTTTGTAGTATTAAAATAACCGCTTTATACTAAATGCAAATGGATGTTTACATGGTACATAATATACCAAAATAACAATTTTTACAATTTTTGTCTGTCTGTCTGTTTTTTTGACGGGACTGTTTTGGACCGATTTTGACGGGACTTTCACTAGCAGATAGCTGATGTAATGAGGAGTAACTTAGGCTACTTTTATTTTCGAAATTTTTTCACGCGGACGATGTCACGGGCTCAGCTAGTAAAAAAAATAAAGCGTTAACTTTATGATAGAAAAGAGAAATCTTATCTAGATTTAGAAATAAGAAAAAGCGTACAAGTTTGATTAGTTTTATGACTTTCAAGTACATTACTTTTTAAAATTTACGTGCAATTAAGAAGTGCCTATTGAATTCTAATATGGTCTTATTGTACATTAAATTAATTTAATAACTTTGGCTGACGCTTTATTCTTGTAGTACTTAAGGCGAGGTATTTCAACGCGCGTCAATTCTATAGAAAATGGATGGCGCAGTATGTTCTGAAACCGCTGGGAAACGTGTTAATTTTCGGATAAATAAATGTAGGACATCAGCTGAAAACTAAAATTTAGCACATACTTTTTTGTATTTACAACTAAATATCACCATATAAAAATCATGTGGAAAATTAGAAATATTATTAACAAATTATTTGTTTTAGAGATTTTTTAGCCTGTTTTTGGAATTTTATATGATCGAGTAAAGTACATTCTATCATCTAATGAGTTATTACATTCTTTAGATAATATCTTCAGTTTAATCGTGTAATTTTTGTAAAACTGTTATTTAACAATTAATACAAAAAAACGTGATTTAACAAACCAGTTTTTTCCCGTTTGTCGCGATGCCTCGCCTTAAGGTCGTATCTCGTTTCTAAAATTAATAAAACAATTACCGATTCTGTTACGACGGGTTGTCTGTTCCCGAAAGCTGACGACCAGAAACCTCGTGGTTGCTTTATTGTAGTCTCAAGCAGATGTTTGGAGAATTGTAGTTTGGGGTCTTGATTTAAGTGAAAGTGGTGAGGGGCCCTTCGACGACTAACCCTCTGGATTACATACTGGTGTTGATTGCTAGAGAGGATCGTTAGCTATACACACCAAAATGCTATTATTAGCCTATAAACTTATGCATGTGGCGTTAGACCTCGTCACAAGATTGCAACGCACCATTAACACCTTTGGTGCCTATAGGCGATGGTTGACTCTTTCCATCAGAAGACCCATCTGCTTGTTTGCTATCTTATGATATAAAAGAAAAAAAAACACGACAGTGACAAGCACTGACGCTGTTGCGGCAGGAATAGGTAAGACGGTGGTACCAGACCCGGGCGAGACAATGCAGAACTCTACTACCTAGTAGCCACGATGGTAGTGACTCGCATAGCCAATTGGTGGCCTTTTACGATTTGCCTGGCTAAACAACAGTGGGCCAAATCTTCAAAGAAGCCGGGACCAACACGGGGACCTTATCTATTTGTGCTCCAATAGCGTTAGTGCTTATCACTGTCATGTTCCAGTCTGGAAGGTAAATAGCTGAGTAGTCTTTTGTATCTATGTATCGATATATCGGTAGAAGTAAGTTTTCCTTTAAAGTTTTTCCTTTAAATGTTAGTGAAACATATTAGCTTTATCTGCCTTTTACGAGGTGCCTAGCAGGGGCATAGCTACCACCGTACCTACCGTAACAATTATATGGGGCCCCCGGGCTACGGGGCCCCCAACATGCATAAGCATAAATTAATAAAAACTTCCCAAATGGCAAAAGTCAAAAAAGTAATTTCATATTTTTACCAAAAAAAAGGTAAGGAGAGTGTATATTTAATTTGAATTGTTTGTAAAAATTATGAAAAAAGTGACAGATAATTATGATGAATAAATATTTCTATTAATTTTATGCAAATATTTTTTTTTCTTTTGTGAAAAATCTTTACCCTTCATAAGGGCCACCCATTGATATAAAAAACCCTAGATGCACAATCCCGAACTAAACTGACACTCAAAAGTGTCCCTAATTTCATTTAAGTAGTTATAGATATGTTAAAAACATATGTCTGCATATCCAACCTTAAGTGCAAGACTTATAGTTGTTTTTACAAAGCAATGTACGAAAAGAAATAAAATTGACAGTGTCGCGACCGACGCGATTCTATTTGAAATGAGCGCACAATTTTAAATTGTGCGCTCATTTTTGGAGGACATTTTTGACGTACTGATTGTGTATCTAAGGTTTTTAATATCAATGGGGCCACCAAACCACTTTTAATATAGGGCCCGGCCAAGCACGCACACGCCACTGGTGCCTAGTAGAACGACAAAGGGTCTATTCTAATGTCTCGAACCAACACAGGACTAATTCTAATACATGTTATAAAAATAAAATAATAAAAAGAAGTAATCGCTATAACTTGATATTGAAAGTAAAGTGCGTTTGAAACCGCGTCTCGAAGATACAACACTGTCGTAATGTTACGTATATACGTAATAAATAGTACATATATGTATGAGTCGAGCCTTAAGAATTCTCGCAGTAGTTCTGTATACCTCTTCGTAATCCTACTCACACATGGCTGGACTTGTAGGGCGTGATGTACGGTTAGCAAAATACGTGTATCTATTTATTTATTTTAATAAATATTTTAGAAAAATTAAAGTGTCAAGATAGAAATCATGACGTCTCTTACATTTATATGAAAAATTGTTCTTGAATGAAAACGTCAATCCGATCCTTCGTTTAGGATTACAAAAACATATTAATTTGTAGAAATATTGTAGTAATGGCTGAAAATAAATAAACGAAAAATAATTCAACTAGAATAAAGAATTTTATTTCCTGTCAGGTTCCTTCTGTGATAGCCTCAAACGGTTCTTTTATTTTTATTTTTGCGTATGGTTTATAGTCCTATTATAGCAAGTAATTAGGTAAAAATGATATTATTTATTGAGTTTAAAACAATAAGGCAAAACTACTCGCTCATTTAACTATAAAACGACTGAGTTTAAATAAAATTTATATACAATTAATGATCAAAAGTATATTCGTGATAATTACGGTTTCTACAAACAGGGTGGAACATTTTTCCATTATGACGAAATGCACGTCCTTAAGTCGAACCCTGCATTATGGTTCCAAGATAAATAAAAACTATTATAGCACGATTTAGGACTTACGTAGCTTTAGGTGCTGTAGCATTGAATATTGCTATTTGTTACAATTGTTTCAGTTTATTCTCTAGTATTATTTTATTCACTGCCTTGAAGCCTAGTGATTAGCATGGCTCCGATTATGAGTTCCTGACTTTGATTCTCGAGGGGAATGAAAGGTTTATTTAATTTTTTGAAATTATCTAAAATCTAAATACCACTACAATCTCAGAGTTTAAAAGTGGCGTGTTATTACTTCTGTATCTCGAATAAGCATTATAAGCATTATTCCGGTTATCGCAAGAAATATGTAGTGGCCATTATTATTTTTCGAACACTAAAAGTCGTCGGTACTTAGTAAATTCCATATTAATTTGTATTAATAGTATGCTACAAACACTTGTATTGTTTTACTTAGGTTTTAGTAGTTGAACACCAACTGGTTTTGCGTTTGAATTTGCGTTTGCGTTAAAATGCAAATCCGGTTGTTGTTAATTAATAAAACATAAGTAAAACGGCACAAGTGTTTGTAACATACTATAAATACAAAAGTCATTATTATGTTGTTAGTGGCTATGGCGATAAAAAGACCAACTGGTTAGAACTAGTAAGCCAACAATTATGCTACTATTCGGTTCATTCAACTTACATCGCAATTTAGTCCAGTAAAAAGTTTAATGAAACCATGATCTGACCAGTTTTGGCGCAATGAGTAAAAATGTGTTCATTAATACTTAAATAATGATATTATGAAAGAAATTCTGATTTAAATTTAGGGGAAAGTGATGAAAAAAATAAAAAAAGGGTTGAAAAATGCCTTTTTTTAAAATAACTTAATAACGGTAGGAAATAGAAAAATAAGTTTCAAGTAAAAGTTGTAGAAAAATTAAATTCTACACAAAAAAGTTCCTCTTCATTTTTTTGTTATCTACTTTAGTTTAGCTACAAAAAATAAAAATTAAATTTGTAGTAAAATATGTAAAAATATATAAATATGGGAAAACATATGTAGTAGTGTTAGTACATATTTATGTGATGCGCGCGCTGCATGGTACAGGGCCGTAATAATTCTGGTAAGTTTTTACAATCAATTACAAAGCAAATTTAATTTTTATTTTTTGCAAGTAAACTAAAGCAGATGACAAAAAAATGAAAAGGAACTTATTTGTGTAGATTTTTTTTCTCTACAACTTTTACTTGAAACTATTTTTTCTATTTCCTACCGTTATTAAGTTATTTTTAAAAAAGGCATTTTTCAACACTTTTTTTATTTTTCTCATCCCTTTCTCCTAAATTTAAATCAAAATTTCTTTCATAATATCATTATTTAAGTATTAATGAACACATTTTTACTCATTGCGCCAAAACTGGTCAGATCATGGTTTCATTAAACTTTTTACTGGACTAATTAGGCATGATGATGATGCGTGGTTTTTTATTTCAGTATACTGCTTTCTAGTGGGTTGGCCTAGTCGTTTGATCTGTCTAGGCTAAATCATGAAATGATTTAATTTTTTTTTACAAAAATGTGACTGTTGTTTTTATTTTAAAGAAAAAACTTAGTAGCAGTACAGAGCTTGCGAGTAACGTGATAGCGTAATTCATGCTTTGGAAGGCAGGTTATCACAAATAATATGCGACAGCAAATACCGTATTTCATATTCTGTCTACAAAATTTATGAATTTATGAAATTTGTTTACCCTCTAAGATGATAGATGATCTAGCGTGGTATTATTTGTACTATCCATCGTCAGCCCTTGGTGAAACTGAATATTGATTTTTTAATATAAACACTTGCACTGTTTAAGCGTGGCTTTGTTTTTGTTTTTACTTATTTATAAAAACACTTATTTGTAGAATATAAATTGCTTCAAAACGTAAGATCTACAATATTTATTACTTATTTAATACTAACTATGTCCCCGCCTTTGTCCATGAGGAAAATTTTTTAAAATAAAATTTCGGGGTTTGACCTGCATAATTTCCCGTTCCCGTGAGATTTTGGACATAAAAATTATTTCATATCCTTTCTCGAATCTTAAACTAACTTTATATCAAATTTTATTCAAATTGGATTAGTGGTTAGGCGTGAAGAAGAGACAGATAGAGTTACTTTCGCATTTATAATATTAGTATAGATTTAATTGGAAAACCGTTAAATATAATAAGGAAAACGAAAAAAAGACGTTTTCCAGGCCACCTAGCTTATAAAAGCATAAAATACGGTAGGTATTTTGTACAATAAACCTGAAAGTTATTCAATATTATAAGTATAGTGGCTATATTAAAATATGACTTATAAAATTTGATTAATAACAAAAAGTTATATTTGTTATTAAATGAACATATATTAATATAATTGTGAAATCTTAGAAAAATTATAAATAGCAAATTCTTTAGCATTTTTGAAACCGGTAATGATGGACTGTTACGAAATATAAAGACACATAATATGCAATATCTTTTGCTGCATAGACATAATAAACTACGTCAGAGGTCTTGTAGGTGGTCTTCAAACTCTTTAAATTCAATTTAATAATTTTAATTAATTGGTTCTTGCTTTAAGGGCTTTTGGGTTGTCCTGGTTAAGATGATCCAGATGATATATGCCGGTTTCGTTCGGTTCCTATAACTAACGACCCGTCATTTATAACGTTAACCCTTAGCAACCGATTTAATAATAACGAGGCGTTCTACAATTTGTTTGAAAATTTGACAATTATCATTTATGGGAACAGTTTTAGCATACGCCTAGTAGCAAATGCTAGTACTCGTAACTAAAACGGAACGTTTTCAGATATAGGAACGGAGGAACGTGTGTTGGTCCTGGTACTGCAACTGAGACAGGAAGTGCCAAAAAATTGCATAATTGTAATGACGGATGTCATAAGATAACTACTTATTGACTTTGTGTAGTGCTCACAATTTCATTTTTTTTCTATTCAGTTTCAATGCAATACCTGAATGTATTCAAGTTCACAAAATAAAGAATCAATCACATTGATATTTATTAATCTATAATATTTATTAAAAATTGATAGTTTATGGAATATGCTAACCGTATTTTATAGTAGTGTGTGTGCTAGACGTCGCCTAGACGCATTGACCCACTGCCCGACAACCTTGCTTTTCTTATGTTGACATTCCATCTCCGTCCCTCCAACCACACTAATGCAGCCATCTCTGTCGTACGTGGACCTATTGATAGAAGACGGCTGTGACCAAGGCCGCGTAATTCCTATGGGATTCGCTCGGAACTTGCTTTTCAAGGGATAGTTTGAGATAACTATCCAACGGCGATTGTACGGGTTTACAGCGAGCTTAGCAGATTACGTTTTGAATAAGATTTGTTATAACGAAATCTACTTCATTATTGACATAGATAAAAAATGAACTTCTAGTTTTTCTTTTTTATTTAAATGGCATACGTAAACTTACCTAAGTAAAAGTGCATTAATGACAAATAGTCAATAAATATTCAACTTAAATTTACCAATATGTTAATTTAAACTGATATTTAAGTTTAAAAAGATTTATTACCCGATTATACCAAAAATAGGGTGATGTTTTTCGAGTGCATATATATGTCCATTTATTTATTACGCCTTATATCTCAAAAAGGCTTGTCGGAGAATTTATCGGAGCGTACTATGAGATATTGGATTTTACTGAATAGTAGAAGTATCGTTGGCTATATTATAATTTGAACTGAATACACAAAGAATACTAGGTGGTAGAGTTCTGCATTGTCTCGCCCGGGTCTAGTACCACCGCCTTACCTATTCCTGCCGCAATAGCGTCAGTACTTGTCGCTGTCGTGTTCCGGTTTGGAGGGTAAGGTAGCCGGTTAACTTATGCAATGTGGCATTAGACCTCGCCACAAGATAGCAATGCAACATTAACACCTTTGGTGTCTATAGGCGATGGTTGACTCTTTCCATCAGGAGACCCATCTGCTTGTTTGCTATCTCTTATGACATAAAAAAAGAATAGTGTAGCGCTCAAACAATATTTAACGCTGTAATAGAGAAATCCTAAATGCCAGTGTAACAATCATTTATCTTGTATCGCTATTTACAAGTTTCGACGTTTCTCAGACGGACTTCAGTCCCCAGGTAGTATACCTTGCCTGGCTTGGAAGGCCTTTTCTATTTTTGTGCGACGTCGTCAACCTTCACAATAGTAACCTGACCTCGGTGACCGTCATCCTGACAGTAACAGGCACGCAGGTTCTATCACTTAGCTCTTTGATCACATGCATGCATAAGTTAACCGGCTTGCTCACCCCTCAAACTGGAACACGACAATATCAAGCATGGACGCTATTGCAGCAAGAATATATAACTCGGGTGATTTTTTTTTCGTATCCCCATACAACTAACGTATTTTTTTTTGCAATGATGGTACGGAACCCTTCGTGCGCGAGTCCGACTCGCCCTTGGCCGGTTTTTATAGAAAGAAAGAAAGAAAGAAAGAAAGAAAATATTTATTTGAAAGAATATGGGTGTTACAAGTTGTTAAAAATAAATTAAGTTACCAACATATTCTACCATTATATGGTGTGCAAATATTTAAAAAAATTATATCATAACATAGCAAACAAGCAGATGGCTCTCCTGATGGAAAGAGAAGCCATCGCCTATAGACAATCAAGATGCTAGTGGTGCCTTGTTATCCGTGTGGCGAGATTGTACTGCCTCATGTGTAAGTCCGCCGTTTCAAACCTTACTCTTCAAAACAGAACACGACAATGACAAGCACTGACTCTGTTGCGGCAGGAATGGAAATTTACCATTTTTCAAAAATCTACCATTACTGCTTTCAGTGCAAATTTCCATTCCTGCATAGCGTTAGCACGTTTACTTTAGAAATAATCTGTGTGTTCATTTCTTTCATGGTTTCTTAAAATTCTTTATTTAAATTTCTTAAAAGTCCTCTCTATTCATATTATGCATTAAACGCATTCTATCTTCAAAACATGTCTCACATAGTCTATGTATCACATATTATTCAGAAAATTCGTGTTCCAATTTCAAACGTAGTAAACAAAGATGTCTACTCTATTGTTATAAATCCGTATGCTGGCAGAGGAATCTTTTTACTATACAAAAACCTATGCTTTGTTGAAGTTTTAATAAGCTAAATATTTCTCAGGCTTAGCTTAAAACATGACAATAGTATTTGCATAACAAATGCGTGTATTTATACAGCCACGCTTAGATTAAATTTTAAAGTCGTTACACTAGAGGCAACAATGTCATATCTAATATCACATTCTTCTGTTTATTTTAATTAGGATTTAGACAGATGTTTCAATTGCCTTAAATTTTGAAGCCGGTCCAATATGTTGTCAAGTAAACGTCACAGAAATGGAAACTGGTTATGCCATACTGAAACTCAAATGCAAAAAAGATTTTTAATATTCTTTACAAGCAATTTAAAAAAAAATTACCTATGAAAACGATTACAAATGAAAATCACCGGATTCACATTTTTCACGTCTTTATATTTTTTAGGTAAGACTTAAAGTATCGTGCAAAATTATATTATATTCTACACTCTTTGTCATCGGCACTTGGTAAAACTCCATTTTCATTCAATATTTATAGATATAAAAAATAATAATAATAAAAATTATATAAAAACACTTGTATTGTTTCTTGTGAAACAGTACAAGTGTTTTTTGTATAATATATTGAAAAAAATTAAATTATATATAAGCATATTTTTATATATGCATAAAATGTAAGTATATCAAAAATTTAAAATCAAAAATGTTTTATTCAAGTAGACCAGTACAGGCACTTTTAACGAGTCGACATTTAAAAAAAATACTACCGAATCGGAACGCGGCCACATTGAAAAGATTCGGCGGAAGAAACTCTGCGGGCTTGTCTTTTTTTGTCATTTTTTTAAAATAATATATACATCACATTATTACAAGAATTATTTTATATTACAAAAAATACAAAAGATTCGTATATGGAGCAATTAATCCCAGGCTTATTTGTTTGCTAAATAATTTGAGATTTTATAATACCTTTTTTTCACAGTTTTGTTTTAACACATTTTTTAAATTTATTTATTGGTAGATTTTTATAGCATCGGGAAGTTTATTGTAAAAGCTTATACATTGTCCCATGAAAGAGTTACTTATTCTATGAAGACAAGATGAATGCACAACAAGATTGTTTTTGTTCATTGTATTTAATGAGTGTACATTACCACTTTTCTTATACGAGCAAATATTTTTACGAACATAGATTAAGTTTTCAAATATGTATTGGGAAATTACATTAAGAATATTGATTTCTTTGAATTTTTCTCTCAGGGATATTCTCGGGCTAAAATTGTAAATGGATCTTATAGCTCTTTTTTGTAGTACAAATATAGTATTTGTTTCAGCCGATTTTCCCCAGAGAAGAATCCCGTATGACATAATGCTGTGGAAGTAACTAAAGTATACAATTCTTGCTGTATCGACATCAGTTAATTGTCTCATTTTTTAACTATATAAGCTGCTGAACTGAGTTTATTTGCTACGTTATTAATGTGCGGTCCCCATTGTAATTTCTTATCTAAGGTTACGTCTATAAACATCCAGATTCAGACATTGGTATCTACTTGCCTTACATTAGGCAATGAAAATTTAACACACTTGGTTTTGTTACTATTGCTGTTCGTTAGTCTCGCTAAAATTCGAGAACGGCTGAACCTATTGGCTAATTTTGGTTTTGAATTAATTGTTGAAGTCCAGGGAAGGTTTAAAAGGTGAGAAAATATAAAAAAAAATAAGAGTAGTTAAAAAGGCAGAACATCGTTTGCCGGGTCAGCTAGTAAGTCATAAACTTGAACTTTATTAATTTTAATCTAAAATAATATAATCAATAATGATTAAAATTATTAGATAATCAGGATCGAATAAGAGATGAGAGATGTCAAATTTAAGTTAATAAATAGAATAAATCAATAAGAATATTTAAAATTAACATATAATAAATTAATAATTATGTTTAAATTTCATGAATATACATGTAATAAATGTATAATAAATTATCTAATCGTACCAACGAATGTCAAAATTAATAATTATTAATTATTCTTACCCAATACTCAATAATAGACAGCTATTTATTTTTTAAACATGTCATTTATATTAATATAATAATGCGAAATTTTGATATAAACATTTTCTTAATTCAGATATTAACATGTTCAAGCATAAAACTAATATAAGGGGAAGGTGATGACTGATGGTCACACAAACCCAAAGGCCTTATCTAAAATCAATAAACGCCCCTGAAGAAATTTTTATCTAAAAAAATCCTATATGAGCAATTACGAGGTGAAATATTTGTACAAAAGTAAGATTGTTATTTAGTTGTATATATAAATATTTAATTTCTAGTCGCCTTTAAAGGGTCATTGAAATCCGGAACTATCGGGTCATCGCTTGACCCTCCTTGACCTTGTGTCAGGGTGCCGTCTAGACGACCCCGGAAAGGGAAATAGAACTAGTTCAATGGGGCGATATGTTATTCGAGGGTGTTTTCGAGGGTTGAAAGAATAAACATTCCGGATTATGTTAATACACACATATTTTACATGAAAGCTTATAACAAGAATTCATGATCTATTCATTGAAAGTTTAATTTCTTAGATATTCCTAGTGTTGATTTTTTTAAACTTACCCTTTACAAAAAATAGATTAACTGCCTATTTGATAAAAATAGATTACCCGACCGCCCCGTTGGTCGAGTGGTTAGTGACCCAGACTAAGCAATCGACGGAGCTCGGATTCGATCATTTGTGTGATGAGCATAAATGTTTGTATTTCCGGGTTTGGGTGTTTATTAAATACTAGCTGTTGCCCGCGACTTTGTTATATGTTGTAGGTGATAGCGTGATGATATGTAGCCTATATGTTGATCCGACATGTTATATTCATGCAAAATTTGAAATAAATTCATGCAGTACTTTTTAACTTTACTCCGGACTTACATACTTTCCTACGATTTTATTATATGTATATAGATATTCCAGTATTTATATATGTATTTCTATGTATAAATATCGTTGACTAATGCCCATAACACAAGCAAATACTTTGCTTACTTTGGGATTAGATCAGTAAGTGTAATTTGTCCTGTGAATATTTATTTATTTTCTAGGCATTTCGTAAAAAGCAAGAACGTCACTAAGATCGTGACTGTTAACCTTGAATTTAAATTAATAACTTTGGATTTAGATAAATAATATGATTGGACAAATTACGTGAACTAGCGATACCCTGCAGTCGAAATTCAACCATAAACTAAATATAATATATTGATTTCAGAAACGTGTAGTGAGGCGAAATAAGTGCCTAGATAATCGCACTGTTGTAGATTTCCAAATACCTGCAATGCCTGTGGCCGAAATTCGACCTAGACTAATTAATACAATCTCTATTAAGTTTGATAACGTACTTTAACCGTAAATAAAATAGTATTTATGTGTGTATGTTATCGTTTATGTCATATATATGTCGTGTGTATAATTTATTTTATTAATTTAATATATTTCTAATAGATATAATTTAAAAATATTTCTATAATAATTAATAAATAGGTTTCTGCAGTCTTCTGCAATTTAAACTTTAATTATGCCAAATTTCATAATACTCTGTAAGTGTGTTTGTCTTAAAAAAAGAAATACAAAGTTTTTCCTTCACTTATTTATATATAGAAGAAGATTAATCTAATTCCAAAGTAAGAAATTATTAACTGGTGATATGGGTGTTAGTCCAATTCATTTAACAATCAGTTATATTTCACAAACACCCAAACCCAGAAATACAAACATTTTTGCTTATTACACTAATGGTCGTCCCTGTCAAGGAACCATACCCGAGCTTCATCGATTTCGTAATCAGTGTCACCAACCACTCAACCATCGGGAACGGCAAAATCCCATACATTTTATAGATGTGAAAGTTTGTACGTTTGAAAGTTAGTTACTCAATCATGTAAAAACAGCTAGACTGGGTTTGATGAAATTTAGCATAGAGATAAATGACCTGGATTAGCTAATGTGATATTTTTTCATCCCGTATAAAATAAGTTGTTCCCGTGGTATTCACTAAAAACTTTCATAATGCATTGCACTGCCGTTTGCGGCTAATAGGCACAATATAAAAACTGCTCTTGCAACACAACACATACTAAACTACACTATGAAAATAATAATATTAGTGATTTAAAAAATTAAACTGACTTCAAATATTAACAATACACATATCCCAAAAACTACTGAACCGATTTTGATGAAACTTAGACTATTCCCTAAGTAGGAATATAACTAATTTAAATCAAAAAAATTATCTTAATATGGTCTTCAGTTTTCGAGAAATTCCTAGACAAATATACAAATATACAAACATACATACACTTACGAAATTTAGCACACGTGTTTAGACGCCTATAAAGATTATCATACTCAAATATTATGAAATTCAGACAATATTACATACAAACATCAAATTTCTACCTCCGTTTTTTGTCGGTTTATAATAAAAATAAGACGCAGAAAGGATCTTACCACTTAATAAGTTAAAAGGTCGTATTCAGCATCTTACTTTTATTAACTTCTCAACAAGTAGGAGGTTCTTACTTCAAATGGTTTTTATGTAAGCTCAGAACTCTAAAAATTTTTTTTTTTAATATTTTCTTTTGGTCCCATATAAATTTGGCAAAAATTTGACGCAGAATGTCGAAGATTCAGGAAAACGGAAGCTGTTTTACTGTGTTTTAATTATTATTATAAAATGTGAGTTTTCAAGTGAAAATATTAAAAAATGTAATTAAAAATAAAATAATATAATATATATAATAAGTATATGTCAATTTTTGATATATGGATACCCATAATCTTATTATGGGCATCCATATGTTAAAAATTTACTAAAAAAACTACACAACCGTGTGTTTTTTTAAGTGTTTTAATTATTATTATAAAATGTTAGTTTTCAAGTGAAAACATTAAATATGTAACTAAAAATAAAATAAAACATATATAATAAGTATATGTCAATTTTTGATATATACCCATAATCTTAACATGGGCATCCATATCTTAAAAATTTACTAAAAAAACTACACAACCGTGTGTTTTTTAAGTGTTTTAATTATTATTATAAAATGCACAACCAATATGGATAAAACTTGGACTGGTCCCTAAGTTGGAGTATATATAATTTAAATCAAACAGAATTATCACAATGCGGCTCTTCATTCCCGAGAAATTCATGGAGAAACTTACGAAATTTACTATACGTGCTTGGACGCCTAAACAGATCATCATACTCAAACATTATCCAATTTAAACAAAATTACATACAGACATGTGAAACTGATAACCTCCATTTTTTCGTCGGTTCAAAATTGTTGAATACGCGTAAATGCATCACAGAGTTGCGCGCGGGCACTGATCTAACACACTCGTCCGCCGATAATGGCTGCCGGGTTATTGGCCGGCGGTTACATATTTAGAAAAAAATATTTGGCAAATGTTTCGTGGCACAACATTTACACTTGCAGCCGAAAAAATGTTGACGTTCGTACTTCAACCGACTTCCCAAAAAGGAGGAGGTTCTTAATTCGTGGGAATATTTTTTATCTATGTTCACGGATTACTGGAAGATGCCTGAAGCAATTGGAAAAGTTATTGTTTTGTTTCAAAAACATGTTTCTTAAGTATGTATGCTTAACTAAATTAAAATGGGACCATTTTAATTTAGTAAGAATCTGATGCGATTATTTAGATAAATGGAAAGTCAGTTTTCATAGTTTTAATGCGTTAAACTATTTAAGTCAAAAGATAGGAACCGAAATTGGCGTGTTTCTCTACATTTATAGTTCACTCTATTCTCCACATTTATAACATGAAGTGAGATATAAATGTGTAGAGAGCAAGCCAAGTCTTATCGAATGTGATTTATGGCAATCAATTTACTCCTTTTTTTGGTTTTGTTTGAAGATATGAACAAGAGAGAAAGGTAACAATTTCCGTCAACAAATACGCCACATGAATAAATTTACCAATGACGACGATGGATGACCTTATGATAATTACTAGTACTACTAACTTTATTAATTAAATTTAGTTAGGTAAGCATAGGTAAAAATAATAAGAATTCCACCAATGCCCCATAGAGAAGTTAGGTCTAAAAGATAGTGTCGATATAAAGATGAGAAAGGGCGTGCCTCGTTAAAAAATTTGTAGATAAAAGGTTAACAGAACGTATAAATAATACGAATGAGGAAGAATGTAGGTACCGGGGACGACCAAAACTTACATACCATAACCATATAGGTCGAAAACTGTCCGAAGGTGGTGTCAAGAGTCTTCGCAAACACGCCGGTTTGTATGAAAATATTAAAGAATATGGAGGAAGCCAGATAAGTTAGCAAAGATCGTGATGTATGGCACTAAGTTACTACCTACCTTCATTGTAAGAGATCTTGCGTGAAGATTTGTAGACTGCCTCGTAACGACCTGTATAAAAATATTATTTATTATAATATGAGAAATTGAAATACTTTAATTTCAATGTGAAATATTAACTTTAAAAAAATTAGAATATTCCGCAAATATCTGAAAGCTAATATAGTAAGCAACTGGAAATAGCAGTATCTCAATCCATGGTTATATTCCATGCAATCTATACATATAATAAAATCGTAGGGAAGTCAAAACTGTAAATTGAATATTTTTTTAAAAGAATACTTGGGGCGTGATCTACAATCGATATCGAAGCCAAAAATATAATTTTTAGAATTTTTGTCTGTTTGTCTGTTTATCTGTTTGTCTGTATGTATGTCCGGGGTAAACTTAAAAAGTACTGCATGGATTTACTTCAAATTTTGCATGAATATTACTAACAGCTTGGGTCAACATATAGGCTACATATTATCACGCTATCACCTACAGCTAGTACTAGAATATATTTAATAAACCCCCAAACTCGGGAATACAAACATTTATGCTCATCACACAAATGCTTGTCCCCGTCGGGGATTGAACCCGAGCCCGATCCATTTCGTAGTTAGGATCACTAACCACTCAACCAATGGGGCGGTTACGTAATAAGGTTATGTAACACCCTTGACAGGTTTTCTTCGATCAGCGTATCTTTTCTAATCCCAATAGCGTTATATTTATCACATTCGTGTTAAAATTTAGAGTCCAAGATAGCCGATAAATCCCTAGCATACAGATATCATCACATTGTTAACATTTCTGTTGTCTAGGCAAGGCTTACTTTTAGGGTTCCGTACCTGAAAAGGAAAAATAGGACCTTGATAGGATAACTTCGTTATCCTTCTATCCGCCTGTCTGTCTGTCAATACCCTTATTTTCAGGAACGTGTCGAGGTACCAAGTTGAAATAAGTATCAAATACCTCAGTCTACAATCCCTCTCAGCTGTGAAAAATCAAACTAGTGAGTCAACGCAATCAATATATATATTACAATGTATGTCGTATATTTTATGATTTTCTTTTGCTTCAAAAGGGAATTAAAACATATAGGGTCCACTATCAGAAGAAACATTCTGAACAAACAGTACTAACGACATTTTTTTCTGGCAGTATTAATAAGTTCATAATGATACATAAATTAAAACAATTCGTTAATAAAAATAGTATTTAAATAACTGAATCGAATTGTGAAATAAATAAATTTACAGATTAAACAACCTAAAACAGTACAAGAAAACCTTTCAGGTATTGATATAATTATGTATTGACATAAATAAAGAAATTCCACTGACATGCAAATACATACATTATCTATATCTGTCATACAACTACAACATGTTCTCACAGTTTTGTACTCTAGGTCAATATGAATGTCACCTATAGATCAATTATGAAAAAAAGGTTTCAAACATAAAACAACGAGGAAAATTGTATTTTTACAGTATAATTCGTATTTAAAAAAAATTACAATTGATTAGAATTATAGTATAATTATAATCTTATTTTAAGTTTTACTACTTTAAGATAAATCATTCCCATTATTTTGTCCCGTGGTGTACATACGAGATCGAAGCTTCCGTTGAGTTGCGCTACCCGAGTATCTGCACACATTCACATTACGTTCATGTTGCATCTAGATTTTATAGTTATTGCTCTGCGGTGTATTTTTGAGGGTGACGTCCATCTCCGACGGATAACGACCTCGCCTCTAGAGTTTAGGAGTTGAATGCGCTGCGCAAACATTACATGCCATATCACAACACATATTTTAAAACCAATCACTGTAGCGTCGAATTATTTCTTGTATAATGATTAGGTTAGTTTAAATATATTTTAGAATCTATATTAATATTATAAATGCGAAAGTTTGGATGTTTGCATGGATGGATGAATGGATGGATGTTTGTTACTCAATCATGCAAAACTACAGAACGGCTTTGAATGAAATTTGGCACACAGGCAGATGATGACTTGGAATAGCACATAGGCTACTTTTTATCCCGGAAAAATTAGATGATCCCGCGGGATTCACCAAAAACGGCCTGCACGCTACAGCTAGTAGCTACTAGTAGTACTAGCTGCAGTAGTGTATAATAAATACTAGCGATCGCCCTGTGATCGAAAATCGACCATAGGCTAAACAACAAAATTGCTTTAAAGTTTAACAATAGACATTAGCCCCAAGAAAATAGTATACACATATGTCAATTTTTTTTTTTTATCATAAGATAGCAAACAAGCAGTTGGGTCTCCTGATGAAAAGAGTCAACTATCGCCTATAGACACCAAGGGTGTTAATGATGCGTTGCTATCTTGTGGCGAGGTCTAATGCCACATGCATAAGTTTACCGGCTACCTTAGCCTCCAAACTGGAACACGACAGTGACAAGCACTGACGTTATTGCGGCAGGAATATGTAAGGCGATGGTACCAGACTCGGGCGAGATAATGCAGAACTCTACCACCTAGTAGCCACGATGGAAGTGACTCGTATAGCCAATCGGTTGCCTTTTACGACCTGGCAGAACGCCGGTTGACCTATTCTTCAAAAGAGCCTGAGACTAACACGGGGAAGAACGAATGAATGTAGTGTATGTAATATATTTATTTTTATTCTTAATTTATTGTATTTCTAATGCATATTATCTAAAAATATAATGGTTTCTGCAGTCCTTCGCAGTGTATAACAGTTCATAACATCACGGTTAACGTAACTGTCGGAAAAAGGGATACAAAGTTTTTTCTTCACGTATACAATATAATATATAAATATTTGAAAAAGTTATTCAGTGTAAACAAACGATAGTTTTTACTAATACCTACCTAACAGTAGAAATTTGAATATTTAATTTATTTTACATAGGTATTTATATTATTATTCCATACTAACATTTTAAATGCGAATGTCGGTCAGTCTGTTTGACTGAACCGATTTTAATAAATTTGACGGGGGATTGAAGAACCGGGTCAAACATAGGCTGCTTGTATAAAAATGAACCCCTAGTTGGCTGAAATAGGAGATGAATTATTATACGAAATTTCTTTTATTGATGATATGTTTACACGCGGGCGTAGCTGCGTGGGTCAGCTAGTAAACAATAATTCGTACTTATGACCACCTAGCAGAAGAAAGTTGAAAGAAATCAAAATCTATGCTACCGAATAAAAAGGCTTTACCCACATAGACCACATGAATACTAATAGACACGCCATTGGGAAGGAAAAGTGTCGCCGCGCATATGAGTAAACGCTCCTACTACTGTCAAAAATTTCATACATTTGTAGGTTATAATTATATCGTGAAAAAATATAAATAAACCATGTTATACTGTTTTATCGTACCGAATGAGATAACAAGGTTTAAAAATTACAATTGAAGTGATATTTATTCACCGGTAAGTAGTTTAACTCTGTATTTCTGTGTGTAATTGCTAGCTACACTGACTAACTAAGAAATTGCCTCGAAAGGCGTATCCATTTTATTCGTGCTTACCCGCGTGTTGGCACAAATAGTAACCAACAGATGGTGCTGTAATAAAATTCATTTTTAAAGCGCTATCTTTTGGTGGCTATTTTTAATCTAAAGTAATATTTTAATAGCTCTTTATTTTTATTGGAATGCAACGTGCATATTCCAATGTTAATTCAGGTTATAAAAAATCTGTAAGGTAAATTTTATCCGAATCTGTTGTACTGCTGGGATAAAAAAAAGTCCAAATGTTACATACTTTTGCATTTATATTATTAACAGGAGATGAACCCAGTAGTAACCTAGTAGTAGACGAGTATCTATGTTTTTCTACATTAAAATTTCATCTACTTATAAAAATGTTGATGATCTGTCTTCTCTATAAAAAGAAGTGTTTCTTTTTATGGGAACTCGTAAGAAGTGACCAAAGGTAACATTTTGTCGCAGTTTGGTTGCCTTTTCCAAGCTGCCTGGTAAAAAAGCAGATGGCCTATTCTAAATAGGGTACAGAAAATAATATGATCAGTTTGAAGGATACACTATCTGGGTTTCGCCAAGCAGTTTATAAAGACGAATGATCGGTCAAACACGTGACTCCAAGGCGGCAGAGTTTAGCAACGTCTAGCCTGGGTTTGTCATCACGGCCTTATCTATATTGCTGTTGTAACAGTATTCTGTATCTGCATCAGAGTGCTAAGTGTGAGTTTTACTTTTCGCATTCGATCGTGAGCGCGTTTGGAGTTTACTACAAATTTGTATGTGATTTGTACAGCGCCACCTAGTGGTAAACGTGAGAAACCAGTTTACCACTAGGTGGCGCTGTACAAATCATATACAAATTTCTAGTAAACTCGAAACGCGCTCACGATCGAATGCGAAAAGAAAAACTCACACTAAGCACTCAGTAGCCTATATTTGCTACTGTCGTATTTCGTCAATCCTAATACTATATGATAGATGTTTGATAATTAATTAATTAGTTATCCTAAGTCGTAATAAGGCAGGAGCTCTATTCTTCGTAAAATGCAACTCAGAGTGTAAAAAAATGTTTTATTTTTCCTAGACCCATCACCACACAAATATTTACAATAAACTTCGATATTAGTTCTTGGGATAGCACTTTTTTTGTAAATTGATCAACTTTTTGAATTGGAAAACAATTGAAAATTGAAATTTCGTGAGCGGGGTTCCCAATTGGCGAGTCTGTTAAACTTTCTCTCTCCAATTTTTAAAAATATTGTGTTTTTTAATTGAGTGGTGCTCTACGAGTGGTAAGATGGTAATGTCATATGCATAAGTCTACCGGCTACTTATCTCCAAAACGGTATATGACAATGACAAGCATTGTTGCTATTGCGACAAGAGGGATAAGGTGGTGGTACCATATAGGCGGGCAAGACATTGCAGAACTCTTCCACCTAGTTCAGCATGATCAGTTATGCCGAATACATGAGTTTTCATTTCTTGATCGATACATATTTCAATTTAACGGATTTACAAGAAAACAAGTAATCGGAAAAATGTTTTTTTGTTCGATAAAAAATATTGCAACGACTAGTTTCTACCATCGTGAACTTGCCGTATTAATGCATTTTCATTTTGTACAGAAATCAATACATAAAAAGTTCACTATTGTTGAATTATTCAATCATTATTATTAATTTTATCAAGTAAAATTCACTGCTACATTGTTTTAGACTTATAGATTACTAGCTGCAGCGTACGACCCACTGCATTACAAGTTTTTGGTGAATCCCGCGGGACTATCTAATTTTTCCGGGATAAAAAATAGCCTATGTGCTATTCCAGATCATTATCTACCTGTGTGCTAAGTTTTATTCAAATCCGTTCAGTAGTTTTTGTGTGATTGAGTACCAAACATCCATCCAAACATCTATCCAAACATCTATTCAAACATCTAAACTTTCGCATTTATAATATTTACATAGATATAGATTTATGGCGTTATCACGGTATTATGTTTCGCAACACTTTAGAAAAAAGCCGCAGAGAGAATGTTTGGTAGACACGTCAAAGGGAAGCCACTCATTAAGTTTTAAATATAATTAACCATTTAACAAAAAGCATGTTGTCTCACGGACTATTCACTTATACACTATTTCGATACACGTTCGTCATATGTATGTCTAATGCAGCACTCACATAAACGTAAACATGTTTGGTAAGTATGGTCAGAGCCGCCTCGACCTAGCCCAACGCCAGACTGACCTTCTAGCTCCGTGGTCGTCGACTCTATGACATCATAGTTTTTCTAAACGTGCGCTTGTCTGTTTTAAATCATTTGCATTGAGTAAAACAAGATATTTTAACACGTAAAATGGAAAGAAGCTGAAAATTTGGTATTTCTAACCGACTTTTAAAAGAAGGAAGTTATCAACATCAATTCAGTTGTACGTTTTTAATATTTGATGCTTTAGAATCGGTCATTTATGAACCAATTATGAAAATTCTTTTTTTTTTGAGCTGTAAACTCTCGTGTGGTTCCATTTTAATTTGATGAAAATCTGGTATAAAGTTCTGGAGATGCAGGAAATGGGAAGTTGGTAGCCATAATTTTACTGCGTTAAAAGTTATTATGGCTTCTCAACTTCCCAAAAGGAAAATTTTGGGAACATTTTCCTTTCGGCCGTATTTTTTTCTTTGTTGCTTAAAACTTTGTTACTTCTAATCTCAAAAAAAAAAACACTCGTAATTAAAGTTTATACTGTAAAGCTTGCATAAAGTTTCGTGAAATTTAGTGAAACTTTGATTTTTTTGGTTTAAATTATGCCTCGTGGTTAAACTAATTCGGCTCAGTTCGTGAGATTCAGAGATCGATTTCTGGGTCGAGCTATTTAGTTTTTTGAGGGTTTTCTTAATAATACCAATCTCATTAGCAGATTGGATCCTGATGATGGTGTGTTAGTACCTCCCAGTCTTGGATAAACAAGTCAAGCTATTGGTAGGTAAAAGGCGACGATGATAACCACACATCTTACCTACAAACGAAGCGGAAATTGTAGTAAATCGGAAAATCTATTTTATTATATCATAAAATATTACAAAGAACCAGATTGCACTCCTGATGGAAAAAGACGATCGTTACCATGCTTTACTACTAGGTAGCTTGTTAAAGGCGTGAGAAGTTTTTTTTATATCATAACATGAAGAACAAGCAGATGACTCCCCCGATCGAAAGAGATATCTATCGCCTATAGACAGCAAAGATGTTAATGGTGCGTTGCTATCTCGTGGCGAGATCTAATGCCTCGTGCACAAGTTTACCCGCTACCTTACCCTTCAAAGCGGAAAACGGCAGTGACAAGCACTAACCTATTGCGGCAGGAATAGGTAAGGTGGTGATACAAGACCCAGGCGAGACAATGCATAACTCTACCCCCTAGTAGCCATGATGGTAGTGACTCGCATAGCCAATCGGCCGCCTTTTACGACCTGCCTGGCAGAACAGCAGTTTGTCTACTTTTCAAAGAAGCCCGGGACCAACACGGAGAAGCCCGAGACCAAACAAGGAAAAATATGTTAATGATGCGAACCATCGCCTATAGACATCAAAGACGATAACGTTGCGTTGCTATCTTTGTGGTGGAGTCTTAATACCACTTTTTTTTTTAATATCATAAGATAGCAAACAAGCACATGGGTCTCCAGGAAAGTGTCAACCATTGCCTATAGACACCAAAAATGGTAATGGTGCGTTGCTATCTTGTGGCGAGATCCAATGCCACATGCATAAGTTTACCGACTACCTTACCTTCAAAACCGGAACACGAAAGTGACATGCACTGACGCTATAGCGGCAGGAATAAGTAAGGCAGTGTTACCAGACACGGGCAAAACAATGCGACAATGGGATTTTTGCGACCTATTTTATAGATATTCGTTTTACTTTTCCTATCTTCCTACCAGTTTTGTAAATTATGTACTCTGTAGTAGTTTTTTCTTACGCTGGCGGATGTTTGGTAGCGTGTGTGGTACAACTACAAAATACGTGAGTGTAGTGAGTACGCAGTAAAAATAACAAAGCCGCATAGTAAATAAAAAAGAAATATAAAACAAATGGCGATGATGTTGTGTTGTGGTCATGGTCACTTATTGTTGTCAAATGGCTTTTCAAGGTTTCTTCTGTAAGGTTTTAGCTGCATATAATTGTTATGAATAAACTGAACATAAGTGTAATAAGTTTAGTCAGTAGCGGATTCGGTTACATATCATGTGGTATTAAGATTCAATGCAGGTTAAGGAAAAAGATTCTTTCTTTCTAGAAAAATCTCAGTAGCATTTCTGAAATTGCTGATTAGCATCAAAAGTAAAGCCAGTCCGGTCCGGGCTCTTTTAAAGAATAAACAAACTGCCGTTCTGCCAGGCAGGTTGTAAAAGGTCACTATCATCGTCCCCCTATTTGATACCATCGTCCTCCGTATTTCTGCAGTAATAGCGTCTATGCTTGTTATTGTCGTATTCCGGTTTGAAGGGTAAGGTAACTAGTAGACTCATGCATGTAGCATTGCCATCCCGCCACACGGATAGCAACGCACCATTAATATTTTTGATGTCTATAGGTGATGGTTTCTTTCCATCAATAGAGTCATCTGCTTCAATAGTCCATTAAGTAATTTTACGTGATACACCTAGTAAAAATGTTTGAGTTGCTACTGGATCGGAAAAGCGCCCACAAAATAAGAATTCCGCGGAAAAACAGCGGATCTCCTTATTTTTTGTAAAGAAATAAAAGTATCTTCACGCTCGTATCCCCGAAAGGGTAGGCAGAGGTACAACAAGTGCACCCACGATTAGCCGAAGATACTTGGTCCCACAATGTGATAGGTGGCAAGCCTATCGCCAACCGGGCACTTTCTAATCCCGGGCAATGTTGTTTTTATCAGAAAACTGAAAAAACACATTTCTGAATTGCCCGACCCAGGAATCGAACCCGGGACTTCTGTGGTCAATTCCGACATCGGACCACTACACCACAGAAGCGATTAAAGAAATAAATAAATAAAATATTTTTTTTTGTCACGAGGCGATTATTATAACAAGCAAGAGGCAGCAACGCAACCTAGCGCGTAGGTACTGCCACTTGGTTGTTCTGTGGTTGTTCTAAATGTATTAGACGGTCCGACACGCGCCAGCTTTCGCAAGTTATTTCTACTATGTCTAAAACCTTTCACCCCAATCGGATAAAGAACATGATAGTACATTAAATAAAAATAATTACTATTGAATGAATGATTATTCTTTCTCGATAACTCTTAGATTGTAAATTGCCCTTATAGCTCTATTTGTGTTACAAACACAGTATACAGTATTTATCTCAGCGGAATTCTAATTTTATTTTAAGAGCCATAGTTATAAACTACATAGCCTTGATTTGTGGAATATATGCGTTGAACATTAGGTAGATGTTGAAGCAAGGAGCGATTGGACGCTTTTGTAATTCAAGGTCCTAGCTTAGTTCACGGCCGAACGTGCGGTCGTTAACGCTTCTTAGACATAAAACAGTAGGTATTCAGTGCTCAAACGCAGATACCTAATATTAAGCACGTCTGATTATATTATTGACGAAATAAATCTTAATATATCTACATGCCTATAGAATTAATATGAATTTAATTAATTTTTGTACATTTATGCCAATATACTTTACCAATATACTTTATTCGATTAATTATTTTGAACTTAGATACGTCTGTTTCACAGTTCACACAATATATTAATTTAATACGAAACCGGTTTCAAATTTTACTGCATCAGCAGGGCTAGGACTTAAATTGTCAATTAATTGTACATATAAAATTTTTTTTACTAACGTTAATTGGACGGTACGGGAGGGAAACTGGATGTATTTTACTAGTCCTCCTATATACTTCTGATTATTTTCGTTGCGGATCTCAAGACAGCTTAGCTTTTCCTAGCAACTCAGAGGTTATCAAGAAGGTTGCCGCTGTTGATTCTGGTTTACAGAAGTTGCATTGTTGGGAACTAGAGCTGGGCCTATTGCCCTTATAACGTTTATTTATTTTTATTAATAAATTTATTGATTTATTTTATTTAATACTAGCTGCAGCGTGCAGCCTGCTGCATAATAAAAGTTTTTGGTGAAACCCGCGGGAACAATTTATTTTTCCGGGATAAAATAAGCGTGCTGTTCCAGGTCATCATTTACCTGTGGCCTAAATTTCATCCAAATCCATTAAGTAATTTTGGCGTGATTGAGTAAAAAATGTCCATCCATCCAAACATCCGAACTTTCACATCTATAATATAAATATAGATATTTGAATAAAGTCCTTATTACATGTAATTAATCACTTATTTCTGAGTTATATAAATTTAAGTAATTTGTACACCAATATTATAATATGTATAAACATATTTACTGAATGTGTGTATGCCAATTCTTCTATGTACTGTTTTTATTTATTGCGCATAATATCTTCCCATTATTAATCCCTACGCCAGATTTCAGGTAAGCTGAAAGTCCTCTCCGTCTCGCCTTCAGTACCTAGAGCTGGACTCAAAATTTTTGCAAATTTTTGGTTATTCTTTATGTTGTGCTTTTTTGATAATGTGTAAAATAAAATTAAAGTATTGAGCGGTAAAGTTCTGAAACATCTCGACAGGGATTGATCGATTGATACCACCTTACCTATTCCTGCCGCAATAGCTGCTTGTCACTGTCGTAATCCATCCATAAATTAAACCTAAGTTTATTTCTACCAAATGTAAAAACAATATCCAAGATTTTTAAGATTTACTAGGTGGTAGGGTTCTGTATTATCTCGCCCGGGTCTGGTACCATCGCCTTACCTATTCTAGCCGCAATAGCGTCAGTGCTTGTCACTGCCGCGTTCCGGTTTGGAGGGTAAGGTAGTAGTAAACTTATGCATGTGACATTAGATCTCGCCATAAGATAGCAACGCACCATTAAAACCTTTTGTGTCTATAGGCGATGGTTGACTCTTTTCATCAGGAGACCCATCTGCTTGTTTACTATCTTATAATATAAAAAATATATTTATTGAAACTTAAGTGATTTATTGTGTACATTTTAAAATCTTATTAAAATTAAATAAATTATTATTATCTATTTATTTACAATTTCTTCTAATTATTATAATAAATTGATAACCTCCGTTTTTTCCTTACTAATACCTAAACATTGTGCGCGCGTTACAAATAGCTAATTCAAGCCAAAACCGTTTACTATAAAATTACGCTTACGCTACGACACAGTCGTAGTAGATAATTTCCAAGTAGTCCTAACTATTTCGTTGTGTCGTAGATCATGATCTACGACACAACGAAATAGTTAGAAATAGTTAAAACCCAAACAAATAAATGAGTGCCTGTAGCAAGTTTCGTGTTTGTAAAGATACGAAGTGAATTTGTTTAGACTTTCAAACTCCTTAGCCTTAGGCTTTAAACATTTAATTTTTGTAATTTTGTGTGTCTAATAAATTATGAGTATATCATTTTTCACACATTTTCAACCGATGAAAAAAATTTGACATGTCCAAAATTTTACATATGTACTCGTATGTATTTTGGAACTGGATAATATTTGAGTATAGACGTCCAAGCCCGTATACAAAATTCCGTAAGTGTATGTTTATCCTGAAATTTATCGGGAATAAAAAGCCATATTGAGATAATTCTTTTTGAGTTAAATCAAGTATATTTTATAGTGAAACTTAAACTAAAGTTTCATGAAAATTTGTTTTGTAGTTTTGGAGATATGGGTATAGTTGGTATTTGAAGTCAAAGTGTAATTTTTCAAATTACTTTTAGTTTCAATTTCCGTCTTGGTTCGCGTTCCTTTTAACCCCCGACTCAAAACGAGGGATGTTATAAATTTAGGGTGTATATCTGTGTATCTGTCCGTGGCATCGTAGCGCCCAGGCGGATGGTCCGATTTGGATGCACTCTTTTAGTTTCAGGAGCCGGATGGTTTTAAGTATTCGATGATGGAGCTAAAAGAATTTAATGAGAACTTCTAAGCTAAACCAGATAAAACTATCGAGTGTGGGTTAATCACTTTGTTTTGGCAAACACTAAGGTGCTGGATGTTTTGTAGGATCTGATTATGGAACTGGAAGGTGGCCATCCGAGTTTGGGATTGTATAGTTGGCTTTTATGGTAAGAAGATTTGCATGTTTAAGAATGGAACTAGAAAGTGGCAGAAAATCTCAAGGTCATTGATTAAGGGACTATGATAAATATTAACCTGATGCTGCAGGATCTCTTTCTGATGATCATCAGCTTCTGTCACGTTTTAAAATTAAGTATATGAAGCAGATTAGTGGTCTGATGGTAAGAAAACGTGTCGAGGGTTTTTCTAATTTTTAATTTAGAATTATTTTAAGAATAAATCAATTGCTTTACTACTAGGTAGCTTGTTAAAGGTGAGAGAACATTGTGTTACATATATTTGCTGTATTAACGTCAGTGCTCATCGCTGTCACCTTAAGCTTGAGGATAAGGTTTGGTAAAAAAGTGTTAATTTTCTCTTACAATTGATGTGCAGCACAGACATATCTCATGTAAATATTAAATATATATAGTAAGGCACGATAAATTGTATATTTCGTTTAGTTTGTAAGTTTTTTTTTATAATAAATAATGTTTGTTTTCGTGTTTTACTTGCCCTAAGACCTACATACAGCTTTGTTGTATAGAAATAACAAGGCTTTATGTAGTTGAGATCATTACCTACAGGCATATTACGAACAAAAAGGGTTCCTCGCAGTCAACAAAATTACGAGTCGACTCTTGCAAGATTATATTTATATGCGGGAATCCAAGATTACGAAAAAACCCGAAAAGTGCAAAATTAATGTGAAAAATGAATGTTTATCTAATGTAAATGATATGTATGATGTAGATATAAGTCTTAGGCATATGTTTACGCACTTTTCAGGAATATAAATATAGATAACAGGATAGTACGACCTGAAAAGGCGTACAACTCTATTATTATCAGTTTCCGAGGTCCTGAAAGAGCTGTAATGTATATAACTCTCTTGTTTATTGTTATATAAGTTTGTACGTGTTAGATCTTTGTATATAGATAATAAATAACTCGATGGAATTAGTTTTTAGAGAGGTCTTAGGGCTAATGTACTTTATTTCGCTTATATTTGTAAAAAGAAAGTACCGTTGCATTCACTAGAGGGCCACACTAGCTAATTAGAGATAGGAGAAGCTACCTAACATGAAATTATTATTATGAGATTAAGAGAAGTAGGATTTTAACCAAATCCCAGACATTGTGGCGCCAACGCATGGCGCCAGCCGTCTTGTCGGCATATCCGCTGGTCTGGCCGCGGGCTATTAATACGGAAGAGCCGGCCATACAATCAGTTCCGTTCTGTTCTAGTTTCAGTTTCATTACGTCTCAAATAAGTTTCCCAGACAAGTTCCTGGGCTTTAGTATACCTAAAGGGTACCGGCTTAGAGTAGGGCAGTGATAGTGAAAGTAGTGGCTCTCTCCCATAGAAATAGGAAATTTTGCAACGGTGCTAGCTTTATTGTTGTTCTGTTTCGTTACAATAAAGCATCATTGTAAAAGAAAAGTTGTGCTCTCGGCTTATTCTTCCCGGCTCCCGACTCTACCCAAAAAGCACTACGGCTGGTAGGGCGTCACAGAAGAAGAATAGATCTACAGTCCGCTGACTCCCCCGGCTGTAGTGCACAATAGCAGATATATTTATTTGCAAGTGGTGTACTTGTTGATATGCCATTTTAATTTATTTTATTCAACATATTGATATGTCATAAAATTTTGTTTTATTTTATTTTATATATTGATGTGGCAATACTTGTCACCCCTCGGATACCAACACACACAGACAACATGAATACTAAGCAACGCATTATTACTATTTTTCAGTGCCTGTAGGCGATGGTTATATTTTTTTTTATAAAAAAAAACAAATGCTTGTTTGTTATCATTATTTTCTTTACGGCTAAAGTCAGTTATCAAATTTAAAAGACATTTTTGTTTACATTTTTTGACGGCTCACATTTTGTCTAGTTTAAATAATATTGTAGTTCATGGATATTAAATGGAATGATTACTAATAATCGGTAAAAATAAATGCTAATATGTAAATAAGGTGTAATATGTAATTGCAATGTAACGCACCATTCAGAAATTCGAGTTGACAAAAAACCATTAATAAATTGGTCAAAGTAGGGTCACTGCGTCGGTAACGCGACCGGCTCTAGTATGCGACCACTAGAGGCGCTAGGTTTCTCAATTAAAGATAATAGCATTTTCTCATGAGAAAACAATGGACAGTAAGCATTAAATATTCATTGAATACTTATGTAACAAGTAAATCAAAAATTTAAACCTATCTGCTTAACCCAAATCTAGAAAATAGTGCCTGAGTTTGGGTGATGACTCAATGGTGTGTTTATGTGTCGCGTATTGCAATAAATATACCACGCCAGGAGGCTAACAAAGTTACCTTTTGTTACCTTATACTAATATTACACTCAAACAAAAAGCGTTATTATTTCAATTATAGAATAATCTTTGTTGGAAAGTTGTAGTGATATCATTTTTTAGCTTATATTTTTTTTTAATCCAGTGGTCGCAAACTGAAATACGTATATATCTAATGCACTAGAAAGCGACCACGTAGCCGCATTCTGACATTTAAAGCTATATAATATTTTGCTTATTATGATCTCAATGATGCTTTTATAATTGTATAATTCAAAATTTGATGTTGTAGAAGCATAAAGATGCATCCCATGAGTTTTCGACCACACGTTTTCTTAATACGACTTTGTTTAATTCACTTACTAAAATAGGTGGTCGCAAACCCACTCTGGTCGAAAATTATGATGTTAGTTTGCAACCGCCCTGCAATCAGTACTCAATAGTACGAAAAAAAGTAAACTAAAATAAGTAAATAAATAAAATATTGCTTTCTTTAGATGATGGCAGTCCCACTAAATAAAAAAAAAACACAAAATGAAAAATACCAGTTTTTTAGGATTACTTTAAGGAAATTTTACTCGGGTGTATAATGGAGAGGAAAATGACGTTATCAAAATATTGCTTGACTATTATGCAGTTGTCAACCACAACAAAATTAGTAGAGTGATGTTCAAAAATACGGTCACCGCGCGGGTGACAGCGCCGTTATCATCCGCGTGGCGACTAATGAGTCTAGTCACGAGTTCGGCAAATCACTGTTTGTAAATAATGAACTTCAATAGTGCCTATAGAGGATAACTTGAAGAAAAATGTTTTCATATCTATGCGTGAGCGTCCGTATGAATATAATCATGTTATGGGATAATTAGCTCAATATTTAAGTACCTAATTGTTTTAAATATTCGGTATTAAAATCGAGTACTGAACACCCTCCTTTAGTATGGACAGTTTTTATCTGTCAATTTCTATATAAGATAATTTACAGATTTGAAACGAAAAAAACTACTTTTTATTAGTCTAGATGATTAGTGTTAAAAATGAATATTTGTTTTTATATTATAAGATAGCAAACAAGCTGACGGCTCTCCTGACGGAAAGAAAAACCATCGCCTTTAGACACCAAAGACATAAATGGTGCATTGCCATCCGTGTGGCAGGTTTGCAATGCCACATGCACAAGTCTACCGGTTACCTTACCCTCCAAACAGGAGCACGTCAATGACAACTAGGTGGTAGATTTCTGCATTGTCTCGCCCGGGTCTGGTACCACCGCTTTATTTATTCCTGCCACAATAGCTTAAGTGCTTGTCAAAAAGTTTACTTAACTCTTGACAAAAAATAATTTCACTACCATCGTGACTACTAGGTGGTTCCGCAACACCTCGCCCTGGTGTTTGGTACTACCGCCTTACCTATTCGTGCCGCAATAGAGTCAATGCTTGTCATCGTCGTGATCCGGTTTGGATTGTAAGATAGCCGGTAAACTTATGCATGTGGCCTTAGACCTCGTCAATACATAAAAACGCATCATTAACATCTTTGGTGTTTACAGGCAATAGTTGTCTCTTTCCATCAGGAGACAAATCTGCTTGTTTGCCATCTTATGATATAAAAAATTGACATTATTGCGGCAGGAATAGCTACTGTGATGGTAGCAAATACCCGGGCGAGACGTTGCGGAACTCTTCCACCAAGTAGTCACGATGGTAATGACACGTACGGTCACGTTTTACGACTTATCTGACAGACCGGTAGTTGGTTTATTTTTGAAAGGGGACCGGAAAAACACGGAGGAACTTTTTTTTACCTATAACTTTTGTCCATGATTATTTTTGTTAAATTATGTTAAATTAAATTGGCAGTTATAATGTGCGTATGTAAAATGTGTGCTTTGGACATGTAGAAAGAATGGTAAATGAAAAATTACCAAAACAGTTGGGTAAGCAATTTACACAATCGCGTATCCTACCTGGGAAGATCAAGAGTCAAAACTGATAGATCATAATCAGATAGATCGAGTACTGTCCGGAGGTAGTGTCAAGAGTCTTCGTAACCGGCATATTTGTATAAAGAGAGCAATGTATGTGGAAGAAGCGAGGCAAGTCTGCAAGGATCGTGATGTATGGCACTCGGTTCTTTGCGTCTACTCCGCAAGGAATCTGGCGTAAAGATATGTATGTGTACGTAAACTAAAAAATAAATATTTTATTTACATCAACAAGCGGTGTATTACTTCTATATTATTATTTTCATAGTGGTCGCATACTGATTCAGTGGTGGTCGCAAAATGACAAAAGTGGTCGCAAACTAGCGTTTTGGCTAATTTTGAACATTTTGAATATTTTTACAAAATTTATTAACGGAAGTAAATTGTTTTATTACATATTCCATAACTTGACTATATTTACGACTAATTTACATAAAAATATTTATGTTATGTATAGATATCATATATTTTGACGTATCCAAAGTGACCAACTCCACTAAGTGGTCGCCAACCGGCACAGTGACCCTATAGTCTACTAGCTGCTGCGTGCAGCCCGCTGTATTATACATTTTTTTTCGCCTAATTTTTCCGGGACACAAAGTAGCTTATGTGCTATTCCAGGTTATTATCTACCTGTGTGCCAAATTTCATTTAAATCCGTTCAGTAGTTTTTGCGTAATTGAGTAACAAACATCCATCCAAACATCTAAACTTTCGCATTTATAATATTAAATAATAAATAATATAGATAGTCGAATTTCGTCCACAGGCAATCGTTAGTATTATATAATACGTAAAAAATGTCGTAACAAGTTTTGTGTTAACAACACTGTCAATAGTCTACGCGTAGTTGAACGGCCTAGATGTAGCACACTCTAGCCTAGACCGTGACCTACAGCTACGCCTACGCTACGCGTGTGCTACGAGTCTAGTTCACGATTTCCGTTCTTTGAGTTTCTTGAATGAGTAATTCTAAATATAAAGAATTTACGTATAATATTCGTATTTTCGTATTTTTCATATATTATAGCAGCATGTTACGAATAAATTTTATGAACCGAGATGATATAATCGTTACTGTCTTTAAAATGTTAAATGACGGAACGAAAATCAAGATGAAATATTTATTTATAAGTGTCTACATAGTCCGAAAAAAGAATTCTTTTTCTTTAATGATCTATTTATACTGGAAATTTTGTGAGTGGCTTCTTTTGGGCGAGTAACCAAGCTTAGAAAGTGTTACGAACATAAACCTCGTGATAACGTCATATTTAACATATTAATCTGAAGCAACGCAGCAAGGAATTTGTCGGAAACTATGACCACTTGATAATGTTATTAATTATTAAACAATTTATTTTTATTTGAACTATGTATGTTTATTTGGAAGAAGAATCAATACATGATTCTTCTCCCAAATAAACATGCTTAAGAAGTTTTGTAGTAGATAAACTCATCGGTGCAGTATTTTTGTACACAAAACATTTTTCTAATTACTTATTATATTACACTGTAAATTAAACTAAGTACGTATCCATCAAGGAGAAAAATATAAATTCAACATATTTTGGTTTTCTAATTTGACTGCCTCGTGATCTAGGGGATAGACTATTCGGCTCAGATCATTAGGTCTTGACTTCGATCCACGGGGTGAGAAAAAGTTCTATAGAGGTTTTTTCGAAAATGTAAAATCTATTTTAAGCTACTACTTAAGCTTGTAGCCTGTCGGGTAGTGTGTTACTAGTGCCTCGGATGAGCATGTACATGCGTCGGTCTGGGTTATCGCTAGATATAGTCGATAATCGTTATCAAGTTGGTAAAATGCACCGATGGTAATCTCCACTCATCTCGCCAACCGAAAAATCGGTGAGTTCCGGTGAATTGGAAAGTCTGTAGATTTGGATTTACTTTACCTTATCTGTAAGGGAACCGGGCTTGATGATGCTGACTTGAAAAAATGCAACGTTTTCGAATAAATTTGGAGATATAAGATTTGTAGACTCACCAACAGAAAGTCACTCACGGAGTTTCAAGCATTTTTTCAACATTCCCCTTCGTCCATTACATTTGTCCCCATGTCGGCCCAAACTCCTTTTGAAGAATAAAACATCTGTTGTTCAGCCAGGCAGTTCATAAGAGGTGATCGATTAGCTATGTAGAACACTACTATCGCGGCTACTAGATGGTAAAGTTCTGTATTGTCTCGCCCAGGTCTGCTATTACCACTCACCCATTCCTGCCGCAAAAGCGTGTTCCGATTTAGAATGTAAGGTAGCCGGTAAACTTATACAAGTAGCATTAAGTGGTAATAGAACCATATTGTTATTGGTGCTGCCTATTCTAATTAAAATTAGCACGCCATTTGTCTGGAAAAGTAGGTTTAAGTTCATAATTTGTAATTTAATAACAACTAACACATTGTTACCCTGCTTTAAGCTAATAAAGAGTTGATTGATTGATGATTGATTGATGAATGGGGTCACCATTACATGGATAACAACGTATAGTTAACATATTTGGTGGCTTTAGGCGCTAGTTGTCTTCCAATAGGAGACCCATCTGCTTGTTTGCTGTCTTATACGAAAAAAAACATTTAAGACAGTGATATGCCGCAGACTAATATGTGGTGGTTTATATTTACATAATTCATATTTAATAAATATTTGTTTTTATGTTCACTCTTGAAGATTACAATTCGCATAAATATTTAATTTATATACATAAATATTTGATAGTTGTAATAAATTATTTTAAACTAGCTGACCCGCTAACTTCGCCCGCGAGTAGCGTAATGTCATTGATATAATATTTCATTCAAATTTTAAAATTGAAATTAAATTATAATTTATACTTTCCATCGTCGGCACTTGATAAAAAAACAGTATGAAATTGAATTAAATTAAATTAAAAATCTGGCTTAAGCCCGTTACGAATCGATTTTTGAAACAAGTAGACCCCGGCTTTTTAGCTATAGATACGAAACTTCATCAAAATCGGTTAATTGGTTTACCCCTGAGAGAGTAACAGATAGACAGACTTTCTTATTTCTACTAGCTGATTCACTCGGCTTTGCCCGCGAATAAATTTGATAATTCACCATATCGTTCACCTCAACGTGTCATTGACAAACAATATACTCAAAACATTTTCATTGACTGAATCTGCAGAACAAATCTCAGTCATGGGTCTCATATGAACAGCTTATAGATAGGAATGGGTCCATGAATTTATTTAGTGACAAATAGGACAAAAATAAACCCATTAACTCACTTGCCTCATCACTTGCTATTTGGCAAGTAAATTTATGTTAAAAAATGCACTTTTACTTTATACTACAAAAATATAATAAGTTAAATTCTCATACGACTAGTTAAATCTATAATGCATGCTGTAACTACCTTTAAATGAAATTAAATACTTAATAAACTAAGTAAACTTAGTATTTAATGTCCAAATATTATGTAATAACTATAAATCGAATGTAATTTGGTTGGTAATTAATATTAAATAAATAAATAAAAGCGACGGTTATATCTTTGTATTACGAGAGAAGTCTGCTTTATTACTACTTTACAAAAGGAATTTAAAGTTCTCACATCAAAACCATATAACAATCTTATAAATAATCTAGCTGTATAATTAAAGGCAAGTATGTTTAACAATGATGATGATGTGCAGTTATATATATAATAATTTTATTTGTATGTATGAGACAAAGGTCCGTAATAAAGAACGTTACGGAGTCATTGGCCACTAGATGAACAAGGTTGTGTCGGTCATTATATGCTATTATGTTAGTGGTTATGTATCAAATGATATTTTCATCTTTATTCTATTCCTTTAGTTATAATAACAAAAGAATAACGACACGACTTTATTCCCAAATAGTAAAACTATTTAAATACTCTTCATTTTTTTTTATAAAAGAGGGGACAATTGAACAGGAGGCTTACCTGATGGTAAGTGATTACCGCCACCTATAGACAACTACCAAAGGATTTACAGTTGCGTTGCCAGCCTTTTAAGAATAAATAAGCTCTTTTCTTATACTCGTATTTAACTGTTATGTATGTATGTAATGTATGTTACTTGTTAACTGTATATAACTTGTAAGGGACGGTCTACTGAAAATCGATCTCATTGGTTTGGACTACGATTCTGAGATGAAGGGCGTTGGAAATTTGTGTTAAAAATTTTTGTTTGTTTTGAAATTTTTTTACCTTAACATTGCATTATTTGATTTATATCTATCTAAAACTTTGCATTGTTTATTTTTTTAAAAAAATGGTAAAATGTAAGGAAATACACATGACAAGCAATGTATAATGCGCGGTATAATAAGCGACTGATTCGAAAGTTCCGCTGGCGTAACGAGTCGGGGCAATGTTCGCTTTACATTAAGGGGCGTGAAAATAAGAAAAAAATCATAAAACGCAAATATTGCATATTCCACAAAAAATGCCATAATGACTAAGACGTAACAAGCTATGTTTTTTTTAACTTTCGATACACCGTCCCTTAAACGTTGTATATTGTATTTTATGTTTGGTGTATACGGGGCTAAGTCCCATGATGTGATTAAGGTATTTAATATTTTATTATTATTTAAGGTATTTAATATTTATTATATTATTATTTATTTTATATTTATTATATATTTATTTATTTATTTATTTTATATTTATTATATATTTTATATTTATTTAATATTTATTATATTTAATATTTATTATATTATTATTTAAGGTATTTAATATTTTTAAAACATATTTTTGGTAGTGTAAAAACGTGATTGAAAAAAATTGTCAAGCCTGTCCGGATGTCTATATGTATAGATCTGGCACGACTATGGCCGCAAACTTATAGACATAATTATTTTTATTATTTAAGAATAACAGTGCGCAGTTTTCTATTACAAACGGCTGTGTAATTTGGTGTCATTTAATTAAAATGAATAAATATCTCAAAAGTCGAGTGGTCTTTGCTACATCTATTTATCTACCCATGACATTTTGCAGTATTTCAATTTTTCAGTAATTGAATTTTTGATCAATTTGTTTTTGGGCACAATTTTGGGGCATAGATCTTTTAACAAACAGCCAAACACATACGTAATATAGAAGCAGCCAAGTTATTTTAATTTGGATTCTTATCTGTATTGGTTTAAATCTACTTAACGACAGTTTTTAACATAAAAAAATAGGATCCCACATGTAAGATAATCACGAAAACAATTTTTTTGAGGGGCAGTACTTTTGGTTTTTTTCCAAGTTTTTAACATTCTGTCTAACCAGAATATTTAACAATTGGAATGATTCAAATTCAGCAACACTGCAACTTCCGACTTCCAATTTCTTTTCTCTTTGGAACTCTGATTTCCAAATAATACCCTTCTATTCGATAAAAGATTTTTCCCATTGAGTAAACAGATAAAGATTTAATAACAGATCATTTGATCATCATTTAATTCAACATATCAGACTAATAGATCTTATAAGTAATCTCAACTAAAACGTAACATTTTGTACCGAGCAATCCAGTGAGCTGTAAACATGCGCGACAAAATACCGATTTTGAAGTAGATAAACGGAACATCGTGTTCCTTTAGCCCACGCCTCAGATTATTTTGACTGACTGAATCAATTTGGTGCTAGAAATCAAACATTATTGTTCTAGTGTAGTTTGTCAATGGAATTTTATAATTAGATAGTGAACGACTGATTAATGAAGTAACAATCATAAAAATACAACTAAATTGAGAACCTTCTTATTTGTGGGAATTCGATTGAAAATGCTCCATCCAAATACCTAATATTCAACTTATTTACATTATACATATTAAAATCTATAGTAGATTATACAATGCATATTATTTAAAACATGCAAATGAACAAGGTTTAGAAAAAAACTGTGATGTCATAGAGTCGACGACCACGGAGCTAGAAGGTCAGTCTGGCGTTGGGCTAGGTCGAGGCGGCTCTGAACATTCCTAGCACACATGTTTACGTCGATATAAGTGCTATATTAGACATGACATGACTAGGTGGTAGAGTTCTGCATTGTCTCGCCCGGGTCAGGTACCACCGCCTTGCCTATTCCTGCCGCAATAGCGTCAGCGCTTGTCGCTGTCGTGTTCCGGTTTGGAGGGTAAGGTAGCCGGTAAACTTATGCATGTGGCATTAGACCTCGCCACAAGATAGCAACGCACCATTAACATCTTTGGTGTCTATAGGCGATGGTTGACTCTTTCCATCAGGAGACCCATCTGCTTGTTTGCTATCTTATGATATAAAAAAAAAAAAAAAATATATCAAATCGTGAAACTCTGGGCTCTCTTTTAAGAATAGATAAACTGCCTTTCTGTCAGGCAGGTCATAAAAGGCCACTGATTGACTATATGTCACTACCATTGTAACCACACGGAAAACAACGCACCGTTAACAGCTTTGGTGTCTATAACAGATGATTTTCTTTTTCCATTAGAAAAGCTATGTGCTTGTTTGCTATCTTATGATAAAAAAACACAGGATAGCAATACAAGCTGTTTTTTTAATGGAAAAAAACAATTATAACCTATAGATATCGGAGAAGTAAATGAAAAATTGCTATCTATATAGCAAGGATGGAATTACCTGCTACATTACCCTCCAAACCGGAAAGCAACAGCTACAAGCACAAATGTTATTAAGGCAGGAATATATAAGGCGGTGGTACCAAACCAGGGCGTAGGCAGAACTCTACCACCTAATTAGTGGTCATAATGTGAGTGACATGAATCAACCTTTTTCTTGACTTCTACGAGATCCTGGCTGCGACACATCATGAAAACAGAATTTTCCTCCGTGTTGGTTCGGGCTCCGTTGAAGAATAGACCAACTGCCGTTCTGCCAGGCAGGTCGCAAGAGGCGATCGAGTGACCATACGAGTTACTATCATCGTGACTACTACTACTAGATGGTAGAGTTCGGCAACGTCTCGCCCAGGTTTTGGTACCACCGCCTCAGTATTCCTACCGCAATAGCGTCAATGCTTGTCATTATCTGGTTCCGATTTCGAAGCAAGGTAGCCGGTAGTTATGCATGTAGCATTGTTATATCGTCACATAGATAGCATCGCACCGTTAACATCTTTAGTGTCTAATGGCGATGGTTGTCTCTTTCCATCACGAGAACCGTCTGCTAGTTTGCTATCTTATCATATAATAAAAAACTGGTTTTGTATTGCTAGTTGCTCGTTATGATGAACAGCATTCTTATGTTTGTAAGTCTTGGGATAGCAAGCATGCTGAAGATTGTAAAAAAAACAAACGTTACCTTAGTATTAAAGATGTTATGTTATTAATAGAATTGTTGGTTGGTGTTGTTCCATTGTGGTTCCCCGTGTTGGTTCCGGGCTCTTTTGAAGAATAGACCAACTGCCGTTCTGCCAGGCATGTCGTAAAAGGCGACCGATTGGCTATGCAAGTCACTAACATCGTGGCTACTAGGTGGTAGAGTTTTGCATTGTCTCGACCGGGTTTGGTACCACCGCCTAACCTATTCCTGCCGCAATAGCGTCAGTCCTTGTAAGGTAGCCGGTAAACTTATGCATATGGCATTAGACCTCGCCACAAGATATCAACACACCATTAACACCTTTGGTGTCTATAGGCGATGGTTAACTCTTTCCATCAGGAGACCCATCTGCTTGTTTGCTATCTTATGATATATAAAAAAATAATAATAATATTATTTTCGGTTCTGATTATCAAGGTCTCGAGTTTGATCCCGAGGCAAAAGTGTTAGAGAAGATTTTTCGAGTCTTTCCTCGAAAAATCAAATCTCAGTAGCAGCACTGAGTTTGGTAGTGGTTTGTGCTTTAAATAATCCTTACAACTACTTTAGAGACAGTAATTGCTAAAAATAATCGATAACCGTTATCAGATATAATAGTAAGTTAACCGTTATAAGATGCAGCGACCGCCATCACTACTCATTTCGTCAACTGATTTACTAAGCCTATTCCATGAGGGAAACGGCGTTATGATATTTTTTTATATTGTTAAAAACGATGTTTTTACTATAGGAACATACTGTAAGGCCCAATCCACTTGGTTACTAATGACACGACCTGCGCCGATTACCTTAATATTCTATTCCGGAGTTCATCTATACGTGTTTTTTATAATACAAAATGAGAAGGAGTTCGAATTCGAACAACATTTGCATGACTGAATGTTTTTTATTCTGTAACGCAAACACTATGAGTTCTTAAAATAATAAATTTGTAATTAATAAATGATTCATACATATAGTTTGGTTAAAGAGCGTATATAACGGCATATATTAAGATCCAGCTCTGCCTAGCCTGCAAGAGAACTGGCATCATAATAAAAAATATGTTGCGTCTTATAGAATTTAAACAGATTCAATTCAACGCTTATAAACAAGTTTTGGGAAAACTATGATGTCATAGAGTCGACAACCGAATTAGAAGGTCAGTCTGACGTTGAGCTAGGTCGTGGCAACTCTAAGCATTCTTAGCACACAAACATGTATTAATGTAGGCGTTCACCACACATACACACAAAACAATATATACAGTGTAACGCTATTATCGAAACTGTAGAATCATGGATGTGTTTGACAAGTCTGTAATAAAATATGTTAAGTATTAAAACTTGATTTGCGTGCATTTTTTTTTATATCGTAAGAGAGCAAACAAGTAGATGGTTCTGATGGAAAGAGAAACCATCCCATACAGATATCAAAGATGTTAATGGTGCAAGGCTATCTGTGTGGCGGGACGGAAATTTCATATACATAAGTCTACCGGCTACCTTACCCTCGAAACCGGAACACGACAATAACAAGCATTGACGCTATTGTGGCAGGAATAGGTAAGGTGGTGGTACCAAATACCTGGGCGAGACGTTGTAGAACCCTAGTAGTCACAATGGTAGTAACTCGTATGGTCAATCGATCGCCTCTTGCAACCTGCCTGGCAGAACGGCAGTTGGTCTATTCTTCAACGGAACCCGAACCAACACGGAGGAAAATTTCTGTTTTCATGATGTATCACAGCCAGGATCTCATTAAAGTAAAAAAGACTGCTTCGTTTCACTAACCTAACCTAGTAGTCACGATATTAATGACACCTATAGCCAATCAGTCGCATGTTACGATCTGTCTGGCAAACGGCAGTTGGCTTCAAAGAATCCAGGGGCCTAATTCACGTAATCAAGCGGCAAGCGAGTCGAAGCATTTAAGACACTTACACGTTTTCTTACATATTATGCCGCGTCGTAGCACGTCTCGACGTTCTATCATGTTTATGTGTGTGAAAGCCCTAAGCGCTTTAACTCAATTACGTGAATTGGGGGGCTGATTAGCACGGGGGATTAAAAAAACCCGGAACAACACAAAATCTGTCTGTCTGTCATGCGTATATAACTATAATAATGGAATTTAAAAAGGACATCGTTAAAGACATCGGTTGAAAAAGACGATTTTTTTAATCAACCTTTATCGTGATTTTTCACTCCATTGTCGGGTGAAGCTGTACAGGTTAACTGGCTTATAATAATAGCTTGGCAAGATGGAAACTGAATATAGCTTTAAGATGGTAAATGACCACCTCTGTCCAAGATCTCCAGCTTGCAGGTGCATTGCCCGCTTTAGAGGCTCATTCTGCTGCAGCTGTTTTACTGATAAACCCCCCCTTGTTAATCCGGGCTCCTTTGAAGAATAAACCATCTGCCGTTCTACCAGGCAGTTCGTAAGAGGCGAATGATTTGCTATGTGAGTCACTACCATCGTGGCTACTATAAGGTAGACTTCTGCATTGTCTCGCATGGGTCTGGTACCACCGCCTTACCTATTCCTACCGCAATAGCATTAGTGCTGGTCACTTTCTTGTTCCGGTTTGGAGGGTAAGGTAGCCGGTAAAGTTATGCATGGCATTAGACCTCGCGACAATATAACAACGCACCATTAACATCTTTGGTGTCTATAGGCGGTGGTTTTCATCAGGAAAACCATCTGCTTGTTTGCTCATGATATAAAAAACATGATTGGAAATTGATTTTGGTTTAGTTCAGTTTGTTAGCCTGTGTCTTTTTCTTTTGACTTCGGGTCTTGGAACAGGAATCATGAACTATGTGCATGCCTAGTTTCATCAAAATCAGCTTAGTGGTTTAGCCGTGAAAGCATCTCAGACAGACACACATACTTTTTCATTTATAATATTACTAGCTGACTTACGTAGGTTAATTCGCGAGGAGAGCAATATTATATCAATATTATATTTAATATATATATATATATATATATATATATATATATATATATATTTAAAATTGTAATATTTATGTAGGTGGGTATTAGAAGCTATTTAGAATACAGAAAAAGAGCCCGTTAAGTTTACTTCTCAGTATGTGGCCGCGTTCCGATTATTAATTCTAAAAACTCCACTCAAGTGATAAATAATTTTTAAATATTTGCACACCATATTAAGGTAGAATACGCTGGTATCTTTGATTAGTTTAATAACTTACCCATATTCAACAAATAAATATTTTCATTTCATTTTAAGACAAATTAATTTTCCTCTTTACAGTTTTTAGTATAATTGGTCTGCTGTATATTCAAAGCATTGTTTATAGTCTAGCGACCAATAGCACGTAGTTAACCTACGCCAATTCAAATAGCGTTGGCACTGAACTCGGTCATCCACTGACCTTGACTCGTTTCATCACCTTGCTTCGTCCCCGGTCGCTCCACCTACAATCTATTATGCATGATGCATGTATTTGAAAAGCAAAACGGAAAACTTTAGCATAATGCCGTTATTTCTTATCCTACCACGACAGAAGAAGGTTTATGTTTTCTGAATTATTTCTTTGGCAGGATCAGGTCTAAATGGCTTGATGGATTTAAGCTTGACAGGTGTAAGGAGATTCATCCTAATTGTGAGAGTTTCATAGCCTACATATTAATTTACCCGACTCTGTAAAAGGAGGATTATGTTTTTCAAGTGTACGTATGTGTTTATTTGGCATGTTATTTTGTTTGTAGTTTGAAGAGGTTATATAATTTAACATTATTTACATTATTGTAAATGTTAAAGTGATTCTGTCTGTCTGTATGTGACGTTATCAAGGCAGAACTGCTGGGCCGATTGTGATTGCATTTCATATAGCGTTACTTTAAAGTTTGACCGAACCGTTGGTCGAGTGGTTAGCGAACCTAACTACAAATCGATGGGGCCCGGATTCGATTCCCGACAAGGACAAAAATTTATGTCATGATCATAAATATTTGTATTTCTGGGTTTGGGTCTTTTATTATGTATGTAGCAGTATTTATATATGTATTTCTATGTATTAGTATCGTTGACTAACATCCATAACACAAGCAAATAATTTGCTTACTTTGGGGTTAGATCGATTTGTTGTTTACAAAAAAGTCCTGGGATGAACATAGACTAAATTTCCCAACGTTTTTATTTATTTTTTCCATACTTTTATACTAATCACTCTTTCACGGCTAAACTGCTCAACCGATTTCGATGAAACTTGGCATGAGATGAAACTTGGAGATATTTGAAGATCCGGAGTCAATTAACAGGTCTCATATTAAAAAGAAAATCAACTAAGGGGCTAAAAGTTTTGTATGAAGAACTATATCGGCGACATGTTAATATATTGCGGGCGAATCTGCAGGGGTCAGCTAGCACGTTGTATATTTATTTTTATCTAACTACGCTAGAAAGAAAGTTATTTTTTATCGGATCTGATTGCAGTAGGGTTTTTTTGTTTACAATTACTTGATTTTTAAAAAATAATTGTCTAATTGTTGTTTTCTGTTTCATTATAAAATATAGTAAATATCCTCATGTCGATTGTAGGTGGACAGAGTGATTTATGTATTTTACAGTAATTGGGAAGATTGTAATCTCAATTGTTCCGTTTATTCGATCTAGCACCGGAAATACACATCCAAGTATCAATCAAGTCGAAGCGTTTAGGGTTCTTACACATTTTCTTACGCATAAAGCCTCATCGTAGCTTAAAAAGACGACATATCGTGTTTATGTGTGTGAGGTTTTATGTACTTCGATGAGATTGAGGTTTCGTTACGCGAATTAGAGTGCTGATAATGACTATCGCTAATTGATTATGATAACTTGAACGGATAGCTTTACACGCTGATCGAGGTACAAAGATCGCTCCACCATCAAACTCTGAGCTGGTACTGAAATTACGGTTTTCGTGTATAACTCTAAAGTTTTATGATTTGAACATCTCATGATTTGAGCCGCAATAAATGAAAAAAAAACTTTGTACTCTTTTCAACTTTTTAATTACATGGAAGGAAAATTATGAAATTTAGTAAAGTTTTTTTATATCATAAGATAGCATACAAGCAGATGGCTATCCTGATGGAAAAAGTCAACCATCGCCTATAGACACCAAAGATGTTAATGGTGCGTTGTTATCTTGTGGCGAGGTCTTATGCCACATGTATAAGTTTACTGGCTACCTTACCCTCCAAACCGGAACACGACAGTGACAAGCACTGACGCTATTGCAGCAGGAATAGGTAAGGCGGTGGTACCAGACCCGGGCGAGACAATGCAGATCTCTACCACCAAGTACAAGTTAAAGTTTACATTGCAGAGGACTGTAAAAACATAATAGTTTTAAATACTATGCATTAAAAATAAAAATTAACATTACACACACTACATTCACTTGACAAACATGATAAAATTGGTGTGTTGTAATATTGTAACAATCGCCGTGTTGGTCCCGGCCTCCTTTGAAGAATTGGCCAACTGCCGTTCTGCCAGGCAGGTCGTAAAAGGCGACCGTTTGGGTATCGAGTCACTACCATCGTGGCTACTAGGTGGTAGAGTTCTGCATTGTCTCGCCCGGGTCTGGTACCACCGCCTTACCTATTCTTGCCGCAATAGCGTCAGTGCTTGTCGCTGTCGTGTTCCGGTTTGGAGGGTAAAGTAGCCGGTAAACTTATGCATGTGGCATTAGACCTCGCCACAAGATAGCAACGCACCATTAACACCTTTGGTGTCTATAGGCGATGGTTCACTCTTTCCATCAGGAGACCCATCTGCTTGTTTGCTATCTTATAACATAAAAAAAAATATATACACACATGCTTACTATTTATTTTACGGCTAAAGTCTGTTATGGTTGAATTAACTATGATATAATGCTATTAAAAATTATAGGAATAGTTTTTTTGTTATAAGATGACAACAAGTATGGCTTTCCTGGGCACCAAAGATGTTAATGGTGCAATGGTGAGGCGAGGCGTTATTGCCACGAGAAAAAGTTTATCGGATATCTTATCCTCCAAACCGGAACATAATAATGCCTAACACCGACGCTATTGTGGCAGGAATAAGTAAGGCGATGGTACCAAGTACCCCGGGGAGCGTTCCAGGATAACTCGTAGGCAGGATAGTACTGACTTGTAAGTCAATCGTTCATTTCTTACAAACTGCCTACTAAACTTTTATATTATGATTTTTCAATTTATGCATTATATTGTGTAGCTGTCAAACGTCGCAATTATTTTCGCCCGTCTGTCCTCCTAGACCAAACTGAAGGTCGACGCTAATTTAGCTAGCCAAAATAACATTGCGGTGTCATTGAGAAACACAATGTCGAATATATTTGACTAGCTATTATGTAATTATCTATGTGTGCGTTATTGTTATTGGATATGTTTATGTTGTACATGTAGGTAAAATGTTGATTTTTATTTTAACGAAGTCACTTTAGATCTACTTAGGAAATTTTAATGTCTATTTTATTTTTCTTCCCGCATCTTTTTAATATAATCTTGTCATTAATTAATTTTATTTTGTTTTTTATTTTTTTACTATGACTTATTGGTTAGTTATTTTATTTTCTGTATTATTTTACTTCAATTTTTATTGTAAAATTATTTGTTTTTTGTGTTATTTTAATAGAATTTTAATGTATAAAAGTCTTGTCAATATTTTTGACTCTAAATAAGGTTTATCACTACAGAATGAAAATACGCAATTGGCTTATGATGTGATTTTATTCAACGATTTATTTTTATTGTGATTTGCTGTGGATTTTTTGTTGATAAATAAATAAATTAATAAACTCAGAGATTGTCTATATATGAAAAATATCAATGTAGGTCGTTTATTAAGCCAGCAGTATTTTTTGTATTTATAGAGAGCAAACAAGTAAATGGCTCTTGACAGAAAGTGAAACCGTTGCTTATAGACACCAAAAATGCAAGAGTTATAAGGGCAATTTACAATCTTAGCCCGAGGGTTTTCCTAAGAAAAAAATCTGTAAACCGTTTGATACTACGGGCCATCCCTGAAACTTTCCTCAAAACAAACTCAAAGGTACAAAAAACCTATATCTAAACATAGTTTTTTCAGAATTCAAAAATATAAATGTTGTTATAAATTATAGCAATTTCGTATTTAAAAGCTGTATATTTGGAAACAATGATCGATTTTGATCTTTCAAATGGTATACAATGCATATTTTGAGCTCTAAAATATTTTCTTAGCTACATATTCTATAGGCTGAAAATGGCAAAATGATATCAAAAAATATTTACGTTATATAATACGTTATTGGTAAATCCCAAATAAATCGACTGATTTTGATCTAATTTACGGTATTTGACGTTTTAAGGGAGTTTTTAGAGAGAAAAGTTGTTTTTAAGTTTCGTCAACGATAACTCTCGAACGGATCAACCGATTTTGATGCAATTTATTCCTTAGTCGTTTTTAGTTTTTTGAGGAAAAGAGCTGATTAGATTTCGTACTCAATCGGTATATTAATTTAGAAGTTATACTAAAAAAAACCCTGTTTAGCCCAAATATTGTCTTTTGTTTTCTTTTTAATAACTCAATATTTCCTGGACTTAATTGGTTAAAATTTTCAGGAAGTCTAAGTTGAGCGGAATTCAATCGATTGCTATCAACTACGTTTAAATCGCCTAAACCGTTAAAAAGTGATGAGATGTTTACATACACACACACATATACAGTGACGTCATCGTGAAAATAGTCCGAAAAGGTTCCTAGGACCTACCTACATCCTACGACTACGACCTACGTCGAGTAACATGTCATCAATAAAATCTATTTTCCAAATTTCTTTCCCTTATTTCAGCGCTTCAGAAGTTGGTTTTCGAAAAAATTTACCCTACTCCGGGACTCCGGGTCTTCAACTGTCTTCTTGCTAAATTTCATTAAAATCAGTTGATTGGTTTAGCTTTGAATGCATTACACACATACAAACAAATTTTCGCATTTATAATTTGGACTAGACCGACGTCGATTTTGAAAGCGTAACATTGGTTATCATTTATAATTATCTAATAGGTGGGTGACCAAGCTTCGCTCGGATGATATTTTTACAAGTAAAAACGAGATATATGGAGTTGACACTTACCTACATAAATTTTAATAGTGAAATACTATACGTTTCGAAGAAACCAATGTACATGCAAAAATTGCTTTCTTAAAGTATAGGATAGGCATATGACACAAAATTACCCATTAGCTAATAAATATTTTCTTTCAGCTTGACGATGCAGGAATTGATAAGGACGTCGTGCTGGACGGAAAGACTTCGACAAGAGTGGCTCAAAATAGGGAAAACGGCGTGTGGGGAAGGAGGCTTACGCCCTGCATTCGGTTGATAGAAGCTGAGAATGATGATGAATTAATATTTTATTTATCTGATCGCTATCTATCTATCTATCTATCTATCTATCTATCTATCTATCTATCTATCTATCTATCTATCTATCTATCTATCTATCTATCTATCTATCTATCTATCTATCTATCTATCTATCTATCTATCTATCTATCTATCTATCTATCTATCTATCTATCTATCTATCTATCTATCTATCTATCTAAACCGTTATGTAATCCATATAAAGCATACATGCACATATCCCCTTTTCTATATGAGATGTGTTTAATCACAAATGCGAATAATCGATTGTCTGTCGCAGGTGGCCATTGCTATTCTAATCATTTGCCAGGTTTGCTGAAACTGGGTCTAAGCTGGAATCACGTTAATATTAAAGTGGACCCCCATATCTTTAAGACGTAAAAAGTCATGTAAATTTTAGTTTATCCTTCATAGATAAAATCGGCATTTATCTGCAACATACCTTCGATAAATGTTTACTATTAGATTGAGTATATAGCAAATACAGCCAGTTTTCAAGCAACTATTAAATACGTTCGTTTTTAAAATGATCTTTGATTGTTTTTTTGATGTAAAAAATAATTACAAAGTTGAAATAGGAGGAAAATGTTTAAAATTTCGAAAGTTAATGTCAATGGGTTAGTACAAATTAAAATTTCCATATCCGCCATCTTGTCACATTTAGTTTGGTTAAGGATGACACTTGTTATTTGCGATAAATAAATATTGACAGTTTTAATTCCTTGCATGTGATAAACTGCCTCAAACTCGCCTTCACCAAAATAGCAAGCAAATAGAATTATTGTTTATTTATTATCACTTTATGTATACAGAAAATATTCCAGCTAAAAAATGAAATAAAATAAAATCAATGTGTCTTATCTCTAACTAAAAGATTTGCCTACTAAGCTAATAAAGTTAAATAATAAAGTTTTTAGTTTTATTTATAATTTTTAATGCAGTAATAACTAGTGAGGTTTATGTTCTTATGAAAAAATGTTTTGGGACATTATTATTTAAAAATGTTTTGGGACAAAATATACTGATCAATTGTTGTGCTGTTATAGGAATTTGTCGTCAGTCACTTAGCTAAAACTAATAGATACCTACATGCGGCTAAATATATCTTAAGGATCATGATGTGGTAAGAAATGTTTGACCAATTTTTTGCAGTATTTTAAATTTATTTTTATTATAGCGCTAACATTTTTAAGTGTCATTTTCAGACCGTTTTTACCTATATACGCATAATCCAGCCACATTTGATCGAAGCTGTCTGCGTTTGGGTTGCACGACCCAGGCACGAGTGATCGAACTCTAAGTGTAGACACGTGTTAACATAATGTTTAGACAGGAATAATCATACCTCTGGCTGATTTACGCCGTTGGAAAATATATCACAATTGTAATATGTATGTTCGAAATATATCCAATAATTCTCATCAATTCAGCCACAGAATCTTCAGCTCTTGGGCTTACCGATATTTTAGCGTCATGTAGGTATACAATATTTTAGTAATTTAAGAATAGATTGTTAAGAATTCATGTTTGTCTGGAATGCACTTTCTGAAGATCTGCTATTTTTGCAGTTCGTAAAAGGTGACAGATTAGTCAAAATAGTTACTATCATCCGGCCTTTAGGTCAAATAAAATAAGATTTTTTTTGGCAAGTGATAGCAATCAATCACTACCGTCAGAAGTGTAAAATTTATGAATGTTACTTACGGCGAGTAAGCACGACCGTTCATAAGACCGTACGGCGTACAGAGTGCTAAGTGTGAGTTTTTCTCTTCGCATTCGATCGTGAGCGCGTTTGGAGTTTACTAGGAATATGTATGTGATTTGTACAGCGCCATCTAGTGGTAAACGTGAGAAATCAGTTTACCACTAGGTGGCGCTGTACAAATCACATACAAATTCCTAGTAAACTCGAAATGCGCTCACGATCGAATGCGAAAAGAAAAACTCACACTTAGCACTCAAATGCCCGTACTGCAATGACTCTTGACACATAGTACGAGTCAAGTGTCATTTTAGTTTCAGTTAAAAATTTAGGTGAGGCTTATTTTTCTAGGTGTGCTACGTAAGGGAACCTACAAAACCTATTTCATATTTAAGTAACAAGTCGGGTTATTTCGAACCATTAACTAATATGACGTAATTGTCGGCATTATAACTTATAGGAATAAAGTGCTGCTTGTGGTAGCTTTTACACTTTCAGTTTTAGGGTTCCGAAGTTGACTAGGGTTGGAAGTCTGAAGAAGGCACTTAGTTAATTTGTATTGATATTATGTTGCAAACACTTGTACTGTTTTTTAATTAGTAACTGAGTAAAATAGCACAAGTACTTATAACATAATATCAATACAAAATAAACTAGAATACCTTATATTTTCGCTATGTTCATCCGTCTGTCCATCCGTCCGCAGTCTCCCTCAGAGATCCTTTGTACTAAAAATCTGTCATTTAGCATTAACATACATAATATCAGTCGCGGCAGCAAAGTGATAACATAACATATTGAAAAATATTTTTAGGGTAGCTCTTCTACCCTATTGTAGTGGGGATGTTAATTCTTTTTCTCGTGTATCTCATAGTATGGGATATTGTTGAATAAGTTTTTAAAAATTATTGTAGATTTGTAAAAATAATTTCTTGATTAAGGAACACATTTGTAAAATATTAAGCTTTAAAGTGTGGTTTCTGTCTAGGCCAATTGCCGTTCTGCCAGTCAGGTTGTAAAAGGCGACCGATTGGCTATTTGAGTCACTACCATCGTGGCTACTAGCAGCGGCGTGCACAGGATTATGATACTGAGTATGCGGCGGAGTACTCGGCCACAAAAACTTTTTCTTTTATAGATTTCAGCGGCGTGCACATGATTATGACACATTTTATTCATTTACTTATTATTAATTAAAATCATCTAAAACGTACGAACGTTTTATTAAAATATCTGTGAATGGCAAGTAAAGCACTGCTTTTCTGCCTATAATGAGCGCACGCGCCTGGCTACTAGGTAGTAGAGTTCTGCATTGTCTCACCCAGATCTGGTACCACCGCCTTACTTATTCCTACCGCAATAGCGTCAGTGCTTGTTACTGTCATGTTCCGGTTTGGAAAGTAAGGTAGCCGGTAAACTTATGCATGTGGCATTAGACCTCGTCACAAGATAGCAACGCACCATTTACACCTCTGGTGTCTATAGGTTGAATCTTTTCATCAGGAGACCCATCTGCTGTAATCTGCAATCTTACGATATATAAAAAATATATAAAAAAGTGCTAATTTTTGTTAGAGTCAAGTAGGAACAGTTGGTTTTGGGCTCAGAAAAAACTCACGAAAGTAAAGTAATATAATGGAGTTAAAAGGAAAACTGTCACGGCTTAGAAGGTTTTACAGGTTTTTGAGTAATAGTTGACCAACTTATAAAATGTACTTGGCAAAGTTTTTATAGGCGGTGAACCTGTGGTGCGGATGTATCCATGAAGTATTAGATATAGGTGGAGCTAGCACTCGTATCAATCACTTGAAACAAATACCTGCGTTATATCCCACTCTCTAAGGTCTCCCTATCTCTTATTATACAGCTGTGTTAGAAAGAGAGGGTGAGACCTCAGAAGTTGTGTTTCAAGTAGGTATTAGAAGTGTTGCCTCCAGATATAATACAGCTTCACGGATATATCCGTCATTGACATTAAAAAATTACATATTCATAGTAAGAAACAAAAAAACCGTTAGTCCGCATTATTTTGACGGGCAACTTCGGAACTCTAATAAGCGCGTGGCGCAACACGTACTTTGCCAATTTATTTAAATAATTCTTTTGATAGGCATCTTCTTCATCCAACAAAAATTTGCACTATATCCGTAAACTGTTTTTTTTATATCATAAGATAGCAAATAAGCAGCTGGGTCTCCTGATGAAAAGAGTCAACCATCGCCTATAGACACCAAACATGTTAACGGTGCGTTGCTATCTTGCGGCGAGGTCTAATGCCACATGCATAAGTTTACCGGCTGCTTTACCCTCATACCCCAAACATGTCAGTGACTAGCACTGACGCTATTACTGCAGGAATAGGTAAGGCGGTGGTACCAGACCCGAGCGAGCCAAAGCAGAACTCTAGCATCTAGTAGCCGCGATGACGAATCGATCGCCTTTACGACCTGCCTGGCAGAGGCAGTTGGCCTATTCTTCAAAGGAGCCCGGGACCAACACGGGGTTTTTGACTAATTTATATTTTTCTCCGTATTAGTCCAGAAAAAATATGACATTAAAAATATAGTGCCTTGCCTAAAAACATTGTATCCTGCCGGAATAGCGTCAATGTTTTCATTGTTGTATTCCGGTTTGGAGGGTAAGGTAGCCTTTAGAAATACGCATATGGTATTGTCATCCCGCCACACGGACGCACCATTAACATACCTATTTGGTTTCTATAAACAATGGTTTCGCTTACCACCAGGAGAGCCATCTGCTTGTTTGCTGTCTTTCTTTGTTGTCTTTAGGTGGTGGGTCTCTCTTTCCATCAGAAGAGACGTCTATTTATCTGCTATCTTAAGACGATAAATATATTTCAAATACCTCCCGAAATATAACCATTAAACAAGGAACCGTAATAGATAAAGATTTAAATACGTGAGCGAATCGAAAATATATTCTAATAAAATTTCCAATAAAACGATATCTATCGGCTGAAATATGAAAAACGGGGTTTATCATTAATTAAAAATCACATTAAAATCAGCAATAATGACAAGATAACTTTTATGCGCAAAACATGACATCGTTAACGGCCGAGCAATTAGGAAAATGTACCCCCGGGACTACACTATCATCCCCCACGCGGGGGTGCGTAAACACACACACGGGTGTAACCTAGAGACGGCCTTTCTGCTCATAATAATCTTTTTACGGTGTTATTAATTAATTAATTGCTTTTCGTGTAGCTCCGGGTCTTACAAATGGGGAAAAATGCTGTATTTCTGCCAGAAAACAGGGTAAATTTAAAATATCTGATCTTTGTTTTTCTTATATCGTAAAATAGCAAAATACACAGTTGGTCTCCTAATGGAAAGAGACAACCATCGCTTATAGACACCAAATATGTTAATGATGCGTTGCTATCCGTGTTTCAATACGGTAATACCACAACATTGATATATATTATATCAATGTACCACAAGCATAAGTTTACCGGCTACATTACACTTAAAACCGGAACACGACAGAGAAAGACATCAAAGCTCGAGGTCGTTTGGTACCACCTAGTAGTTGCACTGGTAGTGGCATGAAAATCCAACTGTTCGCCTTTTACAAACTACCTGGATTATTAAAAATGCCTGCAGATCGTCTATCGTTCAAAGAAGGTCCGGAAAACTACGAGGCGAAAATATAATAGTCAATGGTACCTTGAACTTGGTGGTTTATATTCAAATGGTGGTTCATGGTTCATATTCAAAGCTATGGCAATACAAACCAGCTGATAGAAATAAAATTTCGGAGTTCTTATTCGTTTTACTTATGGGGTTATTATTGGTACCTTAGTGTAAATCTATTGTAATGGCGTCATTACTTGACGCTGTCATGTTCTAGTTTAAAAGAATAAGGTAGCGTACTATACTAATATTATAGAGTGTAAATTTCGGTTGTTTATATGTTTCTGATGAATAAATTCAAAAACTGCTTTTATAAATATGTTTGTTACGAAACATAATCATTGAAATTCCTCACTTATATCCTAGTACCTATCATATTTTTTCGTTTAGAGTTTTCATATAAAAATAATAAAAATAAAAATCAATTACTTCTTTAACTCAACTTATACTAATTGTACATATTTGTTGGAACACTCTTTTTAAGTAAAAAAATATTTGTACTAGGAGGCCCCGCTCTTCTATCATCACATCTTTCAAATGCTTTTTGTATAGGCGATATGTGTGATAGAATAGGTAGAACTCCAGGAAATCACCAGCAGAGCGATAAGAACCTGATTACTCGTCACCATGAGCCGTGATCTTAAAAGGCTCTGGAAAATTAAAATTCCTTTTTATTGTTGCGAATAATCTAGAAATGTGAAGAGTTGGACCGCTGGAGGGATTTAGAAATAAAAGAAAGAGATAGCTACTCCTATTTCTGGTACAGGGCATAAGTTATATTAAAAATTACTGTTTACCTATCTTTCTCTTCTTATTATCTACCTGGTAGAATGGCAAATGGTTTATTCTTTAAAGCGAGTCCGGATTAAGACGGTTTACAATCATAAAACACATTCAATCCCTTAATTAATTTAAAAATCAATCCGAAATCCGTCTTTGTACTTACGCAACCGGTGCTACCCCGACACACCAGATAAAATCACCCGATTTTAATTCTGTATAGTTGTTGTCAATTTTAAATGTCCAGACTTTAATCATTTATATTTTAAATCTCTGGATATATTTGAAACTGAAATCCAATTTTGTTTTATATCAGTTTCAAATAGATTTCAATATAATGGCTAGATAAACCCATATAAAATATAAACCCTTTTGTCAGGACTTGTTATAATGATAATATTTTGATATTGTATGGCAAGATAGTGAATCTATCAAATTTAAGTAATTAAATATGATTTTTTAAGTAAAACTTCTTTAGGCGCGACTTGAAAGTTATTCAGACATTTTTGCGGACGGAAATAATGCTTGACGCAGTTTCCGTTATTTAAAAAATAGAATGTTGTGAGTATATTATGTGATATAACCGTGGATATAACAGTAACATTTTATGACAAGCTTATATTGACATAAACTGAATTATCCTCCAATTTTATTTCTTAAAACATAATAATATGTGAATTTCATCGTGTTGAACCAATCCACAGTAGCTTAATTAGTGAAAGCGTGCCGGCCAAAGGCAAGGCCAGCGCGGAGGTTCGAGAAATTTCGACACAACATGATTATGTCCTGTCGAAATTTCTTTTTGTTAAATGTCTACAGTTTTTCCAAGCACATGATAAGTGCAAAAACACATATAAAATCTTCTAATCATAAAAATCCTAAATCTGCTCATTCATTAACTGTCAAGCGAAACGAACTCTACTGGGTCAGCTGGTTATTTGTAAAATACAAAAAACCTTTTCTTACTACCTAGTTTTTGTAAACACAATATTGATAAAATGATTTACAATTAATAAAAGGATAGAGTGGATTTTATTTTAAAAGTAATTGTAATAATAACGAACTTTCTATAAAAGAAAATGTTTTATTTCGTTCGCGCGTAATGATTATACGCATACACTTTTTACATCATAGGATAGCAAACAAGCTGATGCTTCTCCTGATGAAAAGAGATAACTATAGTTTATAAATACCGGATATGTTAATGCATGATGCTTTGCTTACATTGTAGCTGGTATGTAACGCCAAATACATTATTTTTTTATCATAAGATAGCAAACAAGCAAATGGGTCCCTGATGGAAAGAGTCAACCATCTTATATAGACACCAAAGATGTTAATGATGCGTTGCTATCTTGTGGCGAGGTCTAACGCTACATGCATAAGTTTACCGGCTACCTTACCCTCCAAACTGGAACGCGCAGTGACAATCACTGACGCGATTGCGGCAGGAGTAGGTAAGGCGGTGGTGCCAGACCCGGGCGAGACAATGCAGAACTCTACCACGTAGTAGCCACGATGGTAGTGACTCGTATAGCCAACCGGTCGTCTTTTACGACCTGCCTGTCAGAACGGCAGTTTGCCTATTCTTCAAGGGAGCCAGGGATCAACACGAGGGAATACGTAAGTTCACTGGTTTCCTAACCCTCCATACCAACAGCGAAACTCACTAACGCTATTGTAACAGGAGTGGTTAATGTTAAAGGTCAGGTCTCGTCTTATCGAGTCTTAATGCCACACCCGTAAGTTACATAGTAATTTGTAAAAGTGTTTCTCATTTTAGAGTCCTGAGGAAGTCAGCAAAGCTTACGAATCGTTTTGGCGATAAAATAAAAATAAAATCATCAATTATTTGTTCATATTGTTAAACTTAAAGAGACGCCCACCATTTCATAGACGTAGAAGTAAGTAAACTAACGGATATTCACTCACCTGATGATACGTGATCGTCACAACCTTTTCTTTTGAAGATATAAACAATATTTTCTGAGAATTCCTGCGTATTATCAATTTTTTTATAGAATGCCCCCTATAGCAAACAGACGGGAAGCTAACCTGATGTTAAGTGATGACCGCCGCCCATAGATAACTACACTACTCAGGGGTCTTGTAGTTGACGGCCTTTTAAACATTATTATGTTTTTTCTTGAAGGTTCCTAAGTCGTATCCGTGTGAAATAAGTAGTACTAGGCAGAAAGTACCTCGAGAGTCGCACGGTTGTGGATTTCCAGACGTCGAGATGGTAAGGATGAAACTTTGAATTTTCTGAATTGAATTGAGGGTGAAATTCGGCGACAGGAATTAATTCAAACAGTTCCTTGGATAAGTCAGTTTGGAAAATAATCTTTCTGAACGTATATGACTTAAAAAAACTGGTATAACAAAATGAAGCTTACACTTAATATGCTAGCAGATACAATAAAAATGATGCGATTAAGGTCAAAGGTAATATCAATTACTATCTTCGCTTTAATTGCCTCGCCTTTCAGACTGGAACATGACAGTGACAAGCACTGACATTATGGCTGCATGTAAACATAAAATTAATACTGATATTTTAATAAGATCTGATATTACTGACTTTGAGCAAATTACTTTCGGTGTCAGCGCCATATACGAAATTGAGTAACTAACCCCTGACCTAACCCAACGACTTTTTTTTATCGATCACTAGTTGCTCTTCACGATTTCTTTCGCGAGACCCACCTTTTACTCAGTTGCGTTATAAACGACAAGTTTCTGTTACTCAGTAATGTAGCTTTATATATTATGTCATAGAATTTTCAAAAGCGGTCCTGTAATTATAGCTGAGTTTACCTGTAAGTCTAGATTAAACTCCAAAGTACGTTAAAAGAAACTTGTTATTTTATTACATTCAATTGAAGGGCCATTTATATACCATTCAAACATGACCCTGAAGTTAGCGGACAGCAGACAAAATAAAATTTCAGATAGGGATATCTAGAAGCGAAATTAAATTTTTCGAGTTTACCAAATTATAAATGGTTTGTCGTTGACTTACCTACAGATGATAATAAACAATTTTTTTTTTTTTGCTAATAAAAAATTTTTTAAATTAAAAATTAAATTTTGGGAAACTCTCACCGTGTTTCCTCTCGTTTCATAAATATGAAATTTTCAAATTTAGTTTATTTTTAGATCCAAAAAGGATGATTTCAGTTAGTTTTTTAAATTTTGGCTTAGGTCATTCTGGGACGTATATCTGCGAGTAAAATGATTATTATTAAAAAAAAATAAAAGTCACCTTTTCGTCTTTGAAAAATCTAAAGATGATATTTTTTTGATTTTAAATTTGTTAGTTGGATCGTTAGATATCCTTAATTTTTTATTTTTTTGAAAATTTTGGTGCCGGATATCAAAGTAAAAAATAATCAAAATCAAAATTAAAAAACTGTCATGTTTTCATTTTTCACGAATCTAAAGATGATTGATCTCGGATTTTTTATTTTCTTATTTATTTCTTGAATATTCTTATAAAAAATAAATAAAATTGAAATTTTATTTTGTCTGCTGTCCGCTAACTTCAGGGTCATATTCAAACATGTAATATTATTACACGTCTCGTATTTAGTTTTTCCTTTATTTATTATATATACTTCCTATATATAATAAAAAAGGAATATATTACTTCCTTTATTTATTATATTCAATATGTGCCTTAGTGCTAGTACAAAACTATAAATTAACAGGTTTGGGTTTACTTCAAAATGAGAGTAAATTTACACCAACGCCTTTTGTCATGTTGTGTTCATGTGTGTGCCCATGCCCCCGACAAAAAAACTGTTATATGGCTTCTGCTTAAATCCCGACCATATTAAGCGGATGAGATCATTTTTAAATAAAACTTTACTTTACTAAAATCTAATCCAAGTGCTCACTGTCCCAAAACAAAAGGTGTCTACGAGTCTGCGCGCACGCCGCGTCTGTGTGAGTGTCGTGTGATCTGTCGGTCAAAGAGTTGGTTGTGAACAGACCACCTTACCTTTTTATAAGTATTCTGTAATACCAAAAGGACCGTCATATATAATATATCGACAGTCCCTACATACATAAAGACATGTCAAAAATGATAATTTTTTTATTGCGTACTTCAGGGTTCGTATGATCATACCCGGTTTCCTTGCGGAGTAAGCAAAGTAAACCAAAGGTTTATGAATTTCCGGTTCGGAATCGGAAGTAGTAAGACACCACCTGCCGGACTCCAAGCTACTATTGAGATTTTGGATTTTCGAGAAGAACCTCGAAAAACTTCAACCCCTAGACCACGAGGAAGTGAAAGATATGAAAATAGAAATTTATCGCTTTTATTAAAATAATACTATTATAATAGTGAAAGCGAAACGTGAAACAGATAGTCTTAAAGCAGGTCAAATCAAACTAGAAAGAGGTCAAAAACCAAATTCTTTCTGAAGAAAGCATAAAATTAGAAGAAGAAATAAATTCTGTACGGTGTTTTAAAATGCGAGTTTTACAATTTAAAACTTTTGTAAAGAGATATGTCTTTATTAATGTATTTTTAATATTTTTGGGTGATTATCGTGGGTGGTTTTTAAAGGGCAATGGGCCCACCTCTCGTTCCCACCACTGTAACTTGTGTAAACCAGAATCAACAGCGGCAACCGTCCTGATAACCTCTGAGTTGCGAGCTCAGGGTGCCCTGGGGAAAAGCTAAGCTGTCTTGGATCCCGCAACGAAATTAATCAGAAGTATATAGGAGGAGTAGGAAAATACATCCTGTTTCCCTCCCTTTTTAGCAGGAGACAGCAAAATGTTAAAAGCATAAAAATGCTACGAAATGAGACTTTTACAATCAGGTTAAGCCTGATTGCTATTGCACCACGGAAGTTTGGAAATTAGGGACCTACCAGAATGGCCTACTTAATTTTGCTTCCAGTAGTAAGTGTGACAAAATCGTTTGAAGGCACGGAAGTTCCCACGTGTACCCACAAGATCGGAGTAATAAATTACACCGGATATACATTGGATACTATCAAGCATTTGACGACGTTCGTTTTGCCAAAGATTACACTCCCAAAGAATGTGATGTGCAGTTTGTTCATATTTACAGTTTAATGTAGAGCACTCGCAAAAGGGAGAAGAAACTAATTTAAACGAGAATAATTTAGCTTTAAAATTACCGTGGCTAGTGAGAAACTGTGCAACACAATTATCTATTTCTATCCAAGTTTTACTTAAGCGATCCCGGATGCACGGGAAAAAGTTATATAAATGCCGTCCTTTAGTTGAACAAGACCAACGCGACTGCCATTCATCAATTAATTCATTAGTAACGTCGATTACGGGATTAAAAAGCGACGTATTTTTGTTTGGGCTTGCGAGTTGATAAATTCTGGGTTAGTAAAATTCCTAGAATTGAAATACATTGAAGCCCGACGCTGAATTTCTAAATCTAATGGTAAGACGCCTGATAAAACGGGTAAAGCTTCGGAGCTTACAGTGCGATATGCTTTGCATAGAAATATTAGTGCTAGACGCTGATTTTGAAGTAGTTTGCGCCGGATCGCACCACTCTAACTTTATCAGCCCACGCTGAACAAGCATAACAGATACAACCTAAATACGTGGCGTTATAAATTATCTTTAAAGTGTTAAACGTTAAACCCCATGTCGAGGTAGATATGCCCGCAAAGGATAAGAAATTCCGTTTAGCCTTTTCACCGATATAGTTAATATGATTTATAAAAGTATAATTTTTTTCTATGACCAAACCTAAATATGTTACCGATTCTTTTCTCTTTATTGTGCTATTATTTATTTTTATACTGGGAGATGATAGGAGCGAACCTTTTAATATTAAGTAAAACGTTTTATGGGGCGCAAAGCTTAAACGATTTCTCAAGCCCCAGTTGATGATCAAATTAAGACTAGTGTGAACCAGCGACTCTATCTGTGCTCGTGTGTTAGCTTGTATCATTAAAGCAACGTCGTCTGCATAACCTATAAGCGAGCATCCTTCCGGCAAGGCTAATGAGAATAAATCGTCAAATCCTAAGTTCCATAGATATGGTGAATGTACTGATCCCTGAGGGCAGCCTAGAGTAAGGCGTTTAGACACAGCGTAATGCCCTAGCTGCAATTTCGTATGACCGTTTTCTAGATACGATTTAATTAGCTTATATATATTTGAATAACACCCTCTTGTTTTTAATTTCAACAATAACATCGGCCACCAAGCGTTGTCAAAAGCACCAGAAATATCCAAAAAAATACAACATAATTATTTCGTGACAATTCTACCATTTTTCTCATAGACAGCACTGCATCGATAGTGGATTTTCCGGCGGTAAATCCAAACTGTTGTTTATTGAACGTGGGCCCTCGTGGTAGAAGTCGAGGAACTATCAATTTTTCTAACAGTTTACCAAGGGACGGCAGAAGTGTAATGGGACGATAAGATTTAGGGTCATCCGTAGGCTTGTCACCGGACTTTGGAATAATTTTAAGAGATATCTTAAAATTATTCCAAATTGGCGCCATATTTTGGGAAAAACTCCTTCAGCAATACAACGATTTATTATTTTTAAAATAGAGTCCGGGGCCGCTAACGTAGTGTAAGCGAAACCGGTCGGAAATTAAATATAATTATCTTATTGTGAAACAGTACAAGTGTTATCAGCTAGCAAATATTGTGTTACCATGACAAGATTGACGTACCATGGTCAAATTAGTCAGATGCTGTCATAAGGTGGTGTCAAAAGTCTCCGAAATCAGCGTTTGTATGAAGAGCGTAATTAATGTGGAAAAAAACGGCAAATCTCTCAGAACCATGATATATGGCACTCAATTCTCCCTGTCTTACTAGTAAGGGATTTGGCGTGAATACATGTATATATATATATATATATATATATATATATATATATATATATATATATATATATATATATATACATATATATATATATATATATATATATATATATATATATATATATACATATACATATATATATATATATATATATATATATATATATATATATATATATACATATATATATATATATATACATATATATATATATATATATATATATATATATATATATATATATATATATATATGTGTATACATTTTTATGCTGTTTAAGGTGTGGTTTTGAAAATAACATAATTTCATGTTTTCACAAAACATTTACTTAAATTATATGTTAAGCCTTTGTTGTCTTGTTTTCAACGTATAAAGAGATAACTTGGATTTTATTGATATGCTTTTATTTTAATGTTAATGTAGACAGAAACAGTCATCTATCAATTTTCTGGTGAAAATATTAGAAAATTAAAATTAAATAAATATTATTATAAACTCCCTAAAGCCAACAAATCATTGTAGAAAAAAATATTTTTATAATTAATTGAACATTAATTAAACTTTCATGTATGCCTCAGTTTTTGATATATCACTCTACACACAAGAACTGTCGATATACCATGTCAGAACTAGAAAAATTCTGTCTGGATCTCTATATGGGTGTTATTCTATACGCAATCTCAACGGTCCTTACGCCTCTGTACGCAAGGACAGCTGAGATTGCGTATAGATGAATTATTACTATATATATTTTATACGTTCCATCGTCGGCACTTGGTGAGATTCCATTTTTTTATTAGACACTTTAGTTATTAGTCACTATCACTAATATTGTTAATTTAAGTACAAGTGCAGTAGTAATAACGTGTAGTGACAGTTGAGGTTGATTGAAAAAATATGTGGTATAATACTCTCAAAATGCGTTCAAAATACTAAAGTGAGATGGAGGTTTGAACTAAAAAGAAATATCAGTGTAAAAAAATGTTTGTAGAGAAAGCAATATAAATCTGTACAGAACATGATGTTTGATATTCGATTCACTACTTCCATTGGCGCATTAAGACTTGGAAGGAATATCTTTTCATAATATATCTTGTTACTTGTGGTATCTGGACCATTTTTCAGACGCTGAGCGGCGCCATGTTCCGCATCGTTTCGTTCCGTCCATGAAGCTATAATATATCTGGAGGCAGCATTTCTAATACCTACTTGAAACCAAATTTTAAATACGACTGTCATCTTCTAAGATCTCTTTCTCTCTTTCAAACACAGCTGTATAAAAAGAGATAGTGAGACCTCAGAGACAGAGATACCATGTAAATATTTATTTCATTGATTAATACGAGTGCTAGCTCCACCTATCCTAATACTTCATGGTTCCTTCTATCTATTCTTGACGTACTGTCATTTTTTGTATCATAAAATAGTAAACAAGCAGATGAATCTCCTGAAAGAAAGAGAAACCGTCGTCTATATACACCAAAGATGTTTATGGTCCGATGCTATCTGTGTGGCGGGATAGCAATGCATAATTCCAAAAGCATAATTCTACCGACTACTATAATTTACAAACCGGAAAATGACAATGACATGCATTTGCAGCAGGAATAGGTAAGGCGAGACGTTGCAGAACACTAGTACCTAGTAAAAAAGTGTCGTGTTCAACTTTTAAGGTTAAAATAACTGCTAAAATTATGCATTTTGAATTACCATCTCATCATATTTATAACAACGCACAAAGACAGATTTCTAGGTGGTAAAGTTATGCATTGTATCGGTTGGGCTTATATCCGCTGCCTTCTTTTATTACTTTTTCTTTCTTATATCATAAACCTATTCTTGACGTAATATCAATGATGTAAGGTAATCCATTGGGAGAGCCATCCAGTTGTTTGTTTTTCTATGACATGAAAAACGATTGGTTTACGAATATTTTGACCTAAGTAGTCACGATCATAGGTATTTTTGTATGAAAATGAATCCTCTGCCGCGTCTGTATTATTTGTTACGTTGTAAGACTGCCTCATTGTAGTTATATGTCGAATCGTCCTTTTTCTAACAAGGGCGCTCGGCCGACAACCCTGCGCTATCGTCTAAGCGCGCACGCAACACTATACATTATATATGCCTCGGATATACACCCGTTTTATATGGTGTGTTTTAATTTTGACTCTTTTATACGGTGAATTAATATCAGGGTTATAGACCTCGTTAGTCTTGGTTGGCTTTTTCTAAAAACACGTAAACTTGACTACTATGTGCGGTATGTGAATATATTAAACATAAAGATATTTAAAGCAATCTGTTTGAATTTTTCATAGAAGAGGTGATCAATGTCTACGCCGTGTTAGTCCCGGCCACCTTTGAAGAACAGGCCAACTGCCGTTCTGCCAGGCAGGTCGTAAAAGGCGACCGATTGGCTATCGAGTCAGAACCATCGTGGCTACTAGGGGGTAAAGTTCCGCATTGTCTCGCCCGGGTCTGGTACCACCGCCTTACCTATTCCTGCCGCAATAGCGTCAGTACTTGTCGCTGTCGTGTTCCGGTTTCTAGGGTAAGGTAGCCGTTAAACTTATGCATGTGGCATTAGACCTCGTCATAAGATAGCAACGCACCATTAGCATCTTTGGTGTCTATAGGCGATGGTTGACTCTTTCCATCAGGAGATCCATATGCTTGTTTGCTACCTCATGATATAAAAAACCCTAGAAATACAAACGTCTATGCTCATCACACAAATGTTTGTCCCTGTCAGGAATCGAACCCGAGCCCCATTGATTGCGTAGTCAGGGTCATTAACCACTCGACCAATGCGGTGATCGGATGAATTTACGAAGGAAGTTTAAAATATTTAAATGCCATTAAATGTAATTCGTTTTCTATATCTGGCAGACATTAGACGATTCAGCCTACTTCGTGATATTATTTTTAAAAAATGAAAAAAAATTATAAATAAAACGCTGTTGAACAATTGTCCAAACTATGACATTTATAATTAAACACAGTCAAGTTAAAGCAACTGACATCCACTTGTATCCTAGAAACCCTTTACTAGATCTTTATCAAATTTATTTGGGACAAAACAGGAAGTTTACACTCTTACGAAAATTGAAATTTCCAAATATAGTTTATAAGAAACTAAGTTCTGGAAACAAACATAAGACTTATAAATGAATTTAAAACTTCGTTTGTTATAGAAAGTCGTTGAGCAATATAATTAAATTAACAAATTTCAAGAATTAAGCAAACCAATTCCCAAATTTCTCCCAGAAGGTTAAGCTGTGATGTAGATTTTAGATATAGATTATGATACACAGAAACTACTTAACACTCAGGCCCAGAAATAAAACGTACAAGTGATACGTGAAGCAAAAACTTTGCTCTCATTTTAGGACAATTACGCGAACGGAGGAGTTTAAAATTTGGCACAGTCATAGCTTGCATCGCGGAGGACTGCCAAAACCTAATATTTTTAAATTAAATGCATTAGAAATGCATTAAATTGTTAAACATCACACTATTTACATTCATGTGACATATACTCATCATAAAAGTGAGTCGAAAGAATTTTCTCACGTTCCACATCCTAGCCATGGTGTTACTATCGTGGGTGGCGGTGATAAGTTAACATTCTATAAAAAATACTACTAGTAGTAAATGTTCGCAAAACAAATTTTACAAACTCTAAGCAATAAGTAAGCAAATAATTTGCTTGTGACAGAGGTATTAGTCAGTGATATTAATACATAGAAACAAAAATAAATACTATAACATATTTCATAAACACCTAAACTCAGAAATATAAAAATATATGCTCATCACACAAATATTGTCCCTGTCGGGAATCGAACCACTCAATCAATAGGGCGGTCATACTCGTATATGAGAATATATACCTAATATAGATGAGCCCTTTATATATAGCCAGTCTATTTTCTCATATACAGCATGTTTCTAAATAAATGAACATCAAATAGTGCAACGCTTTTAAAAACGCAGCCTCGCATAATATAATTGACAGACCGGTTGACTGGTTTGGTTAAATATTAGACACGTAATGGATTAATGTAATTTCTATCAGATACTCGGTATCGCTCACCGCGCACTAATTAATTAAAAATCTAAAAGTGCATTATTGGAAAAGCTTTTTCACATCAACGCTTAAATGCAAGCTGTTTTTGGTGAACTAATAATTATTTAAAATAATGTTTAAAATTAGCAATCCACCACGACGAAAAAATATTTTCTGGGATTATAATAAACTATTTAGTAATTTATCTGAGCATAGACTAGCTATATTTAATTTTTTATTTCAATCCATTCATTTGTTTCTATGAGAAAAAATATATTTTTTAACTAACTATACGCATTTTATAGCATGAATGAGATATTTTCTCGCTTTTAACCGACCCATTGGATGAAAAGTTAAGAAGTTGAGCTTGTAGAGTAGGCAGTTTGAATCGACTGGCATAATCCATATTTACCAACCCAATGAGTAGCATTAATTTACAATATCTGAACTTGGCAGTTTGAGATGCTCTCTGAGACACGGGGATTTTGAAAAAAATCTTTTTAAATGTCATAATTTGTAATATAAATTATGATATTTAAAAATATTTGAATCCAAATTATGATATTAAAAAAGTTTTTTTTTCAAAACCCCAAACAAATTCAAAAATTAAAATCCAAATTTTTGATTTGGAATTAATAATTATAATAAGCCAAACTGCCAAAGAACAATAAGACTGTGTACAATATTAATTAAAATAAAAAAATCAAACTCTAAATTAAATAGAAATACATAAATAAAATAAAATTAACAAGTAATTCAATTTAATGGATGCTAATTTTAACTTGTAGATAATCAAAATAAAAAACGAACTTAGTTACTTTGACCAGAGAATAAACAAAGAATTCTTAATTGTATCTTAAAAGAGTAAAGTGAAATATTACAGAGGTGATGTGAAAAAAAAATCCAAAGTCTTATAACAATGACTGTAAAAGAGTCAGAAAAAATTCTTGAATTGTGCATAGGAATACGTAAAAGAGTGGAAACAGACGGACGATATGTAGAATTAGGTAGATGAATATTTGGAGTCGAGTTGGTATAAAAAAAAACAGCATATTGAATTTTTAGTATTTATTTAAGCTTTGTATGAATTGTTAAACGCTTAATCATAGTTACAAAAAAGGTATGACAACAACCTATTGTAAATAAATCAACCTGTAGATCGTCCTAACTCACTAAAGTTTGGGTTCGGTCAGAGGCATCGGATAGTTCCATAACCTTTTTTGTACTATTTTTAGTGTTGGGCACCGGAGCCACGGCGACCTTTATCGATATTTTTTTGCTCTAATTTGTTTGAAATTTTTTCGTCCCATAAATAGTGCGTTCAGTTTATTGAAGTATGAGGGCAGATAAATCAGGTATAATGTTTATTAACCGTGTTTAACGGAGAAAGGATTTTTTACGAAGTTTTTTGTTGTATTTCTATCTATAACATGGAGTAGCTGAGTGGATTCGCGGAAGACTGGGTGGCAAAAAATTGTTTTAGGGTTAGACGATTTGTTATTTGATCATCCTTGTTAACCGGAAAGGGTAGGGAATGCTTGTTATTTTCTTCATCTTTTTTATACAAGAATACCTTTATACACTGAGCTCTTCCTCAATGACTGGACCAATTTTCCAAGACGCAAGTGGTCTTGTGTTTGAATCCTGAGTTCGGTAATTCGTTCTTAATGTGATTTTTCCTGAAAAATATTACTAGTCGGATTGGATTTGAACTTCGCCGACCTTATATGTCTATAGGTGAACTAATTCTCACGCCAGGTAGCTTAATCTTTTGTATAAGATTGAATAAATAATAAGATGGTTCTCTTAAACTCATTATTTTTACTTTTATTCTTTACTTACGTTTCTATAGTTCTAAATTTTTCTTTTGTAGTTTCTACTTATTATAAATTAAATTACATTTTTATAGTACTTTGTTGCTGTAAAATGTCGTCTATATTATGTTTTGAGGTCATTATCTTATTAAATTATTTTCTATTATTTACTATTTACATATTTTTTTCTGATGTTTGTCAGGAAAATTATATAATAGTTCTTTGTTGTAGTTCATATTTAGAAGTCCTACTCGAAATCTTAAAATATTTAAAAAAAAAATTACGCCTTTGTTTTATTCGGCTGATACCTTATAAATAACCAATACTAACCGAATTCAGGGCATAACCCATTAATCACAGCCGCGGCGGACTACGAAGCCGCAGCAGGAGGCCCCGCCACGTACTTTTCTATTCCGATGACGATCCCGACATATTAACTCCGGTCTCGACGACGAACACTTCTCCAACGCGAGGCGCACAACCATGACCCCGCCCTCCATATTTAGTCCAAACGCCGCACTAAGCCGAGGTCCGGTCTCACAGGAGACAGCCCCAAAAAGTCCAGTGATGCAGTAACGACCCATAAGGTCAATTGTAATATTCATATCGAAGAAAACCTGGGCAGTTTACGACCAGCAGTCCACCTCGAGCTGTTGGCAGTAATCGATCACAAGTAATCGATCTTATTGGCAGGCCCTCTCAGTCAGTTAGGCCTTTGGGCCACCTAACCCTAGCTGGTTGACATGGAGCTGGCCTTCTTCTACCAGTCCGGGTGGGGCGCTAGGCGGGTAGCTGTCTACACCAAGCTGGCTTACCTCTATCAGTGCGGGCAGTACGCTACACAAAGCCGACATCCCTCTGCACAGCGCGGACTGTGCGCCAGGTCAGCGTACGCCGCGCGCGACGCCGTTCATACCTAAACAATCTTCCTCTATTTTCTTAGAGGGAGGGCTCTTACGTAACATATTTCAAAAATGTTAAAGATGCCAGTTAATAACAATCCAACTAATTACCTAGAAAAGTGGTTACAGAAATCTACCATCTAGTAGTATTCTCTAGTAAAATCCCAAATGATTAAACAAACATTCTTTTTTATTAATATTTGTAACAGTGTTCTCTCTAATAATTGTAAAAAAATCCGAAAAATTCACATATAGGAATTTTCCGATGGTGGAAAATTGAGTTAGGTCTCATTTATGGAAAAATTAGTTGTATTCGCATTTTGACACAAAAAGATTTTTCCACGTCGTTGTCTTCTGCATATTCTGATAGTTCAAGTGTTTACTACTACGAAGGCAGCGGGTTCGAATAGCCCCAGTTATGGAGAGAGGTTTTTGTTTTTCAAAATCTTTTTTTATTTTCTGTATAAGAATGAAAGAACACAGGCCATTTTATTTTTACACATCCCTTGCGTGTCTTTTGGAGTGACGAATATTAAATAAACTAGAATAACTTTCTACGATTTTTAAATCAATTAAATAAAATATACCGCTAGGAACAATCATTTAAAAATAATTGAGACTATAATTTGATTTAATTCTATCATCATATTTAAGTGTTACCATTTTATAAAACTTTAATTACATTTTCGTTAAAACAGTAATAAGTTTATATATCATAATTTTCATGATAAATATCAAATAAAAATTCTCCCTGTTTTTGTATAAAAATTAGTTAATGCTAATTTATTTTTTGTTCTTTTAAGTAAGTGTTTTTGAAAAAGCTTAGCTCAGAATTCTGTCAATATAACTTAGATTTCTGAGATTAGCAGTTGTACTGAAGACACCCAATGACAAGATAAATACCTAACCACAGACTACTAAGTTAACCTTACCTAAATTTCAACTTTATTTAGCTACTATTTCCTAAGTTAAAAAAATGTTTATTAAATGCGGATAAATTACGGAGTTGATATAGAATCTTAAGGAATATATTAAACTTTAAGGTAATAAATAAAAAAAACGATGTATGAAGTCTTGCCCGTGTTCTTTTCGTAGTGTTAAAGCCGTAAATTAAATTTATATATTTATACGTGAAAAAAAAATTTGCACACTTTTTTAAGACAATTACGCGAACTGTGGAATATAAAATTTGGAACAGTTAAAGTTTACATTTCGAAGGACTGCAAAAACTTAATACTTTTAGATAAAGAGCATTAGAAATACATTAACTTAATAAAAATTTTTACACATCTACAATCATGTGACTTACATAATGTTACACATTTGTATGCTACTTTGTTATACGGCTAAAGTCAGTTGTTAAACTTTTTAAAGAGATTTTATTGTTTAAACTATGGTCGAATTTCGACCACAGGTGATCGCTAGTAGTATTAAATGTCTATGCTACATGAATACTGAATTTCTTTTGGATGGAAGCTATTTTTACCCGAGTGCGCTTGAACATAGCGTAATATTTTCCGAGTGTATATTTTTGGAACATCCTGTAGTTTAAACAGCTCGAACGATTAAAGCTTTAGGTATCATTAGATTTGTCTTAATTGCGAGAATAACATAGACTTTTTTATGTTATAAGATAGCCAACAAGCAGATAGCTTTCTTGATGGAGAAAGAGTCAACCATCGCCTATAGACATCAAAGATGTTAATGGTGCGTTGCTATCTTGTGGCGAGGTCTAATGCCACATGCATAAGTTTACCGGCTACCTTACCCTCCAAACCGGAACACGACAGCGACAAGCACTGACGCTATTGCGGCAGGAATAGGCAAGGCGGTGGTACATGACCCGGGCGAGACAATGCAGAACTCTACCACCTAGCTTACTGCATTTGAAGATAGATTATGTTTTTCAAATCAGATTGAATTCAGCTTTTTTGTTTTTATCATAAACTAGCTGACCAGGGCAGCTTCACCCGTCAGTTAATTAGCATGTCATCGATAGATATAGTTTTTCACACAAACATTCATTCCTCATTTTAGCCGCTCAGGGGTTGATGTTTTAAAAAAAGTTTTGACTATTTGGACCTCAGATCGGTTTCTTCAACAATCTCCATGCCACATTTCATCGAAATCGGTTCAGCCGTTTAGCCGTGAAAGCGTAACAGACTGACAGACTATAAATTAGTATGGATATTTCTTCGAGCTAACGAATCATATTTCATAAACTAAGAACATTAAATCATGCAAAACAAGCTGCACATTGCAGCTCGTTACATTATATCAGTTTTGGATGAATCCCACGGGAACAACTTATTTTTCCGGGACAAAAGTACCCTACGTGCTATTTCAGGTCATCCATACTATATCCATACTTCCATACTTACTATAATATTATAAGTGCGAAAGTCTGTCTGTCTGTCTTTTACGCTTTCACGGCTAAACCGCTGGACCGATTTTCATGAAATTTGGCATGGATATAGTTGAAGATCCGGGATTAAACATAGGCAAATTTTTTTCAAAAATCAGTCCCTGGAGGGCTGAAATAGTGGATGAAATTTTTATTAAAATCTATTTGTACGACTTATTAATATACTCGCGCGCGAAGCTGCGCGGGTCAACTGAGAATGACAACCATCCATCCATACATTCAAAATACTTTCGCATTTATTTTACCGCCCCGTTGGTCAAGTGGTTAGCGACCCTGACTACGCAATCAACGGGGCTCGGGTTCGATCCCCGACGGGGACTACGTACTAGCTGCGCTCTGCAGCTCGCCGCATTATAACAGTTTTTGGTGATTCCCACGAGAACAACTTATTTTTCGGGATGAAAAGTGTCCAATGTGCCATTATCTATATTATCTATATATAGATCACTAGCTGAAGCGTGCAGCCCGCTGCAATATATAAGTTTTTGGCGAATCCCGTGGGATCAATTATTTTTCTGGAATAAAAACTAGCCTGTATGCTATTCCAGATCATCATCTACCTGTGTGCCAAATTTCATTCAAATCCGTTCAGTAGTTTTTGCGTGATTGAGTAACAAACATCCATCCAAACATCTATCCATACAAAAAAAAAAATTTCGCGTATATTGGATTAGAAAGAAGCAGAATAACTCTGGATGTCTAATTTCGTGGAGACTTCGTTGTTTCTATTTGCCTACAGATCAAATGGATACGCTTTTTAAGACGATTTCTTAGTTTGTCAGCGTAGCTTGCATTTACACACGGAAATACAGAATTATACTACTTATCGATGAAATAAAATCATTTCAAGTGTAATTTTTAAACCATGTAATTTCATTCGGTGCGATAAAACCAATTTTTCACAATATACTATAACCTACAAAAGTATGAAATTTCTGACAGTAATAGTAGCTCATATGCGCGGCGACACATTTCCTTCTCAATGGCGTGTCTATTAATATTCATGTGGTCTATGGTTTCTCTCGAGCAGAGTTCTTTTACCGAGCTCTGAATGAAAAGAAATAAACACTGTTTTTTGCTATTATCAAGCCACCGTTAGTATGTTATAACGTGTTGATTTTATTCATGACCCCTTGAATGTCAAAAAACATCTAATCGTGGCTAGGACTTTGACTTGTTACGTCGAATTTAATACGTTTTAAAACTATTGTTAAGAACCCTATCCAGTTCCAGCCGCAAGTCCCGGTTTCGATCACCGAGTCGGGTGCTTAGTGAGATTTTTTAAGGTTTTTCTCGAAAATCTGAAACTTCAGTAGCAGCTCATATTCTGGATTGTGATCATAACCCACCACTAGGCCACATAGGAGATATATTATATATCAATCAACATGAATAGATTTTGAAAATTCTGTTTTTGCTTGGAAGCTGCACATTGCAGCTAATTTATCTTATTTGAATTTGGCAAAGTTCAGGCTTACACAAAATAACAACATGAAAGCGATGATGAAATAAGAGATGAATAAATAGTATATAATTGACATAAGCCAAACTAAATCCATGAAGCTGTATTATATCTGGACGCAGTACTTCTAATACCTACTTGAAACACGATTTTACATACTGCTGTCATCTTCTGAGGTTTTACCCTCTTTTTCTAACACAGCTATATAAAAAGAGACGGGGAAACCTCATAGACAGAGATATAACGTAAATATTTGTTTCAATTGATTAACATGAGTGCTAGCTCCATCTATACTTAATACTTCATGGCTAAATCACGTGGTCAGTTGTTATCGACATCGTTATTGTCAAAGACGATGACGAATTTAGATAACATTTCATTACGAAGCGATGTCACTTTGTCTGAGCTCCTACAGATGCGACATAAAGTTCCGGCGAAAAAACTCAGTTGGCTTTTTTAAATTTATATCATAAGATAGCAAACAAACACATCGGTCTCTTGACGGAAAGAGTCAACCATCGTTTATAGACACCAAAGATGTTAATGGTGCGTTGCTATCTTGTAGCGAGGTCTAATGCCACATGCATAAGTTTACGGGCTACCTTACCCCCCAAACCGGAACACGACAGTGACAAGCACTGACGCTATTGCGGCAGGAATAGGTAAGGCGGTGGTACCAGGCATGGTGGCTTGTCTATTTTTCATGCATGAATTGCTATTGGAGAGTGGCTGAGTAATAATAATAATATTTTTTATTTGCCAGAATAAAGTTCTAAAAGATTATTAGTTATATATGTCGCAGTGAAATGGTCAATATTCGTTAGATTATAATCTACCTAGGGAGTTTATAATTTGGTTAGGTTAGATTATAATATCACTTAGATTATAATCTAATGGTATTGACAATTTCACTGCGACATATATACCACTAGTCATACAAAATACATATATTCCTATCCCTGGCTGCTCCGTAACGGATCAAGGAGCTTAGATAAAGTAACAACATGAAAAGGATAACGAAGTTAAAAAGCAATAAAATGTAGTGATTGACATAAGCCATACTAAGTCACGTGATCTGCCGTCATCGGTTTCGTTATTGTCAGAGACGATGTCGAATTTAGATATCGTTCCACTACAAAGCGATGTTACTTTTGTTAAGCCTGTCTCCCCGTGTTGGTCCAGACTCCTTTGAAGAATAGGCCAACTGCCGTTCTGCCAGGCAGGTCGTAAAAGGCGACCGACTGGCTATGCGAGTCACTATCATCGTGGCTACTAGGTGATAGAGTACGGCATTGTCTCGCCCGGATCTGGTACCACCACCTTACCTATTCCTGCCACAATAGCGTCAGTGCTTGTCACTGCCGTGTTCCGATTTGAAGGGTAAGGTAGCCGGTAAACTTGTTCACGTGACATTAGACCTCGCCATGAGATAGTAACGCGCCATTAACATCTTTGGTGTCTATAGGCAATGCTTGACTCTTCCCATAAGTTCCCATGTTCCCATGTCCCCTTTCCATCTACTTGTTTGCTTCTTCTTCTAATATCTTATAATATAAAAATCTTATAATATAAAAAAGCCCCCTGATGTAGGGTTTCAAAGAGAAAGAAAACTGAAAATCGATAGTTGCAGTTTTATCGTCTTTAAATCATATAGACAATATATGTTCTAGACTAGCAGTGGGTAATCTTTATTCCTTGGGGTGAATTTATTCACTTATTCCTCTCCAGGCACAGACATGATTCACCTTATTTATTCCTTTATTCCTTTGGCTCACTACGTTCTTTTTTTTGCAGCATATCATATTGTATGATTGTATCTTTAAACGAACGTTTCCCTATATATTTTTCTCGCTCCCACCAATTCCACAGTACTATGAAATATATTAAGTAGTTTTTCAGGTTGATTATTATTTGTTGCGTCTCACTCTCTGAGCTCATTCCAATCGCAGTACGCTCAGTCGCTGACTATTCTGGCCGGAATAAATAATTCCGCGGAGACTATAAGGATTTGAAGGAATAAATAAGCTTATCGTATTCGGCCCCGGAATCAGGACCTTTGATCCAATACCTCCGGAGCTACACACCTCTCTTCTAGACGACAGGTATAATACGTGAGGTATACGGATATATATAGAAAGAATTGGTCAGACAGGATACGCAGTCATTTGCAATTTAATTCAACCATGTTTTTAGTCTAGCAACCTTTGAACGTAATATTTATTACGTATGCAAATATTTTATTCAAACTAGTTAATTGCTTAGTTGTAAATCAAAACAAATTTGGAGTTTTAGCAATACCTTCACGCTTTGCTATGAAGCCAGATATAACGTGATTGTTAAGTTTAATAAAGGTGGAGTAAATCACAGTAAAAAGTGTCTTCACGCCTGTATCTCCGAAAAGGTAGGCAGAGGTACAACATATGCACCCACGAATAGCCGAAGACATGGCCAATTGTACTAAAATTGTCTTAGTTTAGGACAATCCTACATAGTATGCTATCACTTCTTGTCTTAAAAGAAAAGAATGTGACAGCATATTATTTAGGATTGTCCTAACTAAAACAATGTTAGAGCAATTCGCCATTAGTCCCACAATGTGATAGATGGCAAGCCTATCGCCAACCGGGCACTTTTCCGATCCCGGGCAAAGTTATATTTATCAAAAAACTGAAAAAAACACATTTTTGAATTGCCAAACCCGAGAATCAAAGCTGGGATCCCATGTGGTCAAGTTCGATACCGGACCATTAAACCACAGAGACGATAACCACGATAAATCTAGCTTTTAATATAGGATATAATAGGATATAATACATAAACGAAAATAGGAATTAATAAAATAAAAAAGTCATAGATTGAATAAGGTAGTTAAACAATGAAAAATTAAAATGAATTCAAATTTAAAAATGATGGTTATTTAAAATCAATATACAATATTTAAAAATATATTTAACTTGAGATATATCGATAGTGGGGGTGGGCCAAAAGTTCCTTTTGAATACATTTATACTGTTCTTTTTTTCTTACAATTTCATTATGAGAGTAGATCATTCTATTAAGAGGTGAATATTCACCCTTTGATTTATATCTCGTTGCGTTAAACAGATTGTTTTTGCCATAGCGTGGTATTCGCGTTGGAACCGATATACTTATTTTTAGTTGAAACTAGTTTATCACACACTTGTACTTTTATTTCACTATTATTATATACTAAATTATTTAATTTTATCGACCGGTTTCGCTTTTTAAAGCATCTTCAGGACGTAATATTCTTTACTATAAAGTAAAGAAAAGCGAAACCGGTCGATAAAATTAAATAATTTAGTATATAATAATAGTGAAATAAAAGTACAAGTGTGTGATAAACTAATTTCAACTAAAAATAATGGAATTGCACCAAGTGCCGACGATTGAAAGTGTAAAATCGATATATTTATGTCAGAAAGATACTTTACATATGCCACAAATGCATTAGTTTACCGGTTACCTTACTCGCTAATAAGGGTCAAGGCGTATATAAGGCGGTGGTAGCAAAACCCTGCCGAGACCTTGCAATACTCTTCCATTTGGTCAATAATCGCCATATTAGTGACACATGCTAGCCTTTCACAATATGCCTAAAAGTTAGGCAGTTAATCTTTCTTCGAAAAGGGTCCGGATATAACACGGGAAGGGACAGGATCATCACGAGGATATGGCTCTAATCAACACAGAAATTATAATTGGGAACTGGAGTGGCTAATATGTTTCTATCTGCTCACTCCATAAGAAAATCGGCGTGAAAATTTATTTTTAATGGATCATTTTCACTAGTCCACCCGGCAATTAGTTTCATGGAACGAATGAGATTTTATCTCTCAGTAGCTCCAGTTTCAACTGAGAAAAATTCTCCCTAGTTCCATGGATTTATAAGACATTATTTTTTCTATTTATCTTCATTAGCTGTCTATAAATTTCTTTGAAGTAGAAGTTGTATCTAACTATATTTGAAATAAACTTCATCTAAATCTGTACAGCACTACTACGTACCTATGTTCGAGATATAAACTTCTTTGTACCTACTTAGAGTGAAAAACAAATCAAATTCTTGTCATATTTAGACGCTTTGCGACCAAAACTAAAATAAAAACTCAAGAAATTCATAATTCTATTCATGCAAATAAATAATTATTCACGGGATAATTTACACTTACTGATCTAACCCCAAACTAAGCAAATTATTTATTTGTGTTATGGGTGTTAGTCATCGATACTAATATAAAGAAATACATATATAAATACTGGAATATATTTAATAAACAACCAAACCCAGAAATACAAACATTTATGCTCATCACACAAATACTTGTTGCCGTCGGTAATCGAACCCGAGCCCCGTCGATTATGTAGCCAGATTCGCTGACCACACGACCAACGGAGTGGTCAATGTTTGATCCTAACTGTTAAGTTTCTTTTTCTTTTTGTTTTTATTCATACAAATATACAAATAAAGAAAATTAGAGTATCTGTAATATTAAAATAACCGCTATTTACTAAATGCATATGGATGTATACATTGTACATATACCAAAATTACATTTTTTACAATTTTTGTCTGTCTGTCTGTCTGGCAGATAGCTGATATGATAGGGAGTACTTTTTTAGAATTTTTTTGACGCGGACGAAGTCGCGGACTCAGCTAGTGTATTATAAAATAGCAAACAAACTAATTACTCTACTGATGGAAAAAACAACCATCGCCTATATACACCAAAGATGTTAATGGTACGTTGCTATCATGTGGTGGGATAGTGATGTCACGTGCTTAAGTTTATCGGCTACCTTACCCTCCAAACTGGAACATAACAATGACAAGAATCGATGTTATTGTGGCAGGAATAAGTAAGGCGGTGGTACCAAATACTCGGGCGAAACATTGCGAAACCTACCTACCTATTACGATGTTAATGACATGTGTAGCTAATTATTCGCCTCTTACGAACTGCCTGACAGAATTATAGATACTTTATTCTTCAAAGGAGGCCGGGACCATTATGGTAAAGTTAATTAGAAGATTTTCTACATTCATAGATTTAATGTCTTATGAACTTGTTTTTAATGATACTCGTAGTAAGAAAAAGTATTCGTTTTTCTGTTAGACATCACAGACATTACTGATTTATGGCACTCTACCATTCATGATGGACAATAGTTAAAAGTTTTTCCCCGTGTTAATCCCGGGCTCCTTTGAAGAATTGGCCAACTGCCGTTGTGCCAGGCAGGTCGTAAAAGGCGACCAATTGGCTATACGAGTCACTATCATTGTGGCTACTAGGTGGTAGAGTTCTGCATTATCTCGCCCGGGTTTGGTACCACCGCCTCACCTATTCCTGCCGCAATAACGTCAGTGCTTGTCACTGTCGTGTTCCGGTTTGGAGGGTAAGGTATCCGGTAAACTGATGCATGTGGCACTAGACCTCGCCACAAGATAACAACGCACCTAACACCTTTGGCGTCTATACGCGATGGTTGTCTCTTTCCATCAGGAGACCCATCTGCTTGTTTGCTATCTTATGACATAAGAAATAGTATTGACGTTATAGTGGCAGAAATAGGCAAGACAACCCGAGAGATTTTTTGCCGAACTATGATAACTATAAATCACAATGATGATAGGAAATTTAGTTTTCGCTTGCATTTTTAGACTTCTTGGCAATATTTAAAAGGGGTTGGAATAACATGTAAAAGAAGTGCGAGTTAAATATTTCAACAACATATTGGTTTAATATTTGAAATGTAAGATTAGTCAGAGATTTGATAAAAATATCGACTGTTTCGGTTGCTAAAGGAAGTTTACAAAAACCGAAGCAGTTTTTAACAGCGACATTGTTTGCAATCCTGCATGCGCCCGCGCAAACGACCATGCGCATGAACATAAACCAAACATAGCACTGCTGCCGAAGTCCATACGTCAAAAGCCATCGTTTTTAGTTAAATTAGTCAGACTTCCCGAAAAACACGGTCATCGACCCCCGGGGCAACACCTAAATATTTTAATGCCAAAAAAAATCACCATGTTTACATAACACGCCGAAATTTTAAGAAACTCAACGCTAAAGGGCTATGTTCGACGCACACAGACAAAAATTTCGTCTTTCATCGATGTGTGAGTCACGCACACATGGAGAAGACTTGAAAAAGCCCAATCCGTACATGTCGCACCACTACAATGAAGGGACGACGTAAGTCGCATACAAGTGCATAATTCGGCCGAGATGCAAAAAAAAATATTTGGCAATGCGGCCCCTACGCGCCCGCCAGTCGCCCGCCCGACAGGGTTAGGTTAGGTTAGATTTTTTGGCTCAAAACGCTCGTTGGTGATTTTTTGAAAAGTATTTATTATCTACATTACTAGAAAAAGACATACTTCCTGGCAGCTTATTTGCGCCAGCCAGTACGTCGCAAAATTTTGAATAATAAAGATCTCGCGCGACGCGTCCGCAAGCTCTAGTCAGATTCTAATTTGAATTTCGAATATTGCAATAGATAAATATCTTTTTTAAATTTTTTAACGAGCATTTAAGCCGAAACCCTGAAAGGCGGGTGTAGTAATTGGTTACTATTTTCCAGAATTGCCATAAAATGGCTTAAATTTTACATTCAAGATTTTTTTTCTTTTTAAAATATATAAAATATATAGTGACTTGTGTCGTGTTGTGGTATCTCGATTTTTGTTTTTATTTGGACTCTTGTGATTTTTGGTTGATTTATTTGGTAAGTTTTATTTTTTATTGTTTTCTTAATTTCATTATCTGAGACTTATTTCGTATTTTTATTTTAATTTCATAAAATACAAGGTTGAATACTATTTTAGTAAAATTAACTCACAGTTGAATATTTTAATGTGAATAAAACTTAGACCATTTTGGAATAAAAACACTGTTAATATTATATTTTTATTTATCTAAATCTGTCTAGACTATTAACCTAGTCACAAGGACACGTCGTCCTGTGACGTCAGCGGCACTAGATACTGCCGTGAAAGTCCGCCATCTTGGTTTTATATTTTTTTCTTTGAAAGCCTACGACGTACGAGGGCGTATGTTCATTTCTTTTTTAGAAGAAAAACTCGTATTTTCAACAAATTTATTTTTAACAACTGTTAAGTGCATCATATTTCGATCCTTTTTATTCATGTCCCCTGCTAGATATTAAACTTATTATTTTTGCTGCCTCAGTTAGATTTGTCTGACAATCGTGCCAGTTATGATTATAAAAAACCTAGTAGATTTTAGGCTAGTGGCAGGCATAACGGTGCATATGGTCTTAGATTTGATTCCCAAGTTTGAATTATTTGATTTAAGGGATTTTTTATTTTTCGAATAGAAAAAACCTTTCGTAAGTTGCAATTAAATTTTTGTGAATTAAAATAAAAAAATATTATTAAGCCTAAAGGGCTACCCTACTGCTCAAGGCACGTAGAAAATTGTTTTCCGAATAGGCGAATTGTAAGATGCGAACAACAACAGCCTTTTTTTTCGCCTCAAACGACAGCTTCTTCTGTACCTATTCTTAATTATTCTGGTTTTTTAATAATAACATTCAAGCTTTTAACTGACTTATAAATCAGCTTAGAAATATTGGTCCAGACCTCTTTGAAAGAATAGACTACCTATCTTATTGGCAGGTTTTGCTGGCAGGTTTGTGAAAGATAAAAGATGGGCCCTTCACCCCAATCTGGTACCACCTTCTTACCTATGACAGCCTCAGTGCTTATTATTATTGTATTTCAATTTGAAGGGTATGGAAGGCAGAAAACGTATGCCTAAAGCCTGACATCTCTGCCTCGTGGATAGTAAAACACCGTCCAAATCTTTAGAATATGTAGGTGAATTTTATATCTTTTATACACGGAAGAAACATCTTTTTGTTTGCTATGCTCTATATAAAAAACGGCTTGCAGTTTTTAAATAGCAATCGGAAGGTAAGTAGCCTTATACATGTGGCATTAAAATCGTACCATTAACATCTTACACCACCATTAATATTTTGGATGTCTATAGGCGATAGTTCATCCATCGCCATCCTTCTTCTCGCTATCTTCTATCTATTTTTATTGGCTATCTTATGGTAAAAAAAACTGTTACTGCGCAGCGATCATTATGTTTACTTGTATTTATATGTGGAGTGTGCAACATCCGCATAAACCTCTAATTATAGGTTTAAGGATGTTTAGCAAATAATTATGATGTATACTTTTTAAATAAAATAAATAAATAATAAATAAATAATAATAATAATAATTGGGCGAAGGTACTACTATCTGTTTTCGGTGCTATAATGGTAGTATTTGTCATTGTCTCCGTGTTGGTCCCGGGCTGCTTTGAAGAATAGGCCAGGCAGGTCGTAAAAGTCGACCGATTGGCTATAGGAGTCACTACCGCCGTGGCTACTAGGTGATAGAGCTCAGCATTGTCTCGCCCGGGCCTGGTACCACTACCTTACCTATTCCTGCCGCAATAGCGTCAGTGCTTGTCACTGTCGTATTCCGGTTTGGAGGGTAAGGTAGCCGGCAAACTGATGCATGTGGCACTAGACCTCGCTACAAGATAACAACGCACCATTAACACCTTTGGTGTCTATAGGCAATGGTTTCCATCAGAAGAGCCATCTGTTTGTTTGCTCATGATGTAAAAAACATGATTGGGAGATTGATTTTGGTTTAGTTCAGTTAGTTAGCCTGTGTCTTTTTCTTTTGACTTCGGGTCTTGGAACATGAATCATGAACTATGTGCATGCCTAATTTCATCAAAATCAGCTTAGTGGTTTAGCCGTGAAAGCATCTCAGATAGACAAACACACATACTTTTTCATTTATAATATTATTAGCTGACTTACGTAAGTTAATTCGCGAGGAGAGTAATATTATATCAATATCATATTTCATACAAACTTTCATCCTCTTAACCCCAAGTCCTTGATAAATTTCATCAAAATCGGTATAGTGGTTAACCCGTGAACCCGTGACAGACAGACAGACAAACTTTCGCATTTATAATATTAATATGGATATATTTAAATATTAATAATATACTAGCTGAGCCCGCGACTTCATCCGCGTGGAAAATTTTCTAAAATAAAAGTAGCTTAACTTATTCCTTATTGCCGTGGTTTAAAAGGTAGAGAGTCTATATCCTTCTCGGGTCTCAAACTATCTTTGTACCAAATTTCATCCAAATTGGTTCATTCGTTTAGGCGGAGGTGAAGTAGAAACTGATAGACAGACAGAGTTACTGTCGCATTTGTAATAATCGCTAAGAAAATATGTGGTGTAACACTTGCGGACCGTGTTCGTAATGTAGAAGTGAGAGAGAGGTTAGGTTTGAAAGAAAGTGTCGGTGTAAAGATGAGAAAGGGCATGCTCCGTTGGTTCGGACATGTAGAAAGAATGGTAGATGAAAGGTTAACAAAACAGATATACAATGCGAATGTGGAAGGATGTAGGTACCGAGGAAGACCAAGACTGACATACCATGATCAGATTGATCGAGTACTGTCCGAAGGTGGTGTCAAGTCATCGCAACCAGCGTTTGTGTATGAAGAGAGTGATGAATGTGAAGGAAGCGAGACAAGCCTGCAAGGATCGTGATAAGTGGCATTCGGTTCTGTATGCCTACCCCGTAAGGGATCTGGCGTCAAGATATGTATTTATGCATTTGTAATATTAGTATGGATTAATCCGTATAATGCGTACCAATGCTATAAACGCGAAAGTAACTCTGTCTGACTGTCTGTCTGTCTCTTCTTCACGCCTAAACTATTGAACCCATTTAGATAAAATTTGGTACAAAGATAGTTAAAGACTCTAGAAAAGACATAGGATAATTTTTATCCCGGAAATCCTAGGTGAACGGGAACTATGCAGGTAAAACCCCGATACTGTATCTTTTAAATTTATACCATTGTAATAAGGTAGCTTACGATATAAAAATAAACTAATATTAATATGAAAAAATTCTAAATTAAAAGTAGCCACTTTTATTTTAGAATTTTTGCTACGTGGACAAAGTCGCGGGCACCGCTAGTATTAAATATATTTTAAATTTAATTAAATATTAATATTAGTTTATTTTTATATCGTAAGATAGCAAAAAAGCAAATGGCTCTCCTAATTGAAAGAGACAACCATCGCATATAGACAACAAAGGTGTTAATGTTGCGTTGCTATTCCTGTAACGGGGTACCCTCCAAACCGGAACAAGACAGTGACAAGCACTATCGCTTATTACGGAAGAATAGGTCCTTACATAAACCAAGGCAGTGGTGCCAGACCCGGGCGAGACAATGAAAATTTACCACCTAGTTGCCACAATGGAAGTGATTTAAATAGCCAATCGGTCGCCTTTTACCAACTACTTGGCAGAGCAACTGATGACCTATTTTTCAAGGGCCGGACCAAAATGGGATCACTGATTCCCAAAGTGGCCCAAGTGGACTTACCTCCAGGGGTCCATGGGAGACTCGACGGGATCTACATTGGCGTGACCAAAGTGGGGATCACAAATCGTAAACGAAGTAAAAATATCAATTAATTACTCATTCAATTCTCTCTTTTTTTCGAAAACTGTTAATTTACGGTTGGAACTCAACTGCAACTTTATATCAATGACTGCAACGCAAATTTCCATAGTTAGATCTGATCTTATTTTTTCTTTAGTTTTGGGAGTATGGTAAAAATTTAGATTCAGGGGGTCCACTGGAACCAACAAAAAATTGTCTATGAGAAAAACAAGTTTGAGAACCGTTGTTTTAGATTATTAGATATGTCTCCTGATGATAATGATTATAAGCGCAAAATAACGCGTTGCGTTTCTGTCGTGGGTGTAATGTCAAATGTACCATGCAAAAATTTACCAGTTTTACTCTCCATATCGGAAAATAAAAAAAAAGTATCTTCACGCCCATATCCCCGAAGGGGTAGGCAGAGGTACATCAAGTGCACCCACGATTAGCCGAAGATACTTGGTCCCACAAATGTGATAGGTGGCAAGCCTATCGCCAACCGGGCACTTTCCAATCCCGGGCAACTTTATGTTTCTCAGAAAACTGAAAAAACACTTTTTTTTTTAATGTGCCCGACCCGGGAATCGAACCCGGGACCTCATGTGGTCAACGCCAACGCTGGACCACTAGACCACAGAGGAAAATCGGAAAATGACAGTGATTTCACTGGCACTTACGGAAAGTATGGGAAAGGCAATAGTACCAATTCTCGGGCAAGTCATTGCAGGACTCTACCATCTTTTAGTAATATTTAATGCCAGTCGTTCACCTGTTACGAACCGATTGGCAGGAAGGTGACCTACCTTCCTGCCAATCAATATTATTCAAAGAGGACCCGTGATCTATGTATTTACATACGACAGTGATAAACACTGACTGTGTAGCAAAATTAAAATTGCAGATCTCTGGCACCTAATTATAACTAGTTTTGCCATCTCCTTGTTTGCTATGAAAAGATAGCAAACAAGCAGATGGGTCTCCAGATGAAAAGAGTCAACCATCGCCTATAGACAACAAAGATGTTAATGGCGCGTTGCTATCTTGTGGCGAGATCTAATGCCACATATGCTATCTTGTGGCGAGATATAATGCATAAGTTTACCGGCTACCTTACCCTCCAAATCGAAACAAGACAGTGACAAGTATTGACGCTATTGCGGAAGGAAAAAGTAAGGTGGTAGAACCAGACCAGGGCGAAATAATGCAGAACTCTACCACCTAGTAGCCACGATGGGAGTACCATAGTCAATTGGTCGCCTTTTACGACCTGTTGGCCTATTCTTCAAATGAGCGCGAGATCAACACGAGGAAAAAAGTAATATTCTGATTTTGAAGATTCAATTATATTTATCTATTAGCATATTACGCTATCAGTGTTACCGCCTAGCCCCACCATATCCTTTATTTTTTTTTCATCATTTATTTCGGCTTTCAACACATCATACGTTTTCTGAAAATTTATCTGGGATGAAATTATAGCCTTTTGATTCTAATGATAATAATGGTGCTTTGACATTGGCGGTGGTCCGGTTAATATCAAACCACTAGTGTACGAGTTTACCAGATATCTTACTCTTGAAACTGGAATACTACAGTGACAAAAATACTTTACACTTATCCATACTAATAGTATAACTGCGAAGTTTGTCTGTCACGTTTTCAAGGCTAAACCACCAAACCAAATTGATTAAATTTAGCGTGAATATATTTGAAAATCTGGGCTCCAGTATAGGCTCAATTTTTTTACAAGACTCATGCCTTAGATGGCTGAAATAGTGGTTGATCCCTTTCAAGTTCAATGACATGTTAATTTACTCACGGGTGAAACTGCGCGGGATAACTATTCTACTATATGAATAATAATCAAAAAAGACCCTGGTGTGAAGTGGTATGAAGAACCAAGTGGTATGAAAAACTAAGTGGTATAAATAATCCTATGTAATGGACACACTAGACAATAACCTAAGCTCAAGAATAGCAATGAGTTAATAGTGATAATAATATATAATATATTTACAGGCGATGTTAAACGTTTATCATCAGATTAATTGGCCTGCTCTTCTATAAAAAAAACATAGTTTGCCTTGCGCTTAACTACACTCCTATATTCCATGTCGGATAATATTTGCTTGCGTTAGTATTCAATTTTCCGTATAATAATATATTAGTCAATTACTTTTGATTTGGCTTTACTTGTGTTGGGTGTTGCATTTATTTTATGTTTTTGTTCGTGCTACTAATAAAGCATGGTAGATTATGAAAGGCCATGGTGCTGCTGGACTGTTCATACAATTCCAAAATCTCTCTCTGAAGTTTATTACTTAAAGGCTTAAGAGAAATTATATATAAAGTTAAAACAGAATATTTTAAAACGAATTCTTATGAAACAGTAATACTTTTGCTAAAGAACACAACTGAAGTTTTTCAGTGTACATTAGAACTTGCATTAAATTTAAAAAAAGGCCAAGTGCGAGTGGGACGTGCGAGTGGGTCCCGTACCATCATAGCAAAAAAATACGAAGAAAACACGTTTATTATAACACACGCCTATAATAATAATAATAATAATAATAATAATAATAATAATAATAATAATAATAATAATAATAAGCCCTTCACAAATCTAACTCCACGTCCGGCACGAACATCTGTTGCCACGTGAAGGGCGGACATTGGCAGCGTCTAGCTACTTACCTAACAATGACCAACGGAGCTATAGTCAAACACAAAATATGCGATGCGACTAAGAAATAGAGTAATACCCCAGGCGGGTACCTGTACAGGAGAATCCCGCCCTAAGTCTTCTGACTTAGGCTGTCCCACGTATTCTGGGGGGGACAACGTGTCGCTTAACTCTGCCCAGCCTAAAGCTGTTGCAGGCAATAGCCAAATATCACAACCGCCATCACATTCGTCTTCACCCACATCATCCTCACAAACTTTGTTTGTCACACCTAACTCATCGCCCGATTTTCGGGAACTCCAGGATTCATTCTCATCACCATCTAGTTCCACTTCAAATCTGACATGCGATGTTGCACGAGAAATGCTAGTATATCCTCATGTGCCCACCGCTGTCAACATAAACTCTACGCCTTCAATACTTATAAACTCATCTAACTGCGTAGACAGTGAAACACACCCATCAACACTTGACACTAACTCACCAGTAAGAAGTGTTTTGCAGGACATTATGCCTGCAACCACTCTCACTGGAAAATGTAGGCAACGAATGAAATGGACTCATCATATAAATAAAGAGCTTCTTCGTTGCTACTATGTCGTCACAAACTGTGCAAAGGATCTTACTACCTATAGACACTTATTACGTAGGAAATTCATAGAGACTTTCCCTGAATTACAACATTTATCTGAACAGAGGCTTGCAGATCAAATCAGAGTTATACATAGAAATAATAGGATATCACAACCTGAACGAGAACGCATAAAACATTTAGTTTCACACACAATGTCAAGCCAAAACAATAATCACATAGCATGGAATAATATTACAGAAACACAACCAGTCGCATGTACTTCTTTAGAAAGTCGACAGCAATCTTCTGTAGGGTTATCTTTGATAGAAGGCAGCCCTCACGACCAAACACACATAGATACTCAACAGTCTAATATAACAACACGGCCATCCCTATCACCATCAAGTAGTGAACATGATATACAAACACTCGACTCTCAAATACTAACTAGATCTGTAAGCAAATTCAGCTTGGGAACAATTGAAAATACATTTAACGAAATGCTTATAAAATATGCAGGCACAGATCCTACATTAAGACCACCGATCCCAAAACTTCAAACAAACTGTAACACAATAAAAACAGTAAATATTGTTAATGATATAATAGACAAACATCTTAAAGCTATTAATACACATACGTTAGAAGAATTACAGGAAGTTATATATACTGCAGCATTAACCGTAACAACATTACATTCTGCAAATGCAGGCAGCAACACATGCACATTTAAAAATAATACACACAGACAGAAAATATCTCCGTGGGAAAAACGTTTAGTTAATAAGATCGCAGCATTGAGAAAAGAGATAGGGCAGCTTACTCAACACCTGAATGGAAATCTCTCATATAAAAAACAGTTGAAACTTAATATATATTATAAGAACAGAGATGAAATTATTAACCTAATTGATAACTGCAAACAAAAACTACAGGCTTACTCAAAACGCTTAAGGCGCTATAAGAAAAGTAACCAACGTAAAGCAGACAATAATTTATTCAATAAAAACCAAAAACTTTTTTATCAAAGACTTAATACAGATAAAATTAATATAACACAACCCCCTGATATAGACACCATACAAACTTATTGGGAAAATATATGGTCTAAGCCAGTTAACCATAATACACATTCGCCATGGACAGAAATAGAAGAGCAAGAAATGAGTAATATAGGTTTAATGGATAAAATAGTAATTAATGAAGAAGACATTGCATTGTCAATAAGTAAAACTTTAAATTGGAAGGCTCCCGGACCGGACAAAATTCAAAACTACTGGCTTAAGTATCTGACAACAACCCATAAATACATCGCTAAGACACTAAACGATATTATTCTTAATCCACATAAAATGCCTACTTTCTTTACTCAGGGCATCACATACCTAAAGCCAAAAGATCACGATACTACAAACCCATCTAAATACAGACCTATTACTTGTCTCCCTACTCTCTACAAATTGTTAACATCCATCATCGCAAATAAACTAAATATACACATCATACAACACAATATCATACCGGAAGAACAAAAAGGCTGTTGCAAAGGTTCAAGAGGAAGTAAAGAACTTTTAGTTATCGACACCGAAATACATAACCAAGTTAAGCAGAAACACAGGAACTTATACTACTCATATATCGATTACCAAAAGGCATTCGATAGCGTGCCACATTCATGGCTTATACATATACTTAAAATTTACAAGATTGATGATAAGATTATACGATTTCTTCAATATGCAATGACAAAATGGACTACTACATTAACTTTAAAAACACCAGATAAAACGCTATCTACAAATCCTATTCAAATAGCACGTGGAATATTCCAAGGCGACTCTCTTAGCCCATTATGGTTCTGTCTTTCCATAAATCCCCTTTCTAGAATTCTTAACAGGACTGACTACGGTTACAAAATTGACAGAGAGAATAACATCAAACTCAACCACCTACTCTATATGGATGACATAAAACTTTACGCAGGAACTAGAAATCAATTAGACCAACTACTTAAACTGACTGAACAATTTAGTACTGACATCAAAATGACCTTAGGAACAGACAAATGTAAAATCAACTGTATCAATAATGGACAATATAAACAAACCGATACATTTAATTTAGAATTACATGGAGGGCTCATAGAAAGTATGGAGCCAAAAGACACATATAAATATCTTGGATATTATCAAAGTACATCTATAAATCATTCAGACATTAAAAATCTACTCAAAAGGAAATACAAAGACAGACTCCAAAAGATATTTAATACACAACTCTCGGCCAGAAATAAAACTAAAGCCGTTAATACGTATGCAATCCCCATTCTAACGTATTCTTTCGGAATCGTTAAGTGGAGTGATACCGAACTAAATGCTCTTAACACAGCAACAAGAGTAGCAAGTTACAGACACAACATTCATCACATTCATTCATCAGTAGAACGATTCACACTTAAGAGAAGATTAGGAGGTAGAGGATTCCTTGACATTCGTAGCTTACATTACTCCCAAATAGATAATCTTCGATCATATTTTTACACAAAAGCCAACAACAGTTCTATACATAAAGCAATAGTTAATATATCTAATCCCGGAACACCTCTCCAATTAAACAATAGTTCATTTGATCCGAAACTCAAAATAACGACAGACGCTCAAAAAATAGAAGATTGGAAAAGAAAAGCTCTACACGGTAAATTTCCTCATCAGTTAGATCAAGATCATATAGACAGAAATGCATCATGTAACTGGCTAACGAAAGGAAACATATTTGGCGAAACAGAAGGTTTCCTTATAGCAATCCAAGATCAAGTAATAAAAACCCGTAATTATTCTAAATATATCCTTAAAGAAAATATAGAATCTGATAAATGTAGACTTTGCCATAAAAATCCTGAAACAATTGACCACATCACAGGAAGTTGTAGTGTACTTGCCTATAAAGAATATACCCACCGTCATGACAATGTAGCTAAACATATCCATCAACAACTTGCTCTCAAATACAGATTAGTTCATCAATATACACCCTACTATAAATACAAACCGAAACAAGTAATGGAAAGCGAGACAATAAAATTATATTGGAACCGAGATATAATAACCGACCGAACCATCTTGAGCAATAGACCTGATATTACACTCACACTAAAAGCTCTTAAAACTACATACCTTATCGACATATCCATTCCTAATACCCATAACTTACAACAGAAGCACACAGAAAAGATTCAAAAATATATACCCCTAGCGGATGAAATTAGAGATATGTGGCATCAACAAATTGTAAGAATAGTCCCTATAATAATTTCATCCACTGGAGTAATTCCCAAAACCTTAAATAAATCCATAAAATTACTAGATTTACATAAAAATATATACATACCTTTACAAAAATCAATAGTTTTAGATACGTGTGCTATAGTCCGCCGTTTTCTTAATTCAACTACACTTTCACTCCAAAATACGCAAAATAGGATTGATACAAATGAGAATTCAACCTCACATCCTCACTTCACATCACAGAACACACACAGATACACAAATTACACATAAGCAGTAATTACCCATGAACTAGGATACTTGGTGTACACCCGTACCTATTTCATAAATAAACCGACATATTATAGTCGAGTAAAACATTGTTTGAAATAATAATAATAATAATAATAATAATAATAATAATAATAATAATAATAATAAGCCACTCACAAGTCCAACCTCTCGTCCGAGCCGACCATCTGAGCTCACGGGAGTGGCGGACACTCGCAATGAAAGTACTAGGCGGGTGACCAACGGGGATATGGCACACCCACAACAATGGAGCTACGAAATAAGAGTAAACGATTAATGTCGCTACCCGGGGGCTATCGCCGGGGCTCACCTGGAGCCGGTGCTGGGTGTAGTAGTATGCGGTCCACCGGTGGCGGGAGGATTAGCAGACGGTCCCCCGCCGGGACACCCGAAGAGGCCACGTCTAGCCAGTTACATTCAAATTCAGATACAATAGTTCAGGAGTTACCAGAGACTCCCCCAGCCGAGGATGTTTCGCGGGCAGCTTCGGCAATGCGACCCGCGACCACCAAAGCTGGTAAACCACGGGTGCGTATGAAGTGGGATACAAGAACTAATACATTCATAATGCGCACCTATTACAAAATTACTAAATTAGAATCAGATCTAACTACATATAGGCAGTTATTACACCAAGAATTTTGTAAACAATACCCGGACTTAAACATATCAGAACAGAGACTATCGGATCAAAGGAGAGTAATAGTTAGGAACAATTTGTTATCAGATACTATTTTAAATAAAATTAAAGAAGAAGTAGCAAGGGAGCTGCAGGAATCTAATGATAATGATAACCCAATTTATACTGATACTATCACAAATACCCCTTCCGTCCAGACATCCCCTGGTCCATCAGCATCAAGTCAGGTAACGACTTCACAAATCATTCCATTGAATTCCGAAATAGTTTCAGAAAATTATCAAAGTTTAATAAATACTCAAAGTAGTAATACGCAAGAACAAAACATAGACATAAATTTATTTAGAGAACTATCCAGTAAACTCGAGGAAAACATAATTAAATATAGCGGAATCGACCCAAGCCTAAGACCCAGGTTGCCTATCATTAAAGGATCTAAAAAACTAACATATGTCACGTCATTTTTTAACCACAACATCATACTAACTAAGTCAGCTTCTCTCGAAACGCTGACAGATATACACAATTTTATATATTGTGCTGCTAAAACGATAATTGATCATCTTAATATAAGAGTTAGTAATGGCAATAATCGTAATACCATAAAAAAGGCACCTGCATGGAAAATTAGGATTGAGAACGATATTAAAAAATATAGAAGAGATATTGGAAGGCTAACGCAATTCAAACACGGAAATAGAGGGAAAAAACTTATGAAACACGTCAAGGAATTATTAAAAAGTAACAAAGTACATGGAGCCCATGGAGATATAAATAAAAAAATTGAGGAATATCTAGATACATTAAAACAAAAATTGGCAGTAAAGAGTCACAGATTGGCTAGATACAAAAAATCACAAGAAAGAAAAGAAAATAATAGACTATTCAGTAAAAATGAAAAGATGTTCTACAGAAAGTTAAAAGAATCAACTATAGATATTAAACAGTGCCCTTCAAAAACTGATTTAACTAATTTTTGGTCCAATATATGGTCAAAATCAGTTGAGCATAATAGAAATTCGGCATGGATAGATCGAGAAAATGAACGAATGAAAAATATGGAAGAGATGGAGTTTGAAAATATAACTTTAGAAGAATTGCAAGATATTATAAGAAAAACACATAACTGGAAAGCAGCGGGAATTGACGGTATTCATAACTACTGGATTAAAAAATTTAGTAATTTACATATTATACTTGGACAACATATATCTAATATTCTAAAAGGCACTGCTACGATTCCTGAATTCCTAACCAAAGGTATTACCTTCATGCTTCCAAAAACAACGAGAACCGATGACCCTTCGCAATATCGCCCCATCACATGTCTTCCCACTTTGTACAAAATAATCACTTCATGCATAACAAACTTAATTAATAGGCATATAAACAAAAATAATATTTTAGCTGAAGAGCAAAAAGGCTGTAGAAAATTTCATATGGGTTGTAAAGAACAATTGACAATAGATGCAGTAGTCTTAAAATATATACAGTCAAAAAGAAAAGATCTGTTTGTCACCTACATCGATTATAAAAAAGCGTTTGATAGTATACCACATTCACTACTAATCCAAATACTAGAAGTATACAAAATTCATCCATTAATTATTAGGTTTCTTAAAAACGCTATGGCCAACTGGAGAACGACTCTTATACTGCAATCAGCCGATAATAAGATAGTCACGGATGAAATTCCCATAAAGCGAGGTATTTTTCAAGGGGATTCACTAAGCCCTTTATGGTTTTGTCTAGCCTTAAATCCACTATCACACGATTTAATAAATTCAAAATAAGGACTTGACATTAAAATCAACAGATATAATTCATTCCAACTGATACACTTACTTTACATGGATGATTTAAAATTATATTCAAATACTGATAAAAATATGATAGAACTCTTAAATATAACAACGCAATACTCAAAGGATATTAGCATGGATTTAGGACTAGACAAGTGCAAGAAACTTAATATTAAGAAGGGAAAAATAGTACCGGGTAACTACCACATTGATGAAAATCAGTCTATAAAAGCAACGGAATGCAATGATTTATACAAATATTTAGGATATAATCAGGCGCGACAAATAGAGCATACTAAAATTAAAACTCATCTTAAGGAAGAATACATTAATAGAGTGTATTCTTTATGTAAAAAAAGCATAAACAGTAAAAATCTTTTTAAATCAATCAATACATATGCAATACCTATATTAACATATTCATTTGGCATCATTAAATGGTCCAAAACAGAACTTCAGAATTAACAAATAAAAACTAGAACTATTCTTACTCAATATCGTTACCATCACCCTAAATCAGCCACAGAACGTATTACATTACACAGAAAACACGGTGGGAGAGGCCTAATAGATGTAATGATTCTTCATAAAAAGCAAGTATTTAAATTAAAGCAATTTTTCAACAGTAAAAAGACCTCTAGCATGTTACATGAAGCAATATGCAACATAGATAAAAACTACACCCCTCTTAATCTTAGTGACCACAACTTAGAAATAGTAGATGAAAAACAATATTACAAAGATAAATACAATAGATGGAATAGTAAAGAACTCCATGGACGGCACCCTAGTGATTTGAACCAGAATTTTATAGACATCGAGGCTTCAAATAAATGGTTGGATTGTGCAGGATTATTCCCAGAAACAGAAGGATTCATCATTGCAATACAAGACCAAGTAATCAACACTCGAAATTACAGGAAATTTATAATTAAAGATAAAAGTATACAATCAGACTTATGCCGAAAGTGTAACAATAAACCAGAAACCATTCAACACATCATAGGAGGTTGTATAACACTTACTCAAAATGATTACACCCACCGTCACAACCAACTTGCTAACATACTGCATCAAAAACTTGCATATAAATACTCGCTCATCCAAGGTCCACCCGCTCCATACTATAACTATATCCCTCAACATGTTCTCGACAGCTCCACACACAAATTGTACTTTGACCGCACTATTATTACCGACCATACTATATACAATAACCGCCCAGACATTACGCTAGTAGACAAACAGAACAGACATACATACATCATCGACGTAGCCGTACCTAACACAAACAATATACAAGCAACTATTACAGAAAAGATTAGAAAATACACAGAATTACAAGAGGAAATAAGAAATGTCTGGAAAATGGATAGAGTTACAATAGTACCAATAGTAGTATCGAACACTGGCGTTATACCCACACTTTTGCACAATGCTTTAAAAATTTTAAACCTACCCAAAAATACCTACATCACTCTACAGAAAGCCGCCATACTCAACACATGCCGTACCGTCCGAAAATTCTTGCAGCTTAGTTCGGGTAATGAAATTGTTCCTCATCAAAACAGTTTAAATGTAAATGACCCAAATTTGGGTTAGCACTTGGCTAAAGCCCGTGTTAACTTATATTACCAGGCCAAACCTGAGAAACAGTAAAGTATAATAATAATAATAATAATAATAATAATAATAATGATAATAATAATAATAATAATAATAATAATAATAATAAGCCACTCACAAGTCCAACCCCTCGTCCGAGCCGACCATCTGAGCTCACGGGAGTGGCGGACACCCGCAATGAAAGTACTAGGCGGGTGACCAACGGGGATATGGCACACCCACAACAATGGAGCTACGAAATAAGAGTAAACGATTAATGTCGCTACCCGGGGGCTATCGCCAGGGCTCACCTGGAGCCGGTGCTGGGTGTAGTAGTATGCGGTCCACCGGTGGCGGGAGGATTAGCAGACGGTCCCCCGCCGGGACACCCGAAGAGGCCACGTCTAGCCAGTTACATTCAAATTCAGATACAATAGTTCAGGAGTTACCAGAGACTCCCCCAGCTGAGGATGTTTCGCGGGCAGCTTCGGCAATGCGACCCGCGACCACCAAAGCTGGTAAACCACGGGTGCGTATGAAGTGGGATACAAGAACTAATACATTCATAATGCGCACCTATTACAAAATTACTAAATTAGAATCAGATCTAACTACATATAGGCAGTTATTACACCAAGAATTTTGTAAACAATATCCGGACTTAAACATATCAGAACAGAGACTATCGGATCAAAGGAGAGTAATAGTTAGGAACAATTTGTTATCAGATACTATTTTAAATAAAATTAAAGAAGAAGTAGCAAGGGAGCTGCAGGAATCTAATGATAATGATAACCCAATTTATACTGATACTATCACAAATACCCCTTCCGTCCAGATATCCCCTGGTACATCAGCATCAAGTCAGGTAACGACTTCACAAATCATTCCATTGAATTCCGAAATAGTTTCAGAAAATTATCAAAGTTTAATAAATACTCAAAGTAGTAATACGCAAGAACAAAACATAGACATAAATTTATTTAGAGAACTATCCAGTAAACTCGAGGAAAACATAATTAAATACAGCGGAATCGACCCAAGCCTAAGACCCAGGTTACCTATAATTAAAGGATCTAAAAAACTAACATATGTCACGTCATTTTTTAACCACAACATCATACTAACTAAGTCAGCTTCTCTCGAAACGCTGACAGATATACACAATTTTATATATTGTGCTGCTAAAACGATAATTGATCATCTTAATATAAGAGTTAGTAATGGCAATAATCGTAATACCATAAAAAAGGCACCTGCATGGAAAATTAGGATTGAGAACGATATTAAAAAATATAGAAGAGATATTGGAAGGCTAACGCAATTCAAACACGGAAATAGAGGGAAAAAACTTATGAAACACGTCAAGGAATTATTAAAAAGTAACAAAGTACATGGAGCCCATGGAGATATAAATAAAAAAATTGAGGAATATCTAGATACATTAAAACAAAAATTGGCAGTAAGGAGTCACAGATTGGCTAGATACAAAAAATCACAAGAAAGAAAAGAAAATAATAGACTATTCAGTAAAAATGAAAAGATGTTCTACAGAAAGTTAAAAGAATCAACTATAGATATTAAACAGTGCCCTTCAAAAACTGATTTAACTAATTTTTGGTCCAATATATGGTCAAAATCAGTTGAGCATAATAGAAATTCGGCATGGATAGATCGAGAAAATGAACGAATGAAAAATATGGAAGAGATGGAGTTTGAAAATATAACTTTAGAAGAATTGCAAGATATTATAAGAAAAACACATAACTGGAAAGCAGCGGGAATTGACGGTATTCATAACTACTGGATTAAAAAATTTAGTAATTTACATATTATACTTGGACAACATATATCTAATATTCTAAAAGGCACTGCTACGATTCCTGAATTCCTAACCAAAGGTATTACCTTCATGCTTCCAAAAACAACGAGAACCGATGACCCTTCGCAATATCGCCCCATCACATGTCTTCCCACTTTGTACAAAATAATCACTTCATGCATAACAAACTTAATTAATAGGCATATAAACAAAAATAATATTTTAGCTGAAGAGCAAAAAGGCTGTAGAAAATTTCATATGGGTTGTAAAGAACAATTGACAATAGATGCAGTAGTCTTAAAATATATACAGTCAAAAAGAAAAGATCTGTTTGTCACCTACATCGATTATAAAAAAGCGTTTGATAGTATACCACATTCACTACTAATCCAAATACTAGAAGTATACAAAATTCATCCATTAATTATTAGGTTTCTTAAAAACGCTATGGCCAACTGGAGAACGACTCTTATACTACAATCAGAAGATAATAAGATAGTCACGGATGAAATTGCCATAAAGCGAGGTATTTTTCAAGGGGATTCACTAAGCCCTTTATGGTTTTGTCTAGCCTTAAATCCACTATCACACGATTTAATAAATTCAAAATAAGGACTTGACATTAAAATCAACAGATATAATTCATTCCAACTGACACACTTACTTTACATGGATGATTTAAAATTATATTCAAATACTGATAAAAATATGATAGAACTCTTAAATATTACAACGCAATACTCAAAGGATATTAGCATGGATTTAGGACTAGACAAGTGCAAGAAACTTAATATTAAGAAGGGAAAAATAGTACCGGGTAACTACCACATTGATGAAAATCAGTCTATAAAAGCAATGGAATGCAATGATTTATACAAATATTTAGGATATAATCAGGCGCGACAAATAGAGCATACTAAAATTAAAACTCATCTTAAGGAAGAATACATTAATAGAGTGTATTCTTTATGTAAAAAAAGCATAAACAGTAAAAATCTTTTTAAATCAATCAATACATATGCAATACCTATATTAACATATTCATTTGGCATCATTAAATGGTCCAAAACAGAACTTCAGAATTTACAAATAAAAACTAGAACTATTCTTACTCAATATCGTTACCATCACCCTAAATCAGCCACAGAACGTATTACATTACACAGAAAACACGGTGGGAGAGGCCTAATAGATGTAATGATTCTTCATAAAAAGCAAGTATTTAAATTAAAGCAATTTTTCAACAGTAAAAAGACCTCTAGCATGTTACATGAAGCAATATGCAACATAGATAAAAACTACACCCCTCTTAATCTTAGTGACCACAACTTAGAAATAGTAGATGAAAAACAATATTACAAAGATAAATACAATAGATGGAATAGTAAAGAACTCCATGGACGGCACCCTAGTGATTTGAACCAGAATTTTATAGACATCGAGGCTTCAAATAAATGGTTGGATTGTGCAGGATTATTCCCAGAAACAGAAGGATTCATCATTGCAATACAAGACCAAGTAATCAACACTCGAAATTACAGGAAATTTATAATTAAAGATAAAAGTATACAATCAGACTTATGCCGAAAGTGTAACAATAAACCAGAAACCATTCAACACATCATAGGAGGTTGTATAACACTTACTCAAAATGATTACACCCACCGTCACAACCAACTTGCTAACATACTGCATCAAAAACTTGCATATAAATACTCGCTCATCCAAGGTCCACCCGCTCCATACTATAACTACATCCCTCAACATGTTCTCGACAGCTCCACACACAAATTGTACTTTGACCGCACTATTATTACCGACCATACTATATACAATAACCGCCCAGACATTACGCTAGTAGACAAACAGAACAGACATACATACATCATCGACGTAGCCGTACCTAACACAAACAATATACAAGCAACTATTACAGAAAAGATTAGAAAATACACAGAATTACAAGAGGAAATAAGAAATGTCTGGAAAATGGATAGAGTTACAATAGTACCAATAGTAGTATCGAACACTGGCGTTATACCCACACTTTTGCACAATGCTTTAAAAATTTTAAACCTACCCAAAAATACCTACATCACTCTACAGAAAGCCGCCATACTCAACACATGCCGTACCGTCCGAAAATTCTTGCAGCTTAGTTCGGGTAATGAAATTGTTCCTCATCAAAACAGTTTAAATGTAAATGACCCAAATTTGGGTTAGCACTTGGCTAAAACCCGTGTTAACTTATATTACCAGGCCAAACCTGAGAAACAGTAAAGTATAATAATAATAATAATCTTTATAACGTTGCAAAACAAGTACATATTTATTTAGCCAAAAAATACAAATTAGTAGATAAAATCGAGCCATATTACAAATACAAACCAAAAAAATATTAGAAAACGAATTAGCTAAATTATATTGGGATAGAGATATTATAACCGATAAAACAACATTGAACAACAGACCAGACATAACACTGACTAACAAACTGACGAAAACAACTTATTTAATTGATATATCTGTACCCAATACCGAAAACATAAAAAAGAAACAAGTAGAGAAAATCCAAAAATATACCCCACTTGCAGAAGAAATTAAAGAAATGTGGCATCAAAGACGCGTAAGAATCATACCAATAGTCATCTCTGCTACTGGTGTTATACCTAAGACGCTACATACTTCGCTCTCCGAACTTGAACTTCCCCACTTCCTGTATATAAATCTTCAAAAATCTATTATAATAGACACATGCTCCATTGTTAGAAAATTCACAAATACATCAATAGAAACCCAAGCAAGTACTAAGTGACTTGGCATCAGCCCGTCATTAGACCTTGTAAAACTACCAGTAAAGAAAGCTGAGAATCAAAACATAATAATAATAATCTTTATAAAACTAAAAAATTAACAAACAGTTGTATGTTGTTGAAGTCCCCTTTTAAGCACATACGAGCTTGTGTCAGGAGACTCCACTCCTCTATAACTATTTTTACATAAATTTATATCTACAAGTAAAAAGTTTTACAATTACATATTTTTGCTCATATTCATTTACATTTTACTTTATTATTTACATTATAACAATTATTTACATATTTATATAAAACAGTTTGATTTGTCTGCTAAAGCGTGAATAATTAATGTGTGTATTTGAGTGTGTGTGTGTGTGTGTGTGTGTGTGTGTGTGTGTGTGTGTGGAGTGTGTTTGTGTGTGTGTATGTATGTGTGTGTATTTTTGTGTGTGCGTGTGTGCATACTATTATTTTTTTAATTTTTAGTATTTGTAGTTATAGCGGCAACGGAAATATATACTTTGTGAAAATTCAGCTTTCTAGCTATTACGGTTTATGAGATACAGCCTGATGACAGACAGATGGACAGACAGACAGCGGAGGCTTAGTAATCCGTTTTACCTTTTAGGTACGGAAACCTAAAAACGTCGAGTGTGAATTCACACGCGGTAGAAGTGTGAAGAATCATCTATATATATATATATATATATATATATATATATATATATATATATATATATATATATATATATATATATATATATATATATATTGAAGTCCAGGAAAGGTTCAAAAGGTGAGAAAATATAGGAAAAAAAAGAGCGTTAAAAAGGGTCAGCTAGTTTAAATATAAAATAATGTGTAATATATTCCCTCTTATGTTTGAAATCACCGATTCAAAAGAAGTTTCGTTTCGAAAATTTAAATTACATTCGCAACTTTCATGGTACTTGTTTGACAAAAAAAAAATACTATTGTCTAGACCGTGGTCTTAGGAACATTTTGATTTTTGTAAATAGTTCCATTTTAACCAGATACCCAACTTTTCTCTCTTTGAAATATCTCGAATCGGGTAGCTAATAAATAAATAGGCTTTAAACATGTCAATTTGGTGAAAAAATAATATTATTGATTAAAAACAACCAGTTTCTTACTTTAATCGCTTGGTTATTTTATGAAAAACTTTTATCCCACACATTCGATCATTTTTCTGACAAGTCCTCCACTTTAAAGATGTCAGAATTATAGGATTTTTAAATTGATTAATAACAACCTAATTTTTTCACAATACCTTGGTAATTATTATTATAATTTAAAAGTAAACTTGTCCTACACGTAAAGTTGGAACTTTTCTTAGTCCGACACTCTAAAGTTGTAGTTCTTACGTCTACAATTTTGTCATTAATTTAACTTTACTCGTTACCCGATTCGAGATTTTTTGAAGAGAGGAAAGATCGGCGTCTCGTCAAAACGAAGCTGCTCACAAAAATTTTTACTAAATTGTTACTAATCAAAGATAAAAAATTTCCTAAGACCACGGTCTAATCAATATTAACAGGTCCTAACATTTATATTTGTTATATTTGTGTTTCGGAATGAGTGGTAATAGAGCAATGATATCTATCTAGAGACAGTTTGAAATAAACTGATATTAATAACAAATATATAGTGTGTGAATTGGGAACAAGTAAGTAAAGGCTGGCAACGCAACTGCAAGATCCCTGGTGATTGTTTATGGGCGGCGGCGATCAGACACCATCAGTTGAACCTACAGTCTGTTGGTGCCCTGTTCTATAAAAAATAGAGAACAAGAGAAGTATAAGTGACTAATTTAAAAGATTCAAGGGTATCATCATGCCTGGTCCCTTGTAGAGTAGGCAGAGTAAACCGAATGTCTCTAAGTTTTTCAGTTTACCACAATTCACCGGTTTGTCGGTTGGCGAGATGAGAGATCCCCATCGCCGCATTTTACCATCCTGATAATGATTATCAACTATTTCTAGCGTTAACCAGGACCGACAGCTTGTCGCGCTCATCCGTGGCACAAGAATAGTAACACACCAATCGCCAGACTCCGAGCTGCTAAAGACATTTGGATTTTTGAGAAAATCCTTGAAAAAATCTAACTTTTTTGTCGAACTCGGGGATTGAATCCGGGACCTCATGATCTGTGCTAAACAGGCGTGCCTGTAAAGCCCGAGTCAGTCCATACCTTTTAAAAGATTCACTAAAATTAAGCATCAATATTTATACAATATCATTATAAAATTATACGGTAGTAGATTATACACCCTTTATCAAGAATGAGAACTCCTCAAGAGACAAATTCACATTGGGGAATAGAGAACATCCTGTATGTAATTGTTAATTCATTCGCCAACAATTTCCTACAACCTATTATCTAGATTTTGGTACACCAATCTAGCTCTACACATCGATTAGGGTCTAGTCCCACGACTGTTGAAAGCGTACGTAAATAGGCATAATAGAGTCATAGTCATACTTACATGTATGTACATTATATTAGTGGACCAGCGCGGTTTTGCCAGCAAGTAGATTAACACGTCGGTGATACAGTTTTTCATACAAACTTTCAGCCACTCAAGAATTGATTTAAAAAAAAATAGGCTATGTTTGACGCCGGATCTTCAAGTATCTCAATGTCAATGTTCGTCAAAATCGGTTCAGAGATTTAATCGTGAAAGAGTAACAGACAAACACCCTTTCGCATTTATAATATTAGTATAGTAGTATGAATGAAATAAGTAAAAAAGTGGAAAAAATATATTTTCATCTCAAAACTTAAAAAAATCACTATACGGCAAGAATAGGTAAGGCGATGGTACCAAATACCCGGGCGAGATGGTGCGGATCTCTATTACCTAGTAGTCACGAAACCTACCTAGTGACACGTATAGCCAATCGGTTGCCTTTTACAAGCTGCCTGGCAGAACGGCAATTGGTATATTCTTCAAAGAAGCTCGAATCAACACGGGTAGTAGTCTAGTCGTCAAGTTCTGTCTCGCCTGTACTTGGTACAACATGCTACCCTATACTTGCCGAAATAGGATAGAAACTTACATATCACTGTCATATTTTGATTTGGAGATTAAGGCACCTGGTATTTTTATGTATGTAACATCACACATTTATTGCACGGATATGCTATATCTTTGGTGTCTACATGCGATGGATCTCTCTTTTTGTCATGAAAGCTGTTTCTTAATCCGTGACTGGCAGATGAAATTCCATAAAATTTAGCACACATTTTTTTTTCGTAACGTTGCCCGGGCTTGGATAAGTGGCCAGTTAGCGATAGGCTTGCCACCTATCACATTGTGGGACGAAGTATTTTCGGTTAATCGTGAGTGCACTTGTTGTACCTCTGCCTACTTCTTCGGGGATACGGGCGTAAAGATACTTTTAGCACATCGTTTCACCACATCTTCATCCAACACACATATCACGTTTTATATCGGTCATATTATTATATCTAAAATATTTCAGTTAGATACGAGTTCACACATTATTCTTAATATTTTTTTTGTCGTAGCAAATTCTAAAAGACAAAGACATAATCTAGTCTAAAAAAAGATAATACCTACTACATTTTGGCACAGAGTTCTTCTTATCATTAAAAAGCTAAGCTTATGCACTGTATCGCATACAGCCACCATACAGCCTTGAAATACAAATGGGTGTAGAAAACACGTACAAAAAAAGCTTAAATAGAAGAAGTGGTTGTATAAACTTGCTTAATCTGTGTTCATGTGTTAATAGTGTGTATAAGGCCACAGTTTTAACATTCATACGGCTTTATTCCGAGAAGCTAAAGTTTTGAATAGCTTGGCATTAAACCTTTTGTGATAGGACAGTGTGCCTTTTCATTTATTTTATTTACGATTTGCGAATGCTCTTTATTAAGCCACAGTTTTTTTGTTTTATTTTCTAGACATGCATAGAAATGTTTTAAATAGAGGAAGGGTATGAAATATTTTATTTATAAAAGTTTCTTTTTTACTAAAATTTTGTTAGTTATTTTGACGAATAACCCATAAAAATATTAAACTGCCTGAAATTCATTAGGGTAATAAAATGTGCCTTATTTCCAGACAAATTATAGTTAAATTATAGTAAGTAATATCAATAGGTGATTGAATTTTGAAGCCACTGTACTAGAGTAATGATTAAGTGGTACCTAAACTTAGATTTGTATCTTAATATTCTAAAAATAAAGATGGTAAAACATCAACATAAAAGGAAGCGCATGTTTTTTACATTTAAAATAACTAGTTTTCTTCGTCTTTTTACATTTTTTGGAACGAAGTTCCTTATCGCGCGTTGTGAAAGGGGGTTAGACGGAAAAAATTCTTACGAAAAGTTGTCACGACACTTTTTGCTATAGTAAGGTATTGTAAGCTGTGCGGCGTGCGGATATTTCTCTGTCTCTCTGTCTCTCTCTCTCTCTCTCTCTCTCTCTCTCTCTCTCTCTTATAGAAAGTAAGCCAGATATTTTCATTTCTATTTCGCATTGAACAGCGTGGTATCGCGACGATTATTTTTGTTGAGTGCATACAGGTTTTTTGTAAATAATAATAAAAGGAACTTCGTTCCATCCGGGTGTCCCTTGACACTTCTCAAGTTTTTTATAACTGGCTGTTTAGATCTCGCTTGAAGCTTTCATTTGCTGAATTTTCAAAAATTCTTTCCTAGCAGGCGCTACCATCATTATAGTTATCCGTATGCCAAATTTTAGGCTAATTCGTCTAGTGATTTGGGCTGCCAATTAACTTTCCTTAACCTTTTTCTTTTCTAAATAACTTTTAATGTAAATAAACAATTCTTGAAGTCTAGTCTATTCAATTTAAAACCATTGAAACTCGTAATAAAAGGTGATCGTTAAGGAAAATGCACGCGGTTTGCTTACTCATTGTAGACAACCTTGAAGGGAATAGCTCCCGCTGCAATGTTAACTTTGACTTGGTAAAGGAAGCGCCAAAGTATTGCATGTGATATTGTACACTATTTTTAGTAATTTTCACTGCTGAGGATTTAATGATGAAGCTTTCTACTTTATGAAGATATAACTCTGACAAATCTATATTAATATAATGCGAAAGTTTGGATGTTTGGATTGATGGATGTTTGGATGGATGGATGTTTGTTACTCAATCACGCAAAAACTACTAAACAGATTTGAATGAAATTTGGCGCAGAAGTAGATGATAACGTGGAATAACACATAGGATATTTTTTATCCCGGAAAAATTTAGGTGTTCCCGCGGGATTCGCCAAAAAATTTTATAATGCAGCGGGCTGCACGCTGCAGCTAGTGTTTTATATTCAACATACCAATACTAACACTAGTAGTATAGATGCGAAAGTTTGGATGTTTGGATGTTTGGATGTTTGGATGTTTGGATGTTTGGATGTTTGGATGTTTGGATGGATGGATGAATGGATGTTTGTTACTCAATCACGCAAAAACTACTGGACGACGGACGTTTGGTTAACTCTGCCTACCACGCAAAGGAACCGGGCATGATGATACTTTTAGGGTCGGGTGTGCGTAATGAGGGAGTGTGACACTTTATATAACTAGCACTTTTTGTCATATATTTGATAAATCAGAAACCGCAAAACCAATTTTGATGAAATATGGCATGAATTTTAGGGGCAATTTAGGGTCAAATATATGCGTATTATTTTTTCTTAAATCGACCCTTAAAGGCTGAAAAGGGGATGAAAGCTTGTATAAACAACTATATCGACGACATGTTAGTTTACTCACGAGCAAAGCTGCACGGGTTAGCTAGTCATTAATATAGAAACTTTCATACAATCTTAGGCCGGTTTTTTTAAAAAGAAAAAGCCTATGTAATATTTTATCACTTATACACTTGTACTGTTTCACAATAAAGCTATTATAACTTATTACCAACCGGTTTCGCTTACACAAGCATCATCAGGGCAATTTATAGTTACAAACTAAACATTTTGTAATTGTGAAACAGTACAAGTGTATAAGTGATAAAATATTACATTAAAATGGAGTTTCACCAAGTAACGACGATGAAAATTGTAGAAGAAGCCTATGTTTGACCCTGGATATTTTCTTGCCAAATTTCATCAAAATCGGGTTACCGGTATAGCCGTGAAATTATAACAAGAGGCAGATAGACAGACTGTTATTTATAATACTACTAGCTGTTGCCGGCGACTTCGTTCGCGCGGACTTCGTTTACTCCGCACAGCTCTTCCCCCGTAGGTAATAGCGTGCTAATATGTAGCATATATGTTGACCCGACCTATTAGTAATAGTCATGCAAAATTTGAAGTAAATCCATGCAGTACTTTTTGAGTTTACCCCGGACATACATTGACTTTCCTACGATTTTATTACATGTATATATATATATATATATATATATATATATATATATATATATATATATATATATATATATATATATATATATATATGTATATATATATAGATTAATAGTTATTGCAGCTAAGAAATTTATGTATTATAGTAATATTACAAAGTAAATTTTGCGCTTTGTATTTGCTGCTGTCTTGGTATAAAGTGTGGTGGACGAGGGTGGATAACTTTACCGCTGGGGTCTTCATTATTTTCAGACCACCGGTACGTTTGTTCCATTTCTTGCACAGCTTTTATGGTTCCCTTTTCAGTGACATTGCAAAGGTACACTTAAAAGATCGCGGAAACTTGCAAAATAACTAGTTTTCTTCTTCTTAGTTTGAATAATTGATTTCCGTAAAGTGACGTCTGAATCTATAAAATATCTAAGAAGTTTATGTTCTGATACTTATAACTTAGAACACTTGCTACTAAAAATTCACGCAACGTTAAAGAAACAAAATCCCAGCTTAAAACTATGCACTTGTAGAAATTTCCTTGAGTATGTAGCTTGAAACAAGATGGACAGGTTAATTATATAACGAATTCCCTGATACCGGCACAAACCAGATGGGCAGGTTCCCGCCGGAAGGAGAGCTCAACTTATCATAACTAGTTAAAGCTTGTAGATAAACTAGTATGAACCTACGTCTCTATTTGGTTAGATCAATTTGACTGAGGGTAAATATTGAAAAGTCTAAGAATTATCAGCATAAAATATATACATTGAAAATTTTACCGCTAAGTCGCTCCACTAAGCTGGTGATATAGAGCTCAATAAGGAGGTCAAATTATTCTTAAAAACCGGCCAAGTGTGAGTCAAACTCACGCACGAAGGGTTTCGTACCGTCACAGCAAAAACATATGAAAAAAAACACATTTATTGTATAGGACCCCCTTAATATTTTCATTTTTTTATTATTAGTATTTGTTGATATAGCGGCAACGGAAATACATAATTTGTGAAAATTTCAGCTTTCTAGCTATCACGGTTTATGAGATACAGCCTGGTGACAGACAGACAAACGGACAGACAGAGAGCGGAGGCTTAGTAATAGGGTTCCGTTTTACATTTAGGTACGGAACCCTAAAAAGTATCATCACGCCTGGTTCTCTATCTGGATTTTCTGGATTTTAATTAATTTCAAATGCATTTTTCATCAATGCTTTCTGCTCTTCTTGTTCATATAAATTTATCTGTGCCCAATTTCATATTCCTCAGTTCGCGCAATTTTCTTAAAGTTGGATACAAAATTTTCGATTCACGTATTTAAGTTAAATTAGCTGTGCCCGCCACTTTATTCGAGTGAAAAATTTTCTGAAATAAAACCCCCATATAGGTCCCGTTTCCGTGGGATTTCCGGGGTAAAAACTATCTTTTGTCCTTTCTCGGGTCTCAAACTATATTTTTATCAAATTTTATATAAATCGGTTCAGTGGTTTAGAGAAGAAACAGACAGTGAAAGAAGTGAGAAGAAACAGACAGACAGAGTTATTTTCGCATATTATAATATTAGTATGAATAACAATTACAAAAGCCCCAAAACAAACCAGACAAACCGTCGCAGTTCTTAAGTTTATCTTTAGCATCTTTTAGTTATCCTTGCATGTTATCTGATGGCGGCGTACACATTTCGGAGAGGATGTCGTGTCAACGGCACGTTGTTATCTCACATCTCGCTCAAGTCAAGGATATGTCAAGGAAACACTATATTGTAAACCTATAGACAAGATGTGCAGACGAAACAAGTCGTATTACATGTAAACTTATGTATAAGCTTAACATTTTTTTTTTTTATATCATAAGATAGCAAACAAGCAAATGGGTCTCCTGATGGAAAGAGTCAACCATCGCCTATAGATACCAAAGATGTTAATGGTGCGTTGCTATCTTGTGGCGAGGTCTAATGCCACATGCATAAGTTTACCGGCTACCTTACCCTCCAAACCGGAATACGATAGCGACAAGCACTGACGCTATTACGGCAGGAATAGGTAAGGCGGTGGTACCAGACCCGGGCGAGACAATGCAGAACTCTACCACCTAGTGAACATGTACCAACTTTTTAGGGTTCAGTAACCTAATAGTCCTATCATTTTTTTAAATATATAAACGGGTCAATAACGCGTACATATATAGAACTTACTTGTAAAGCTCGACGTTTCGGCCAAGTTACATTGACCGTGGTCACGAGCAGACTGGAGCAGCGAACTGCTCTATAGTTCTAATAGTTCTATATATGTACGCGTTATTGACCCGTTTATATATTTTTAAAAATGATAGTAGAACAGGTTAGTTTAAAAGTTCTAATAGTCCTAGTAGTCAAAAGGATAAATAGAATCCTTAAAAGATTACTTTATCGTCCATCTGTCTGTTTTTCGTGGGTCAGAACCCTAAAAAAGGGTCGTGCCTTTAGGGTTCTGAACCTAAAAAGTAAAATGGGACTCTACTACTAAGCCTCCGATGTCGGTCTGTCCGTCTGTCTATCTGTGATAGCTAGAAAGCTGAAATTTTCACAAATTATGTATTTCCGTTGCCTCTATAATAACAAATAATAGGTCTTTACCTATGAAATTGCCGCATTTCATGAAATAAATGAAGCGTATTTTTTTCTATATTTTTTATTTCTATTAATCAAAGTAATCACCCATGCAATCGATGCATCTGCCAACGTATTGGTAGCTTATGGATACCCTTCTTGAAGAAATCAGCTGGACGGGAGACAACAAATTCTTCAAAAGCATTTTGTACTGTCTTTCGGGTATTGATTTTTTTCCCGCCAAGAAGTTATCCAAATTCTGGAAAAATTAGAAGTCTTAGGCGCAAGATCTGGTGAGTACGGCGGATAACGGAGAACTTCCAAATCCAGCTCTTGTAGCTTGGAGTCCGTCTGTTGTGCAGTATGAGGTCGCGCGTTGTCGTGAAAGAGTTACATATTATATCATAAAATAGCAAACGAGCAGGGTCTCCTGATGGAAAGAGTCAACCATCGTCTATAGACATCAAAGGTGTTAATGGTGCGTTGCTATCTTGTAGCGAGGTCTAATGCCACATGCATAAGTTTATCGGCTACCTTACCCTCCAAACCGGAACACGACAGTGACCAGCACTGTCGCTATTGCAGCAGGAATAGGTAAAGCGGTGTTACTTGACCCGGGCGTGACAATGCAGAACTCTACCACCTATTAGTCATGATGGTACTGACGCGCTTAACCATTCGGTCGCCTTTTACAACCTGCCTGGTAGAACAGCAGTTGGCCTATTCTTCAAAGGAGCCCGGGACCAACACGCGGGAAAACCACGTGGAAAATTTTCTGTTGTTTTAGACAATCCCGGGGTTTTACCCGCATACTTCCCGTTCCCGTAGGGTTCCCGGGATAAAAACTATCCTATGTCCTTCCACGGATCTTTAATAATCTTTGTATCAAAATTCATCCAAAACGCTGTTCTGCCTTTTTAACTACTCTTATTTTTTCTATATATATATATATATATATATATATATATATATATATATATATATATATATATATATATATATATATATATATATATATATATATATATATATATTTATAGATTACAAGTATGTGATTATGTCTACGATTTTTAGCTGTGTAAAAATCAAAATTATAAGTCAACGTGATCAAAACCTAAGATATCTTGCGTTACAACGGTATTATCCGTTAACCTAGAACCATGAGGCAAGTGCAACATTTGTAAGACAGTGATCTTACAAAAGTGATCTTACAAAAGAAATACCGAGCGAAACTCAGGCGTCCGGTACTAAATGCAGATATACAGTGTAAAGAAAACCCTGTCCGATCCTGAAAGGCATTATTTGGTAGCTTAATACAAACATACTTGTGTCATTATTTTATGGATACATAAATTATCAAAATATTTGCTTGATTTAAAAGGAAGTTGCTCAATTTTAGTACTAAAATGAGGCACTTTAAATTACGATATTTTTTTTAATTTAATAATTTTTTTTTGATAATGTCTTTGACCTACTTTTATACCTTTTTCGGATCGGACAGGGTTTTTTTTACACCCCATATAATAAACAAAAAAACGAATTAATTATCACAAACTTATTATTTGCGGTTTACACAATAACCGTGTCTAAAGATCAAATGGCAAAGTTAAGTTTGTCCTTTAACCTAGTTTGTCCTTTGACCGTATCTAAGAACCAAACGGCATAGCTAAGTTTTTCCTTTAGCTTAGTGTGAAACTGGAGTACAATTAGTGTCCTTTATTAAGTTGAAGTTTTTGGTTGGATGATATTTTTTTAATTTATAGAAAATCAGTACAAGTGTATTTTACTAAGGTAGGTAAAGGCTTGTGATTAAATAATAATAGGTTTTTAATTTTGTTGTGTCAGTTCAAGTGTTTTTTCTTAAGTTGAAGGTTTGTGATTGGATGATAATATTTTTTTATTTATTTATTTTCACAGTTCAAGTGTTTTTACTTAAGTTGAAGGGTTCTGGTTGGATAATAATTGTTTTTTTAAATTTATTATGACAGTTCAAGTGAATTTTCTTAAATTGAAGACATATGTCCATTGGTTGGAGGATAAAAGATTTTTTAAAATTAAATATGACAGTTAAAATGTATTTTGTTCAGTTAAAGGTGTATGGTCTTTGGTTGGATAGTAATAGTTTTTTTAATTTATTGTGAAATAGTAAAAGTATATTTCATATTAAAATATTGCATTAAAAAGTACTTTCATTAAGCGCCGCCGACGAAGAGATATTAAAGTTATATAGTTATTCCGCTATTAGCGCCGGCGACAAGCAAGCCATCCGTGATACTCATGCGGACACATGTAACAAAGAGTGTCTGTCGTCGGTAGGGGGGTTTTGAAAGTTGCAGCCACCTTGATCCCGATACACTGCGCCAGCGCATGCACCGTAATTATTACACATTTGTCTTCTGCCAATGGTGTTTTTGTAGCAATATTTATTGGTTTTATTACTATTTATATACTTTTGACTTTCTTATTTTGTTGAGATCACAAAGTCCCAAAGATCAAAGATTAGTTTGAATTTCAAGTTGATGAAATTGTTTTTATTCTACTAAAATTATGTCTCTGATCAGAAGTAATTAATACAAAATTTCATACATCAGTGTTCGCGTAATTGAGTCGAAATGGGTACAAAGTTATTGCGTCATATATATATATATATATATATATATATATATATATATATATATATATATATATATATATATATATATATATATATATATATATTACAGAATCCTAAACTATGCATTTGATCATGTGATAATCTTTAGCAAAGTTGTTGTACGTATGTACATAGGCCCACGACGGTTTCTGAGTTGGTAATGTAAAGTCTTTTCTTCAATTTTAGTTGGTAGCGTAACAACGTGCACAGTGTACAGCTAGTAATATATATAAATTACGTGTCACGTTGTTTGTCCGTCATGGACTCCGAAACTACTGAACCGATTTCAATGAAATTTTCTAGAGATCTACTGTTTGGTCGAACTTAAAAGATAGAATAGTTTTTATCTCACTAAACTCCCTTTCTCTCAAGTATTCCACCGAAATATTTAATACAAGTAATTTGTATAGCAAAACAACGTTTGCCGGCTCAGTTAGTTCACATAATTATATATCTTTTCTGATTATTTATAATGGCGATCACTCTGTGGCCAAAACTCGAGCATAGACAAAACAATAAAATCTCTTATATGAGTTTTACACATGAAGTATTAGGTACAGGTGGAGCTAGCACACGTATTAATCAATTGAAACAAATATTTACTTAATATCTCACTCTGTGAGGTCTTGCCATTTCTTTTTATACAGCTGTGTTAGAAGGAGAGGGTGAGACCTCAGAAGAAGACCGCAGTATTTAAACTTGTGTTTCAAGTAGGTATAAGAAGTGTTGTCTCCAGATATAATACAGCTTCATGGTTTTACAGAAGACTTTAGCCATAAAGAATATAGTATATTTTGTATATTGTCATATATGTCACATTGTCACATGAATGTACGCTACATATTAACTTATTTTTTTCTCTCAAGATTACTAATTTTTTTTTCTACTTAATTCTTCTAACTAATACAATTTGACATTACAATGATATTATTAATCTATTAATTTTGTTGATAATAATTATTTTTTATAATATACGAATTTTATATTTTAATTTTGTTAACAATAATTAATTATTATTCTATAATATCTTAGCAATATTAAAAATGTTAATTTTGCCACAAATAAAAAATTTCATTGCATGCTGTTCATACGGCAAAGTAGGAGGAACTACTAACATAATATAAGAGCACATGTAACTAACCCTATTTTCTGCAATAAACATTTGATTGATTGATTGATTGATTGATTATCTATATTCATATTATTATAAATGCGAAAGTTTGGATGAATAGAAGGATGTTTGTTACTGTCACGCAAAAACTACTTTGATTTGGATGAAATTTCGTACACAAGTAGATGATGACCTGGAATAGCACATACACTCCTTTTTATACCAAAAAATTTAGCTGATCCCGTGGTATTCGCCAGAAACTTTTATAATGCAGGGAGTTGCAAGCTGCAGCCAGTGTAAAAATAAATGTAATATTAATTATTTTTATTAATTTAGTGTATTTCTGTTGCATATTATTTGAAAACTAGCTGTTGCCTGCGACTTCGTCCGCGCGGACTTCGTTTACTCCGCACTGCTCCTCCCCCGTAGGTCCTAGCGTAATAATATGTAGCCTATATGTTGACCCGACCTGTTAGTAATATTCATGGAAAATTTGAAGTAAATCCATGCTGTACTTTTTGAGTTTACCCCGGACATACATACAGTCAAACAAACAAACAGACAAAAAGTCTAAAAACTGTATTTTTGGCTTCGATATCGATTGTAGATCACGACCCAAGTATTCTTTTAAAAAAATATTCAATGTATAGTTTCGACTTTCCTACGATTTTATTATATGTATAGATATTAAGTTTCTGCTCTCCTTCGCAATGTAAACATGAACTGTGCCAAATTTCAAACTCGTTCGCGTAGTTGTCTTAATAAGTGGTACAAAATTTTTGCTTGACATATAACAGGTATTACTAAGGTAGATTATAATCAAAAGGTATATACAATTTTTACGGAGACATATACGTTAATCAATAATATCTTCACGCCAATTCAGTCGAGTATGTTTTTGATTAACTTAACATCACTCCAGTCCAGTCTGTTGCCATAAATAAGGAATTTCAAGTATAGAAATCCAGCAATATATCTGCACATGCTTTCGCATGTGGGGCGATGACGCGCCATTGACGTCATTTAGTGTCTACAACTAAGTTAAGTATAGAGTTAGGGTAGAATTTCTAATATTTTTATGACTAAGTAGCAAACAACCTAATGGCTCTCCTGATAGAGAGAATATTGGCCTATAGATACCAAAATTGATAACGATGTGTGTAACCTATGTAGCAGAATGGTAATACCACATAAATAAGTTCTCTGGCTACTCTCTAAATTGGAATATGATAGTGAGAAGCACTGACACTAATTAGACAAAGTGGTTGTACCAAACCTGGTTAAGACGTTACGGAACTCTGCCACAACCACCACCACGATGGGAGACCGAACAAACATAACATGTTATGTTTTTTTTAGCCTACAACTCGTTTACTTATATCTTTAAAACGTCACAACTGAAAAGTTGTTGTAAATTTAGCAAAACGATTTAAATTTATCTTTATATTAATACGCGAAGGAAAAACTTTGGACCCCTTTTGTAAGATAATTGCGCGAATGGTGAAGTTAAAATTTACATTGCGGACGACTGAAGAAACCTAATATTTTTAAACACAAGATAAAATTAAAAATTTCAAAAACCCCCGACACATCCTCAGACCGCCATTCCGCTACATACGCATTATTTTAAGAGTAAAACGTGAAAAGAGCTGATGATCTATGAAAGGGGATCTTGCAGCATCAGGTTAAGGTTACCATGGTTTCTTACTCAATGAGTTTGAATTATTTTATTACAAAGCTCCCATGGGCTCCAGCTCCACTATGTAGTCCTGGAAATTATTTTGATCCAGAGTGTATGTAAAATATAACAAATGAGACCACACTCAATGGACTTATTTTGTTTATATCAGGAGTTCCAGGGCCGCTTTTTATTTATATTATCAAACCCTGCGAATCTCCTAGTAATAAAAGCCAACGATATCAGCCCAATCTCCGATGGCCACCTTTCAGTTCCATCATTATTTTTTCTTAAAAAAACATCCGGCACCTAAATATTTGCCAAAATAAACCAAATAAGCCAACATTCGATGGGTTTATCTAGATTAGCTTAAAAGTTCTAATGGACCTCTTCCAGCTTTATTATCAGACAATAGAAAACTAAAAAAAAAACGATTCAAACGGGATCAAAATCGATGGTGCTTCTCAATTTTCATTCGTTCGTTCGTTTCGTTTCCATGACACTTTATCGTAAGAGCTTGGAAATCATCTAACACCAGATTATTTGTCAAAACAGAACAAATAACACGTTGAGTTTGTCTTGTTTAGTTTAAAAGATCCTATAGCCACCTTCAAGTGACATCAATAGATTCTTGAAATCAGCACCAAACAGTATACCAAAACAAACCCAATTAACCCATACTCGATGGGCCTGTCTGGTTTAGTGAGAATTCATGGACTTCTTTCAGTTTTATCTTGAGAAACTGGAAGTCATTCTGTTGCAAATTACTTATTAGAACAAACCAAATGAATCCCAAATCACCTGCTTTATCATAGGACCACAAAAATTATCTAACACCAGGGTAACTCTCAAAATAGAAGAAACGAGTCCAAACTCGATAGGATATCTTATGGAGTTCTTCCCACGATCACCTGATACCGGAAGCCATTCAGCTCCAAAGACTTTCTCATTCCTGCTTCATTATAAGACCCTAGAAAGCATCTAGCATTAGAATATTTGTCAAAACAAAACAAATGAATCTAAGCTCTTGTCTTTATATCGTCAAATAGCAAATAAGCTGATAGGTCTCCTGATGGAAAGAGTCAACCATCGCCTATAGACACCAAAGATGTTAATAGTGCGTTGCTATCTTGTGGCGAGGTCTTATGCCACATGAATAAGTTTACCGGCTACCTTACCATCCAAACCGGAACACGACAGTGACAAGCACTGACGCTATCGTGGCAGGAATAGGTAAGGCAGTGGTACCAGACCGGGGCGGGACAATGCAGAACTCTGCCACCCAGTAGCCACGATGTTAGTTGCTCTTAAAGCCAATATATATATATATATATATATATATATATATATATATATATATATATATATATATATATATATATATATATATATATATATATATATATATATATATATATATACGAGTAAAATAAAATGTTCATTTCAAATGTTTGTAGTTTATGTGGTCATTTCATTTATAAAATTAATCGGTACTATTTTTAAACGTAAAAGTGTACGTCTGTTTGCCAGGGCCATGATTATTGCGTAGGGGAGTGCGTAGGTTCATAACATAGGTCGACAAATAAAAATAAGCGATTAGTTTTTGATTTGGCGATATAAAAAAATTACAATAGCCATCTACGTAATGCTAGCTAGCATTCGTAACAGATAAGTTTTAATCTAATATATAAAATTCTCGTGTCGCGGTGTTTGTGGTTAAACTCCTCCGAAACGGCTTTCCCGATTCTCATGAAATTTTGTGTGCATATTGGGTAGGTCTGATAATCGGACAACATCTATTTTTCATCCCCCTAAATGTTAAGGGTAATCCACCCCTAATTTTAGATAAAAAAAATTTTTGATTCAGCATTGAAAAATATATATAACCCTTAATTTTCAACCCTTTACGATCAACCCCTATTTTTTAATTCAATCATTGATATGGCAAAACAACGTTTGCCGGGTCACCTAGTTTTATATAAGACTAGCTGACCCGGCAAACTTTGTTCTGCCTTTTTAACTACTCTTATTTTTTATATATTTTCTCACCTTTTAAACCTTCCCTGGATTTCAACGGTTAATTCAAAACCAAAATTAGCCAAATCGTTTTAGCCGTTCTCGAGTTTAAGCGAGACTAACGAACAGCAATTGACTTTTGTATATATAGAAATGTAGCGGGCTGCAGCGTGCGGCTCGCTATATTTGAAATTTTTTGGTAAATCCGGCGGGAACAAATTATTTTTCCGCGATAATAAGTAGCCTATGTGGACCCCTCCCACCTTGTGCGACGTCACATATTTTACAAATTTACATTGGAGTACTAATTTCATTTGATTATGTTTTATCTATACAGGTGGCTTTAAAATTTAGTGTTGTAATATTTAGATATATGATATTTAAAAAAATGTGATGTCTCAAAATTTGGGACCCCTTCCCACCCCTTGTCACACAATTTCACACTTCGTTAACCCCCTCCCTCCCCCTTAACGTGTGACGTAATTTATGGAATAGTATAACTTATTTATTTCTGTTTTTTTTTTTGTTAAATTGGAATAAAACAAGCATTGACGCAATTGCGACAGGACTCGGTGAGGCGGTGGAACCAGACAAAGGTGCAACAATGTAGACTTCTACCACCTAGTAAAGCAAAACAATAGGTACTGTTTTACGGTAATATACACGGTCGTAAAAAATAAACAGTCCTTTAAGCAGATGCCCTGTTGGCACCAAGGATATTAATGCTGCGTTGCTAGCCATGTGGCAGGATGGTAATACCACACGCATAAGTCTACCGGCTACCTTACCCTCCAAACCGGAACATGACAATGACAAGCATTGACGCAATTGAGGCGGGAATAGGAAGGCCGTCGTAACAAACACCCGGAGTGTTGCGGAACTCTACCACCTAGTAGATGTTTGTGCCTAGCCATATAATCGGTCGCCTTTTACGACTTGCCTGGCAGAAGAGCAGTTGGTCCCTTCTTCAAAGGAGCCCGAATCAACATGGGTGAAACTAGGAGCCCGAATCAACCTAGGACTCATCCAAAAAAAGAAAATTTTTTTTCTACTTCAATAAAGTGAAGCACCTAATCAAAATAATTTGTGAAATGCATTGCCTCGATTTAAATTTACAAAAGGTCTTTAGAAGTGTTATTGTAAAGCCAAAAGATTAAAATCTTGCTTAAAATGCATACAGCGTAATTTATTTTGACAGCCAATTTATTGTTTATCTTTTGACATTTTAGCAAAGGAACTAATTATGTGCGGCTTACATTGCTAGCCAAATTGTCGATCAGACCTTCAAAACCTTTGCCTTGGTCAGTAATGACGTAGCTACACATTGTATATGGACAGCAATCAAGTATCCATTTTAAAGACGCAGTAAGATCGTTAAAATGATTCCTTTATAAGTTGTTAGTGTAATTAATAATAATTTATACCTTTGAAAATTTTTCGTCAGTACTAAACCTTCACAAAAAAAAGACAAAATCGTCTGTCTAGCTCACCTTCAGTGGGTCTGATAAGACTTCATCCGCAATTCAATATTACGCACTCAATTTTACGACTTATATCGTGAACATAAGAGTGAAAATAGCATTTAAACAAAATTCAATTGAAATCTTATTCTTTCTTAATACTAAGTCTTAAAGAAATACTATAAAGTTTGAATTCGCTTGCCGTAATCAGCCGACAACTTTTAACACAATGCAGCGAACTACTAAACAAATGTACACCATTAACAAAGCAAAAACGGTCTAAAACACATTAGCAGTAGGCGTAGTCGGTTAAGCCTTTCTGGATATAGTGGAAAACCGCCAAAATGCATCGGAAGGTCAACGAACCTCACTCGCCAAGGACAGTGCATTCCATTTTTAAATTTAAAGCTAGCGCGCCAATAGAAGGCAGGATCTAAATAGGGCGGCCATCTTTCGTCGTCATTTTTCGCGGGAAGACTTTTTTTAATTGTGCCATTTGCATTTCAGGAGTTTATTTTTTGGTCAAACAATGGCAGCTCCATGTATTATTTTGGCGTAATTAGAGAGCGCTAACGAGGTAGCATTTTCTGAGTAGTGAGTTTGCAATAATTGCATTTATAAACTTAGGTTGACACCTTTCATCAAGCCTTTGTGTTTGTAAATGAAATTATAATGTCACACGTGTGTAATAAAAATACGAGTTTGTGATAAAAATATTTGATTGTTTTTAAAACTTTTTTCATTTACCATCTGATTACCCCGTTAGACGTTTGGCTAGCGGTATAGACTGCGGCCTGCGCAATGGAGCGCGATGAAGCTTGGGATTGATTCCCGACAGAGACACATGATAATGTGATGAGCAAAAAGATTGTAAATTTGAGTTAGTGTTTCTCTTAATGTTTGATGTATTATAGACATGCTTAATTTATACAATCGTCAATAAATATCAATACAGAATATTATAGACATGCTTAATTTATATAATCGTCAATAAATATCAAAACAGTATTGAAATAAATTGTAAAAGTTGCGAGAAAGGCCTAGAATTTGATCATTAAAAAAGTCGAAGCAATCAAGGTACCACAGCCTTAATACCTGACAGTGCTTGCCGCTGTTATATTCTGATTTATCGGGGAAGGTAGCCAATATACCTAGCATAGGTATATTGTATAGTATTATCTGTCAGCCACAGGGATGGCACGCACTGTGAACATCATTTGTACCTAGTATAAGCGATGGCCATCTTTTCCTATTAGCAGAGCTATCTGCTTTTGTGCTAAAATATAAACACCCAATGCGCTATTATAACTCGTTATTTATGCCTAGGTCAGGTAGGTATAAAAACACTAAGCCGAAATGTTTATGACCGCATACCTATGATTCATAGTGACGCGACCTAGCCAACGAAAATAAAGTCGCCTAGGTTCAAACTCGCCCACGACGACGCGGACGTCGGAACATGTAGAATGTTAAGGCACGCACACACGTATATCACTATACTAAGATCTGCGGATAGTGACTTACAGATCGGAAGAAGGTTTTTTTTTTGGAATTTTAATATCATACGAATTAGAGCGGAAATATATAAACATATTTGCCGAAAGCCTTGCAAGTTGTGAAATCATTTTAATTTTTTTTTTATTAGAGTGCGTAGTAAGATTTTATCCGTACAATATTATAAATTTTATATATTTTTGTATAAACTGAAGTATATTTCAAGTAAATAAATTAATCTAAGTCTATATTGAGTTATAAAATGACAACTCTGTTTCGTTTTTACAAAGCTTTTATAAATTTTGTAATATGATATAAATAATTTGCTGCGATGGGGATTTGTTTTGGCGAAAATATCCTTAAAACATATTTTTTAAGTTATTAGATTAAGTTTAACGTAGAAAGTACGGCGTTACTTGCGTTTTAAAATATAATAATTTATATTAATAAAAATTAAATACTGTTTGATTAAATGCGCATAACTTGTGGCGAGTTTTTTTTGGTTTTTGAGAAGATTTTTGAAGTTATACTTTTTTATACATTTTAATTTTTCCAAAAAAGTTTGTCAATTTTTTTAATTATGTACGAATAATTCTATTATAATTTTTAATTAAAATTTATTTAACTAGATAATGCGTTATAATATAGCTTTCTTTCAATGTATTAAATACCTTTTTTTCTACAAACTTAGGATAACGCGAAGGATAACATTTTTAGAAAGATTTTTATTTTGTTAAGTATACCAAAGAAGTACATCTTACGTGCGTGCATAAGTAAACACATGTGTTTTTTTTCTTCAATGATCTAATATCTTTATATCATAGGATTAAAAACAACCGTGTCTTTGTGGACACTGATAAAAAGACACCAAGATATCAATGGTGGATTTCCATTAATATTGACCCAGAATAGCAATACAAAAGCATATTTTCTTGTAGAGCTAAATACACATTAGTGGAAGTCTATAGACTGAAAACGTACTGGCGCGTCAATGTTAAAATAAACCTGGTCAATGTGAAAACGCCCCATATGCGGCCTAACATTACGAAAATAAACCAAAAGTGGCTTTCAAAGCAAACAACCGGTAGTGAAACCGAATTTAGTCATGTATAGTGCAGACATGCTTAGTGAGGGTCGGTATCAACGTATTTATCGATGTTATATCGATAACTTTCACTTTTACTCATATATAATAATTTACGAGAACGAATTTGAATGTAATTAGTGAATATATATTTGTCAATTTAAATTAAAGGGTAAATTATTTTTTTCATATAAAATGTTATTAACTAAAGTAATAAGTGCTGTATTAATGTGAATGTTTTATACTTTTGATATTAGGTTATAAATACATATACAAATCTGTTCTCTTAAAAATTGTTGTAAATAATCTGTAAGTCAAAAAATATATACGGAACGGAATATTTTCTTAGATATTTACTAGCTGCAGTGTGCAGCTCGCTGCATAATAAACGTTTCTGCTGAATCCTTGCCGATTCGAATCCGAATCCGATTTTTTCTGGGATAAAAACTAGCCTATTTACTATTTCAGATCGTTATCTACCAGGGAGCTATATTCATTCAAATCTGTTCAATAGCTTTTGCGTGATTGACTAACGAACATCCATCAATCCAAACATCCAAAATTTCGCATTATAATATTAATATAGATTATAGCACAGAGTTCTTAAATAAGATTTCTATATTTACTTATGTAAATTGTAATACTTTACGCTTTGTATAACGTAATATTATATAAATTTTATACAGCAACCCACTACAACGATTTTATTCATGGACAAATGAATCAGGAAGACAATTAGACAGAAAACATAAAACATTCTTGTTTTTATGCATTCACCTTCATGCAGTGTGTATTTTACTAAAAATTTGACGTGAAACAGCCAACAATCAATCCGGTTGGCCTTGTAACAAAGGCTGGTGCAGGTATTATAAAAATTCTCTTATAATATTACTGTCCGAGTTTTGTTATATACGGAGTAATAAAAGGTGCTGTGGTATTCATTTGACATTAATGATCACCTGGCCCTAATAATTGAACTTCGAAAATGAAAAGCAGTATAAATAAAATTGTATGCATTTTAAATTATTTTAGTTAGGCGAAAGGAAACAAACATACATATAGAAACTAGATAATCCTTATAAATAAATAATCAACATCCCGCACATAGTGCTGAAAAAATACGCAAAACATTGTCTCTATTTCTTAGGCTATAGTGTGCTAGATGGTCAACCTTTGGACAAATCGGGCATAATTTTCGGAAAGAAACTGAAAATTTATTAAACACGAATTGTTTTTACCTGGAATACGAACACACGTCTTATGTACATTCCAAATCTTGCTTCGCTAGACTGCTGAGGCAACATCGAAACCAATAATCGTCATTTTAACTAAAAAAGTTTTTCGAATTTTCGTAATCTTTGGAACTCGATACCAAAGCCTCATGCACAATTTAAGTGAATAAAATAAATAATATTATAAGATATAGCTCATCATTTAAGGGGAATATTAACGTTACAAACACTATTGTTATAACTTGGATGGCGTGAATAAATTAAATAGTTAAAAATATATAGGCACGTAGACGTAAATCATCTTATTCTCACTCATCCAGTTTTATTACTTTGTTAGACACATTCAATTACATTAATATTTTTTTTAGAATTACTTAATTAAAGCTATGTCTTAAACTAAACTTTTTCAATTTTGTAAATCTTAAAAAAACTCTTTTTGTAAGGAATTATGAAACTTAAATATAATAGTCTATTATGAATTAATATCTGTTCGTGAAAAAATATGATATACAAATGACAAAAATATGATAGAAACAAGATGAGTTTAATATTATAAAATGATTTAAAAAAAGGGTTATAACATATTATTGTGTTTACTCAAGTACTTAACACCATATTATGTGTCTTAAATAAAAATTCCAACAACATTCGCCAAGTCGCGTCATAAAACCTTATCTTTTCGTGTATCATTATAAACATGAAATTGTTATGTGTAACAGTGTGTACTGTCAGGAAATGTTTCTTTGTGTTAAATTTAAAAATCATTAGCATGCGAGTGGCGTTGGCTACTAATTCAAAGCTCGATTGGTTGTACATTGAATACTAGTTTAAACACATAAATTCTGTGCCTAACAAAGCATTGGGAAAACGGTTCAATGCACGACCAAATTTATTTAAAGTTTAGTCAATCTTATTCGGTTTTCAAGTGGCTATTTTACTGTATTACAAAATACAAAAAAATAAATTGCAGTGCGTTTTAGTTTATCATTATTACATACTTTTGTTATTTACTACATTTAATGTCTTACACCACTGAAATCTCATCACCTATGCATCAATATAGTCAATACCTTAAAAATAATGACAAGATGATGAATTTTACCTTTACCTTAATTACCAATTGTTAAAGTATTATATTTTATTATACTTCAATATTCTTTTTTTTATAATTAACCATAAGATAGCAAACAAGCAGATGGGTCTCCTGATGGAGTCTACCATCACCTATAGACACCAAAGATATTAATGGTGCATTGCTATTTTGAGGCGAGGTCTAATGCCACATGCATAAATTTACCGGCTACCTTATCCTCCAAACCGGAATACAACAGTGGCAAGCACTGACGCTATTGCAGCAGGTATAGGTAAGGCGGTGGTACCAGACCCGGGCGAGAAAATACAGAACTATACCACCTAGTAGCCACGATGGTAGTGACTCGCATAGCTAATCGGTCACCTTTTACAATTTGCCTGGCAGAACGGCAGTTGGCCCATTCTTCAAAGGAGCCCGGGACCAATGCGGGGATATTAAATTTTTAACAACAATGACATTTGTATAAAATGATACTTATAAAATTTCTTGTAAATACATTTTGAAGGAAAAATCTATATTAATTATTCCTTTAAAATGCACTGATATTAAAATAATTGATATTTTTGACTAACTCTTAATAATTAACCACATTCATAAGCATTAAATATTTTTATAAATACATTTTTATAAACTACATATCATAAACCATATCAAATTCTATTTACATCTACACACGTACCAATTTTCGTTAGCATAATATTTTTAAAGGCAATTCAAAGTTATCGGTTCACAGACATCACTATTTCTAATACCAACACGCATCTATGTATTGCGCTGAGCTAGTGTGCGTGACCTTGCCGTGTACTGCGTTTCGGCGGTCATTAACCCGAAATGCATTCCCATCCCTTGACTTTGGCAACACATTATGTATACCTAGTATGTTAGGAAATATATAGCGTTTAATTATAGCCTTTACCGGTTTTGTTTTTAGAGTGAAAATCGTGTGAATAGAATTGAAGTTGAACTAAATAGTGGAAGTATATTGAAACGTATGCGATGAAACTAAATTACGTTTGTATTTTATAATTAAAATGTATTGATAATGTTTAATGGATATATCCGCACTAATGTGAGTTATCTCTATGTGTTTTGGTTATTATTCCGGCCCCCCTTTGAAGAATAAACGGATTGTTATTCCTCCAGGCAATTTGTAAAAGGTGGACGATCCATACGTGTCACGAATATCGTAGAGTTCCGCAACTTCTCGTCCGGGTATTTAGTACCAAGTACCAACACCTTACTTCTTCCTGCCGCAATAACGTCAGTGCTTGTCATAATTGTGTTCCGATTTGGAGGGTAAGGTAGCCAGTAAATTTATACAAGTGGTATTAATACGTTTTCACATGAATAGCAACGCAACATTAACATCTTTGTTGTATATAAGCGATGGTTACTTATTTCCAGTAGGAGAACTACCTGTTTGCAATCTAATCTATCTATATATATCTATATATATATACATATATATATATATATATATATATATATATATATATATATATATATATATATATATATATATATATATAAATCAATTGCTGTTCATTAGTCTCACTAAAACTCGAGAACGGCTGAATCGATTTGGATATTTTTGGTTTTGAATTAATTGTTGAAGTCCAGGGAAGGTTTAAAAGGTGAGAAAATATAATAAAAATAAGAGTAGTTAAAAAGAACAACATTTGCCAGGTCAGCTAATAATATATAAAATAAGGAGAAAATGAAGAACAGATTTTTTTTATGTGATAAGACAGCAAACAGATTTCTTTCCCGATGGAAAGAGTCGACCATAGCCTAAAGGTACTGAAGATGTTAATGTCTCTGTGTGGCGGGATGGTCTAACTCAATACATAAGTCTATTGGCTACCTTACCCTCAAAACTGAAACGAAACAGTGACAAGATTTAACCCAATGGCGAAAGGAATTTTTCCAAGTGTTGGTTCTGGGCTCATTTGAAAAATAGACAAACTACCGTACTGGGCAGGTCGTAAAAGGTGATTTGGCTATGCGAGTCACTACCAGTGCTGCATTGTCTCGCCCGGGTCTGGTACCACCGCATTACCTATTCCTGCCGCAATAGCGTCAGTGCTTATCACTATTGTTTTCCGGTTTGGAGGGTAAGGTAGCCGGTAAACTTATGCATGTGGTATTAGACCTAGCCACAAGATAGCAACGCACCATTAACATCTTTAGTGTCTATAGGCAATGGTTGACTCTTTTGACCAGGAGACCCATCTGCTATCTATTATATTGTTTGCTATCTTTTGATACAAAAAAGGATTAGGTAAGGCAGTGCTACCATACTAGGCCGACACGCTACGAAACTCTAACACTTATTAATCGCGATTGTATTAACACATATAATCATTAGATTTTTACAAACTGTCTAACAAGCAGGCACATTTTATTTCTTTCAATAAATATTTAGGGTATTTAAAAAGACATTATTAGTGCATTGTCATCCGTGCTACGGCGATAACACCACATGCATAGCTATCGCTATTAATAAGTTATTGTACCTATTAAAGTTGCCAAATACAGCGACGAAGATAACCACCCAAATTAAAAATTAAAAAACTAATGAATCGTTGTCTAATTATCCTAACAAACATCTTTTTTTATATCATAAGATAGCAAACAAGCAGATGGGTATCCTGATGGAAAGAGTCAACCATCGCCTATAGACACCAAAGTTGTTAATGGTGCATTGCTATCTTGTGGCAAGGTCTAATGCCACATGCATAAATTTACCGGCTACCTTACCCTCCAAACCGGAACACGATAGTGACAAGCACTGACGCTATTGCGGCAGAAATAGGTAGGGCGGTGGTACCAGACCCGGGCGCGACAATGCAGAACTCTACCACCTAGTGTAGCTACGATGGTAGTGGCTCGTATACGACTTTTACGAGCTGCCTGGCAGAACGGTGAAAGGTTGCCTTTCTGTTTGTTACGTTTTCACGGCTAAACCGAAACGATTTTGATGAAATATGTCATGTAGATAGTTGAAAATCCGGAATGAAATATAAGCTATGAGTCAAACGCAACTTTATTCAAAAATGAAATGAAATTATTTATTTGCAAGAATATGTAAGTAACAAGTTATAAAATATCAAACTCTTATGGGGTGAAATAGGGGATTCAATTTTGTATGGAAAGTTATATCGACATGTTAATATACTCGCGGGCGAAGCCACGCAGGTGAGCTAGTATTTCTATTAAACTGTAAAGATGTTTTTTCCTCGTGTTGGTCCTGGGCTCTTTTGAAGAATAGGCCAACTGCCGTTCTGCCAGGCAGGTTGTAAAAGGCGACCGAATGGCTATACGAGTCACTACCATCGTGGCTACTAGGTGGTAGAGTTCTGCATTGTCTCACCCGGATCTGGTACCACCGCCTTACCGATTTCTGCTGCAATAGCTTCAGTGCTTGTCACTGTCGTGTTCCGTTTGGAGGGTAAGGTAGCTGGTAAACTTATGCATGAGGCATTAAACCTCACCATAAGATAGCAACGCACCATTAACATCTTTGGTGTCTATAGGCGATGGTTGACTCTTTCCATTAGGAGACCCATCTGCTTGTTTGCTATCTTATGATATAAAAAAATACTTTCCTTGTGTTAACCCGAATTTTAAAGAATAGTCAATAGATAAACTCCATTACTTCTAGGCTTCAATCGAATTAGTATATTTAATCGAAGTTGCTAAGTATTTCAGAAAAGGCAAGCGAAGGATAATTCCTGTCACTTATATCGTATATATATCGGTGACAGTTTTCTGCAATATCTCGTAAGGGCTTGGTACCATCGCCTTAACTTTTCCTGTCGCTTGCGACAATGCCTGTCACTGTTATGTCAATGCTAGCAATGTCATATAATACTTTGGGTGTCTAAAGGCAATGTAGTCCAGTAAAAAGTTTAACGAAACCATGATCGACCAGTTTTGGCGCAATGAGTAAAAATGTCTTCATTAATACTTAAATAATGATATTATGAAAGAAATTTTGATTAAAATTAAGGGGGAAGGGATGAAAAAAATAAAAAAAGGGTTGAAAAATGCCTTTTTTTAAATAACTTAATAACGGTAGGAAATAGAAAAAAAAGTTTCAAGTAAAAGCTGTAGAGAAAAAAATTCTACACAAAAAGTTCCTCTTCATTTTTTTGTTATCTGCTTTAGTTTAGCTACAAAAAATAAAAATTAAATTTGTAGTAAAATATGTAAAAATATATAAATATGGGAATACATGTGTAGTAGTGTTAGTACATACTAATGTGATGCGCGCGCTACATGGTACAGGGCCGTAATAATTCTGGTAAGGTTTTATAATTAATTACAAAGCAAATTGGTAATGGTTTTTCTCATTCTATTAGAATGTGCTTGTTTGCTAATTTATGAAATACTATAAAAATCCATATCCATACTAATATTATAAATGCGAAAGCTTGTCGGTCTGTCTGTCTGTAACGGTTTCACGGCTAAACCGCTGGACCGATATTTGGCGTGGATATAGTTGAAGATCCGGAGTCAAACATAGGCTAATTTTGTTTCCAAAAATCAGTCCCTAGAGGGCTGAAATAGGGGATGAAATTTTTATTAAAAGCTATTTGGACGACTTACTAATATACTCGTGGGCGAAACTGCGCGGGTCAACTAGTAATTAATAAAAGCGACAATAAATGGTCTATGATAAGTACGCATTACTGTGTGTAACAGTCAATAGGCAGTACAAGTTTTGATCTCTAGCCTACACTATTTTATTGTAAAACAAATTAAATCAAAATGGCTAACATCTTTAGATTATAAGTCTATAGAACTTCCTATAGAAAAATTAATCAGATTGTTTTCTTGTCTGAACGCCCCGTTGGTTAAATTGTTAGCATATACAGCAAACGACGCCGATTGAGGCTTGGTTCGGATTCGATTCATGACCGGGAAATGCATTTGTGTGATAACTGATGAGTTCAAATGTTTTGTATCTGGTTCTAACACCGACCACACAACCCATAGACCCCTAATAACAGGCGAATGGTTCTGTCAACACATCTGACTTATAGCTCAGCTAGTTGCCAGAATGTATTCAATATGGAAAATCGAACATTAGGCGTCTATGGGCTGTGTGGTCGATGGGTTCTAAGTATTTTTGACATACGAGTATTTTCTTTTAGCAACTTTGGCAACAGTTAGCAATATGAGTCACTACCATCGTGATTACTGTGTGTTTGAGTTCTCTCGCCCGGTTCTGGTATCACCGTCTTACCTATTCCGCCGCAATAGCCTCAATGCTTGTCATTGTTGTGTTCCGGTTTGGAGGGTAGGATAGCCGGTAAACGTATGCATATATATGACATTAATACTCCACTACATGGATAGCAACGCACTATTAAATTAACATCTTTGGTGTCTCCTCCCATCAGAACAGCCATCTGCTTATTAACAAACACCCATCTATCCATTCAAACATAATTTCGCATTTATAATATTAGTTAGTAGGATAGGATATAAAAGACCGGTCAAGTGTGAGTTAGATTCGAATACCAAGGGTTTCGTACAACTGTAATCTTAGCTACACAATTGATTTTAGGTCAAAGTACCCTAGAAATTTAAATTTTCTTGTGAAATTACGAAATATCACGCTTTTTTTGATGCAACTAAAAATTTACGGTTTTCAGATTCTTTTCCCATACAATTGATATAAAACATTGCTTTTTGCTAAATTTCATAATTCTAGGTCAACGTGAAGTACCTACCCTATAGGTTTTGATTCCCTTTTGAAATAGCAAAAAAAAACGCAAAATATCCGACATAAATGGTCATATCTTTTGATCGCGTTGACTTACAAGTTTAACTATTTCATAGCTGAGAAAGACCGTAGGCATGAGTATTTGATATAAGTTTTAATTTGATATCTTTACGCGTTCCTGAGAAAAGAGGTCTTGACAGACGAACAGGCGGGCAACGAAGTGATCCATAAGGGTTTCGTATTTTCCCTACCAGGTACGGAACCCTAAAACTCATAGGCACTGACATATTTAATTTTAATTTATAGGCCTTTAATTTATATTATAAATATCTTCCCTCCAAGCTCACTTTTTATGGGCTTCCCTCCGAGCTTCCCTTTTATGGGCTTCCGGAAAACTCTGCAATTGGGTCACCAGTTTTTTTGCAGATCGGAGCATCAAGGTCGTTGTTGATGGCGCATACCCTGAACTTAAACCCGTCAATGCTGGTGTTCCTCAGGGCTGTGTGCTTCACCTACCCTGTTTCTTTTGCATATTAATGACATGTTGCAATCAAGCAACATTCATTGCTATGCAGATGAGAATACGGGTGATGCTTTGTACTCCGGCCGCAGTGGGGTTTCTCAACAACGCGCCAATGAGTGCCGGAACAAACTTGTGACAGAAATCGAAGAACAACTTTCCACAACCTCAAAGTGGAGTCGGCTAAATTTAGTTCACTTTAACTCCAAGAAGACACCAGTTTGCGCGTTTTTCATTAAAAAATCTCCCTTTGTCGTATTTCCTCGCTCCAAAAATATTTCCCTAACAGCTACAGCCAGTCTCGAAATCCTTGGAGTTCAATTAAACAAGCAACGTTTAATTCCGTGGTCACTTGGAAGGCAAGGCCACATTAGCCTCAAAAAGCTGGGTGTTCTTAGCAGGGCCAGACAGTACTTCACACCCCCCATCGCTTACAACTTTATAAGGCGCAAATCCGGCCTCATATGGAGTACTGCTGTCACTTATGGGCAGGGGCTCCTCAATACCAGATCCTTCCTTTTGACCGCATTCAACATAGAGCGGCTCGAATCGTCGACGACAAGACTATTTCTGATCGACTTGATTCTTTAGTATTACGTAGAGATGTGGCTTTGCTCTTCATCTACTATCGAATCTATCATGGGGAGTATTCCGAGGAACTGTTTGGGTTTTCCTGCTGCAAAATTTCACCATTTGACTTCGCAATAAAATTCAAAATTTCATCCTTACCATCTCGATGTCTGGAAATTCACAACTGTGCAATTTTTGAGGCACTTTTTCTCCTGCACTCTCTGTGGAATCAATTAACGGCAGGGGTTTTACTAAACGGATACGACTTAGGGACCTTCAAGAAAAAAGCCTACTCTTTCTTAAACGGCCGACAACTGCAAGTCTTCCGATAGTGTAGTTGTCCATGGGCGGCGGTGATGACTTAACATCAGGTGAGCTTTTTCTTCATTTGCCCCCTTTTTCTACAAAAAAAAAAGCTTAATAGAAGTTGCTTACACAAAGAATTAATGAATCTACAAAATATTATTATTCTAATGAAGTGATGAGCAAGAACCCTAAGAGGACTTCCTAAGCCCACAAAACTCATAGTAACGTTTAAAAGATCATGTCTTTAATGTTTCATTAAAGTTACCGATTTAAGAATAATTGTGTAGTAAACTTAAAAAATAATCACTTAAAGTTTTTTATTTTATCAAAACGAAGGAAATGTTAACAATCGCTTACATTATTCACTAAACGATCAAGTTAAAAGCTTTTAATTACATCACTAAACATTCTAACCCAAATTAAACTTTAACATTCCAAATTCAAATCTAACCCAAAACATTCCATATTCAAACCGCTATTACCGCATGTATCCGTCTACGAGTCGTCTAGTCGACTATTTATGCGTCCAATAAATAAAGAACTAAGGAATTGCATGTAGATTCCCTCTCTATGCCGTAGTTTGATGTGCAACAAGCGGCATGGTAGATCAATTTATACTGGATGAATCGTGTAGTGTGTGTAGTGGTCCTGACCTAGAGACGATAGTCGTGGCTCTAGGTCAAGGAAGGATAGACGCACACATAAACATTATAAATGTTAGGCAAGTGTTCCACTAGTTGGTTAGAATAGATTTTTTATAAAATATTATTTAAACTATCAGTGTAATTTGCTTATAAATGTAGAAATATTATGCCGAGTTACTTGCAAGATAGAGAAAGCAAGAGGAGTAATTAATCGTAGTGCTATTATATACGTGACATTTAAATAATACAGACACAGTATCAATATTGACCAAAATGTATTTTTTTGTAAGCATGCTTTTTATAGTATAACTTTATAACATTTTGGACCATGCTAACATATATATAAAAAGTTTCTATAGCTAATATCCTGCAATATAACACAAAGAATGTTTTGTTTTATAAAAGTGAAACCTGTGGATGGCGTCATAAGTAACAGTGGGAAAATGTGATTTTCTACGTATAAAATAATTCCCAAAACTAAAAAAAATATAGCTATTAAATTCTAAAGTTTTGTTCCACAAGTTAAGATACATATTTCATCCAGCGATCGATGTTCAATATCCCAATATTAATAATTCTACGACAAAGTTATTGTTGTATTATATTTTACTATATTAATTACGGGTAATTACTATGCCTAATATTAACATTTTGTAACCCTTTTTATCCTCTATCCTAATTTTATTAAAAACCCTAACTTTAAAAAAAGAACGGCTGTAAAAAATTCTTTTTGAATGAAATAATTTTCGAAACTTTATAGGTATAACGTGATTTATTACTTATCTATGTTTTAAAATTGTAATTGCGAAGAAGATTCTGGACTTGAAGAAAGAGAAATGAAATAAAACTACGATTTTATATATTTTTTAGTCAGCTGTGATCGCATAAAGTAAACAAATTTAAAAACATTACAAAGTTGTCTAAATATATTGATATCATTATTATAATTTTATTTTAGTGATTTATTAGAAATAAGGAACTGTATAGCAGTGTGCATTTGATATTTCTTGTTATTCTACGAATAAGAAATATATCAAGGAATATAAATTTATCAAGAAAAATAATAGCCGCATATATAGCAAGCTAGCTAGTTTATAGCATTAGCTTAGAATGTAAGCTTGCCCTAATCCTGTCAACACACTACACGAGCAACTTTGTTGTGTATTGTGATACACACATATTGGATTGTATTCGATATTTGAATTATAAACTGGTTGCGTTTCATGCATGCTTTGTATGTGTGCTTTATGCTACAGTATGTTTATGTTTATATACACATACATAGATTTTAGGAAAATACCGTAAACAATAGACAAAAATGTTCTTTGGATATCCATCAATATTATATTATCTGCATAATATCTTTGTTTTAATTATTTAATTAATTTATTTAATATTGTTAAACAATACATCATATAATTTGAATTAAACCCTAAAATAGTCTATTTGCTTACTATATATGCGTTTTAACACTTATACCATACAAATGTAGTGAGTAATATACCATACCATATACTATACTATAAAATGAGTATGCCTGTATGTATGTGTGTGTATATGGGTATGTCAACCTCTCACAACTTTTGAGTGGCTTGATGGATCGAAATGACGAAATTCAATTCGGTTTTACCAAATTAGAACCAATTCGGCCTAGTCAATTTTATAAAAAAAGAAAATGTAACTTTACACCCATATCTCCGAAAAGGTAGCGAGAGATACAATCAAAACCACGATTAGCCGAAGATACCTAGTCCCACAATGTCATAAATGGCAACTGGCATGCCTGTTGCCAACACGCAATTAATCAATCCCGGGCAACGTTGTTCTTATCAGAAAACTGAAAAAAAAAAACACATTTTTAAATTGCCCGATCCAAGAATTAAGCCCGCAACCTAATGTGGTCAATACTGACATCGGACTACTAGGCTACAGAGGCAATAAAGTCAGCTGATATCAAACTTAAAAGATATTTTATTTTTAGTCTACGGCCGAATTTCGGCCACAGGCGATCGCTAGTGTACGAGTCTTTAAAAAGGCGATAGAAGGCTTAGTATTTTATTATTGTTTGTACTTTTTTTGCTTCCGCAGAAATCGGTCATTTACGCACCGATTTCAAAAAAATATATTTGGGAGGGGATAGTTTTTGTTTGGACTCATATTTTGATGATTGTATGATTCCGGGATAGTAGAAATCGACTGTTTTACTTCGGAGTTTCACTGAGATTAAATTGTATACCTATATTGTGACGTCGATTTACGTGAAAATCAATTATATCATTATTTAATACTAGCTGTTGCCAGCGACTTCGACCGCGCGGAGTTCGTTTACTACGCATTCCCCCTCCCCCGTAGGTGATAGCGTGATAATATGTAGCCTATATGTTGACCCGATCTATTAGTAATATTCTTACAATTTGAAAATTAACTAAACTAAAAACTATATTTTTGGCTTCGATATCGATTGGAGATCACGCCCCAAGTATTCTTTTAAAAAAATATTCAATGTACAGTTTTGACTTTCCTACGATTTTATTATATGTATAGATGATATAATTAACTACACCGTCTTGAATACTGTACAAAGTAGAACAAAAATACAAATATCATAATTAGGATGCTGTTTGAAGGTGATCCGAAGAATCTTCTAGGTATCACAAACACATTAATCTCACATCTTCTCTTGCCATCCGTCGTATATGTGTCGAAGTAAACTTTGAATAACTTTGTCTTCTTCACAAGAGAATATATACATTATAATAATTTTGCATTTTTTTCTGTTTAAAGGCTTTTGTTGACTGGAATAACAAGTTACACGAAAAGGATCCAATCCACACAAAATCACTTTAGAAATATTGACGTTTGAAGTTGGATATTTTTTATTTTTTCAACGTGCCATACATGGGGACTAGTTCTGACGTTGAATAAAGTAATAGAGAGCTATTTTTGCTTAAATGTTTTTTACTGGCCAATAGGATTGATGTTTAGCATCAGTTTGGTGCACTTAACTCATTTTTGACCATATTGTGGATTGGATCCTTTTCATTTAACTACGTCCAATTGTTTAACGCAGTACAATTGCAGCAACCGGCTTCCCATTTCTTGTATCTCTGGAACCCTGCATCTGACCTTCACCAAATTAAAATGGGACCACATAAGGAGCATACCTTCTCAAACAAAAAAATAATTTTTGAAATCAGAAATATTATTTTTGTTTTCAGAAATTATTTAAATGTCAGAGTTCTGAGATATTTTCCCCGTGTTCGTATCAGGCTCTTTTAAAGAATAAGCCTACTGCAGTTCTACCAGGCAGGTCATAAAAGGCGACTGAGTGGCTATCCGCATCACTAACATCGTGACTACTAGATGGTAGAGTTCTGCATCGGCTCGACCGGGTTTTGTACCACCGCCTTACCTATTCCTGTCGCAATAGCGTCAGTGCTAGTCACTGTCGTGTTGCGGTTTGGAGGGTAAGGTAGCCGGTAAACTTATGCATGTGACATTAGACAAGATAGCAACGCACCATTAACATCTTTTGTGTCTGTAGGCGATGATTGGCTCTTTCCATCAGGAGACCCATCTGCTTGTTTATTATCTTATGATATATAAAAAAAAGATAACAAACATAAAAAAAACATACAGTCGAATGAATAACCTCATCCTTTTGGGAATTCGGTTTGAAATTTAAAAAAAAACACACCAATGTGTCTTATTACATTTTAAAATCATAACTCCATTATATTAAACGTACGTGAATAATCACTCTATGTCGCACAATAATGTTCCGAAAAATCAAAGTTCACAGATAAGCGTCCTCTACAAGTCTACATAGGCATAAAGCAATCCTGTTTCCCGACCCCCTGCCCTTGCGTCTAGCTCGACAAGTCCTTAAGATCCCTTGGCCCTTTTTATACAGCAGCCAACCAGTTAACAAGACCCTTCCACCTCTAACAATGTCATTCTTTCTGTTTTAATCTACAAATATCAGCCTTTCAATGAAGGTCAAGTTAAGTTTGACTGCATGACAAAGAAATAGAATAATATTGTAAAAAGCTTAGACCCTATGTCCTTTAACATCCTTAAACTAGTTTCAGCTCTGATTATGCTTGTTAGAAGCGTAACCCTTGAACACTGAACAAATTGGTTTTCTTAGTTTTAAGATTGAAACCAAAAATTATACATGACAAAGGAGACTGATACCGTTGCATACAAACTTGGGCCCCCTTGTAATAAGATGAAAATTATGTTAATTAATAGCTAGTTTAACGTTATATAAATAATGAAAATTTTACAGATTTTAGCAATCTGAGAACAGAGATATAAGATATTCACTAGAAGTAAGGTTACGGTACTATGGTATAGTTTAACTCACTGTAACCGTTTACTATTATATAAACAACAGATACTTGTAATACAGGCAACTATGCTTCATGTTTATAAACTGACACAATACTAAAACACAGATTTTTGGAAAACACAAATTAAAGGATGCCTCTCTGTGGTAGGTACGTAAAATAGCGACTGCGAATGCGACTCTTGCGGAGCCGTCAGTGATGTCAGTTGTTATTGTCAATTTTAGCTGTATTAAATCCACAGACACTAAATCGTATTAACTTTGAAGTAACGTAATCAATCGATTATAGTACCACAAATTTATTTTCGTGATTTCTTTTTTCTCAGAAAGCGGATTAAGCTCATATTTTGAACTTTGAAATAGAAAAATAGTATCATTTTTTTGAAACATACTTCAACCCTTTACATTTGGGCCCAAAAATCCCCCTCTCCTTTTATAACAAAAAAGATAGCAAAGTTTTTTTATACTTAAAAAGGAACAATCCAATACGCGTCCCTTAGATCCCACAGTAATATCTTTCTCATCTGGTGAATCGTATATTTCTTTGCTATTATATGATCATACATCTTTTTGCTATTATATGGTCTTTATATCTGACTGAGCTGACCCGCATAGCTTCGCTCGTGAGGAAATTAACATGTCGTTAATCTTTTCCACACAAATTTTCACCCCCCTTTCAGAACGTTAGGGGTTTATTTTAGTAAAAAAGTTTAGCTTATGTTTGGCCTCGTATTTTAACTCATAAAATTCATCAAAATTGGTTCAATATAATCCTATTTTTAGCAAATAAAGTTATTGATTGCTTTCAATCAATGTTTAGATGTGAAAGCGTAACAAACAAAACAACAAACTCATTTTCACATTTATAATTTTCACATGATTAATGTGAATGTGAACAGTTAGACCTACCTATCGAAAATCAACTGTAAATCATTATGATTAAAATGTTCTTTTGTATCATATAAAATTTTATATTTCTACACTTGTCTTATATGAATAGAACTATGCCAAGTCTATGCACTTCTCCGTGCGAATAATAATCTTAATGAAATATAGGGTTCCGTACCATCGATAGATATTACAATAGGTTACTTATTTGGGGTCTCCATTTTGGGATCTTACGTTTTAGTTATTGTGATGGCAGCCTTAACAATTCACATCCTCTAAAAGTTTCAAATGTCTACCTATTTCCTTTCAAGATCTCTGTGACAGAGAAACTGTAGTTATTTATATAGTTACTTTATTATTATGTAACAAACTATTTCCGCGGCGGCAAAAATAAGTTTGTAATTCTCTAAGACAATACAACAATAAATTAATTTAGACAATTTAAAATTTCAAATACAAAACTCATGTAGACACCAAAGGTGTTAATGGTGCGTTGCTATCTTGTGGCGAGGTCTTATGTCAAATGCATAAGTTAACCGGCTACCTTACCCTCCAAACCGGAACATGACAGCGACAAGCACAGACGCTATTGCGGCAGGAATAGGCAAGGCGGTGGTAATAAACCCGGGCAAGACAATGCAGAACTCTACCACCTAGTAGCCACGATGGTAGTGACTCGCATAGCCAATCGGTCGCCTTTTACGACCTGCCTACCAAAACGGCAGTTGCTCTATTCTTCAAAGAAGCCCGGAACCAATACGGCGAAAAAGTGTTTCGTTCAATTTAATTAATTTATTCAAAAATATTAAAAAGAAACATCAAATGCCAAAATTATATTTTTTTCACTTCTAAGCCTAAACAACTGAATCGATTTTAATAAAATTTGGCAAGGAAATAGTTGAATATCATATTACCAACGTGGGCTACTTTTTTTCAAAAATCAATCCCTAAGAAGCTTAAATAAAGTATAAAAGTTAACAAAAATTCAATTGATAACATGTTTGTCTGTTCGAATTCGAATGTATCTTTTAATCCCATACATATAAACGTGAAAGTTTGTATGTTTTGGATACTTAGACGTTTGGATGTTTAGATGTTTGGAGGTTTTTACTCAATCGCCCAGATATGGTTAGAATAATTTGGATGTAATTTGCAAATTAGGTAGACGATGACTGTAATAGCATAATATAGGATACTTTTTATCCCGAAAAATATAGTTATTACCGTGGGATTAACCAAAAACTTTTATAATGCAGCAGGCTATAGGGTGCAACTAGTGTATATCAAAGTACATACATTTTAGAATTCCAAAGTAGACCAAGCAAAAGAATATAAGTGGCTACTTTCTGTAATGAAGAACTACAGCTTTAGAAAATGCAACCTAGTTTTAATAAGACATAAAATCTGTTTTTGCTGACAATAACTTGATAACCCTTAGCATTATTATAGCTTTATGCATTTGATATAATAATGAGTTGTGTTATTAAAACAAAAGCAATCATGCATTTATAATTGCAAATGGCGGCTGAAATGAAAAAAGTCTCATTCGAAATACGAATTGAAAAATCGCAATCAGGCTGAATAAAACTTCATTTCAAATTTCGAATTCTGTTTAAAAAACAATCGCTAATTATTGAACGCTGCAGCTATGTACCATGTCCGGCATCAGAACAACGATCCAATAAGTACAATATTATAAAATAAAACGTGCAGTTTTGTTTCATGCCACCTCCCAAAAAGAACTATAATCGTATGCTCAATTTTAACAGATAAGTGTATTACGCGGTGCACAATACATACTTTCAGATATGTAATGTTTTTTTGGGTGTGTGCGTGTTATATAAAGAAAAAAGGGTGTTTTTGTCTATGTGCCAAATAAAAATGAGGGCGTAATGTCCGGTTGTATGGGCCGTTTATCGTGTGTTGCGTTGGAGAGTGAAACAGGACAACAACAATTTTTGACTTTCCCATCAAGCTCATTCTTATAACTGAATTTCTAATTTCAAATTTTAATTTTAAAGCATTTCAAACTAATTTAAGTTATCGTTAATGGTTCACCGCGAACTGTGAACTAGCAATGTAATAAATTTAGCATTAAATCTATGGACCCTCTTACATCCTCTGTATCATGGCGATCTCTAAACTGAGTTAGCTCAATTTCGAACTTAAAAATACCTATTTTTTTATTAATACACTTACATAATTTCATTACGTTCTTCAATCGTTCAACGATACTCGAGCATACGTACACTCCTACAAAACCGAATTGTTCCAGAACTTAGCTTGCTTCAATCGCTTCTTCAGTTAGCTAATAATGTCATAATGTTTATGTATGTGACTGAACTTCTCACAAATGAACGGATTTTGATGAAATTTGTTATGTGTATAAGTGGATTCGAGAATGGCTTAGAATTACAATAAACCCGGCAGGTGGCGCTGGATTCAGAAACTATCGCGGCAAAATTACTTAAACAATTTTGATGAAATTTGGCACCGAGATAGTGGAAGAAGGCACAGGGTGAAATATAAGCTTTCTTTTTAATAGGCAAGGGGCAACGTTTATATCGATAACATGTTACTCTACTCGCGGGCGCAGCTGCGCGGGTCAGCTAGTTAATATATAACAGCAATTTTTAACCTTAAAACTGGCTTTTTACATCACAACATTTATCTGCAAAATGCAAGTGATAAGAAAAATAAAATATCACGACGTTTATTGGACAATAATTTCACAGGACGCAAGTATCAGACTAAAGCGATTATCCTACATAACATTAATGGATATTACAAGTTATAACAACAACAATAACAACATTTAGATAACCGAAATTGACAGTTTCAAGTGCTTTGGCAAATTCAAATACACCAATATTTTCCAAATTCTAGACAGCTATTGCATTTTTTTTATTAAGAAAAATGCTTATAATATTTTGAACTAAGCTAGGAAATAATTCTGTGACTATTCATCTACAGCTGAATCAACTAATCACTAGAGCTAGATAAAAGAGAGGAGAAGAGATCTTTTATCTCCAAGTGGCAGATAAAAGAGATCATTTCTTAAGCCATGACTACCAACCACTAGAACATTGCAGCAGTTCAAGTAATAATAATAAAATTGTTTAATTTTTCAATCGTATATTCTTTCGAATAAACACATTTTTGTGTCATAGTTAGCAAAAGATAGAGAAAAATTATTAATTTATAAGTGTTAATACATTATACACCACAAACAAGTGAAAATATCTGTCCCGTAAAACTAAAGATATGATTGTATTCAGCATTTAAAGTAAACCCAATAATTGCATAAAAAACAAACCGTGTACGAGGAACAACATATGAACCTCCATTTCATGGCCGGTATTCAGAGATAGAAATCTCGACGCCTGTAATTACCTTTATGTATAGGGTTTACGTTAAAAGTAAATCATAATTTAATGTACAAAATTATCTTTTTGTGGCTCGAATATGCAATAACGTGATACGAAACATAATTTATATATTTTATTGAAAAGCTTAACATGTGCAACTAAGCACAATATTTTGTTTTTATGAACTATTACTTGGAACTTATTCGTTAAAATTCTCAATTATAAATAAACAAACTTATAAATAGTTTAGTTATATGTAACTTCTAAGGTAGTTTATCTTGCAACCAAGCTGACTTAAATTAATAATTAATTTAGAATCGAACCATCAATATGTTATTTTTTATTTTTATTTATGAATATAGTTAAAAAATCGAGTTTGGCTAGAACAAGAAAAAATGTACCTTTGCGTAATTGTCTTAATAGGTATAAATTTTATAAGAAATTGGATAATGTAATGAAAAATACACGATTTTATAACTTGTAAAATGAAACTATTAAATCTATTCCAATCAAAACATCAATTTTAGCTTAAAATTTTACCTGTCATATTATGTCAAACGACTAATATGTTGAGTTTTTTCTGTTTCACCGTTTTAGAAACTCGCTTTCCCCGTACGTTCATGTTAATCTAACTCAAGTTGGATATGTTATTCCGATCATGTTAAATTCTCGTGGAATTTAAAATTTAAAAACAATCAGCGCTAACTTTCGACATGAACTACTTTAAGGCTAAATGCCCCTTGTACTAAAAATGTATACAATGAAAGGCAATTGACCTAACAACACTGATTATCATATCACTCATTAAAATCACAATAACATTTTAAAGTCAATAAGTATTTCGTTAGTCACCAAATGTTCCTGAAAAACATACTTATACTTGAAGTTGTGCCTAGTGAATAAAGTTCTAATATGTTTAACAAACCACTTTATAAAAATACCATCACTGACATGGGGGTAGATATATAACATAGTAAGGGGGTAGCTAAGACATTCATTCAAAATTAGTCAGTGGCATTCCATAACATTTTGAGGTAGGTTACGTTGAGCGTTTGTGATTTACTTTAGCTTAACCGTATGTGGATATAGATATTAATAATAAATAACGAACATATACGTGATCAATTACAAACTATGAAAGAAAACTATGCACTTTCTTTATTGGTTAAACGTTTTAATCTCAACTTATCCAACACATATTTTTTTAAAATATTCATTACATGAAAATGTTCAATGTCTATTCCTTAATAACATATCACTAATATGTTTAAGTTTTCTGTTTAACTTAAGTAAAACGTAATAATTCTTATACAGTTACTTATCCGCAAAATGTTTTTTATTAAAATAAGAAGATCTTAATAATAAGCACTAGGTATTATAAAGTGTTATGTTTCTTATAATATCCCTGTTCACCGAAATTCCAAACATAATTTTAACTCTAATTAGTTACATGACAGCAAAAGTAAAATATCAAATTAATTTAAATTCGAACTTATGCAGTTTTACAACTGGCTGCATGACATTCGAAATTTAAATGAAGTAGCTATCGCAATTAGTGCACACACGCAACACATCGCATATGTTAACAACTACACGCACACAAATACACGATGCAAATAAAAATGTTGTGATCAAAAATGTGTGGAAGAATGACACACACAAAGCCACTTCGCCACAATTCAATATCGCTCGTCATTGGAAGTAGCGTTTACATAATAAGTGGAAAATATATAAATAATAGTTATAGGTTTCTTGATATGTGTTGGACTATTAAAATGAGTTCTTATTAAGTTTAATATATATATATATATATATATATATATATATATATATATATATATATATATATATATATATATATATATATATATATATATATATATATATATAATATTTAAACGTAATAAGAACATATATATCGCGTCCCCGAAAAGGTAGACAGTGGTACAATCAGTGCTCTTACGATTAGCTGAAAAACTTAGTTCCACAATGTGATAAATGGCAAGCCTATCACCAACCAGACACTTCCCAGTCCCAGGCAACGATGTCTTTATCATAAAACTGAAAATACATGTTTTAAATTGCCCATTGGTCAACCATTGGAACCCATGTGGTCAACACCGACACCGGACCATTAGATCACATAATTATATATATATAGGTTATAAATATATAGGTTATAAATATGGAGGTAGGGAAATAGGTCTGCGCAAATCGTAAGGTTCTTTAGAAGATTTAGTGTAGATATCCGTCGTTAGCTCCATAATGAAACCGTAATGTTATAAACAAAAAGATTTGTTTTTTTTGTTTGTTTGTTGCGATATAACTCAAAAACTACTTGATCGATTATGATTTTTTTTCATTTTTTAAAATTTACTTTAGGAGATCCAGGAGTGCCATAGGCTTTGACATACTTTTTTACCCGCCTGGACAAAAGAATATAATGATTTTGGGTTAACAACTAATGTTAGATAAATTAAAAAATATTTTACGCGCCTACGTCTTCTTTATATTGATTGATGTTTTATTGATACTTTAATATATTTCATATTAAGTATGAAATATGTTAAAGTAGCAAGATAAAAAGATTAGTAGCTGCAGCGTGCAGCCTGCTGCAGCCCGCTGTATAATAAACAACAACTCATTTTTCCGGGATAAAAAGAAGCCTTTGTGCTATTCCAGGTCATTACCAATTTGTGTGTCGAATTTTAACCCAATCAGTTTGGTAGTATAATATTAAAAATTAATATTAATTAATTAATTAATATAGATGAATTTCGGATTAAAATTGTTAGTCTAGGTCCTGAAAAAAAAAATTACAAAACGGACCCTTATAAAAAATATGAGTGGTATTTTATTTTAAAATATTGTAATACATATTACTAATACATATTACTGCTAAAATACATGTAATTTGTACCTATTCTAATTTTTCGAGTATTGCTGCGATCTTTTACAAAAATAAGACTCGCTCAGGTAAGGTACTATTACATTAACTATTGGTACCGTTACAAGTACTGCTGTCGATAAAGCAATAAATTACAGTGCTTGTGTTACGATTTGAAGAGAAAGGTAGACAGTGCGTGTGCACATATGCATACATCTATGTCACGCGGTAGTTTTTTGTATTTTTCCTGTTTCCTTTTGAAGTGTAGACCTTCTTGCCTTCCTTCCAGATAGTCCGTTAGTGTCGAACGAGTGACCAAACGAATCAGTACTATCGTAGCTACAAGGTTTTGCAATGTCTCGCTCATACTCAAATACTACCGCCTTCCTTTTGCTTGTTCAAATACCGTATGTACTTTTTACGGTCATGATCCCGTTTGAAGGTTTAAGATAGCCGGTAGACTTTGATAAAGAACTTAGGAGATATGTAATTTTGAACTAATTAGCATTACATTTTATATCTGTTACCTTATTATGAAGAGTTTCATCAAAAATCAATTAAACAGTGTTACAAGTAAAAGCGATGTCATAATATTCGTCGTAATTAAGAGTTATTTAATAAAGGAGGTTTTACAAGCAGGCATTTTTTTGCTATCCATACTTAATGACATCGCATGCACACAGATAAACGAGCACACTTGTAAAAAGCAACATGTCCGTTAATGCGTCGCGACCGCGTATCGTATTTAGGTCAATTGCAAAAATAAACACGCAACGCCGGGCGCGTGTCCTTTACTTCTCGATACTAAATCTTTTAATTGTAATAAAAAGGACCCTGTAACATTAGCAATTACAATCTAAAGTATGCAACATTTTATGTTATTTTGTTAACAAGATATTAGTAGTTGAAAGTAAGAATCTTATTTTACTTGTTTTATCCTGACACCGAATTAATTTACTACATTGTTTTTCATTTGTCAAGTATAGGTTTGTGCTTTTTATTCTGGAACATAAAATAAAAACAAAGATAAAAATATTATTTAAGATAACAAACTACGTCATTGGTCGCTTGTTTAATAATCCTGACTACGTAATCAATGCGGGTCGGATTCGAATCCCGACACAAACATTTGTGTAATACACATAGATGTATGAATTTCTGGGTTTTGTTACTTTAATATACACATTTCAAAAATTCTTTCATTTTTAGAAATCTACAGTATCCAGAAGTGACATAGGCTACTTTTTTATCTGATTCAGCAAAAGGATATAATGATTTTGAGTCAAGTTAACAATAAAATATTATTGTAAGCTCACGCACGTATCCCCGGTGAGGTAGATAGAGGTTTAGCTCAAACACCTAAAAGATCCTATAGTATACTTGCAGGTACAATTGTTGCTGTTGGTTAAATTACATTTACAAAACACATTTCCTTTCATAGGTGGTTAGGTACGTTATTGAAATATTGTTAGACTGATTAGGATTTTCAATTGTTTTGGTTATAGTTAGCGAAACGCCTAAAAACACCGATAAGAAAAATACATAAATTTCCTGAACTCCTTACACTTAAACTTTATCTTAATTTTTTTTAGAATTAAATAATCTAAGTTTTACATTTTTGCATTCGTATCTGGAAATATAAAACAAACGATGACTGACCGAATTTGTGAATTGAAATTTAGCACACAGATAGATAAAGCTACAAAGCCTACAAATCCAACAAGAAAAATTGCTGCATCGGATGTGTTTTTGACATGAACAAGCTATATTTTTAATTTATAAGTATTTTATGTGTCCTTAAGATTATAAAAAATATCCATATTATATTAGGAATAAAGTTAATATTACGACTCTTTTAGTTTTGACTACTTCATGGTTGTGTGGAGTGTGAACTACAAAACTTTATAATCTGAGCTTATTTGGCTCAGATCATAATGTTTTCTAATTCATGCATGTGTTTTTCTTTACTTCTTTGCATTCAGTATCAGCTCAGAGTCTAGTGATGGTGTCTTACCACCCCAAGCAATGGAAAAATATGTCGATTATCGTTAAAGCAGTTATACAACGATGGGAATTACTACAATTAGCCAACAATCGTGGTTCACTGGAGAGCCCTTTAACTTCACCAAACATGCTTCTAAAGGTATTTAGTTTACTTGCATGAACATGTGTAATACTGTTTAATACCTGGTTGGTTCTAATCCCGGGTCAGAAAAATGTAAGCATTTCTTACTAGAATTCTTCTTTTAATTGAAATTTGTATTTTCCGAGTTACGACGATGTAAAATAGTCTGATATTTTTTTATATTGATTAATGAAATTTTGAATTAAATTGAATTAAACTTTCACTCAATTTTAATTTAACAGATAGTGATTTAGCTTTTGAATATTGAGAGGTCAATTTCGGTTTTACTTATAACCTACTCTTAGCATATAAAGGTAGAGGTCAGATGAGACAACTTACATTGCAATCAGTTTTATGCAATGATAAACTCGTTATTCGATGTAATTGATGGAATTCTTGTACACGGTATCGTTTAAAAGCTCGATGTTTTTAAAGTAATGCCATTTTGATTTGTTTTGGGTTTATTACTTTCATTATAGTTAACATTTTAAATTATTATCGAAGCTAAACATTTATGCAGCTAGGTATGTACAAAATATAATTTGATATGTTGGGACAACTGTTCTATTCCATTTTATGAATTAAGAATCACTTAGTTTTCTAAAAAAAAATAATAAAAGTTTTTGAGTATACATAGTTGCTAAAGTACTAAGTACGAGAAACCCTGCAATTAATTTTTGTCAAAACAAATTTGCTATTTGCTCCATACTTTTTTTATCAATTTCTATTATTAAGAAGTAAATCAATAACAAATATTGTTTTAAAATAAATAAATATTATCACGCTGAAATAATTACGTTATAGGCTTGCTTTATCGATTTTTTTTTTTTCGATAGTATATTGTTTTGCTTGTACAGCTCTTGATTAACAGGTCTAGGAATTGATTCTGATCGGGCAAAAATTTATTGGGATATTTTTATGTTGAAGAATTTCTTTAAAAGTTTGGATCCTAATGTAGATGTAGAGATGGGATGTATGAAGGCCAATGGCTTTGTGCGCACAAAGCTATTGGCCTCAGTTACAACAAGTACAGGTTGGCAAATAAGACTATGGCTACCATACTCGTAATTGGACAACACGATGAATTACGGTAAAGCTGAATATCCAATGAAACTTAGTATGCTCAAATCATCTTAATTATTATGTTTTTTAAGACATTTTCAACACATTCAAATATTATTTTTTTATATTAGACTGTTAAATTAATATATGCATTTTATTAACTAAAAAAAATTAAAATTCAGTGACAGAAATCCCACCATCTTAACGCACATGAACCGTCGATTTTTAATGCGTAGTCAATACGAGGCCTGCAATTTTGGCAATAGAGCAAGCAAATTAGTATGGAGAGGGACTATGTAATTTTCATTAAAAATTGGTATTATAGAGCAAAATAAAAATCTTAGCGTATAGGTCAATATTCATTTAATGCGTAAGAATATTTTTTTTTAATTATTGATAAACTTTATTAAATGATATCCCCAACTATTGATAATCAATAAATACTAAATATATTATAAATAGAAAACATTTATATTTTTGTATGTTTGTATCAAATAAACTTTAAAATTACTGGACTGATCTTAAAATATCTTTTGTTATTAGAAAGCTACATTACTCAGGCTCCTTTTTAACCAACTGAACAAAAGGAAGTAATGTAAACAAACGAAGTCGCAAGTAACTAGTCATTTATAAAATGCTTTTAGTTCGCACCATACTATCCTTAAGGTAATCGGAAGAGATATTTTGATTCCTAATACGAGTATGTTATTTTTTATTTATAATTATGCTAGGGACTTACGCATGTGGTATTAGACTTCGCCCCAAGATAGCAACGCACCATTAACATCTTTGGTGCCTATAGGCGACGGCTGACTCTTTCAGTCAGGAAACCCATCCGCTTGTTTGCTATCTTATGATATAAAAAAAGATACTAGAAAGTTATTGTAAAGCATACAATACTTTATATTGTATATTTTTAAATAATAAGAAAATATTTTATTTGTGAATATTTTATTCTATCTCCCATGAAAGCTACGTTTCTTTATCTATAAATAATTTCCGACCTAGTCCCTCGTAAGATAAGCATCTTGATGTACGCTCCTATGACTAAAAGGTCAGGTTATTTATATTTTCCTATCCAAATTACCGTAAGTTTATACTAAAATTTTGTAAGTTTCACAAAATTAAATTAACCACAAGGAAATTTCTTATAACAAAAAATCAATAATATCTACAATATTGCAGTAAACCAATTCGTAAATATTAAAAGTATTTAATAATAATGTAAAAAAATTAACATTACTCTAAAGGGTATAATAAAATTATTACAAAAAACGATAGAAAATATATTCATATTGCATTATTATCCATATAGTGAATCGAAATGCCAAGTTTACCATATCCTCTAAACTAAAACATGATAGTCATCAATATTGTTGCTATTATGGCAGCAAAAGTTAATGTGTTGGTACCATACAAGAGCAAGACGTTGCAGAACTATACCACCTTGTAGTCATAATGGCAGTAACAAGTTATGCCAATCGTTGGCCTCTTACAAACTGCCTGCAGAATTTTTTTCAACTGATAAGAGCGATGTAATGTTAAAATTTTATGTAGTGTAATGTAGCTTCGCTAAAACATCAATCAATACTTAAACCGTGAAGTGTGCAACATCCACACAAACCTACAACGAGGTTTAAGGATGTTGAAATATTTGTAAGTTTATGTTAAATTTTTTGATGAAATAAATAAATAAATAAATAAAATAAATAAAATTGAAGATAATCTATTTTTCCAAAAGAGCCAAGACCAACATAACGAAAATGTAATAACTTAATTATAACGTAATTTTTATATAATAATGGTATATATTCTAGTTTCCACGTCAAGAAATCTACATTTAACTCTATATTTTTTCCTTTCGCAGTTTAAAAAAGTAAATACGTATAAATAATATAATAGTGTTAGCCACTGAAGAATAAAAATTCGCAAGAAACACCCACCATACCCTAACAATAAACAAAAAGTCTTTGACCTACATCCCAACTGCGTTTGTAACTGGGACACGCAAACATCATGTTTAAACAAGATGAATTGATTTAAGATGAACGGTAGTCGTTATAACGGTCATATATTTTGACAACTTATTCATATTTCATGACTTTCTAGTACACTGATGAATACTGGCTCAATCTATATTTAAAAGAGATTTATTTCTTGCACGAATTTAAAATTTACTTAATTTTTATATAGATGATTTATATATGTATAGTAGAAGTGCAAGTTTAGTCTATTTTAGCCTTCTTTTTCTAGCCACATGAAATTAGCATCAGTAGCACTTAATAAGTTCATATACTTAACACATGAGGATAGAAAATCAAATGTTATGTAAAATTACTAATTACCATGTCAAAACGCGACAAAAACAATTTCTAAAATAATGGCTGCAGAATTAAGACAATTAGTACAACTATACTGAAGCCAGTCCATAAACTAAATAATTATATATCAATGATAGAAACAATATATTATTGAGCATAGTGAATTGCCGAAGAACTTCTTTGCAGAAAACTATACCAATGGTCACATTTACTGCATTACATAAAAAAATGAATCAAGAACTGCATAATATCATAAAATATAACTTTTACTATTTATATTTACCTTTGCTATTAACTTTTAACAACTGGAAACTTTACTGTTGTTGAAAGTAAATAGCAAAGATTGTATTGCCTATTAGTAAATTAACAAAAGGATTAGAAAAAAATATAAACATACATTTTTAGTTAGGTTTTTTCTTTATTGTACTATTGATATTTTTTTCATTAGGTAAGATTGGTAAAATTCGAGTTCAGAATATTTGTTCTTACCGCTAAAGAAATAGATATATGAACTATCGCTCGACCATAAAACATAACTCTCAAGGCTCAGCTCACTAAGATGAAGTATATCTATAAGAATCCCTCTCCATCGAATATAGCTTTTGAAAGTCAGGTTTTTGTCCTGCCCCATCATTAATTATATTGTAGAATTGTCAAAGGCCTTCGAATGCCCTAAAATATTGAATCAAGATATAAGTGAACTTTCCAAAGACGGTTTGCATTTTTGTTGCATCACAAAGCCCGAGTTCGACCTCAATATGTGCATCACACAGACGCAACTTTAACGTGTGTGTGCTACAAACACATGAATAACAGATACAGGCTGTTTTTATATGAAAAATATTTTTAATGGAATTTTGTATAACAGAGACAGAACATGTTATTTTAAATATAAAATTATACCAGACGAAGTTTGTTTGTATTACTTCTCACAGAAACCTTAAGTTTAGATTTTGTCATATTTAAATTTTATTAAACTCTACAGCAATAATTTAAAATATGTTGCAGAGTGTTAGATTATTAATTTGAAATGCCGGAATCAATAAGGATATAAAAAAAGCAACTATTTTTTTATTCAACTTCCCTAAATTCATTTTGACATCCCCTTTTACAAATTAAACCACATTGAGCTAAGTATTTTGGAGCCATGTTTTGTGCAATTTGGAGGGAAGGTTGAGACCTTTGCAGGTAGCAAACTTTTACTTAAACCGCTCCTGCAAATCAATATCTATTGAAATTTTGTTTATAAAAAATATATTTTTAACATTTCAGTAATTATCAACCTGTATAGCGTCACCAATACAAACAAACACAAAATTTCCACTCTCATCTGATCGGCTCATAATAAAATGTGGCTTTTTTATCACTATTTACTTTTTTCTATGTACTGCTTTAATCTCTATGTACTGAATACATAGCGCGCTTCTCATTTCACGTAATCACGCGGCACGGTTCATATTTATGTTTGTTCATTGTTTTTTTGTATGTTCAGTTAACGAGTGCATCACGTGTCAAATTTATATTGTAACTTTTGCATCGACTTATCAAGGCTGTATGCTGTACAGGGTTTTTGCTTTAACATGTTACGAGAAAATGTTTTAATTAGTTGTTAACTCTAAAATACTACATATTACAAACTACTATCTATCTTTGTTTTAAATAATAATAAATCAATCTAATTGTTACAGTAATATAGTGTATATATTATTTAAAAATTGTATATAATTAATTTGATTTTAATATATATTTGTTAATATTGATCTAACTTTACTGAATAGTATAAAAAAAATTCGTGTTTAGGTTTTTCTTACTTACAAAAAGTTTTCCCGGTCTGTTTTGTCGTTGGCATTGATGTTCACAAACGTTTGCCATTAACAAAGAAAAAAAAAAAAATACTACATAATTGTTGCTCTTTTGCTATACTGTATTCGCACTAGTTCGTTTGAGGCTTCTTTTACAAGGAAAAACCATAGTAGAATCATACTTTGCGGTATGAAAATTTAAACAACAATGAGTTTGATACAGAGTTCAAAAAGTTTTTCCAGAGATTTTATAAATTCACTCGAGGTCTTCGTCCTAAATGTGAATTTTTTTCGCTTAATATTAGAAGATTTGGGAAAGAGATTATCGAAATCGCTTAAACCTTTTTAAGAAAGATATGCTTTCTGAATATTATAAAATTAGGCGGCATGCTGTGCAATGTTTTTGCTTATACAAAAAAGGATAGTTTTAGATTTTTGTCAGTACTGAATATATAAATTATCTATAATATAGATAATTTATATTTTTATATATATTATATATAAAAATCAATTGCTGTTCGTTAGTCTCGCTAAAACTTGAGAACGGCTGAACCGTTTTGGTTTTGAATTAATTGTTGAAGTCCAGGGAAGGTTTAAAAGGTGAGAAAATATGGAAAAATAAGAGTAGTTAAAAAGGCAGAACAACGTTTGCCGGGTCAGCTAGTTTATTAATATTTCAATTTTCAATTAATTATATTATTCATGGTTTATTATATTATAACGTATATATAAGAATACACCGGTACATACATATACTCGTAGTATAAAAATCTTACCAATCACCTTGTAAAGACAGTATTCTTGATCTTACCAACAAAAATGTTTCAGTGATATTAATTAGTGTTGCCGATCGATTGTGGATTATCGATAGGATATCGATATTCTATCGATAGTAGTCCGATAGTAGTACTATCGATATTATAATCGATAGTATCGATACTATCGATTGTTCAATACTATTGGCATACAATACTATTGGCAAAATAAAATACTATTAATACTATCGATAGTATCGTATCTCCTAGTCAGAAAAGAATCGATCCTATCGATAGTATCGATACTACTGAATTTCTAGGAAACGATGGTATCGACAGTATCGGCACTATCGATAATATTGTAAATTAGCATACAATCGATAGTTCAAAACAATCGATGGTATCGATACTATAAATTCTATCACTACTATTGTTTCCTAGACATTCAATAGTATCGATACCCGCTCACATCACTTTGGTAACTAATGAGAACTCCGAGAAAATTCCGTTAATACACTATGGTCTCTATAGGGACCAACGCTAACTTCATCCAAAAAAACAACATTTTCACTATTTACCAGTTTTAATACAATTAGTCTATGGTATTTTATCGTTTTCGGAGGAAACATTGTATAGAATAACATTCAATTGGCATTTTTTTTTCAAATACGCTCTTGGGGTAAAATAAAAGAACTTAGTTCGCCATTTGGATTCGTGCTGTGTGTTATGTGTTGGTTGCAGTTTATGATACAGATTAATTTAAAAGTGTTTTGGCGTATTAATCAACAAGTAAACTTTATTTATAATCAAGATTAGTTCAAGATCTAACAGTTTAGATAATAATTTTGTCAAAAAACTGTAAATATCAATTAATAAAACATATATTTCTTTAACGACCAACTTAATGACATCAGCACTTTGGGTATGACGGTACCTATTTTAATTTTTTTTCGTAAATTTTAGTGTTGATATTTATGACCTCAAAAAAATCATATGATGTGAATGTGAAATATCCTAAATAATACTTTAAAAAAAATTAACGTAACTGTAAAATTGAAAAAGAAATAAATTATTTAAAAATTACGAAAAAAATTACGTATTAATTATGAAAAAAAAGATATTAATATTTATGTACATAAATATTTTTGTACTATAATATATGTTGTTTTTTTTCCGTATGTATATGTTTACCAATTATATAAAAAAATATAAAAAGCATAGGTCATCGATTTACTTTTTGAATTAAAAATCCTCAACTAACAAGTAGTCATATTTTTCTCAAAGTGTCGTGTTACACCTGAATTATTTTGTAGCTTAAGCCATTTAAATTAAACAATTCATACACCAGTGTATTGCAGTGCTCAAGACCTCTTAAAAAATATATGCTTTACAGTATCGGATTCAATCCAAACAACTCATAAACCATTTTTGTGACCATGGTCCACCGGAACGGACTCGAAACGCGTTCGCGTAACAGTCCGTGTATTTTTAGAAAAAAATACGAAAATGGCTGGTGGTGTGAGCGGATACTGTCGATAGTATTGATAATTTTTTAAATTATGAAACACGATACCATAAATAGTATCGATAGTATTGCACTTAGCAGATTGTATTGTATTCTCCTAAATTATCCATTGAATCGATAGTATCTATAAAATCGATACAATCGATGGTTGTATCGATATTTATATATATATCGATATTATATATATATATATATATATATATATATATATATATATATATATATATATATATATATATATATATATATATATATATATACATATATACATATATATATATATATATAGGCTTTCTTATTAGCAGTAAATAGTAGGTATTTACTTGCGTAAATAAAGTTTTTGGGTAAAAAACTAATATATTTATTCATAAGAAAAACATCCATTTATTCCTATGTAAGTAGTGTTTGTTTACAATTTTTATTTTTAGTTAAGTTACTCAAGTTGATCTTCTTTAAATGTTATTTTTTTTAAATAAATAATATTTGCGTATGGAACTAAAGAGCCGCAGCTTCACATCCTTAGAGCCGAATGTGGCTCGCGAGCTGTAAGTTACCTACCCCTGGCCTAGTATAAAAATGTTTATTATATACCTACTAATGATTCTAAAAATGATTTCAAAATTTGATACGTTATGTAAATTGACGTAATATTACTAACTAGCTAATATCCGCAACTTCACTCGCGTGACCCAAAACATTTCCATCTTCTTACTCAACAGATAAAAAGTAGCCCATACCTTTCTACACGAATGAATGAAACGATGAACAAGAATATGGCTTTTATCAACATAAATAATATTTCAAGTCCTACTGGTGCATCCAGAGATTAATACGTTCAAACAAACAAAGGAAAACCTCTTTGTTTTTAGTATTATATAAAACAAACAAATACTAATTTATATTAGTATTATATCATTTTAAATCTTTATAAAATAAAAGACACGTGAATCAGTGTGGACTGACTAGTGAAGGCTGAGCAAAGCCGTTTTTTCGCCGCCATTTTAAATGAATCCATTATACATATATGTAGTTGTGGCGAAAATGTAAATTTGTAGCGTTGAAACGGAAGCTAATTTGATTGAGTCCTTTATTTTTACTGATTGATTAAAATTAATTGAAGCGATGAATTCGTTTTAGTTGCGGTGTGCGTGGTTTAATGTTATACTTACCAAATCTGCCACATTACCTACTAGTTACTAAGAGAAATAATATAGTTTGATAACAGCAATTTAAATAATTTTATCTTACTCTTTAGCTTTTTTTATCATAAAATAGCAAACAAGCAGATGGGTCTCCTGATAGTAAGAGTCAACCATCGTCTATAGACACCAAAGATGTTAATGGTGCGTTGCTATCTTGTGGCGAGGTCTAATGCCACATACATAAGTTTACCGGCTACCTTACTCTCCAAACCGGAACACGACAGCGACAAGCATTGACGCTATTGCGGCAGGAATATGTAAGGCAGTGGTACCAGACCCGGGCGAGACAATGCAGATCTCTACCAACTAGTAAATTTTTATTACATGTAATTTTCTACTCAATTTCTAATATTTGATAACGACAAATGAAAAAAATATTAACATTTATTTACTAAGATATACGAACGTTTTCATTTGGTCTTATTGTGAAAAAATATCAACTTAATTGGACATCTATATATTAATACATGAGGGAAAACCTTATGACCCCTTTTTAAGATAATCACGTGAACGAAGGAGTATAAAATTTGTCACAATTAGAGTTTACGTTGCAGAGGAGTGCAGAAACCTAATATTTTTTAATAAAATGCATTAGAAATACATTAAATTAATAAAAATAAATATTACACACTACGTGCACTTGACATACGTGATAATATACACACATGTATACTATTTTCTCTATGGCTAAAGTAAGTTATCAAAATTAAAAGAGATTTTATTATTTAATCTATGGTTGAATTGCGACCACAGGCGATCTCTAGTAGGTATTAAAATTTTTGTTTAAATATGGCGTTAAATTTAACTTTTTATAAGTCTAATTTATTCTACATTATTGTAATTTATAATAACAAAAAAATTATGTGGCACAAATATAATTGTAAAAAAGTTTAATTGATGTTCACTAAAAATGAATACGTTATATTTAGTTATTTTGAACAAAAAATATTCAATAAAATTCTATTCAAAACCTAATTCAAAATTTCAGACGTGTAAATTGATATTTTACTATTTGACCCACACAGCTTCGCCTGTGGGTATATTAATAACGTCAAGTAACTAACATCATAGTTTTCATACATTTCGGCCTCTTAGGGCCTGAATTTTGAAAAAAAAAAGCTTATGGTTGACCTCAGATTTTCAACTAAGACGCCATATTTCAACAAAATCAGTTTAATGGTTTAGCCGTAAAAGCGAACAGACAGAGAAACTCTCGCATTAACAATATCAGTATGGATTTCAACCGTTGAAAAACCTCACAAAAGGTATTTTTTTTACTAGTTTTCTATCAGGTTTTATTTTATAACACTGCTATTGTCGCCTCTGTGGTCTAGTGGTCCAGCGTTGGCGTTGACCACATGAGGTCCCGGGTTCGATTCCCGGGTCGGGCACATAAAGAAAAATTGTTTTACAGTTTTCTTAGAAACACAAAGTTGCCCGGGATTGGAAAGAAAGATTATCACATTTGTGGGACCAAGTATTTTCGGCTAATCGTGGGTGCACTTGTTGTACCTCTGCCTACCCCTTCGGGGATATGGGCGTGAAGATACTTTTTTTTTCTATTGTCAGCGTACACCATTACTTCCCGTTAAAGTTTAAAAAAATTCTAGACTGATTTCGTGGTTGGGAAATATTTAAAACATTTTAAAAAAGGAAAATTTTGAAACTTCTGGGTTTCTTACCAGCATCCGATTTTCTCTTCAGACTGGACAACGCTTTTCCAATTGAGCTATATATTACTCATTTAATGAGATGAACTTTTTCTTTGCTTTTATTCAACCCCATTGACTACTGATCGCTAATTTTACATATGAGTAAATGAATTAGTTAAATGAATTCATCGTTACAGATGAAATTCACATCTATTATATTGATCAATAATTATGTGTTTTCTACGGTATAATGTATAAATGTTTAACACTTATCTCGTGCTAGAGAAAACAAAAAAAAAATGAAAAAAGAATTTTTTTTACATAACTGCATTGCACATATAGATGGAATGGTCAAAACTGGCCGTCGATTAGCTGCTATAACTGGCATATCTCTGCTACCACAGCCCAGTCACGCGCCTAGGTAACAACAACAAAAAGGGAAAAATAAAGTTAGAAAATCTGCGTCTTAACTATTAAATAAATACATACATATTTTGTTCACCAAAACATAATCCTTGATTAGGCCTTTTGAAGAATAAATAATCTTCATGACAGGCAGCTACTAATATACAAGCGTACAGATCCTTACTATAAGGTGATAGAGTTTAGCAGCGTCTCGCTTGATCTTACTACCACCGCCTCGCCAGTTCTGATCACAATAACGATAGAGTTTGTTGTTCATATATGAAAAAAATTAACAGCAATATAATATTAGGTCATTCCATAACAGGTTAAAATATTTCAACACAGCATTCGGTACGTCTAACCAAAGATATTCAGCTAAAAACAGACGTCATTCAAGAGTTTAAAACTTTTTGATTTGTATGAAATTTTTATTCGTATACGAAATTTTAAAACTTAATATTAAAGTTTAAATGTTTTTAAATAAAAAGCATAAGAAATACAAAAAAATAATTAATAATATAATTAATTATATTAATATATTAATTAATAATATTAATTAATTTTAATAATATAAGTAATCTACATATTAGGAATTATACATATTAGGAATAAAATTAGGAACGCGAAGGAAAAACTTTGTACCCCTTTTTAAGGCAAAAAATATCTGGTTTTATATGGTAGGTATAAAAATATCTGGCTTTGCTCGGTTTTTCACATATTTTTGGAACCGATCTTGTCTTGGACCTTGAACCTTGATAAATCGATTCCTATAAAATTTTTTTTTTTCTGTACCTGGTTGACCGAGCTTTGCTCGGTTTTTCACATACCCATATCTTGGGAACCGAGCTTTTCTTGGACCTGGAACCTTAACCCAAATAAATCGATTCCTTGACCCAAAAAACCCCTAATTTGTGACTTTCATGGAAATCGTTGGAGCCGATTCCGAGATTCCAATATATATATATACAAGAATTGCTTGTTTAAAGGTATTAGATAAAGGTTATGATATTTAGCACAGTTAAAGTTTAAATATTTTTAAATAAAAAGCATAAAAATTACAATAAATTATTTGAAAAAAAAACATTACGCACTCTACAAACATGTGACATGCATGATAATATACACTAAATGTACCTAAACTTACTATTTTCTCTACGGCTAAAGTCAGTTGTCAAACTTAAAAGCGATTTTATTGTTTAGTCTATTTTAGGTCGAATTTCGGCGAGTTCAGTGGCGAAAAATAGCGATCGCTAGTTGTTTTGAAAAGGGGTAAATACACTTGAAAGAAAGAGGTTATATATACTTGAATGTCATATATTTCTCTAAAAAAAGTATTTACCATAATAATTTTTAGATTGTAAAATAATGCCAATTTTTCTGAAAGTATAATTATGTAGCTAACTACAGCAATTTTAAAATTGGCAACACATCAGTTACATGGGTTAAATCTTGGTCTTGCCACCATTAATAATCAATCAATGCATCATTAATACGTATTTACATGCATTGTTTGTATAATATAGGGTTAAAATAAGGTTTGGAACACATTTTAAAGTATATAATTTATGTAAATATATTATCTGCTTACGACTACGTATAATTTTTAACTGAACTAAATTGTGTCAGGTCATAACACATGTACTCATTGTTACAGATTTAAATCATTTTAACCTTAGTTATAAATACAGCTACCTATAACTTTTGCCCGTGTCTTAGCTTGGGTTAAAAAAATCTTTACGACGCGTAATAATATTCATTTCTGGATAAAATATACAAGCTATATCTTTTCCTTTACCTGTGTCGACGTGTTTTTTATATGAGCAAGCATCAAATCTATTGCGGCAGAAATAGGTAAGGCGGTGGTACCTAATACTCGAGCGAAAAGTTGCGGGACTTTACCACTTAGTAGTCATGGTGTCACTTATAGCTAATCGTTCGGCTTTTTCGAGCTGCCTGGCATAACGGCAATTGATCTATTCTTCAAAGAAGCCCAGGACCAACACGGGTCCGGGTCTACCCTAGAAGAATTGACTATCCCCATTCTATCAGGCAGTTCGTAAAAAGCGATCACCTGCTATCGGCTATGCAAGTCACTACCATCGTGGCTACTAAGTGGTAGAGCTCTGAATTGTCTCGCCCGGGTCTGGTACGACCGCCTTACCAACTTCTGCCACAATAGCGTCAGTACTTGTCACTGTCGTGTATCGGTTTGGAGGGTAAGGTAGCCGGTAAACTTATGCATGTGGCATTAGACCTCTCCACAAGATAGCAACGCACCATTAACATTTTTCCATCAGGAGTTCCATCCACTTATTTGCTATTTTATGATATAAAAAAAACAAATCAAGGAAGTCTGATTATAGTTAAGGAAAAATAGCGTAACAAACAAACTCGCTAACGCGTAACGCATACACATACTAACAATAACTAAATTATTTTCATGACAAACATGTGATTTGACAACTCTTAGCAATTTAATTAAAATCTTTGTTGATTGTAGTAAAGCTTTACGAAAAAAAAATACATTATTACACATCCCTCCAAAGGCACTCAGTTTCACCGTCATTTACCACTTCGTCGCAGGATAATTTTAATATTTAGTCACTTAATGAAATAAATAATAAAAAAATATCTTCACGCGCGTATCCCCGAAGAATAAGCAGAGGTAAACAAGTGCACACCCAATTAGCCGAAGATACTTAGTCCCACGATGTGAAAGGTAGCCAGCCTGTCGCTAACTGGGCACTTTTTCCAATCCCATACCACATTGTTTATGTCAGAAAACTGAAAAATACATTTTTGAATTGCCCGACCTGGGAATCGAACCTGGGACGAGATGTGATCCAATCCGATACCGGACTACTAGACCACAGAGACGATAAATAAGTAATAATAATTAATACCACTGCACAATTTGCACTAATTAATCAAATCGAAAACCAAGCAAATTATTTGCATGTGATATGGGTGTTATTTAAAAATACTAACATATAATAACATATAAAGAAACATAATATATAAATATTGAAATATATTTAATAAATACCCAAACCCAAAAACACAAACGTCTATGCCTTTTACACAAATGTTTGTCCACGTCGAGAATCGAAGCCGAGCCCATTACGTACGTAGGTAGTAGATTTGATAAACGCTCAAACAACGGTACTGTAGTATTCTTCATCCATACTAATATTGTAAATGTGAAAGTAACTCTGTCTGTCTATCTCTTCATTACGTCTAAACTACTGAACAGATTTGGATGAAATTTGGAACAAAGATAGTTTGAAACCCGAGAAAGGACGTTGTACAGTTTTATCCCGAAAATTCCACGGGAACGGGAACTATAAGGAAAAAACCGCCGGGATTTTATATAAGAATTTTTTCTACGCGGACGAAGTCGCGGGCACAGCTTGTTTTCAATATCTTAGGTACCTATTACAAGAGGTTAGGTATTCAATTTGTTACTAAGTAGTACGATATCATATGATTACATGTAATTCACTCTCTTTTAGGCTTTTTATTATTCTTTCTCTTATTAAAAAAGTAAATTTATTTCATCTCTAATTACAAGCACAATTTATAAAAATAAAGGTATAAAGGAAGCTTTTTTATTCATAATATTTTAACATTGTGCTTCAATTAGCACGCACTACATAACGTCTAAAAAAAGGCGATGAAAAGCCATCGACACACATTTGGCTGTATAAAAATATCAAGCTACAACGCGTATGAAATAAAAAAAAATCAATAACCCTGAAAATATCAGCGGTACAAAATCCAACAGTTTTTTCCAATCTTTATTTGCTTTTACGAGAACTAATGAAAGCGAAAGGTTGAAAAAAATACGTCACTATTCCTATCGTACGGGCCGTGGTACAAAAAAAGAAAATGGGAAATGACCAACGAGAGCGAAAGTTCTATTTTCAAATTGCCCGCGCGCCGACACGGATTTTTATTTTTAAAAGGATTTTCCGAACATGTGTTGGCTGTGAAAAAATTGACTGACAACTTTTTAAAATACATCGGAGCTAACAAATGCTTTGAGAGTCTTTTGGCGCGTATTACGGATATGCATTTAGTAGGTTTAAAGTTAACGCGGAAATGGTTTTTATTTTAATTCTAATTTTAAATTATGTGTATTTTAATATTTATAATCTGTAAATATATACTTTAAATGCTGTGTTACTATTACTCGACTGCATAAGAATGTATTTTTTAAGGATATCATAAAAACGAAAAATATACCGACTGTTTCAGTTAAGGTAAAGGATACCAATAAGATCAAAGACCGATTTGGTCCGGGGCCCCATTTGAAGAAGAGGGGGCCTTTGCATATTTCAAATTGATAATTAAAGTGATGATCACTTTATAAAGTTGACATAAATTACCTGTCAGTGCCCTTATTTCGTATTGACTAACATGGGTGATGAACAAAAATGACGCGGTGTCGTTGATAGTCACTATCGTGCACTGGAACGACGGATCATCATCCATTCTATCAGACAGTATGTAAAAGGCGAGTGATTGACTAAATTTGGCACTGCCGTCGTTGCTTGGTCGAGTTCTGCAACATCTAGCCCAGTCTTGGTATCATAGCTTTATTTTTTCCTGCCGCAATAGTCAATGTCTTTGTCGTGTTCCGGTTTAGAGGGCTAAAGCATGTGGAATTACTATTCCGCCATACGGAGAGTAACGCACCATTAACATCTTTGGTGTCTATAGGTAGTGGTTATCTCTTTCCGTAAGGAGAGCCGTCTGTTTATTTGTTTTGATATAGAAAAGTACGTTATTTCTTAAACAAATTGTTATCTTCTTAAAATAATGTAAACTAGTCTAAAATAATGTAATGGGTTTTTTATATATCATAAGAAAGAGCTGTCAAGCAGATGGCTTTCCTGATGGAAAGAGACAACCATCGCCTATAAACACCAAAGATGTTAATGGTGCGTTGCTATCCTTGTGGCGGTGTCTTAGTGCCACATGCACAAATTTACCGGCTACTTTACTCTCTAAACCGAAACACGACAATGATAAGCGCTGGCGCTATTGCGGTAGGAATAAGAAAGCCGGTGGTACCAGACCCCGGGCGAGACAACGCAGAATGGAAGTGACTCGCATAAACAATTGCTCGCCTCTAACGAACTGCCTGGCAGAATGGCAGATGGACTATTCTTAATTTAAAAATTTGCTTGTCCTATAAGATTGCGGTCTACTGACTATTAAGCCTTTCAAATTAATAAAAGAGACTTTGACAATTTCCATTGTAATTGAGTTGCGTTTGTGATTATTCTGTATTTATAAAAACATAAGGCACCGGGTTCGATTTCTGAATCGATCAGTGCTACTAAATAACTAAAAATTATCAATAGCTGCCAATATTATGTTGGGGTGTCTTACCTCGGAGCAGCACGTACAGCTTTTAATAGCAATAAATGTTGCCAAATACAACAGTAGGGAATCGCCTCATCACATATCGTATTACCATATTATGCCAGCCAATAAAAAAATCCTAAATCTGAGAGTCATTTGTTTATTCTTACTATCCAGGCCGCAGGAGATCTGAAACAATGATATATTTATTTTATACTAGCTGCAGCGTGCAGCCCGCTGTATTGTAAAAGTTTTTTGCAAATCCCGCGGGATCACCTAATTTTTCCGGGATAAAAAGTAGCCTATGTGCTATTCCAGGTTATCGGTTACCTGTGTGCCCAATTTCATTAAAATCCGTTCAGTAGTTTTTGCGTGATTGAGTAACAAACATCCATCCAAACATCCAAACTTTCGCATTTATAATATTAATATAGATTGAACGGCCCCTTTGAAGAATAGCATATCTGCCATTCTGTCAGGCAGTTTGTAAAAGTAGTACGATTAACCATACATGTCAACACCATTGTAACTACTAGGCAGTGTAGTTTCACAAGATCTCGCCCAGGTTCAGTGCCATTGCTTTACCTACTCCTGCTGCAAAAGCGTCATAATTGTTTCTATTATGTCGGGTTAGAGGGTAAACATGTCACTAATATATCATAGGATACCAAATAAATATGACTCTCTTAAAAAATAAACATTATCTATAGACACCAAAGAAATTTATGGTACTATCTATCTATCTATCAAAGCGGGCTATACCGGACTTAGCCGAACTATGTGCTATCAGACATATTTGGTATAGTGGCTAAATTAATGGTAGATTGCCATTTGAATGGTAAGAATAAAAGACCACATGCATAAGTTTACTGATTAGCTTAACCTTCAAGTCGGCGTACGACAGTGATAAAAGTACTAAAGCTATTGCTTAAGGTAAGGTGGTGGTAACCAAAACAGCCGAAAAATCATAACACTGTCAATAGTCACGATAATGACAAATTTGGTCAATCGCTTGCATTTTATGAACTATCTGACAGAAAAAAATAAGATTTTTCTTCAGAAGGGGTCAGAGCTAACATAGGGACAAATAATTGTTCACACACAAACATTATATATGTGTATGTTTTTTTTTCATATCATAAGATAGCAAACAAGCAGATGGGTCTCCTGATGGAACGATACAACCATCGCCTATAGACACCAAAGGTGTTAATGATGCGTTGCTATCTTGTGGCGAGGTCTAATGAAACATGCTTAAGTTTACCGGCCATCTTACCTTCCAAATCGGAACACGACGGTGACAAGCACTGACGCTATTGAGGCAGGAATAAGTAAGGCGGTGGTAACAGACCCGGTCGAGCCGATGCAGAACTTTACTACCTAGTAGTCACGATGGTAGTGACGCGCATAGCCACTCAGTCGCCTTTTACGACCTGCCTGGCAGAACAGCAGTTGGCCTATACTTCAAAGGACACTATATGCTAAATGGATAATGTACACACAATATGCTAAATCATCAATCAAATATTTTCTCTTTTTCTGAATTATATCAAAACCTATTCCCCCTTGTTGGTCCATGTCCCCTTTGAAGAATGGCAAATGGCCATTCATCCAGGCAATTCCTGAAAAGCGATCGATAGGCTATACGTGTTACTGCCATCATGACTACTACATGGTAGAGTTCCGCAACGACTTGGCCAGATATTTGGTACCACTACCTTACATATTTCTGCCGCAATACCGTCAATGCTTGCCATTGTTATGTGTTTAGAGTGTAAGTTGGCCGGTAAACTTATACAAATGGCTTTAAACTCTTCTTTAATCTACAGTTATTATTTCACTATCAACTCTGTGAAACTTTGGAATTCACTTTCTTTACATATTAGTCACCTTTAAAAAAATCTTTAAAAGAATTTTATTTATCGGTCTAATTTTTAGGGCAAAAAGGCATTGTATGTATTAAGATTAAATTTTTTTTAAATTTTATTTTAGTATTTTTTTTTTTAATTAAGTAATATAAGTAATCTGTATATATAAAAATCAATTGCTGTTCGTTAGTCTCGCTAAAACTCGAGATCGGCTGAACCGATTTGGCTAATTATTGTTTTAAATTAATTGATGAAGACCAGGGAAGGTTTAAAAGGTGAGAAAATATAGAAAACAGAATATTAGTAGTTAAAAAGGCAGAACAACGTTTGCCGGGTCAGCTAGTATAAAATAAGTTTCTTTTTTTGTGTTAGGTACACAGTAGGTAGGTAGGTAGGTTGTAAATATTTCCTAAATTAATAATCTGTACACGTGTATTCTACATTTCTTTCACGCTTTCTCACTGTTTTGGGTGTGCTGGAAGAAATCTCTTACAGGGATAAGCTCGTTTTTTTTTCGAAATGAACTTAAGCAGTTGGTTCAAATGACCGATGCTGCGAAACCGGACTTTTGGGGTGAGCAAAGTGCTCAGCCAGTATAAGCTCGCCTTTTGTAGAGTTTTCAAGAAACAAAATGTAATTTTGCCTCTATGTGTACAATAAAGTGTTAGTTAAATAAATAAATAAAAATGTCATTCGTACCTCACAACACGTATAGTAACGCACTATTAACATCTTTGGTGTATATAAGCGATGGTTGTTTCTTTCCATCAAGAGAGCTATCTGCTTGATAGCTAGTTTATAAAAAAACTATAACTTTAATGACCAGTCGGTCATCATAGGTATATTATCTACTCATAACTCAGGTTATCGATAGCCATTCCCGTTTTAGGAAACCTGTAATATATACAATATATATAATCACAGTTACAGCTGAAATGAAATAAATTTCTACAAAATCTCTATATACGATAAAGGAGTTTACACCAGCAACTATTTGAAAGCCCTACGCACATAAAACCTTTGCCTTTACGAGTCTGCCATAAGTTAAAAACAAAAAAATCACATAACTCAAACCTCACTGAATCCTCTCAAACATTTAGGTTAAAATATAAGCATCTTGCATAAGAAAACTGGGGTGGTTCACCCCTCTATATCTCCGTTTTTAGTATTTTAGTAAGTTCAGGGGGAAATTACCCCTGGGGGTGCGGGTGGGGGCAAGACGTTGATGTTTCTTAGTTTTATATTACCGAGTAACTTTATTGCTTATTTGTATTAGTGCGTCTGTGTGAGTTATGCAAATGTGTATTTGTAGTATCCATTTTGGATCGGATGCCATCCATTTTACATGTTTTAGAATCTGTCATAACTTTTTCACAGTTGGCAATGATTTTGTCCTTTTATGTTTTTTAATCTTGTGAAATGCAATCATGTAACAATTTCTTTTTTTAATATAAGATAGCAAATAAGCAGACGATTTTTGTGATGGAGAAAGATAGCCATCGTCTATATATATTAAAGATGTTAAAAGTTCTTGTCAGTGACAGAGATATAGTAAACGCCCCATGTATATGTCATGTGGCAGGAATATGTAGAGTAGTTTTACCTAATTCGGGCAAGTCGTTGTAAAACTACGCATAGGTATATCAACTAATAATGACTGTTGTACTGACACGTTTGGCCAATTGTTCGCCTTTTACGAACTGCCTGAGATGGTTATTCGTCTCACGGGGTCCGGACTAACACGAAGACATGTTACCAGGGTTTTTATCTACAAAAATCTCAGTAACAGCTCTAGGTCAGGAGGTGGTGGATCTTGATAAGCAAATTAATTAATCGATGCCATTTATCGCAAATAAAAAACGATAATTATTAAATGCCGATAAATTTGGCAATGAGGAACACCAACCTATTCACCAGCCAGACAAATTGATGAACCATGGTGAATTTTATCGTATATCGTTCGGTCTTTATTTACCCACTAAATAAAAGACTATATATCACTACATAAAATAAAACAGAGTCGCTTTCTCTGTCTGTCCCTATGTATGCTTAAATCTTATAACTACGCAACGATTTTGATGCGATTTTTTTAATAGATAGATTGATTCTTGAGGAAGGTTTTGGTATATATGTCGCAGTGAAATTGTCAATACCGTTAGATTATAATCTAACTAAGTGATATTATAATTTAACTGCTAACCTAACCTAACCAAATTATAAAATCCCTAGGTAAATTATAATCTAACGGCTATTGACAATTTCACTGAGACATCTATAAACCTTTCCAATATTCCTAAGAAACAAAAGTTACGCGGGTGAAACCGCGGGCAGGTTGCTATTTAATATTATAAATGCAAAAGTTTGGATGTTTGGATGGATGGATGTTTCTTACTCAATCACACAAAAACTACTGAACGGATTTGAATAAAACTTGGTACACAGGTAGATGATGACCTGAAATAGCACATAGGCTACTTTTTATCCTGAAAATATAATATCATCTCGCTGGATTCACCGAAAACATTTATAATGCAGCGGGCTAAACGCTGCAGCTAGAATTTCCGAAAAGCATATCATCACACCATTTTTTATTTACGTATGCAGAATCGATAGATACTAGAGGTTCCCTAACCTTTATCAGTTTATCGGTTGGTAAAATTTACGGTGATTTTATCAGTAAATTTAATTTGGCAATTTTATTAGATCTGTTAAAAAACTTTGTCATTCATTTCGCCACTCTCATTATTACTACAAATAACGGAAACAGTGACATATAACAGATCAGATCATCTCACGTTTTTTTATAATAATAATTATAATACATCGCTAGACAAGTTACACGAATCGATCTAACTCCAAAGTAAGCTATTTACTTGTGGATATTAGTCAACATTACTTATAACATCTACCATTCTGCCAGGCAGTCCGTAACACTATACATGTTACTAACATTGTGGCTACGTTGTGGTAGTGTTTTGGAACGACTCGCCCGGTTTTTTTGTTACCACCGCCTTACTTATTCCTACCGCAATAGCTTCCATGTTATTTATTTATTTATTTAATTATTGTTATGGTCGTGTTCCGGTTTCGAGGGTAAGTTAGCGAGGAAATTATGCATCCTATTCCAACACATGGATAGCATAGCAGCATTAACATCTTTGGATCCATAGGCGATTATTTCTTTTTCCATCAGGAGTCATGCGCTTGTTTGCTATCTCATATTATAAAAGAATATACCTACATTATCACTGAGTAAATTAGCTACATATTTAACAAAAGATTGAGTATAAGAAAAAAATGTATATGGGTCACGCAAACAAATTCGAGGAGCAAATATTTTAATATGTCAAGAACAATACTTTATATTTACAAATAAATTTGCAATTCAATTGGAAATCATTTCCTTTTGACCTACTTTAGTTAAATGTTGCATTTATTTCGTTTTAATGACAATGTATATTTCACTATTCATTTTTAATAACATAAAATTAATAAAGTGGAAAAATAATAATAATAAATCAATATCGGTGGACAAATTACATGAATTGACCTAATCCTAAAGTAAGCAAATACTTTGCTTGTATTTAGGGATGTTAGTCAACAATACCTATACACAGAAATACATATATAAATACTGTTATATACATAATAAATGCCCAAACCCAGAAATGTAAACATCTATACTCAGCACACAAATGTTTTTTCCTGTCGGGAATCACACTCGTGCCCCCACGATCCGCAGTTAGATTCGCTAACCACTCGACTAATGGAGCGGTCTTGAGAATATATTTTTAATTGCATCTTTTTATTAGCAAATAAGCAGTTGGCTTTCCTATTGGAAAAAAATAATGATCATCTATAAACATCAATAGCGTGTTGCTGTTAGCGTATCAAAATAGCAAAGCTACTTACATTAGTTTACCGACTACCTTATTATCTAATCCGAAACACGACAGTAATATACTTGACGCTATTGTAGCAGGAACCTGGGCTCACATAGCAGAACTCCATCTAGTAGTCATGATGATAGTAACATATTTGACCAATCGTTCGCTTTTTATGAATGGCTTGACGAAATGACATATATATTAATTATTTGCACAGGGTTGAGCAAAATACCCGGTCTAATACGGGAAAAAAATATAACAAAATCGAAACTTTGTTGTATTATTTTTGAAAGATCCCATACGTATTAAAATATTATATGTATAGATATAAAAGTTTGTATGTTTGGATGTGTGAACGTATTGATTCAATCACGCCAAAACGGCTTGACCTGATTTTGCACACAGATAGATGATGACTTGGAAAAGCACATAGTGCATCGGGCTAGAGGGTGCAGCTAGTATTTAATGAAACTATTCCTAGAGATCTCTTTAACACAATTAAGTCGAAAACTAATTCTACCAAGATCGTCGTCAATGAAGACATCTTAATTTCTTGAATCTTAGTCATAAAAGAGTATATTAATCCACACTAATAATGTCTGTGTGTTTATTACGCTTTCGTAGTTAAATCGCACCAACAATTTTGATGAAATTTGACAAGGAGTTGGGTAGAAACTTAAAGTCAAACACACGATATTTCGACTAAAGTAGAAACCTCTAAAAGGCTGGAATAGGAGATGAAAGTTTTTATGAAATACTAGCGGCCTTGCCCGCGACTTCTTCCGCGTGGAATAAAGTCAAAAATAAAAGTAGCCTAAGTTACTCCTTATTACATCAACTATTTGCCAATGAAAGTTCCGTCAAAATCAGTCCAGTCGTTTCAAAAATTAATTAAATAAACAGACAGACAAATAAAAATTGTAAAAATGTTATTTTGGTATATGCATTGTATATATGAATTTACTTGTAGTATGACGTAGTTATTTTAATATTAAAAACAGACATTCCAATTTTATTTATTTATACATATGTATAAATTCTATTGATCACATTTCACTTCACTAGTAAAACAACGTCGCTCAGCTAATAAAAAATAATATAAACACTATATTAATGATAAATTCCTTTAAATCCACACAAGTTTTGATCACTCTCTTACCCCGGATGACAGGTAATGTTGTTACTCCAGGGTATCGCATGCAGGTCGCTATTATGGCGAATGCAGTAATAAAGATCTGCTCATCGCACGAATGAATTATTTAGTGAGTATTATTGATCTAAGAGCCTATCTTAGAAGGGAACGGACGTGTTATTTGTATTTACTTCTTTACTTATGATTTAGGGTTTTTTCCTCATGTTGGTCCGGGCTCCTTTAAAGAATAGACCAATTGCCGTTCTGCCAGGTGAGACGTAAAAGGCAACCGATTGGCTATGCGAGTCACTACCATCGTGGCTACTAGGTGGTAGAGTTCGGCAACGTTTCGCCCGGGTATTTGCTACCACCGTCTTACATATTTCTGCAGCAGTAATATCAGTGCTTGTCAGTATTCCAGTTTGAGTGTAAGGTATTCAGTAGACTTATGCATATGACATTGCCATCCCGCCACTCGGATAGCAACGCACTATTAACATCTTTGGTGTTTATAGACGATGGGTTTTCTTTCCATCAGGGGAGACATCTGCCTGTTTGCTATCTAATCATGATATAACAAACTAAATCCTAAAATATTATTTAATCAAAAGGAAACCAACGTTATATTTTTTAAATTTTGTGACAATTAGCCATCATTCTATTGGAATGATTTTTACAAAGGCATAATCAAAATATTTCCACTTTAACTTTGGAAGCAAATAAAATAAAATAAAGTTTTCAATAAAAGGGCAAAAGCTTTTAATAAAATATATATTTATTAAGCAAAATTGAAGTAAACAAGATCAAAGTATTGAATTCAAATCCGAAACATTCATATGTAATATCAAAAATTCTAATACCGCCAATATTCTACAGTAATCAATTCTTAGAAAGAAACAGTCTACATATATTGATAAATGAGGCCACCCTTCATATTTCCGAGTCCTCTCCCCCTGTGGGTGGTTTAAAACACCCAGCGGGGACGTCTTAGGAACGTGCAAGATAGTAAGGGCTGGGGCTAATGAACTTTTAGATTTTAGGGTGCTTCTTATAAGATGTGATGGTATTTATGTGACTTTCAAACAAAAATCGGGCATTTGAAGATCTATTAACGAAGAAATGCGGGGAAGCGACCCTCTTTGAGCAACAATCACACTTGCCAGTTTTATAGTTTGTGTTTGTGAATTTTTAGTGTAATTGCAGTTTTCATATACGTATTATAATAACTATTTATTTATTTTGATACGTAAACATATTAGCTGGCCTACGTTTGCCTGTGAGTAGAGTAACAAATCATCACCATAAAAAAAACACAAAATACTTCATCTCCTATTTCATTTCAGAAATTAATGTTTGGATAAAAGGTAGCTTATGTTTGACCCGAGTCTTTAAATTTTATCTTATCAAATTTCGTTTAAAACGTTTCAACGGTTTAGCTAGAAAAGCATAACAGACAGACAGATGAACAAAAAACCTACAAACTTTCGCATTTATATTATTGGAACGAAGTTCCTTACGGCAGGCTTGGAGGGGATAGGGATTTTGCTGCGCGACCGAACTGAAAAAAATGTGATAGTAAAACCGTAAGAAAAATGCGTGGAATAAAAGCGTTAAATGAGACGTGCGCAAGCGCGACAGTCGCGTACACAAGCGAGTAGTGCCGTTTAGCCGAAGGAAGTTCGTTCCTACCTGGTGTCCCGCGACACCACATCATTTTTAATCTATTTTGAAATATTGTGTAACAAAGTAAATACTAGAGTATCCATAAAAACAGTGCTTAACACTGTCGTATTTCGGCTTACGGATAAGGTAGCTAGAGTTTTGCAACGTCTTGCCCAGGTTTCATACGACCGCCTTGTCTTTTCCTCCTGCAATAACGTAGGTGCTTGTCTCTGACGTGTTTAGTTTTACAGGGTAAAGTACTCGTAGCTAATAAACTTACGCATGTTGCATTATATTTATCCTCATACGGATGGTAACGCATCATTACCATCTTTATTATCTTTTTCCAACAGGAGAGCCTTTTTGCTATCTAATGATATAAAAATTTAATAAATTATAAATTAATGCATTCTTTTTTATTTCTTGAAAATTGTGACTGATAAAAAAGCATATACTGTGTGTAACAAAAACCCTGTCCAAAGCGGATAAGGTTTTTGTTATAAATTATTGCTTGCTATATTTTTTTAACTATTACTTTAAAAAGTATGTATTTATGTGTATAATAAAAAGACAGAAACAAAATATGAATATAAAAATTGTATTTAGTAATAAAATTAATTACTAATAAAAAACACTGCTCATAATTTATACAAAAAGGAAATAATACAAAGCTTATTTAACACACTGCTTTTAATTTATGAAAAAGGGAATAATTAATACAAACTTATTTACCATACTAATTAAATTAAACAACTAGTAACCATACTCAATATAGTATATAAAACATGTTTTTTTCTTTTACGAGTTTTCTTAAATTCGCAGTGTATTCGTAACAGCCCTGCTACGGCCTACGTAGCCCGTAGCTGCTACGGCGTAGGCGCTAGTGCAATCCCCCTCTTATATAACTTTTTGCTAAGAACCGCGCGAAATGATTGGATAAAATATGAGTAGCTACATTTAGAAACGTTCTATTACTATTTAAATGAGTGAAAACTCTTAATAACCTTAAAAACCGATATTATACCAATAATAATCGCCACTGTCCTAGTATCAGTGTTGATCACATGAGGTTTTGGGTTCCATTCTAGGTCGGCCAACTCAAAAAATGTTTTTTTTTTCAGTTTTCTGATAAAAACCACGTAGTCTGAATTGAATAAGTGCCCGATTTTCAATAGACTTGCCATCTTAATAGATATGGCGTGAAGATTTTATACCAATAAGCATTGTTATTGTAATGCTGAAGTATTAGTTTTTCTTAATTTCTGTGTCATTTCCTGTTTTAAAATTTAAAAGGCCAATTTTAAATTTCAAGCAGTTGAAGATTTAAATTTTTTAGTTAATTGTAGAAAAAAGCGCGAAATGTTTTTATATACCTCTTATATTAATACATATTCATTTATTGGTGAATCACCCATCTACTAACAAATAAAGAGGTAATTTTTGTATGTGTATGGGCTTGTTTGTAAAACTAATCCCTGAAACTACTGAACTGATTTTGAAAATTCGTTCTTCAGTGGAAATTCACAATATTCCTAAATGGCAAAGGCTACATTTTATCTCAATTTTTTACAAGATCGAAGAAGCCAGCGCGGGCAATACATTGGTCAATAAATATAAACCACAATAGGAGTCATGAGGAAAAGAATTTAATATTTAAAAAAAATCAATTATGTATAAATGAAACGAATTAATTTAATTTAGGCAGATCAATTACAAACGTCATACATAAAAATCCTTCTGACGCCTGATGCTGGTAGAATTTACATTTCGTGGTTGACCTGCTGTTTCTAGATCTCAATAACAGCGTCACCATTTGAATCCACCTATAAGTACAAACCATCAATTTGATCGCACAAGTACAATCCATACAAATATTACAAATGTGAAAGTCTGTCTGTCTGTTTTCTGTCTGTTAAGCTTTTACAGCTAAACTGCTAGACCGATTTTCATGCAATTTGGAATGGAAATAGTTGAAGTTCCGGGGTCAAACATAGGCTATTTTTTTTTTTCAAAAATCACTAATATTTCCAAAGGAATAAAACTACTGTGCAACTATATTTTCCCCGTGTTGGTCCGGGCTTCTTTGAAGAATAGACCATATATACGTGAGAGGCGAATGATTGGCTTTGCGAGTTACTGCTATCGTGGCTACTAGGTATTATAGTTCTGCATTATCTAGCCCAGGTATAATCGCCTCATCTATTCCTGACGCAGTACATCAATGCTTATCACTGTTGTATTCCAGTTTAGAAGGTAACGTAGCCAGTTAATTAAGCATTTCGCCTCGCCATTCGGATAGCAACGTATTATTAACACCTTTCGTGTCTAAAGGCTACGGTGGTCTTTTTCCATCAGAAGAGTCATCTGCTTGTTTGCTATCTTGTGATATATAAAAAACTAGATCACGCTCAATTAATAAATGCTATTAGATATTTTGATGCGACAGATGGCGAACTCATTGACAAATCAGGCAAATATCTAGTCCGGTGTAAGATATATTGTAGGATAACAAGCAAGCAGATGGTTTTCTGATGGAATGTTATTTAATTTGATACCCTCTAGATTTAGAACGAGCGACACAAAAGAGTCATAAAAACGTCAGCTAACTGTTGGCTTCTTTATCGCTCCTTGCTCTGGAACTCACGCGTATAAGCTTTTAAAATCTGGCCTTTTTGTGTCGCATCTTTCATTGCGTGACCTGAAACCTAGAGGCTATTAAAGAAAAAAATTCTTAAGGTCTATAAGTCCTATATTTTGAGTATCTATTAAGTTTAAAGTGAGTTTCTAGGATTAGGAGGAATGTTATACCATATTAATAAGTTTATCGTCTACATCAGTGCTTCCCAAACATTGTTCTTCCATGTCCCGGTAATTTTCAAACTGCCTCTTCGTGACCCACTTAATACTTTTAAACCAAGCAGATTCCATTAGGTAAAATAATACACATTTATTGATAGTAAAAAAGTTTTATTATTACTACATACTTCGGTATCGCCTATTTTAGTCGCTAAATTTTAATGCGTAGTAAGGAGTTGCTGCACGTTTTTTAAAAAAGAATCCAAGTTTCGTAGAAAATAACAAAAGATTTAGGTTTTTTAGTCGTTTTTATATTTATTTTTAAGGTCATCTAGTGTTGGAAACCCAGCTTCACATTTATTTGTGACAAAAGGCATTAAAAAATTTATTGCTTGATAAGCTAATTTTGTGCAACATATCTAACCAAAAATTTATCGTCGATCCATAGCAGCCGCTAATGTTTGGGAATATTGCGACCCGATATTTTATTTTTATGACCCAGTACCGGGTCGCGACCCGGCAAATGGGAAACGCTGGTCTACACTATAACACAATAACAAGAATAGGTAAAACAAGTTGCACTAAGCCTGGGCCAAACTTTGTGGAACATCCTGATAGAAAGAGAAACCATTGCCTATAGACACCAAAGATGTTAATGTTGCGTTGCTATCCGTGTGGCGAGATGGCAATGCCATATGCTTAAGGCTACCAGCTACCTTACTCTCCAAACAGGAACACGGCATATACAAGCATTAATCTGGTTATTACAATGCTAGTTGAAGTTAGTTTGGATTCGCTTGCTGTGTATGGACTATCTATAAGAAAGGCCACCAGAACAATAATAATTATAAGTGGCCAGAAACAATAGAAAAAGTATGGAGGATAACAGAAAAAGTTAATAAGAACAAATTTCTTAATCTGGAATTCGAACTCCAAACTTCATGCTTTTGACATGAGGCTGGTATATCTAGACTAATAGGGGCATCCACAATGAATACCTTATTCAAATAATTTACACCGGATTTTAAAGGAGTATATTAAGTTTAAAAAGTATAATCGTGCCGATTTTCGTTAAAACTTAGACAGTACTAAATAAAAATAGTGACAAAGGTATAATAACATAAAAATATAATATTGTAATTAGCAGTTTGATAAATAATAATAATATCGCTGGACTAATTACACTAATCAACCTTAAACCACAAAGTTAGACAAATCATATGCTTCTGTTATGGGTGTTAGTCAACGATACTAATACATAGAAAGTAGAAATACATACATAGACTTTTACATACATAATAACCACCCAAACCCAAAAGTACAAACATTTATGCTCATCACACAAATATGTATTCCTGTCGGGAATTGAACCCGAGCCCCATCGATTCGTAGCAAGGTTCGCAAACACTCAACCAACGGGGCGGTAATAAATATCTATTCAATATAAAAATTTACCAACTTGATAAATTATCTTCATGCCCGTATCTCCGAGGTAGAAGGCAGAGGTATAATAAGTGCACCTACGATTAGCCAAAGATACTTAGTCTCATAATTTGATAGATGCCAAGCCAAGCAAACCGGGCACTTATCCAATCCTGGGCAACTTTGTTTTTACCAGAAAACCGAAAAAACGTATTTCGAATTGCCGGACTCGGGAATCGAACCCGGGGTCTCGTGCGGACACTGATACGGGACCACTAGACCACAGAGGCCACCTATCAACTTGATACACTACAATATTCGCTAACCACAAAACTATAATTACCCATAATTCTATACACTCTGTCGAAAAGGTTACCTATTCTATATACATTTTTTTTAAAATTTTATTCCTATTGAAAAGAAAGAACCATTGCTTATATATACAGATGTTAATAGTGTATTGCTATCCGTATGGTAGGATTCGACTGCCACATTCATAAGTTTACCGCCTACCTTACTTTCCAAACTGAAATACGATAATGCTTGTCATTGTCGTATTTCAGTTGCGTCATCGACGCTACTGCAGCAGGAATAGATAAATCAATGGTACCGAATCCGGGCGAGACGTTGCAGAACTTTACCACCTGTTAAGTAGCTAGGTACATGGGCGTACCCAGGTTCTGGGCCAGGGGGGGCAGCCATAACATTTTAAAACTATATTTTTATCACATTATATTTTTATCTACAATAGTAGATAGTACAAACTCCAGGAGGGGGTTGGGCAGCTGCCTCTCCTTGCCTCCCCCCCTCGGTATGCCCATGGCCATGGTATGTGTAGTGACATAGAATACATAATAGTAGTGATACGTATTAACCTTCTCTCACGTTTAACGAAATGTCTATCAGTTAGGCAATTACTCTTTCTTTCAAAAAAAGGCCTGAATCAATGCGCAATAAAACTGAGACTGAAAATAATACACTCAGCTGGGACTAAATACGTACCATATTAGTCGATAGACTAGCTGTCTATCCGGCTCACGGTATATACACTTCTGCCTATATCGCTAAGAATGTGGGTGTGATGGTATTCTTTATACACAAATTTTAAAAATGAAATCCATATTAAATATATATTGATCAGGAATCGAATCGGTAATACTGAGTCTATAAGCACTCAACTTTAATGGTTGCGCCCCGGTCTTATTTTAAACAACTACCGCCTTATAATACATCCCGTTTCGCGACTAAATATCAGCGAATGTAGCGGTGTAACACAACCGCGTAATTTTGATACTTTTCTATGAAAAAAAAACTTTTAATTATATTAATAAAAACGGCATTAATTGCTTGGTCCTTTTTAGATGGCATGAACCTCAAATAGAATATAAAAATTTTAGAAGTATAACTACGAGTATGCAGTTTTAAATTATCAAAACATTATAAAATGATGTTTTAAATTATCAAAACATTATAAAATGATGTTTTAAATATATATTTTATCCAAACTTATACAAGAATATCAATTAATATGTATGCATAGAATTTTTAGCATTTCGTCAATAATTCAATTAAAGAATTAGTAATTGGCTATAACATTTTAACATTGAATTACTTTACTATATTGTCCTCTGTACTCATCACGTACACACTTTAAATTATAGATTTTATAATTGTTATTTACAATGGTTGTAAGTGCGAAGTATAATTGTAGTGCAATTAAAAAACTGAAGTGATAAGATATTAAAAAAATGAATTATTTGAAGTGTAAACTTACCTATGAAATATAGAATATTTGAATTGAATTGAATATGGGTGACCATTTGTTTATTATTATTACTTTGTAACTACAACCGCCCCGTAGATCAAGTGGTTATCAAACCTAACTGCGAAGCAATGGGGCTCCGATATCCGATCCCGACAGGGACAAGCAAGCATTTGTGTGATGAGCATAGATGTTTGTATTTTTAGGTTTGGGTGTTTATTATATATATATATATATATATATATATATATATATATATATATATATATATATATATATATATATATATATATTAGTTCGTTCTTTGTTTTTACACTATGTTATAATTTACATCGTGGCAAACAAAGAAACAATGGATTCATAGAATTATACAGATTTTTCCATTTTCATTTTTTCTTGTTTATTTGCAAATAATCTCATTAACATAACACTCACCTTGAATAGAGGTTAAGATACCATTGGGTCATTGTGCCTTGATAATATAATAGGTAAAATACACATCTTTAGTAGCAAAGTATTTTTTGCTTAGAAAAAACAACTTCTCATTGACTTGTTTTCATAATTACTTCTTGGTTTTTATTACATTAAATTTATTTAAATTGTAGTTTTTAATAAGTCATTGCCTTTGTGATAATGATACTCTGCTGTTTTGTAAGTAAATAATAAAACGTAGATTAGAAACGAGAAATATTTGAAACAATCTTATGCTTTACTAATGTTATGTTTAGATGAAAAATCGGAAGGTTTACTGCACTTTCATTCAAATAACATATGTAATATTAAAAATTAGAAAATATTTTATTTTCTATGCTTTAAACGCGTCTTAGTATTATCATAAAATTTACTACACACGTTTTCATTAGTACAGAAAATAAATAAGATACAGGGGTACATAAAGACATAGGGTATATTTCATCCTAAAAAGTAGGTTCTCTTTTGAGGACAAACAAATAACTGTAAATGCAAGTCAATCCCCGAGTAGAAACTAGTATTACTTTAAATATTAAAATTATAAGCTGCACGTGCAGCTCGCTACTTTATCCGCTCACATCACTTTGGTAACTAATGAGACCTCTGAGAAAATTCCGTTAATACGCTATGGTCTCTATAGGGACCAACGCTAACTTCATCCAAAAAAACAACATTTTCACTATTTACCAGTTTTAATACAATTACTCTATGGTATTTTATCGTTTTCGAACGAAACATTGGATAGAATAACATCCAATTGGCATTCTTTTTTCAAATACGCTCTTGGGGTAAAATAAAAGAACTTAGTTCGCCATTTTGATTCGTGCTGTGTGTTATGTGTTGGTTGCAGTTTATGATACAGATTAATTTAAAAGTGTTTTGGCGTATTAATCAACAAGTAAACTTTATTTATAATCAAGATTAGTTCAAGATCTAACAGTTTAGATAATAATTTTGTCAAAAAACTGTAAATATCAATTAATAAAACATATATTTCGTTAACGACCAACTTAATGACAACACTTTGGGTATGACGGTACCTATTTTAATTTTTTTTCGTAAATTTTAGTGTTGATATTTATGACCTCAAAAAAATCATATGATGTAAATGTGAAATATCCTAAACAATATTTTTAAAAAAATTAACATAGCTGTAAAATTGAAAAAGAAATAAATTATTTAAAAATTACAAAAAAAAAATACGTATTAATTATGAAAAAAAAGATATTAATATTTATGTACATAAATATTTTTGTACTATAATATATGTTGTTTATTTTTTTCCGTATGTTTTTATTTTTCCGTATATTTTGTGTATGTTTACCAATTATATAAAAAAAATATAAAAAGCATAGGTCATCGATTTACTTTTTGAATTAAAAATCCTCAACTAACAAGTCATATTTTTCTCAAAGTGTCGTATTACACCTAAATTATTTTGTAGCTTAAACCATTTAAATTAAACAATTCATACACCAGTGTATTGCAGTGCTCAAGACCTCTTAAAAAATATATGCTTTACAGTATCGGATTCAATCCAAACAACTCATAAACCATTTTTGTGACCATAGTCCACCGAAAAGGACTCGAAACGCGTTCGCGTAACGTTCCGTGTGTTTTTAGAAAAAAATACGAAAATGGCTGGTGGTGTGAGCGGTTATAACAGCTTTTGATTTATTCCGAGAAAAAAACTCATTTGTTCGGATAAATATTTAATTGCTATCCCAGGTTATCGTCTACCTGGGTGCCAAATTTTATTTAAATCCGTCAGTAGTTTTAACGTGATTGAATTACAAACATCCATCCAAACATCTAAACATCGCATTTAGAATATTAACATTATAATAAAAGTACGATTTGTCATCAGTGTTAGATCTCATATAGCGATCGCATGCTTACCGATAGTCGTGCCCGACAGACTCGTACTCATCATACGAGAGTACCTTACGAACCACCGATTCCAATTCCGCGTGGAGGGAGCCCTCTCCACCCATAGGTCGATCACACCAGGTGTCCCGCAGGGCTCCATATTGTCACCCGTATTATTCTCCCTCTACACGTGTGACGTTCCACGCGAACCGCACGTCGAGCTCGTGTTGTTCGCCGATGACACCGCCTTCTATTCAATTTTTCCGAAACAACAATCATTAAGCGGCTGCAGGCTGCGGCCAACGCCCTTGGCGATTGGTTCAGAAAATGGCGTATCGAATTGAACACAACACAAAAAGTGCAGACGTGTACTTTCATCGCGGTATACATCCGCGACAGCAAAGGCGTGGTCTGCGGAAGCTAGGCAACATTACCCTGTTCGGAAATGTCATCCCGTGGGAAAGAAAAGTTAAGTACCTCGGGGTAACGTTGGACAGTAAAACGTCATTTAAACCGCACATACAAAGAGTGGGAGCTAAGGCTAAATTCGTTATAGGTCGTTAAACAACCTTATCAATAAATGCAGTAAAATGTCACTTAGACACAAGATGATACTTTACAAGTCGTGCGTACGCCCAATCCTATCACACGCTTGCGTAGCATTTGCCCATCTCCCTCGTACGGACTTGCATCCGTTGCAAGTGGTAAAAAATAAATTCCTGCGTATTGCCACGGGAGCGACGTGGTATATGCGCAACGTAGACCTTCATAATGATTTTGGATTGCCGAGCTCAGCAAAGCATTTCAAAGAAATCTATAAAAGATACTTCAATCGTGCCATTTCGCATCCGAACCTACTGGTGGTAGCCGCGGCTGACTACATCTCAGATCCTAATCCCGATCCCAAATTACGTAGGCCCCACCACGTTCTTACCGATCCCGATGACCCGATAACTCTGGCCAACGGTTCACACTATAACATTACACACCTACATTCGCAACACTGTCGCCGCCGGCGGCAACGAGGACCCCTGTTTCGCCCTTCGGTGAACCGAGCCCAAGGGCAAGGTTAGACCGACGGACAAAACAATGCCACTAGCCCTATTATCGCAAATCACAACCCCACCCTAAGCCGAGGTTCGGTCTCGCAGGAGACTCCCTTAGGGCGAAGGGCGTACAGCCCTACACCTATAAATTCTGGCTGAGCACTCTGCTCGCCCCCGCGACCCGTGAACCTGTAGCAGCCCATAAGGCTAGCAGTAATTGAAACATTCTGAAAAAAAAACGATAGTCGATTTGAGAAAGTTGTATCCTCGGAGTAAATGGAGCCGCCTTCATAAGACATTACTTAGATATCAAGCGTAGCTAAATTTTATACTCACGTAAATACATCAATTATGCAACATTACGTCAAAAATAAAAACTCAACTACAATTTATGTCAATAATTTACCATACTTTTGAGAGTGATATGAGCGTTACTCGTATGAATGGCTACACGCTCAATGCCAAACGCCGTGTCTATTGATATTTATCTGGTCTGTGGTTGTATCACATCTAAAGAACCTATAAAAAACGCCTGCTGCCCGGAAACTTAAGCATATATTAATACGCAAGCAAAAAGTTTTTTTGTAATACTTATGTATATATTAATACGCGAGCAAAAAGTTTTTACCCCATTTTTCGATAATTACGTGAACGGAGGAGTATGAAATTTGGCAATGTTAAGGTTTCCACTGCGGAGAACTACAGAAACCTAATATATTTAAATAATATCCATTAAAAACACATACTACATTCTTTTGACATACATGATTATATACTAAAATTTATGCTATTTTGTTAACCACTAAAGCTGTTGCCAAACTTAAAAGAGAATTTATTGTTTAGTCTATGGTCGAATGTAGACCAGAAGGCGATCGCTAGTATCTGATAATAGCAATCCAGTGAGTAGAGAAAATTATTTAGCTATAAAGAACTTGTAGTTTTGTAAATTAGCAAGTATCTGGTCATATCGAGTGCAGTTCTTCCGCGTGGCGTATTTACAAGTATTGTAAGTATAGAATTATATATTTTATAACACCCTACACCCCGCGCAAACTAAGTCTTTGCGCATCTTTCTATCCCCACCTTTTTGCCTTCTTCTTTTAAAACCACCCATCGTATGAACCCCTTTCCCCTTATTCGACTAATTTCGGGGTACAACTCGAGAATTATTTCTTGAGACATCCACCCAAAGAAATTAACGCTCTATAACGATCACCCAAGGTTTGATTTACAGTGAAACAGCCACATAGTCTTGGGACTGTATCTTTTCACTTCGAAAACTAATTCAGAATTAGAAAATGGAAACAAGTGCTCTTAAATACCAAGCGATTTTGAATCTTAAACCAAAACGAGAAGGTTTTAAATTCATATAAGGTGTTATTAAAATTAGAGCCGTTTTGTCAAAAATATGAAATTAAAATCTTCATACTAGCGAAAGAAGTTTTAGCATCTTTGTTTTAGAGTGAGATAGCGGAGGCATTAGTCTCGCTCTCACGTGGGAGGTGGGAGCCAAGAGATGGGTAGTTCGGAGTAAAAAGCCTTGGTTCCTTGATCAATGTGCCGCGCATTTGGAATTAATCATAACTCGGTATTTTCGGTCTATTCCTGGTGGGCGTTCAGGGGGGGTATTGGATTCGTATTCTTAATGAAAATACGGCGCTTCCTGTTTACATTTTGTAATAAATTGTTTTACTCCGATGTTTGTGCGAAGGAAATATCGCATTTATTATTTAGGCAGCCGAGATAGAAGCTGGATGGTTTGATCATAAATTCTTTTTACTATCTATGGGCAGTAAAACAAAAATATGGGGGGAACTATATCCGCTAAGGAAGGCAGTTTTATTATAAACTGTTTTGATCGACTCAAATCGTTTATTTTATGGATTTTGATTATAGCCTACACCGTCAATCTCTCCACACATCCACACGTATAAACATAAAACCAAATACTTTAAAATTTCGTCCACATTTTTCATGGAAATCGGGCTATCTGCACCACTGCCAGCCAGTTCGTAAATAACGTAGATGAACGTTTTTTTTTATATCATAAGATAGCAAACAAGCAGATGGGTCTCCTGATGGAAAGAGTCAACCATCGCCTATAAACACCAAAGATGTTAATGGTGCGTTGCTATCTTGTGGCGAGGTCTAATGCCACATGCATAAGTTTACCGGCTACCTTACCCTCCAAACCGGAACACGACAGCGACAAACACTGACACTATTGCGGCAGGAATAGGTAAGGCGGTGGTACCAGACCCGGGCGAGACAATGCAGAACTCTACCACCTAGTAAACGTCCAGTTCAAATAAAAGTATGAAAATGATTGTGGAGATAGCAAGACAAGTCATCGCTGGACAAATTACACATATTTTTTACAATAAACGAAACGCTTTTACAATAAGCTTCCCGAAACTATAAAAGATCTACCAGTCAATAAATTTAAAAAATGTGTTAAAACAAAACTGTGTAAAAAAGAATATTATAAAATCTCAGATTATTTGGAAGACAAACAAGCATGGGATTAACTGCTCCTCATATCAATCTTATATATGCATACGTTTTATAATTTTGTAATATTGTGATATTGTAAAAAAAAAATGAAAAAAGACAAGCCCGCTGAGTTTCTTCCGCCGGATCTTCTCAGTGTATGGCCGTGTCAGTTCCGACCCGGTAGTAGTTTTAAAAAGTTTTTTTAAATAAAGTTCTTCTGATTTCTGAATTGTTCTAACCCCATGTAAACAAATTATTTGCTTGTATCTTAGACTAACACCCATAATACAAGCAAATAATTTGCTTACTAAGGTTGATGAATTTTTGTAATTGGTTTAGCCACGGTTTAGCGATATTTTTATTAATACGTGGAGGAAAAACTTTGGATCCTTTTTTAAGATAATTGCGCGAACGGTGTGAAAATTTAGCACAGTTAAAGTTTTCATTGCGGAGAACTTTAGAAATCTAATATTTTTAAATAGCGTGAAATACATACATTAAATTAATACTATAAAATAAATACATTAAATTAATTAAAAAAAACATTACACACACTACATTCATGCGACATATAATGTACACACACGTGTACAATTATCTTTATATCTATAGTCTATTATCAAACTTAAGAGATTTTATTGTTTAGTCAATGGTTAGATTTCGACCACAGACGAATGCTTGTTTATTTGTAGTAATTTAGAATTCACTTCCGTGTATTTGTGCTCAAATAAACCCGAACTAAAATTATAAATGTAAAAGTATGTCTTCTGTATGTTACGCTTTCACGACTAAACCATTGAACCGATTTTGATGAAATTTAGCAAAGAAATAGATAAATACCCTAGGTCAAATATAAACTGCATTCTTTAAAAATTAATCCCTAAGGACTGATGTAGGTGATAGAAATTTATATAAAAATCTTATATTGATATTCTGTTGACAAGTTGCGCGAGTTTATTTATTTTTTTAATTTAAAACATATACAAGCATAAATATATTATGAAGGTGCTACAAAAACTCGCTTGATTTTTTCTGAGCACCAGCGAGTCTTAATTTACAGTTTCCAATAATCTTTACACAACAAACGTATAAGATAATATGTATTTTACTACACTAATCATAAGTCAAATCATAAGTTAGCTAGTAATTTAATTAACAAAACTGAACCGCCTAATACGAACTCCGATATAAACACGTTGATAGTTGGCGGTTATCCGTACAACGTAACTTCTCTAAAAGGTAATGGGTGACGACCGCACTCTAACTGAAACACTTTCGCCACGAGGGATGTTATTTGAAAGGTTTCTATGTATTATGTGTATCGGTTTGCGAACCGATTTCTCAAAAAGCTGCCTCGGGGTCTAGGGGTTAGCCTTTTCGGCGCAGATCATGAGGCCCCGGGTTCGAACCCTGGTTCGGGCAAAACTGTTACTGAGGTTTTCCGTCGTTTTTTTTCGAAAATCCAAAATCTCAGTGGTAGCTCGGAGTCTGGCGGGGTTAGATTGTTGCGTGCCTCGGATGAGCGTCCCGATTATCACTTGAAATAGTGGATAATTGTTATGGAGATCACCAGTCATCTCGCTAACCGACAAATCGGTGAATCGTGGTGAACCGGAAAGTGACTTTCGATTTACTCTGCCTACCTCGAAGGGGTGCGATGATACTTTTTTATCAAAAAGTAAAATACTGTAATCTACTGTAATAAACTAGAATAATAGAATAAGAAATATATATATATATATATATATATATATATATATATATATATATATATATATATATATATATATATATTTATTTATTTATATTTATATTCTTTTCTATTTCTAATATAGAATACAAAAAAACAAATGGCAGTTTATTGAAATTGAAAGCAACGGGGAATACATAAATGTAAAACCCTTAATTACACTCCAAAGTGGACCATGGGTGACAAGAACAGAAACTATTTCTAGTTTTATTTGATAAGGAATTATTTTTATCTCAGGTGTGCATTGATATAAAAAAATCCAAGATGCACAGTCCCGAACAAAACGGACACTCAAAACTGTCCCTAATTTTACATAAGATATGGCAAAAACAAATGTCTTTGCATATTCAACCTTAAGCGTAAGATTTATAGCTGTTTTTACAAAGCAACGTACAAAAAATAGTAAAATTGACAGTGTCGCGACCGACGCGATTCTATTTGAAATGAGCGCACAATATAAAATTGTGCGCTCAATTTTAGAGGACGTTTTTGAGACACTGATTGTGTATCTTGGGTTTTTTATATCAATGCAGGTGTGGTATTTAAAGTACGTTAAATTTGATGATGAATTTATAAGCACAGGGAATGCAATTACAAACTATCTGTTGTATTTGATTAAAATGCAGTGACGCAGTTTTAAAAACACTATTATAATAATTCTGTTTGACAATCGGTTTCGTTTTACAGCAACTTTAAATCCATGTTAAAATATAAGATTTATCTTCATTGCATCTCAATCTATATTTATTATAATTGCAGAAGTTTGGATGTTTGGATGAATGTTTGTTACTCTTTCAATATATTCTATTGATTCAGGCGTTACTTTGCGGGAATCCATTATTAAAAAGGTGAAATTCATTGAATATGCTGTTATCTACGAACTGTTCGAAGTGTCTTCTATGATGGCATCGAAAAGAAAGACGTTGGCTTAATCTATATATATATATATATATATATATATATATATATATATATATATATATATATATATATATATATATATATATATATATATATATATATATATATATATATATATATATATATATATATATATATATATATATATATATATATATATATAAATCAATCGCTGTTCATAATAAAAGTCATGTCCAGAATAAAAGTCCAGGGAAGGATTAAAAGGTGAGAAAATATAGAAAATAAGAGTAGTTAAAAAGGCAGAACAATGTTTGCCGGGTCAGCTAGTAAATGAATAAAAATTCAGCGATGATCTGGACTACAGTTGTGGTGGTTAATATAACGCATAACGTTATATAATAGCGCGCTACGTATACTCAACGTAAAGCGTAGAAAAATTTAGTTTATAGTCTATAACGCGCTATCATAAAATAGTTTATTTGAACAATACACCACACCTCTAGTCTGGACAAAAGAGAAGAACTAACTCAGCGGCACCATTTCCACTCACATCCACCACACTTTCCACCTACGTTAATACCAAGCACAAAAGCGCACAATTTATGTATTTGAGTACAAAGAGACTCACTCTTTCACACAAAAATGGCTGGACCGACTAAGATGAAATTCTGCTCACATGTAGGTGATGACATAGAATATCACACAAGCAACATTTTATTACGGAAAAATTAGTTATTCCCACGGGATCTACCAAAATCTCTCATTATGCAGTGGGCTGCATGGTGAAACTAGTACTTTTGTACAAACCGTTAATACAATGTAAAAAGCATTGTTTCTGTGCACTGAAAATAATGTTACAAACATTTTTAAAGTACTTGCTATCCATTTATCTTGGAGATCTCATTGAGATACCATTAATTTAACGCAAATGTAATCACATACAAATCATTATTACAATGTAAATAAAATTACGAAATTTAGTGAACACGAAAACCATTACTTAAGTGCAGAATATCGTAAAACATGAAAATACAATTAAAATAATTTCTACAAAATACGCAGTATCGAGATATATAGGTACGAAGCGCCTTGGGCACTAGGGCGACCGCGTTTATCGGTGAGCGCCTTCCATAAATCTAACAGCAATTCATAGTTTGCGAACACTCGCATTGTAATAATAAAAATACAGGCGTTACTGTTTTATGGTTTAAATTTTTATGACTAGCTTAAGTTTTAAATAAACCTAATATATATTAAAATAAATCTTAATTTTTTTTAATTAAAAGAAGTTTACAATCTACTAGCTTGAACTTATTCTCGGGCTCGATTTATAAACTTGCCAATAATTTTTAACATTTTGGGGGAAATTTATTAGATCTATTGTTTTCCCAACCGACTTTCCAAAAAGAAGGAGTTGTTACCTCAGAACTCGATCATTTATTAACCGATTTATAAAATCCTTTTTTTTCATTTGGGATTTATTTTCCAGTTTGGTTTCCTATAATTTTTAAATTAAATTAAATTTCTTTATTTGCCTGAAATAGGGTAACAAGATCTCTTAACTTATGTTAGCGAACAAGCCAATTTCGCTATAGATAGCATGCCAATTTGTTATTTTAATATATTTATAAATTTTATAAATTAATTTGTAAAGATACCAGATCTTTCGATCATCTGAAGATCATCTGAACCAGTGTTCCAGAATTACAGGGTTTTAGTAATTGGTTGTTGCAGTTTTACAGCGTTTAAACGATATCTTTTGGAAATTGTATTTCACAGATTGATTATCGCGGCTTCTTAGCATAACCGCAACATTAGGCATGCCACCGTGTCAACCGCGTCATGGAATATAGGTATCTCGAACGCAAATCCTTATTAAGTTTGTATATTTCGACTTAGAGCATAATGAGAGTAGAATCAAGAAAACTTGCATAAATAAATTACTGTCTAAATATATATATCCTTAATTTATACTAATACTAGCAACCTGCCCGCGGTTTCACCCGCGCAGCTTTTGTTCTCGTGGGAATATCGGAAAGGTTTATACACTTAAACCTTCCTCAAGAATCAATCTATCTATTTAAAAAAACCGCATCAAAATCAGTTGCGTATTTTTAAAGATTTAAACATACATAGGGACATAAGGACATAGGGACAGACAGAGAAAGTGACTTTGTTTTATACTATGTAATGATAATTAAACTGTATAGTTTTTTTTTTGTTTGTTCAACTATGTTTATCTCTCGATGAAACAGACGGATTTAGAAAATTCTTATTGTGTACGATAGCCATATTTTCTCGTATTTTTAGCTTTTGGTTATTTTTTACTTAGCTTTGCGAAAAGAAATTAAGTGTTTAAGAGTTATGCGTATTGGTTTTACTAGTATTAGACGCTTTATTTTCCACCAGACAGGTTGTGATTAATGCTAAGGGACTAATTATAGAGATATATAAGTACTTGTTTACGTGAATTACAATAAAGATGCTGGTGTTGAAACAAAAGTGTAACTTAGTAACGGGTTAATTTACATTTATACCGTTAAAAGTTACTTGTACCTATTACCTATTTTCAAAATGTTGCAGTTTGTATGCTTACTTGAAAAAAGTTTTTTGTAATATTGAATAGCAATTTATTTTCCCCGTGTTGGCCCTGGGCTCCTTTGAAGAATAGGCCAACAGCTGTTCTGCCAGGCAGGTCGTAAAAGATGACCGATTGGCTATACAAGTCACTAACATCATGGAGGGAAAAGAATAAAAAAGAGGAAAAATACGCTACTTCACAGATATACATAGAATTTACTACACACGGTCGAAATAAATAAATAAATATATAATAAATAAATACATGTATATAATAATAATAATAATAATAATAATTTAAAAAAAGTGCAAAAAAAACAATAGTTACAATAGCGGGACAACTAGACCGTATTACGTATAGAAATAAATAAACTTTCAGCAAGTAAATTCAGATACCTTTTCTAGGATAAAATACGCAAGGAATTTAAATAGAAAATTAATTTAAAAGTATTAATAAACAAAAGACAAAACCGCTGCATAATAAACAGCAGCGATAAAAGCATGTTTAAAAAAAAAACATCATGGAAGATAAGGTAGCTGGTAAACTTATGCACGTGTCATTAGATCTCGCCACAAGATAAGAACGCACCATTAACTTCTTTGGTATCTATAGGCGATGGTTGACTCTTTCCATCAGGAGACCCATCTGCTTGTTTGCTTTCTCATGTTATAAAAAAACAAATAAGCAAATTGCTCTCCGGATGGAAAGTGAAAACCACTGCTTTTAGATATCAAAGATGGGTAATGATGCTTTTTTGTCTGTGTGGCTGAATTATGTTACAACGAACACAATTTCACCGGCTTTTTTTAGGGTACGCCTATAAGCCGGAATCCGTGCTATTTTGACAGGAATAGCTAAAGCGGTGATGTAGAATATCATCCAATGTAAACCCAGCCGTCCATCCATAATAAACATGTACACATACCAATACACATACTCATAAATGAAATGTAATCAATTTTATCGAATATCGAATAGTTCTACAGATTTTCTTCATTTTGTTTCGTAATTTTTGGAATAAGTTAACCATCTTTTTTCTGTCAGCCAACTTATAATTTAAGTGTAACCTCAGTTTAGGGTGTGTTCTGCACCTTTCTTATCCCTTCTTCCGTAAGTAATTGCTTGACACTTTCGGGATATAGTTTAAGGCTTAGGTGAAGTATCGTTGAAACGAAAATTTTTTTTTTACATATAATAGAATCTAAATCACAGCCAGGTAGCTATTCGGGAATCGTTATAACGCGCTAAGTAATAGAATATAATCTACACATATAAAATAAAGTCGACGTACCGTGCGTCTCCGCCCTTAATAGTAGAATAGATATTAAAATATTTGAAAATATAAGAAAAAATGAAAGTATATACTGTCAAGTTCAGTTAGTACAGCATCTGATGAAGTTTGGTTTGTTTTTATATTAGTTATGGTTGAAATTCGACCATAAGTTTGATCATAGATCACATTAAAATCTCTTCTGACAATTGACGTTCAACATAAACAAAATAGTATATATTTGTGAATATGTTGAATATGATACGCATTTTTTTTTACTGTCGATAGGGAAGCGCTTGACCACGATCTCGCCTGATGGTAAGCTAAGATGCGGTCTAAGATGGAACGCGGTTCCCTAGAAGGTACCTGTTCACTCTTATCTTAAAGATCCCCAGGTTGAAATAGATAAAAGATTGTGTAATATTTACTTTTATAAAAGTAATGTGTTTCTAATGAAAAATAGATAAAAGAGTGTGTAATGTTTACTTTTATAAAAGTAATGTGTTTCTAATGGCAAATAGATAAAAGAGTGTGTAATGTTAACTTTTATAAGAGTAATGTGTTTCTAATGGCAAATAGATAAAAGAGTGTGTAATGTTTACTTTTATAAAAGTAATGTGTTTCTAATGGCAAATAGATAAAAGAGTATGTAAGGTTTACTTTTATAAAAGTAATGTGTTTCTAATGGCAATTAGATAAAAGAGTGTAATGTTTACTTTTATAAAAGTAATGTGTTTTTTTTTCTTTTTTTTTATTAGGGACTTGTGTCGCTATGGCGATTATGTCAGTCCCATCGGATTAAGCAAATCTTAGGTTAAAGAGATGGTGGGAGGCAGCGCTGTTCTAGGCTTCTTTTAACGAACTTATACACATCAAGTGCTGACTCCGATGTCGGTCTACTAAGAATGCTTTGTATAGAACCTACGTCAAAAATATTAATTTGTCTTCTTGAAATTAATGCCTCACAAGTAATGTGTTTCTAATGGCAAATAGTTAAAAGAGTGTGTAATGTTTACTTTTATAAGAGTAATGTGTTTCTAATGCATATTATATAAAACTATTAATATAAGCTATCTGCACTTCTGTTCCATATAAACTTTAACTGTATCAAGTTTTATACTCCTCCGTTCTTGTAGTTTTCGTAAAAGAGGTAAAAAGTCTTCACTTCAGGAATTAATACATAAATAAATACTGCTTAATAAATTCTAAAGTGGTACAACGTTCGCCAGAACAGCTAGAGTTTAATAAAATATATCCATTACTAGCTGATGACCCAGCAAACGTTGTTCTGCCTTTTTAGATACTCTTATTTTTTTCTATATTTTCTCACCTTTTAAACCTTTCCTGGGCTTCAACAATTAATTCAAAACCAAAATTAGTCAAATCGGTTCAGCCGTTCTCGAGTTTTAGCGAGACTAACGAACAGCAATTGATTTTTATATATGTAGATTATCGTACAAATAATAACAATATGATCTGAATTTGAAATTCCCTGTCGGCAAATGTTAGATAAATTGCGATTGCGAAATTAAAACTCCGCGTTCCACGAGCCGTAAATTTCTAACTACACAATCAGAGTACACACAGATGTCTATCAACGCATAACGAAGTAGATACCGAGTCTAAACAAACCGAAACCCTTCGTGCCCGTTACAAAACGACCCCGCACGGAAAAAAACGAAATAAAGCCAGAAGTATTCTCATAATCTAACCCGCGGCGTCACAGCAGCCTCCCAAAAACCCGTATCTACCTACTCGTATATTCATTTCCGTTCTGTTAATACCGCATACTTTTAACTGTCTAACTAGGTGGGTGGGGGCCTCCCTGCCCACGCCACTACTTACACGCGGTAGGCGCAACTTTTATAATACTACGTACTTGGGTGATTTTAACGAACCCCCCGTGGGGGGTCGCCACCTGCCACGCATACCGAAAAATACGCAAAACGGGAGGAATGGGGCCTCAGTTCCCCCTCCCGGTTAGAAGTGGCCGTATTTTGCGTATTTTTAAATTATCCCCCACATGCGGGTGTTGGGAGATGTTTAGTTCGGAAATTTTCCTCTTACAGTGTTCTAATTCTATGTTCATTTACATATGTCGGTACACTCGACGTTTCCTTCATATTTTTCTGAATATTACACGGCCTCAACACCAGTGCTTGCATATCAAGAAGCTTCCTTATAGATATATTTGCATAATATTATAATTAAATAACAAATTTAACTTTTAAAGACCAAATAAGTATTAACTTTTATTATAAATTTCGAACTTATTTTTATGTAATAAAAAAAACATTTGTTTCAAAAAATAAGTTGTCATATAATTTTATTTAATCGTTAAAATTAGTTTGAATTTGTAATCATGTATTTAATTTATGCAAATCTGAACATTTTGCTGAAATCATCTGGCTGGATCGCGACATATGACACTTAATTCTCTCTGCCTACCCCGAAAGGAATTTAATGTGAAATCTTCACGCCCATATCCCCGTAGGGGTAGGCAGAGGTACAACAAGTGCACCCACGGTTAGCCGAAGATACTTGGTCCCACAAATGTGATAGGTGGCAAGCCTATCGCCAACCGGGCACTTTCCAATCCCGGGCAACTTTGTGTTACTCAGAAAACTGAAAAAACACTTTTTTTTAATGTGCCCGACCCGGGAATCGAACCCGGGACCTCATGTGGTTAACGCCAACGCTGGACCACTAGACTACAGAGGCGAATTAATGTGAAATCAATTTTAAATTAAATTTAACTTACATAGTTAAACATATAAAGTCATATACACCAATATTTATGTGATTACACAAATGTTTATGTTAGAAAAAGTTTTTAAGTTTGATTTGATTTGACCTTTTCTTGCCGCAATAGCATCAGTGATTGTCATTGTCGTGATCCGGTTGGGAGAGACAATTTTCGAGTAAATTAATAAATGCGGTATCCTTGGAATACACTGACACACTATTTACATATTTGATTATAAGCGATAGTTAGGTCCTTCCATGGGGAGAGTTATTTGCTTGTATGTTTTCGTCTAAAATAAAAAGGGTTATTCTTTCCTATTGGATTGATATAACTAATACAACGGCATATACTTCCGCAAAAAGTTTAAAAAGTTTTTCACCCCATTGGTCAGATAGTGGTAATTGCGCAATCTTTAGAGCTAGGGTTCGATTCCCGACAGGAACTGACATTTGTGTGATGAGAATAAATGTTTGTTTTTCTGGGTTTGTGTGTTTAATAAATATACATTCAGTTTTTATATATGTATTTCAATGTATTAGTATCATTGACTATTAACCATAACACAAACAGATAATCATATATATATTATTTTTAAAAGGTGTTTTTTCCTGAATTGGCTCGGTCTCTTTACTTATTTCACCAAAAAAAAATACCCAGTTAAAGCTTGTGTTTTCTACTTTAGGCGAAAAATATGGAATATTGCGAAAAAAAAATTTTGTTAATAAAAAAATTAAAATTCTGGCAAATAAATAATATTATATTATATTCTAAATATAATTTTTATAACAATCTGCGGGTGATACATCAAACATCTTAATAGAATTTTATACTTAGAAAATGCTAGATGGCGCCATGTGAAATCTTCGCACGGGTCAGCTAGTTACCTTAATTTGGAGCTAAATAAATTTATGTAATTTGTTCAGCTATATTTATTTATTTATATAAAAACACGTTGATTTCTTTCTAACCCATATATTTTCGTTTTTCCTTACGTGAAAATTCCGATGAAACCGAATCGTATTTGTAGTCTCGCTGCTATGATAACTAAAGTCTTTTTTTTATATCAGGAAACCCATATCTGCTTGTTTGCTATCTTATCAAACAAGCAGATGGGTCTCCTGATGGAAAGAGTCAACTATCGTCTATATACACCAAAGATGTTAATGGTGCGTTGCTATCTTGTGGCGAGGTCTAATGTCAAATGCGTAAGTTTACCGGCTACCTTGCCCTCCAAACCGGAACACGACAGTGACAAGCACTGACAGGCGGCAGGAATATGTAAGTTGTTGGTACCAGACCCGGGCGAGACAATGCAGAATTCTGCCACCTAGTAGCCACGATGGTAGTGACTCTCATAGCCAATCGGTTGCCTTTAACGACGGTTGGCCTATTCTGCAAAGGAGCCCAGGTCCAACACTGGGAAAACTTTAACTATTGAAACGATATTTTTTTTAAATCTTATGATAGCAAACAAGCAGGCGACTTTCCTAATGTAAAGAGACGAACAGTGCCTATAGAGACCGAAGATATTAATGGTGCGTTGCTATCCTTGTAGTAGGGTCTTAATACCATATGCATAAACTTACCGGCTTCCTTACCATCCAAACCGGAATACGACAATTACAAACACGAACGCTATAACGGCAAGAGTAGGTAAGGTGGTGGTACCAAACCAACTCAGACGATGCAGAACTATACAAACTAGTAGCCACGATCATAGTGACTCGTCTAGTCAATCGTTCACCTCTTACGAACTGCCTGGCAGAACGGCAGATGGTCTAGTCTTCAAAGGGGGCTCAGACCATTACGGAGCAATCGTAGCTCGATGACCATCAATGCTCGGTTTATTCTATCTACCCGCGACGAAACTGGCGTGATTATATTTATTAAAAAAATATATAATCCATTTTTATTACCACCGAAAACTAGAAAAGCGAACAGTTTCATGTATCAAAGGAATCTAACCTCAGCGATTATTTAGAAGTCAACCGCGCTCGCTAGGCTGTCGTTTAGACGCGTCGGAAATCCGTCACGTCATCTGACAGCCGGAACGCTTCCTTTATGAAGTTATTCAGTATTTACTATCTGTTTTTCCATGCGGATGTTTGGGTGAATTGGATAATATGTGGTTTATTTTGTGTAAAAAATATTTTCTATCATATTTGTTGTTAATTAGATTGACTAAACTCAGATTAAACTATAAAGATAGTTTAATTAACGGAGTAAAAGAAGTATATATCCTATCTTATCCTATCCTGTCCTGTCCTGTCATGTCCTATCCTATCCTATCCTATCATATCCTATCCGATCCTATCTTATCCCATCCCATACCATTCCATTCCATCCCATCCTATCCTATCCTATCCTATCCTACTCTATTCTATTCTATTCTAAAATTATACGTAGAGCTTTCATTTCGTGATAATTTTAATCCGAAATTCAAGCTATTTTCAATCTTAAACCGTGGATCGCTTTTTCTCCAAATGTATATAGAACTAAATAAAAAGTATTTATATTCACTCAATTAAATAAAGAATTATCTCAATCGATTAACATACTTATGCATTATATATATATATATATATATATATATATATATATATATATATATATATATATATATATATATATATATATATATATATATATATATATATATATATATATATATATAATATATACCATCTTAATATATATATATATATATATATATATATATATATATATATATATATATATATATATATATATATATATATATATATATATATATATATATATATATATATATATATATATATATATATATATATATATATATATATATATATATATATATATATATATATATATATATATATATATAAATTACATGTCCCGTTGTTTGTCCGCGATTGACTCAGAAACTAACTACACCGATTTCAATTAAATTTTATAAATATCTATTGATTGCTCCAATTTAATAGATATGATAGTTTTTAACCCCCTCTCAAGTACCCGACCAAAATATTCAATACAAGTAACTTGTATGGAAACACATCGTTTGCCGGGTCAGCTAGTCTTATGATATATAAAAAAGTAAATTACTGCGTGACTTTCCGGTGTTTATCCGATATTTCTTTGAAGAATAAACCATTTGCTGTTCTGCCAGGCGTTTCGTAAAAGGCGAATTGTTGGATATACCTGTCCCCATCGTGTCTACTATATTGTAGAGTTCCGCAACGTACCACTGCCTCACCAATTCCGTCCCCAAACAGCACAATCTGGCATATTTTTATTTTTTATGATACAGTATATCTACAACCGTTTGACATTTACATACATTTGCTTATATGAGCGGCGACACATTTTGCGCCCAACACTTTCATTATTAGTATTTGTGTGGTCTGTGTGGTTATAACTGAAGTATGTGATTAAAAGGCAAGTTACGTTAAGCAACAATGAGTCTATTCCAGACCCATTACTCTCTTCACACAAACACGCCGGCAGCGAAGATTCCCATTATATTTGTATGTTTCATTCATAGTATTATTTATGTTATCGCCTCTGTGGTGTAGTGGTCCGGTGTTGGAGTTGACCACATGAGATCCCGGGTTCGATTCCTGGGTCAGGCAATTTAAAAAATGAGTTTTTTCAGTTTTCTGATAAAAACAACATTGCCCGGGATTGGAAAGTGCCCGGTTGGCGATAGACTGGCCACCTATTACATTGTGGGACCAAGTATCTTCGGCTAACCGTGGGTGCACTTGTTGTACTTCTGCCTATCCTTTCGGGGACACCGGCGTGAAGTATATTCTTTTTATTTTTTATTTTAGTATTTATGTATTATTACTTACATAATTATTTAAATTTGTATTTTAAAATTAAATTTTACATATCATTTCTTTGTACTCACACACTAATATTTTTGTTAGCCCAAAGGTGACTGGGAGAGAATGCATCTAGCATTAAGTCCGCCTTTTGTACAATTTTACCTATGTAAGTGTACAATAAAGTTTGAATAAATAAATAAAATACAACCTTTAGACAGTACCTGATCAATCATGGTATGTCAGTCTTAGTCTACCTCGGTACCTACATCTTTCCACATTCGCATTGCTAATACGTCACATAGTTTCCGTAGCGATCTCATCTCAACCGCGTTGATTATACTCTCATTTTATGACTATTTTAAATTTGATAAAAACATGCAATTGTGTAGAGATTTACAATTTCGCTATTATATCACTCAGTCTTAAGCCAACGGAGTTTGCTGATTACAGCAACTTCAAAACTTTACAATTAATCTATTGTATTGTTCGTTCGTTCTTAAGGCTGTGAAGATGCGTGAGATAAACAATAGCTTAAATATATCAAGTAAAGTTGCTTAATTATTTAAAATATAAGATTTTGTCAGTAATATGAGAAGCATAATTTTATAAACTTTTTTTATAGTCCGGATTCGACCTAGACAGAGACAAGTGTTTGTATGATGAGCACATATGTTTATATTTCTGGGTTTGGGTATTTATTAAATATATTTGAGTATTTACATATGTATTTCTATGTATTAGTATCTTAGATTAACACCCATAATACAAGCAAATTATTTGCTTACTTTGGGGTTGGATCAATTCGTGTAATTTATCCACGGATATTAAAAAATAGTGTTAGTCTGCGGGACATCACACCTCGTAAATATTAAATGATGAATACATATTTAAAATATCGTACGTGGCTTCCTTTTGGCGAGTCTATTAAACTGTACTATCTACGACTTTTTTCAAAAGCGCTGCATTCTTTCAAATGAGCATGATCAAAATTTGCTAAATTTATAATTTTTCTTCCGCAATAAAAACATACTTAATTTTATTGCATTTACAAAATAATTTAATAAGTGATTCGGAAAATATTTTCTGCGATAAAATCAGGTTTGGGACAAGAACTAATACATACATGGTTTATTATTGCTGAATTGTTTAATAATTATTAACTAGCAGTATAGTTTATTATTATGTCTTAATATAAGTATATAATTTCAATAATTTATAAAAACAAAGCTGTTATAATTTTTGTTGTTGATGCCGGTAGAACAAGCAATAAATAATATAGAATTTATTTCGAGTAATTGTGAGGTTTTCTCTAAAAAGGGAGGCAAACATCTTGACCTTAGCGTATACTAGCAATACCCGTGCGAATAATTCGCATTAAGTAATTTTATTAAATACTTCTTAAGTTGATTTGAAATTGAACAAAAAATTACCGACCGTCAATCATGTTGACGTTGTTTCAAAATTAAAGCTGTCAGATGGCAGTATGTATTTATATCGCACATTGATAAGAAAATCAACATTATTCAAAAAAGCAGTTTTTTTAGTAGAAGTAAAGTTTTACATGTAAGTAATAAAATAACAACATAAAACGAGTTTACAACTTGTAACAATTTTTACTTCTTAACATTAATAATTAAATTGTTCTTTAACGACTAATTTGTATTTAATAGCTCTAAAAATAATACGAAAAATAGTATAATTTTCAACAAAACGGGAACAAGTTTACCGCAATATCGCCTCGTCTTAAACTTTAAGACGACGATATTATTATAGAGAAATGTATGAGAGTTACGATAACAGGTGTTTTTACAAAAATGTAGAATGTCTCGCGCGCTAATAGATGGCACCAATAGCTCAAAAACAACAATTTTCGTAAAGTAACGGTCTTCTTATCAATGTGCGATATGTATATAATTTTAATAATTTATAGAAACAAAAGCAGTAACAATTTTTTTAGTTGTTGATGCTGGTAGAGCAAGCAATTATCTATAAAATGATATAGACTTTATTTGGAGTAACTGTGAGGTTTTCTCTAAAAAGGGAGGCAAACATCTTCACCTTAGCGTATTAATATATAAATATATTAATAATGTTATCAAATGGTCATAATGTTTGCCAAATTCCTTGCTGCGTTGTTTCAGACAGATAGGTTTTATATGACGTTATCACTGGATTTCTGTTTCGCAGCACTTTCGGAAAAAGTTATTTATAAAAAGTTTGTTAGATTCATCAAAAAAAGCCACTCACCGAAATATGTATTTATAAATTAAAAATAATGTGATATTCCGCGTATATTTCCCCCGTGTTAGTACCGGGCACCTTTGAAGAATAGGCCAACTGCCGATCTGCCGGGCAGGTCGTAAAAGGCGACTGATTGCTTATGCGACTATACACATTAACGATGTAACGTTAATGTGTATTCACCTGTAAAGCCGCCTGTTTATTTCATATGCTTTTATTTCGTTTTACGAACTGCCTGGCAAAATAACAGATGGCTCATTCTTCAAAAGGGATCCCGGACCAACACGGGGTAAAACGTGGGGGTTTTCTGGCTACTTCATCTTCCAATGACTATTTTTAACAAAAATACATATTCCATTTCATAATTTACGTACTATTTTTAATTAAATAACAAACCAATCAGAATACACATTTTTTCATTTCATAGGATATAACACAAGCAGATTGTTCTCCTGTTAAAAGGGACAACCATCACCTATAGACTCCAAAGATGTTAATGATGTGTTTGTGTATGTCGCATGGTTGGAATGCCACCATAATTTTACTGACTTCCTTAACTTTTAAACCGAAACACGACAGCAACAAACCCGACTCTATTGCAGGGGGAAATGTTAGTGTTACCAAATCCGGTGAAGGCGTTGCAAAAGCCTAAAGTTAGTAATCACGATGTCAGTGTACGTATCATCCTTCATTCACCTTTAACGAGATGCCTGTAAGGAAAGCAGTTTAATTATTCTCTAAGAGAAGTGCTAAATTTTTTTATATCATGAGATAACGATCAAGCAGATGGTTCTTCTGATGGAAAGAGAAACTGTCTCCTATTTACAAGTAATTGGTGCGTTGCTATTCGTGTGGTGGAATGGCAAAGCCACACGCATTAGTTTACCGGCATGCTTACTCTCTAAACTAGAGGACGACAATGACAAGCATTGACGCTATTGCGCAAGGAATAGGTAAGACGGTGATACTATATTTGATTGACCGCCCCGTTGGTCGAGTGGTGACTGCACAATGACTACACAATCGACGAGGCTCGGGTTTGTTCCCCGACGGGGACAAGCATTTGTGTGACGAGCATAAATGTTTGTAATTTTGGGTTTGGGTGTTTATTAAATATATTCTTGTATTTATATATGTATTTCTATGTATTAGTTCGTTGACTAACACCTATAACACAAGCAAATAATTTGCGTACTTTGGGGTTAGATCAATAAGTGTAATTTGTCCCGTGTATATTTATTTATTATTTATTATATACCCGGGCAAGAAGTTGCAAAACTATACCACCTAATAGTTACGATGGTGGTGACACATATAGTCAATAGGTTGCCTTTTACGACCTGCCTGGCAAAACAGCACTTGGCCTATTTTTCAATCAAATCTTTAAAACATCTTATTCTCCTTGCTCAGATGAGAGAAAAACCTGAAGCTTATCTCTATATCAATGCCAATCAATAAAGTATATATAACTAGCTGGCCCGGCAAACGTTGTTCTGCTTTTTAACTACTCTTTTTTTCTATATTTTCTCACCTTTTAAACCTTCCCTGGACTTCAACAATTAATTCAAAACCAAAATTAGCCAAATCGGTTCAGTCGTTCTCGAGTTCTAACGAGACAGCAATTGATATATACACACATATATTAAATAAAAATATCAACAACTATACTTTAACGAATGCCAGTATAATAGAAACAATATTTTAATAAACATTTGTTACATTTCATAGTCTTTAGCTTTTAAAAACTTTAACATGAAAAATATTTCAACAAAAAATGCACATCAAAGAATTCGCGTAGTAGCTCTCAAACTCTCGACATCTCATTACTGAAATATCGGAGAGAACATAAAATAAGCCAACCCGTACAAAAGAACTTTCTAATGACAAATTTCCGACAAAAAATTCTAATTCACGCACGAGAAACCACCCCCGCCCCCACAGGGGGTACATACGCAATTTTTGATCAATACTTAAAAATTAACCCAGCCTCCGGTAGTTTTTAAATTACTCTGCGCATGTCATGATTTTTAATCAGCCTCCCCATGTGACGCCTACATTCCGACATATATTTGTATATATGTTTAAAACGCGATCAGGTTGTAATATAATTGGTTTTTTGTATGTGGGAAACATTTGTTAAATTTCACAAAGACACATACATATTAACATATTATAACTTTTGTTAATCTTTATTATTTAACTTGCATAAAAATTAATGTAATAAAACCATTAGCGAAATAATAAAATGTAAAGATTCTTTTAATACAAAGATATTATTATCGCTTATAGATACCAAAGCTAATTATACATATCCGTTCAAGCACAAAGGCTTCAAAGGAAATGTACCGTGGCACCGAGGCATTACACTACAAGCACAAGTTTAGCGGCTACCTTACCCTGCAAATCGAGATATGACGATGACAAGAATTGGCGATATTGCGACAGAAATAAGTTGGCTATGGAGGTCAGCTGACGAGACGTTTCAGTACACAGCCTAGCAGTAACAATTAGTGCAAACTAATAAACATACATTACACATAGTTTTGGTAAATCCGCTTGACTTTCACTTTTTAAAAGATTTTTTAAGTGCTTTTATAAGCGAAACCAGTCGATTGATTTACTGTATATTATAATATGTGGGTAGTAAAATAAAAGAACAAATAAAGTAGTTTTACTTTTTTTTGTTCTTTTATTTCACTACTGAAGGAACAAGTGCATTATTTATGATTTTAAACTAATAATAATGAAATTCCATCAAAAATCGACGAAAGAAAGTGTAAAATATAAAAGTCGCAATGTTATTGACATATTTCGCTAATTGTTCGCCTGCCTAGCAAGAAGGTAGACAGTATATTGTTCAAATTGGACCGAGGCTAATTAATACGGGGGAATTATTAATAAATATAGAAATTATTAATAATTTTAGTTGACCTAGATAAACGGCTTATTAAAAAATATATATATATATATTTTATCAAAATAAATAAATATTTTATTGAATTTACAATGATTTGTACCGATTGTGTATCTAATAAAAACATTAAATTTTATAACATTATTAAACAATTTACTACACCATATTTTATCGCTGTATTAATTAACATTTACTCCTAAGTGATTTATTTTTCCAAGTTTTTAGACAGCGTTTTAAATTTTACATATTTTATAAAAAAAAATCACATTATTAATACAAAATTAAATTGTTATTATATATAGCCATTCTAAGATGATAAAACAATATTATTAAAATTTTTGCTTTGCTAAAATTATATTTATCTATCAAAACCACTATATCTAAAAATAAATCAAACTGATTTTTATTATTTGAAATAGATGAAAATGATGAAATGAAAAATAAATAATAATTATAGTGAAGTCAAAAAAAAACTTAGACCCATTGTTCAGACTAAATCATAGCTATATCGAAACAAGCACGCGACACAGAACTTAATTTTTAAAAGAAATTTTAATTTATAATATCTAAGATGTGCCTACTTTGTCATCAGTGATTTCACATTGCCAAAATAAGCCTTGAATAAAAAAAGCCTTGAAAAAAAATATTGAACTTAACATTCTAGGTTCTTTTTCTTTTTTCTGTGTTCATACGTACCTTATACGAGCAGACTGCTTTCCATCATGTTTCCACTAGCCTTTACTTCCATGCTAATATTATATAGGTAAAATTTGTTTGTTTGTTATGAAAAAATCTAAAAAATGGCTGAACCGACTATAAAAAAATTATTTCACCAATATAAAGCTGCACCATCTCTGAGTGACATACATTATTTTTTAATCGACTGAGTAAAATGAAATAATGTGTGTGGGTCACGCGAAGGAAGTCACGGGAACAGTTAGTTTACGTATAAAAAGTTGTTGATCAGTTATAATGTAGCTTACGCTTAAATTGATTTGATTGAGTAACAAACAGTCATCCATCCAAACATCCAAACTTTAACATTTATCCCATTCATCTTATGTCTTAGGTTAGGTAAAACATAAACGAGTTATCTGGGCCAGTTCCAGGTAAACTAGTTTATGTTCATTGGCGACGTCGACCACTTACCATCAGGTGGCACGTCTGCCAGTTTGCCTATTCAACTAACATAAAAAATATACATATACATTAAAATAGATTAATATAGATAAATTTATTTATTTAATGATTTATTGTACGCAATTAAAAGAGAAGTAATATATAGACTTATTAAAAACGGACTGTACAATGGGTGAGCTCATCCCCAATAAAAGAGATTTCTTCCAGCTGATCCCTCCCATTAACAAAATAGGTTGGGAAAAACTATCCATATAATATAGAATAGGAAACCCCTATTCTATATTATAATTCTCCTATCCATATAACCAATTATATGGATAGGAGATTTCCCTGCTAATAGAAAGAAACAAACATCCAAGGGAATATAAATAATGTTGCATCGTGTGATGTGAGTTGAAATGCCACACGTACAAGTTTACCGGCTACTTTACGCTTCAAACTGGAACAAGACAGTAACCAGTACTGACGCTATTGCAGCAGGAATATGTAAGGTACTAAAACGGGACGAAACGTGGCCAAACTCTACCATCATAAAATGCCTGGAAAGAAGACGTAGTTAAGAAAAAATGCTAGACAATCTTTGTGAAACTCTATTTTATACAAAGTTTGATATTTTAAATTTTCTATTAATATTAAATTTAACCAAGTGACACGTGGCTTAGTTGGATAGAGCGTGTCGTATAGAATTAAAATCCAGTTGTGTCAAAAAATCTTTGTTAAGTATCTAAGGTTATTCCTAGCTTAGGATTAGTGCTAAACAGATATACATATAGTGTCTACTCAACAACAAACATACATAAATTTATTCTAGTATACCAAACTGAAAATATTTTGTATATCGACTAACGAGGTGTAGTTTTTGGATTGTGTTTGCGCGATGGTGACCGCAGCATTTGATACAAAGCTAATTTGGCTATATGTCTGTTTATTTTTTGCTAATCAACGACTGCATAGAGCATATACTTATATTAAATAGCAAAGTCTAGTAGGTCTGCATTTTTATTATTTATTTATTCCTTTTAAAGGTACTTATATTTGTATAGTTTAACAAAATGGAGCTGGATTCTGGACGTGACATATCTCACAGCTAAAAACGATATAATTACATAGAAATACATATATAATTAGCAAATTTATTTAAGAAACACTTAAACCCAGAAACAAAAACATTTATACTTATCGCATAAATGTCTATCACTGTCGGGAATCGAACCGGACTGGTCGGTCAATGTTTTTAATTTATTGTAAAAAACCTTACGTAACTTACGCCTGAATAATGAATATTTACTACGGAATCCTAGTTAACACTATTTTTAAAATCAGTTAGTTGGTTATGAATTTTCATCACAACTTCTAAATTGATCAGCGTCAAATTTTGCCGTAAGTACAGAAAAAGATTTAAGGTACCTTTTACCAAAAAAGTAATATTACTCGGAAATAAAAAAAAAAATACTTATAACGCAAATGAACTTGCATGCCTAAGTTTGATACTTGAAAAGTTTACAGGTGGAGTGAAAAATCTTTCTATAGGAGTTAATATTTTACATGTATATTTATATCATACAAAATCAAAGCAGCCGATGGTTCTCCTAATTGAAAAATGTAACCATTGCCTATAGACACCAAAGATGGTACTTGTACGTTGCTTTCCATGTGGCGGGACCGTTATGCCACAAATAAATATACCAGCTACCTTACCTTCCAAACCGGAAAATTGCAGTGACAAGCACTGATATCATAGAGGGAGAAATACGTAAAGCGGTGGTACTACACCCGGACGTTACGTTTCAGAACTCTACCATCTTGTAGTTACGATGATACCTATGTACGTAGCTAATTATTTTCAGTTTACGAGCTACCTGGCAGAATAGCATATCGTATATTCTTCAAAGAGGCCTGGGCTAACAAGGGCTGATATTTCTATTTTATAAAAGTGGAATCATGAACATTTTTATAATATTCTTGTTGAATTTTTAAGAATAACAATAATATCCTTGACCGAATTTCTCGGCCTAATTTTCATTGCGGAAGTAATCGGTTTCTTATGTTTTGATACTACGCAGCAGGTATCTAATTGAATTATTTGAATAACTGACAAAATCTCTCAGTTTTTATGCTTTTACACTTTCCAGAAATTGTTGCATTTAATGGCCAATATAGCCAACATAAAAGAAAGAAAAATAACGCTAAAATGATATGATGAATATCGTTATAAAAATATTATCATGCTGGCTTCCTTATACACAACCATTTTTTAAACAAAAAAAAAACAGAATGATTTTGTTTGTCATATACAACAAAATACTTAAGAAGTCAATGTACATACAAGTAATATTCCAGCAACGCAAACATATGTAGACACCTCTCACGGACACGATATCTCGAAATGGTTCGGGACAGTTTGTTTGGTGCGTTGCTCGAATATTACTTGTATGTATGTACATTGGCTTCTGTTAGTCTCCAATATTCTGTGGTTGTACCGAGAATTGAACCGTGAACGTACAACAGTGAATGACTACCTCTGTGTTATATTTTTTTTGTATTAAACTTTCTTTTTGTATTTTTTAAATAAAACTTTTGGGTTGTTAAAATGCCTAATGGTTAATGTATGTGTGTTATTTCCTATGTTATTCTTTCTAAAATTTTTCCATCTAGTCCAGTAAAAAGTTTAATGAAACCATGATCGACCAGTTTTGGCGCAATGAGTAAAAATGTGTTCATTAATACTTAAATAATGATATTATGGAATAAATTTTGATTTAAAATTAGGGGAAAGGTATGAAAAAAAAAATGGTTGAAAAATGCCTTTTTTTAAATAACTTAATAACGGTAGGAAATAGAAAAAAAAGTTTCAAGTAAAAGTTGTAGAGAAAAAAATTCTACACAAAAAGTTCCTCTTCATTTTTTTGTTATCTGCTTTAGTTTAGCTCCAAAAAAAAAAATTAAATTTGCTTTGTAATTAATTATAAAACCTTACCAGAATTATTACGGCCCTGTACCATGCAGCGCGCGCATCACATAAATATGTACTAACACTACTACACATGTATTCCCATATTTATATATTTTTACATATTTTACTACAAATTTAATTTTTATTTTTTGTAGCTAAACTAAAGCAGATAACAAAAAAATGAAGAGGAACTTTTTGTGTAGAATTTTTTTCTCTACAGCTTTTATTTTAAATCAAAATTTCTTTCATAATATCATTATTTAAGTATTAATGAGCACTTTTTTACTCATTGCGTCAAAACTGGTCGACCATGGTTTCATTAAACTTTTTACTGGACTAATCCTCTCGTATTGACTTAGGTCCCTTTCAAGAAAAACTTTATCAACATCTGCCTTCTTGTAAAATATATCGTGAAAAGTGAATAAGGGATCACAACACAGATTTGTCTAGAAGGAAATCTCTCTGAAAATCTGGAAGAAAACGTTTCACTATCATCATGACTACTAGGATACTTCCTAGTAGAGTTCTGTGGAGTTTCACCCAGGTTTAGAACCTTCAACTTATCTTTTCCTTTAGCAATAAGATAATATATTTATTTCCAATTTAATAACATAATATTTAATTTATTTAACTGTTTGTCACTTTCATAATCCAGTTTAAAAACTAAGAAGATAAGCTTATGCATATGCATACATTTTTTAAACGATTTATTTAATGTCATTCTACACTATGAGGTAGATTAGAAAAAAATCATCTCCATTGTAGGTGTAACTTTATAGATATATAAAGTTCTTTTTTGGTATTTTATTTTATAATTTTATTAGAGTGAGTAATATCTCTCTCTGTACATACATTCACGTACTAGAACTGTACTAGAACTCACGTCGAGGTCTGTTCAGTACTAAGAGCGTTTGAGGCAAGGCGCTTACAAACAGACATGTCAAAATTATAAAAGTTCCTTATTGAATATAAAAATACAAATAATTTGTTGTTGAGATAGGATAATATTTATTTTCCAGTGTAAAATAATTTTGGTTGGTAAGTTTGTAATGCCATACATTGTATGTGGTATGTCTTTCTCGTCGCTTTAAATATTTACAATTTGTATAAAAAATTTAAAAATGTCGGCCTTTATAAAGAATATTAGCTTTCTTAAATAAGATTTTATTACATTTATAAGCAGTTTCTTGAACCAGCGGCGTCCGCTACGATAATTACGCCGACGCAATGAAAATATTTACTCCCGTAGACGATCTACGTCGTAGTACGCTACGCGATGTTTGTTTTTACCTACGTTGTACGAGCGTTCTAAGAACTCTTAAGACAAATGGCTAAAAAATATCGTGTTTTCGACAGTCTGGATTTAGAAGGATATACGCTTTTTGCGCTGTATTTTCCTGAGTAAACATAAATTACATACGACGACAACACAATAAATTACTAAATAAACTTATCTTAAGGACTAATTCTACCAAATTACGTAATAATGCTAAATGATTTTGCTGTGATGATGGGAGTTATTGATCAAAGGGTTTCCAGTTTTGGATTAAGATTATTAGATTGAAAATTTTATGTTTACTGCATGCTATTTCAGCAGGACCTAAAATAAAGTAGTGGTACCGAACCCGGGAATTTCGCGACCAAATTACGATTGTAGTTACAAGTTTAGTCAATCGCTTGCTTTTTACAAATTTCGTGGTAGAAGGAAGATTTTCAATATTTAAAAAAACATTCCGGATTAACCCGGGAATGTTCGAATATTCTGATTTTTGTCGCTCAATCACGTAAAATCGACTTAATGGAATCTGTTAAAATTTGGTATTAATATAATATATGCCAAGGTGTATTCTATGTCCATGTGCAATTTTAAATTAGGAAAAATTTTGTATCGGTGCCAACTGACGACATAATTTAATATAGTTCATACTTTCCATCGTCGGCACTTGGTGAAATTACGTTTGTGAAACAGTAAAAGTGTTTATATCAAAGAATCAACATAATTTAATCGTGCACCGAGCTGCGGGTACAGTTAGTTGTCAATAATTTGATGCAAATAAGGAGATAGAGAAAGTGAGACCGATTGTAATTTAAGAGTGGGAGAAAATCTTGTAGTTGAATACTAATAAAAATATTTGAAAAAATATATTTTTATTACTTTATGTTGTGTAAGTATAGTCTTTTGACTTTATATAGACTTTGCTACTGCTACTGGTTTCGGTTTTCGGTTTTGTTTTGTAATATTACAAGATGTTAGACAAATAATATAGTGTTTATTATGAGAATGTTGCTAACGTGTATACATATACACTGTTTACTATAATTTTATATACAGATAAAATACATATATAAAATCTAATACAGATAACATTTTTAAATATTATACACACTACATAGTTATGCTACCATGTTGTTTTTTTTTATTATTTACAAAAGAGATGCCGTAAAATGTATATTCAAATTAAAATATTTCAAAATAACTTTCTTATGCTTCTAGTTTGCATCTTTATTATTTATTTATACGAAATTTTTCTCGTCTTGAGAAAGCTCTCGAACTACCCCGTTGGTCAAGTGGGTAGCGAACTTAACTACGAATCGAGGGGCTCGGGTCGATTCCTGACAGGGACAAATATTCGTGCGATGAGCAAATCTATTTGTATTTTTGGGGTTTCGTTGTTTGTTATGTGTGTAACAGTATTTATATATGTATTTCTTTGTATAAGTATCGTTGAATAGCACCCATTACACAAGCAACTAATTTGCTTACTTTGGGGTTAGATCATTTCGTGTAATTAATTTTTTTTTCTTCTTTATAGCAACGCAATAATAATTAACATGAATATCTGAGCCCACTTTAAAGAATATACAATCTACAGTTCTACCAGGTAGTTTGTAATAAACACAATGCTTTCTCTCTCCATCAGGAGAGTCGTCTGCTTGATTGCAATCGAATGATGTAAAAAATACAAAATTTGATCATGTATAAACTCAGAAACTCCTGAATTTATATTACAATTTTTTTATCCATGAAAAGTTAAATTATTTTGGAGTAATATACTTTTTAACCAACAAACCAGAGTAAAGTAATATTTTTGGATTAGCTAGTCTACAATAAAATGTAATATAAGCTGCTTTTTAACCAACTAAGCAATGTAAAATAATATTTTTGGATCAGCTAGTCAGTCTCCACAAACGTGAAGATTTGATCGTAATTTTTTTGTAGTGTGTAAATTCAAGAACTAGCCAACCGAATGATCTTAAAATTATTTTACCGTTAAAAATGTACACTATTCAGTATACTTTTTTATTATTTTACTGTTAGAAATGTATACTCTTCAGAAGTAGCATAAGCTTTTTTACCTCAATGAGCAAAATAAAATAATGACTTTGCGTCACGTAAACGAAGTCGCGGGCAACAAACTAAATAAAAAAGATGTGAGCTTCAATTACAAATGAGTTTATTTGAAATATTTTAAGATGCATTTTCACCGAGTGCTGTCAATGGAAAGTATTCGAAATCTTACAAAGCACCGCAGGGGATGATGTTTATTGCAATATTATATCGAATCATCTCTTAGAGATGGTAAAGTAGATACCACTTCGAGGTGTAGTCTCTACTGTGAAGGTTGTTGTCACAGAAGGACGAGAAAAGGGAAAGATCTTTCCAGCCAGGCAAAATTTATTGTTTAGGGTCGGAATTCCGTCTAAAAAGAGTTTAAATTTGTATATAATGTTACAAGTTAAATAATTTTTACAACACAATCTAGAGTTTTGCTTGAATTTTTACTCTGCAACGATTATTTTTTATATCATTAGATAGCAAACGGCTCTCCTGATAGAAAGAGAAACCATCGCCCATAGACACCAAAGATGTAAATAGTGCGTTACTGTCCGTGTGGTGGGATAGCAGTGACAAATACATAAGCCTACCGACTACTTTACCCTCAAAAACGGAACACGACAATGGCAGGTAATGACACTGTTGCGGCAGGAATAGCTAAAGCGGTGGTACCATATACCCGGGCAAAACGTAGCAGGACTGTACCACCTAGTATTTGCGGTGGTAGTGACATGTATAGCGAATCGGTCACCTTTTACGAACGGCTTGGATGAACGGCTTGGAAGGTTGGTAGTCTATTCTTCAAAAGAGTTTTAACCTCCACAAGGAAAAACGACAACAATCGTCTGATTAAATGCTGTACAATAAAGTCTTCAGTTATTATATGTACGTTTTTAACTAAGTCATGCTCTCCCGATTTAATGGATTGCGACGGTTATAGCCTGCGGATTAACGCATAGAGTATTCCACATACGATTTGTCTACGTTTTTATCAATCTATTTTCATGCCCATACACGTTTCATTTAATAGGTTTATATTTTTGATATCCATAGGATTAAAGCAATCCTAGTTTTATATTCAGCTGTATTCTGACAGTAATCTGTCTTTATCATTTACCTTTTATTATTTTATGATCAGAAAATTTGACTATTTCCCCATTTTTTTCTTAGGATAGCAAACGAACAAATGTTTCTTCTAGAGACACCAAATATGTTGATGTCTGTGATGGGATTTAAAAAATGAATATTCATCATCAAAGTAGTGCTCCAAATAGCGCTGAAAGGTCCTGACAAGATTATTGTAAAAATACGGAAATGTCAAATGTATTTTTTATATAATGAACTGGCAAACGAACAAACGGGCTGCCTGATGGGAAGCGGTCGCTGACGCCCATGCAAATCCACAGTATAAGAGATGATGCGCTGCTGACTCTTAAGAAATTCATTACTCTTGTCTCTTAAAAGATCCAGTGTCATATTTTTCAGGAAATATGCACTTATATTTCATTCCATAATTTGGTGGTACCAACTAAAAAGATTCGACTAACCCATACTGTTGGTGAACGCAAGGAGTCAAGGTAGTGTGGATCGGAGTTCTAGCTTCGGCGAGTACTGTAGCAATGGAAAGAAGTAACTGGTATCAAACTAAACAATTCTTCAGAACACTCTCCATATTAAAACCGGTAGAGCACACTTAGAGTACGAACATTCTTCTTAAATTAAGAGACATCGGATGTTTGGTCAGATTGGAATCTACACTAATATAATAAGGCTGAAGATATTTTTTTGTTTGTTTATTTGTTTGAATGCGCTAATCTCTAGAACTGCGAATTGGATTTGAAAATATCTAAAAGTATTAGATAGCCCAATCACCAAGGAAGGCTATAGGATATATATGGTATATACACGCTAAGATCAGTAGGAGCGGAGTAAACGAAGTCCGCGCGGGCGAAGTCTCGACTAACAGCTAGTCGTTTATAATGCGAGAATGTTTGACTAAAATAGGGAAAATTTATAACATTTAGGACACAAAATTGTTAAGATAAGTCATACTACAAGTCGTATCGAATGGACTGTCAACTTCTATGATTTTTTTGTCAATGATGGATATCTGTATCATGACTATAAGGAAATTGAAAAAGGAAAAAGGTAAATGTGTTAATTATCAATGAGTTCAATCATCAATTACATTCAGACATGATAAAGCTCCTCGATGTTGGTTGCTGTTATAGTCCCTTTAACGCTTACGATTTTATAGCTATAGATTTTTGTGATACAGAGTGTATGTTGCGGATTATATAAGTTTAACGGCTACCTTACTTTACAATCCGGAATGCAACAGCGACAAGCACCGACAGTATTGCGGCAAGTATAGGTCAGGTGGTGGTACCAAACACGGGCAAAACGTTGCAAATCTCTATCATCCAATTAGTAATCACTATATTAGTGACACACATAAGCCTACTCTCTCTTTTCGAGAGATGTCTATAGATCAATAAAATAGTTGATCTATGCTTTACAAGGAGCCCGAATTATTATGGGGAAAAGGGACTTGTATTCGATTGCCGAACCACAAAAAGTTCACGCGCACAGTTACGACAACGACAGGCACGTACGTCATAGGACAGAAATAAGTATGCCAATGTTACGTACGCGAGTGGACACATAACTATTGAGTAAACAAACTAAAAACCTAATAGCAGGTTAATTGTTTCGCCAACATATAGTGATAGATCTTATAAGTAATCTCAACCCAACACGCACGAATTAGTACCTACCACTCCAGTGAGCTGTAAACATGCGCAACAAAATACCGATTTTGAATTAGGCATTCGGAACATTATGTTCCTTTTACCCGCGCCTCAGATTATTGACTGAATTAATGTAGTGCAAAAAATTTAATATTATTAATCTTGTGTGGGTTGTCAATCCGCGAAACTCTTCCCCCGTGTTGGATCCGGGCTCCTTTGATGAATAAACCAGCTGCTGTTCTGCCAGACAGGTCGTAAAAGGCGACCGATTGGCTACGCGAGTCACTATTATCGTGGCTACTAGGTGGTAGAGTTCTCCATTGTCTCGCCCGAGTCTGGTACCACCGTCTTACCTATTCCTGCCGCAATAGCGCCAGTGCTTGTCGCTGTCGTGTTCCAGTTTGGAGTGTAAGATAGCCGTTAAACTCACGCATGTGGCATTAGACCTCACCACAAGATAGCAACGCACCATTAACACCTTTGGTGTCTATAGGTGATGGTTGACTCTTACCATCAGGAGACCCATCAGCTTGTTTGCTATCTTATGATATAAAAAAACTCTATCACCTAATACTATATAATGCATATTTCAATTATGCACTACTATATTGAATTGTATGTTGTCATTGTCATTTTATCCATTTTTATATCACAGGTTACTAAACAAACAGATAACGTAACTCACTTTACCATAAGTGAGAATCGTCATCTTATATACTAATTATAAATGCGAAAGTAGCTGTGTCCCTCTGTCTCTTCTTCACGTCACCCACACATCACCCACCAAACTCTGAGCTGCTACTGAAATTTTTGATTTTGGAGAAAAACTCAAAAAAAAAACCTCTCAATTACTTTTCCCTGACCCAAGTCTCGAATCCGATACCTTATGATCTAAGCTAAATAGGCTTGACTAAAAGTTAGATTTAATTTACTACTCTTCATGCAACCCGCTAAGAATTAAGGAATTGTTAGTAACGGCGACGCATTTTTTGGATAAAAATATTTAGGAATTTTAAAGATTATGTATAACCTATTTTAGCTAAATCTATTAATTTTTTATACATTCACACATAAACGTTTGCATGTAGACCAGTAGTGCAATTTAACGTAGTACTCCTAATAGTAAGTTGGATTTAACATAATGTATAATAAAAAGCATTAAAATTTCTATGGAATTTTGCTTCCTTTTTTATTTCACCTTTTAAATAAGCTTTTAAATTATTTATTCAACGGTTACAATTTTTTATTCAACCACTATAAAATGCGCTTCATTCATATGTTTCACTAACATTTTCTGACTATGTATGATTTGTTTGCTTTGTACCGTTAAAAGATTTGAATAAAGATATTTTTTCTTATAACAAACAAGCAAATAGATTCACCTACAGAGGTGTTAATGACATGTTTGTATCCAAATGACTGAGGTGGTTTGCTACCAGCATAAATTATAGCAGTACAAACTACATATAATTGATAATAATAACAATTATTAGTATTGTTGACTAACACACATATAACAAGGAAATTTTTGCTAATACACTCAAATACATATAATAAACATCCAAAACCAGAAATACAAACATCTATGCTCATCACACAAATGCCAGTTCCTGTCGGGAATCCAACCCGAGCTCCATTGATTGCGTAGTCATCTTCACTGACCAAGTGATGAACGTGGCGGTCATAAAATTGCGGGATAGTTAATCACATATATATCAAGGTAGCAATACATGATAATGTGGAGACAGCATGGGTTCTGACTTACGCACACGAAAGTGTTTAACTAACTGCTAGTAAAGATAATAGTAATACAAGCCCAAGCCCTTATTCGTAAGTTATAATCAACCTTTACCCGTGTTGGTTTTAACCCCTTTTTGAAAAAAAGATCATCGGCCTAACTGCTAGGCTTCTCGTAAGATGCAAGAGAAGGCTTAGGCTACGTACGCACAGGCAGCAGGCAGGCTAGCTTGCGAAAATTAGAACGTACTTTTAACTAAGTTGCTCGCTAGGTGGTTAACTAGTCTCTAGGTGCTAAGCAAACCACCTGCCTGTTCGGACGTAGCCTAATGCGTGTTGCTAACATCGTGACTACTAAGAGTTCTGCGTCATCTCGATCGGGTTTTGGTACAGCAACCTTCCCTATTCCTGCCAATATAGATATCAAATAAGCACATGGCTCTCCTGGTGGTAAGAGAAACTATCGCCTATAGACACCAAAGATGTTTACGGCGTGTTACTATCCATATGGTTGGCAGGCAATGCCACATAAAAGTCTACCTTACCCTTCAAACCGAAATACGACAATGACAAATATTGACGCTATTGTGGCAAGAATAATTATGTAAGGCGGTGGTATCAAATAACTGAGCGAAATGTTGCGGAACTCTACCACCACCACCTAGTAGAACACGCTGTCGCTCGCCTTTTACGACCTGCCTGGCAGAACGGCAGTTGGTATATATCACCTGCTGGTCTTACTTCGTTAACGAAGTTCACGTTCGTAAACATACGCAAGTGACTCTAATCCCTCGCCACACAGATAGCCACTAACAATTATAATGTCTATATACGATGGTTATTCGTTTTTATCAAGAGCAACATTTGGTTATTTGCTTTCCTATTAATTAATAAACAATAAAATAGGGATACAGGTGGTATCTTCTCTACGAACACCTAGGGTTAGTTGCTTCTAGTATTTTCTTTAGGAGGACTCGCCGTTAACATTGGTTGAATTACGACATGCAACAAATATGTCATGGTTAATCACGAGATTTTTTGGACATTCGCTTTGGACACTAACTTGCAAAGAACGATTGCTTTCAAAGCAAAGCATCAAGTTAACCTTGACAGTGCTCTTATCTTATTAAACATCAAGGTTATTTTTTATTTATAAAATAATCATTAATATTATATTTTTCATTACAATTTATTTAAAATAAAAACTAATACACAGAAAATGAAATTAATAAAAGTAATTTAAAATATTCAAGCGACTTCAAATCTCTGTATATATTAACTACACCAACTACATATTTCAAAAGCTACTAAACCGATTTTGACTAAACTTGGACTGTTCCCTTAGAGTTTACCTGATTTACATCAAAACTGATTATCTCGATATGGTTTTCAGTTCTCAAGAAATTCGTGGACAAACATACAAACACTATAAAACTTAGTATATATGCCTGGACGGCTAAATAGATAATCATACTCAAATATTATCCAATGCCATAACATACATACATGTAAAACTGATAACCTACGTTTTTTCGTCGGTTGGAAAATGAAAATAATTCAGTTCGTTTTTGTGGAGCACGTCGTATACATCGCAGGTGTTAGATGAAATCTAACTAGTATCGCATTTTGACAACTCGAACGAGCTCATGTAGGGTCGTAATAAAAATTATATGCTTCAATTTACGATGGTGGAGGAGGGGGTGGGAGGCCAAAAAATGCCTCCCTGCTCCCCTGATTGCGGGATCGAATCTCGCTAAACGAACGCGGACGGGGAGAACAAAAATTTCGCGGTAGAATGGGGTGCAACCCCCGCGATACAGTTTTTTTTAACATTATCCCAGTCGATTCAACTATGCGGCGGTAGGTTTGTATGTAATTATGATTTCATTTAAATACTGTTTTGCGTTTTGACTTTTTTTTTAAATAAAAAGTGAAGCGTACAGCTACCTTAGATGATTAGTTCTGTACATTAGGTAATACATTGCAATTTTTGAACAGTAATCTATATTAATTTTGTAAATGGGAAAATTTGGATGTTTGGATGCATAGATGTTTGTTACTCAATCATTTTCCGCTAGGTTGGTCCGACCTCCTTTGAAAAATAGACCAACTGCCGTTGCACTAGGCAGGTCGTAAAAAGAGATTGACTGTAAGTGTCACTACCATCGTAACTACTGGGCGCTAGAGTCCCGCAACTTCTCGCCCGAGTTTTTGGTATCACTAGCCTACCTATTCCTGCCGCGCGTCTGCTTGGTTGCTATCTTCTAATATAGGGCAAAAATGGCTAGACCGATTTGAATAAAATTTGGTACACAGGTAAATGACAACCTGAAATAATACAAAAGATACTATTTAACCCAGAAAAATAAGTTATTCTCATGAGACTCACGAAATAGGTACTTATAATGTAGCGAGCTGCAGGTTGCAGCCAGTAGTTTCATGAGTGAATGAAAGTCCTCATATTATAAATGCGAAAGTAGCTCTGCCTGTCTGTCTATCTATCTATCTATCTCTTCTTCACACCTGAACCACTGAACCGATTTGGATGAAATTTGGTACAAAGATAGTTTTTTTATAGAAGAGGGGGCAAACGAGCAAGAGGTGCACCTAATGGTAAGTGATCACCGCCGCCCATGGACATCTGCAATACCAGAGATCTTGCAGCGACGTTGCCGGCCTTAAAAGTTTGAGAAGTCCCAAGAGAATGGGAACTATGCGGGTTTCTTTTTGATTTTTTTCCATGCAGACGAAGTCGCGGGTACAGCTAGTAATTTATAATTGTATTTAACATGCCTATATAGTTATAAACACGAAAATATCGTTCACACTATATTAGTATTATAAATACGAAAATTTGTCTGTCTATCTATCTGTCTGTGGCTGTCAAGCTTTTACGCCTAAACCGTTAAACCGATGTTAATGAAATTTTGCAAGGAGTTAATTGAAGATTTGGAGTATATTTCTTTCAATAATCGATCCCTTTCCCAGAAGTGGCTTAGTATAAAGTTATATAATATCGTACTGACGATATGTCTACTATTAAAATATATTTTAAACGTTGTTAAAATAAAGTCCTAAGCGATGAGAATTAAAACAACTGGATGATGTGCGAGTCACACTTTATCACCACATTTCATTGGGACGTTGAGTTTTATGACATACAATATATCATTTTTAATACATAAAAGAATTGCCTTTTACTACACTATGAGAAAATGGCGACTCTGCCTGTTTAAAAGTTAAATATATAAAGGTATACATTCCAGTATTTACAACACTTCAAGTCACAAATGCATGTTAAATTTAATAAGCAAAAAATTCTAATAAGCAAAAGTTTTTTCGAGGTATTCGCCTCAATGTTGTATTGCTACGGATCCGTGATGTCTTGGGTTCGAAACTCCAGTCGATCGATCAAAAACTTTGATCCACATAAGATTTTCTTGAAACATATAAACACAAACTGAATATTTTCAAAATTCTTTTAATAGTTTGACCAATTTTTAGGTCATGGGAATTATTGCTCTCGATTTTTATTGTGGTTTTTCTAACTCTCTCTCGAATAGACCATTTGTCTTTCTGCCAGGCAGTTCGTAAAAGAATTTTCCAATACGTCACTAACGTCGTAATTACTAAGTATACTACAGGAATTCTATTAAATACCTATCAACAATATTAGCAACATGTCTGACCTTTGCGCGCCTTTTACTAACCTGAGAGAAAGTAAACTTTTTTTTTGCAAAATGAAAAATTAACACAGAAAAAAAATATTTTTTGCTAATTGTGGCCGCTATTAGATCTGGAATTTTTGTAAGATACCCAAAATCTTTTTCTAAAATAAAAGTGGCCTAAGTTACTTATTATAAAATCGGCTATTTTCTTAGCGACTGACTGTCAGACAGACATTCTATTTATCGTTACACGTAAGTTCTGTAAATTACGACGAAACATTTATACTTACTTAAAAAACCTGTTATTTTTTATTACAAATAGTCACTTCAATTCTATTTGTGCAGGTTAACTGGTAAACAAATTTGTATATTAAAGAACACGATAGTTCATGTTACCAATAAAACTGTATATACTCGTAGATAATAAGTTTCTACTTATCCAAGCAAGGGCGAAACAAATAAACTATTGTAACGCCGTTGGTCACAACAGACACTGATGGTAAGAAGTTTGTTGCGCATTATTGCTGAGCGGTCACGTCGGTGGCGGCGCTAGTCGCCACTGCGTCTCTGCGTGTTGCTTCCGGGCTCCTTTGAACTGCCGTTCTGCCAGGCAGGTCGTAAAAGGCGACCAATTGGCTACGCGAGTCACTACTATCGTGGCTACTAGGTGGTAGAGTTCTGCATTGTCTCGCCCGAGTCTGGTACCACCGCCTTATCTATTCCTGCAGTAATAGCGTCAGTGCTTGTCGCTGTCGTGTTCCGGTTTGGAAGGTAAGATAGCCGGTAAATTTATGCATGAGGTATAAGCCTCGCCACAAGATAGCAACGCCCCATTAACAACTTTGGTGTCTGTAGGCGATGGTTGCCTCTTTCCATCAGGAGACCCATCAGCTTGTTTGCTATCTTATGATATAAAAAAAATACTGTAAGGGTGGTGATCACGTCGGGGTGACGTCATCGCTGAGAAGGTTGATGACGTCAAGGAAGGACGTGGAATATGGAAGATCTTCTTAGACAGGCAAGGTGTTCTGCCGGGGACTGTTGTGTGGGGACTGAAGTCCATTTGTGAAGCATTGATACTTGTACGTAGTGCTTACGAAAATTTAGGATTTTATTTTGAATATTATTCTTTTTTTTATATTTTTTTCTCCTAGAATTCGAGATCGCTTGAACCGCCACACTATACAAAACACATCAAAGAATTACAATTCCATTATAAACCCAACACATTTGTTTTGTTGAAAACAGATGAATATTCAAATCGAGATCAATTGCTCTAAATGCATAAAACCGATGGAATAAAAACATTTCCATGTTGGTTTAACAAGCCATCTCATAGACTAATATCATAGGAACAAAAAACACGAATCAGTTTCGCTTTCAACAGCACTAAAACCCGGGAAACCTATGGCCATTCTTTTTTTTTGGAATCTCTAAAAACGAGCGGCCGGGACACCTAAAATATTTTTCATTCAATAGTTCGCGAAAAAAGTGTTCAAATTCTCAACACTTTCACTTTTCGTGTCGCTCAAATAAAAATATTCACTCGTTTTAAAATCTATTTCCACGATGTTTTTTTCCCCGATGTTATTTGAAGTGGCTGAGCATTTTTTCAGTTTAAAACTGGCCAATATTGAATGAGTTGTGAAAAAGATACGGCATTTACACAAAAATGCATTTGTTCAACCAAACTACACATTCACTGCCTTTGAAGTAATAGATGTTTTATCCCGTGTTGATACGGGACCCTTTGAAGAATATACCATCTGCCGATTTGCCAAGCAGTTGATAAGAGTCCAATAGTGACTACCATCTTAGACACTAGGTGGTAGAGTTCTGCATTGTCCGACCGAGTCTGGTACCACCGCCTTTCCTAACCTGTCTAAATCCGGTTTGAAAGATAAGATAGTTTATGCATGGTAAATTTATTCATGTGCATTAAGACCTTGCGACAATGATAGCAACGCACCATTAACATTTTAGTGTCTATAGGTGAACCTACATCTCTCCGCAGTGCCAGAGAGTCAAGCTGTTTCGAAATAGCGTGGTCGTCAACGATTTGAACAGCTCTAAGCTGAATGCGATCAAGAGGAAGAAGTTGGTACTGGGGAGCTCCGGCCTAGAAATGAGAAAAGTACTCCATGTGAGGCCGAATCTGTGCCCTATAAAGTTGAAGGCGATGGGCTCGCAAGAAGTACTGTTTTGCTCTGCTGAGCACACCGAGCTTTTTGGAGGCTAGTTTAGCCTTACCTTCCAAATGACCGCGAAATAACCTCCCCGAATTCCAACACTAGCTGCGAGTGTCAAGAGGGTATCCTCAAATCGAGATGATACGACAAAGAGAGTCCTTTTAGTGGTGAACACACAAAGTTGTGTCTTCTTGGGGTTAATAGTGACGACCCCATTCTAAAACATCGATAAGTCGATTCTCGACTTCAGACACAAGCTTGTTCCGGCCCTCTTCGACGTGTTCCCGAGAAATACCGCTACAGCTGGATTATGTAGTATTACCAGTGCTGTCATCCGCATAGCAATGTACGTTGCGAATTCGCATCATGTCATTGATATGCAGAAGGAACAGCGTCGGTGATAGCAAGCAGCTTTGGAGAACACCAGCATTGACGGATTTAATGTCGGAGCACGCACCAACTTTGATGCTCCGATCAGCTAAAAAATTGGTGATCCACTCGCATAATTTCTCGGAAAGCCCAAAGGAAGGCAGCTTCGTGAGAAGGCCTTCGCTATGTCCAAACTAACTGCCAAACTTGGACTCAACTGCTTCCGTCCACCGATGTGCTAAGTATACTAGAAGGTCACCAGTTGAGCGGCCATGACGGAAACCGTACTGACGGTCTTCTTACCTTTTTACAATAAATTATTAATTTCTTCAAAAAAGTAAACAATGTCACAGACACTTTTTTAGTGCTACAATTCACGAAAATTTTACAAGGATGATGAATTCATCATTTTATTGAAAAATATTTACATTATACTTAAAAAATACTCTACTAAACGAACTGGAGCTAACGTTGACTAACTTAAAATCTTCAGGTACACCCCAACCTAGATTGTAACAGTCTTAAGTATTTTGAGTCTGTTGAACTAAAAGATACATACGTTCATTTCGTCTCATAAAGGTTTAATGACGATTTTTTTTACTAGTGTGGAAAGAGGAAGAAAGTTTTCCGCTGCTGGTTATAATAAAATTGTATGCAGTCAGGAGTCATTTAGCGGATAAAACAATATCTGGTTCGATGTCAGTGTTGACCACATGAGGTCCCGGGTTCGATTCCTGGGTCAAGCAATTTAAAAATATGTTTTTTCAGTCTTTTTATAAAAATAACGTTGTCCGGGATTGGCTAAGTGCTTCCTCGTGCAAAAATTTTCCCTGTGTTGGTCCCGGGCTCCTTTGAAGAATAAGTCAACTGCCGTTCTGCCAGGCAGGTCGTAAAAGGCGACCGATTGGCTATAAGAGTCACTAACATCGTGGCTAGTTTTGCATTGTCTCGCCCGGGTCTGGTACCACCGCCTTACCTATTCCTGCCGCAATAACGTCGATATTTATCCAATTAACGGTATTTGATGAAGTTTTTAAAGGAAAAAAAAACCAATATGATTTTTAAGTCAATCGGTGTATTAACCTGGAAGTAATTTCAAATATATTAACTTTGTTAAAAACAACGTAATTTTAATATTTGAAAAGCTATAAATTTTGAGTATTACATTCGATTTTGATTTTTAAAGCGGTATTCGACGTAGTATTTTAGTACTAAAATATTGTAGAATACCAAAAAGTGATTGGTTGAAATAGGCTTGCCACCTATCACATTTGTGGGACCAAGTATCTTCGGCTAATCGTGGGTGTACTTGTTGTACCTCTGCCTACCCCTTCGAGGATATGGGCGTAAAGATACTTTTTTTTTTGAAAAATTTCGAAGTTATGTCGAAAAAACACTTCTTTCAAAATTTTTCGTCAACGATTACTTCCAAACGGATAAGCCGATTTTAATGCAATTTATGCATTAGACATAGTTTTTTGAGGAGTAGAGCTGATTAATTTTTATACTCAATTGGTATAAGAATCTGGTAGTCATATTAAAAAAATACTGTTTCGCTAAAATTTTTTTTGGGTTTTTTTTAAATATCTCAAAATCTCCTGGGCCCATTTTGGTTCAAATTCTCGGGAAGTCTAAGTTGAGCGGAATCCAATCGAATGTCATCAACCGCGTTTTGGTCGGTCAAGCCGTTCAAAAGTTATGAGATGTCTACATACACACACAAACAGAGGCAACACACACAAAAGGCTAAACGAAATTTCTTATCTTTTGCGGGCATATCTACCTCGACATGGGGCTTAACGTTTAATACTTTAAAGATAATTTATAACGCAACATATTTAGGTTGTATTTGTTATGCTTGTTCAGCGTGGGCTGATAAAGTTACGAGTGGTGCGATCCAGCGTAAACTACTTCAAAATATGCGTCTAGCACTAATATTTCTATGCAAAGCATATCGCACTGTAAGCTCCGAAGTTTTACCCGTTTTTTCAGGCGTCTTACCGAAGGCGGCTACCATTAGATTTAGATATTCAGCGTCGGGCTTCAATGTATTACTATTCTAGAAATTTTACCGACCCAGAATTTATCAACTCTCAAGCTCAAACAAAAATACGTCGCCTTTTTAATCCCGTAATCGAAGTTACTAATGAATTAATTGATGAATGGCAATCGCGTTGGTCTTGTTCAACTAAAGGACGGCATTTATATAACTTTTTCCCATGCGTTCGGGATCGCTTAAGTAAAACTTGGATAGAAATAGATCATTGTGTTGCACAGTTTCTCACTAGCCACGGTAATTTTAAAGCTAAAATTATTCTCGTTTAAATTAGTTCCTTCTCCTTTTTGCGAGTGCTCTACATTAAACTGTAAATATGAACAATCTGCACATCACATTCTTTGGGAGTGTAATCTTTGGCAAAACGAACGTCGCCAAATGCTTGATAGTATCCAATGTATATCCGGTGTAATTTATTACTCCGACATTGTGGGTACACGTGGGAACTTCCGTGCCTTCAAACGATTCTGTCACACTTACTACTGGAAGCAAAATTAAGTAGGCCGTTCTGGTAGGTCCCTAATTTCCAAACTTCCGTGGTGCAATAGCAATCAGGCTTAACCTGATTGTAAAAGTCTCATTTCGTAGCATTTTATGCTTTTAACATTTAAAAGCTTTTTAGCTCCTGCTAAAAAGGGAGGGAAACAGGATGTATCTTCCTACTCCTCTTATATACTTCTGATTAATTTCGTTGCGGGATCCAAGACAGCTTAGCTTTTCCCCAGGGCACCCTGAGCTCATAACTCAGAGGTTATCAGGACGGTTGCCGCTGTTGATTCTGGTTTACAGAAGTTACAGTGGTGGGAACGAGAGGTGGGCCCATTGCCCTTAAAAAAAATACACACACAAACACACACACACACATACATACATACTGACATACTGACGTCATTGCGAAAATAGTCGGAAAAGGTTACTAGGACCTCAAAACGTGGATATCTGGTGAAAATTAGATTTTTGTCTCGCAGGATTGCAAATATCTAGTCAAAATTACCAACATTGAATTTTTTTTACCATTGCATTCCCTTAGATTGCATTGCATTGCATTTCTTAGGTGAAGGAAACTACTGCTTCTTGTCAAAGATTTCATAATATATGTGTTCTAAGAAATATAACAAATCCTAACTAGTCTATATTAATATTATAAATGCGAAAGTTTTGTTGTATGGATGGATGTTTGTTACTCAACCACGCAAAAATGGATGAATCGATTTATATAATATATAATTTAGCACATATGTAGATGTTGATCTGAAATAGCACATAGGCCACGTTTTACTCTGAAAAAATAAATAAATATTCACGGGTTAAATTATACTTACTGATCCCCAAAGTAAGCAAATTATTTGCTTGTTTAATGGGTGTTAGTCAACAATACTAATACATAGAAATATATAAATTAAATACTAGAATATATTTAATAAACACCCAAAACCCGGAAATACAAGCATTTATGCTCATCACACAAATGCTTGTCCCCGTCGGGGATCGAACCCGAGCCCCGTTGATTAGGTAGTCAGGGTCGCTAACCACTCGACCACCGGCGCAGACTGCACGGTGAAGCTAGTATTATTAATGTGAAAATGAGTTTGTTCCTTACAATTCACACAAAACCGATTTTAAACAATGTTTCACCAATGGAAAGTTACATCATTAGCAAGTAACATAGATTACCTATTTTATTTAATTAGAGATCTCTACGAAAATTGCAATAATGTATCGCAAGGTATTCCTATAAAAGTCATTATTTGATGTGCGCTGTCACTTGGTTATTTGTTAAAATATTTAGATACCTAACTATGGAGATCGCTTCAACACTTTATTTGACGTGCGCTGCCATTTTGTTACTTGTAAGAAAATTTGCTGAATTTTGTTGTTAATCATAACATTTAATCATGTTTTCAGTATTTAAACGAAGCTAACAAATTTTACTTATTTATCTTTATATATTAATACGTAAAGCAAAAATTTTGTGCCCCTTTTTACAGCAACTACACAAACGATGGAGTGTGAAAATTGGCACATTTAAAGTCTATATGGTAAAGAAGTGCAAAACGCTAATATTATTATATAATATTAGCGTTTTGCACTTATAATTATATTAAAATTTATATAATGCATATTAAAATTTCAGTCATTATATAATGTGCGTTAGAATCACAATAAAATAATAAAAATAAAAATTACATGCTGTAACATTCACTTGATATTCGTCATAATATACACATGTGTATACTATTTTATTTATAATTAAAGTCTGTGGTCAAGCTTAAAAGTAATTTTAATATATCTATGATAAAACTCACGATCGAATTTCGACCAGCAAGCGATCGTTAGTACATTTTAATATTCAAAAACACCACTTTCCCAATGTATACAAAAGTACTTTTCTTTGTATTTATTAAGACAACGATATTTTTGAATATTTATTTTTACACAAATGCTTAAAAAAAGTATCGCTAAGGACAGGATTCGAACCTGCGCGGGTATAACCCATTGGATTTCAACTCCAACTCCTTAACCACTTGGACACCTCACCTGTGACACTTTATACTGAAATGTACACTGTACTTTTAGTTGATTCAAATGGATACAATATTTTCTTACTTTATAAATATTTACAGAGATGGTAAATTACAGTAGTAATAAATAATAAATAATAATAAATATTCAACGGACAAATTACACTAACTGATCTAACCCCAAAGTAAGCAAATTATTTGCTTGTGTTATGGGTGTTAGTCAACGATACTAATACATAGAAATACATATATAAATACAATAATATATTTAATAAACACCCAAACCCGGAAATACAAACATTTATAAGTACGAGTTAACTATCACAGTTAGATATGTAGTTTACGAATAAAAATAATCGATAACTTATAAAATGTACTGTATGTAGTAAAGTGGATATATCTGTCATTCGCTTAGAAAATTGTTTAATCTATATACTTGTAATTGTTTAATGTATATAAAAATCAATCCCTATTTTCCTTGGTCACGACATCACGCCTGAATGGCTGGACCAATTCCGTTATTTTTTTTGTTGTGTTTGTAATTGTAAGGAGAAGGTTCTTATAAAAGAAAATATTAAGAAAATTGCGCGGAAAATTAGAAAATTTAAGAATACTTAACCACCATATAAAGTTTAATGCCATTTTGGCTGCGTGGAAGGACAATCCTATAGTCTTATATAAATTACGTGTCACGTTGTTTGTCCGCTATGGATTCCTAATATGTAAGGCAAAACAACGTTTGCCGGGTCAGCTAGTTCTGTATATAAAACAATGCAAAAGCCCTCTTTTTAGTCCGATTATGATAGGCAGATAGGGGAACCCAACATTACGTGTGATCGGTCACTTACTTGACCAGTTTTAGGTATACTCATGAAGTATTAGGTATAGGATAGATATGATACAGCTTCATGGATATACTGGAATCGGGGCTGCGAATATGTTGTCTATTAAAATTATCACCTGTGTAAATGTTAATAATGTAAGAAGATATTGTATACATATTTGAAGCAGTTACAAGTACTTAGTACAAGTATATTAGTACAAGTATATTTCAGTAAATAATGTCACAGCTGAGGTGTCCGAGTGGTTAAGGAGTTGGACTTGAAATCCAATGGGTTATACCCGCGCGGGTTCGAATCCTGTCCTCAGCGATGCTTTTTTGCATACTGTGAGATTAATTATTATCTTTTTAGGTTTTCTATCCAAACATATGTATTAATCTATATTAATATTATAAATGCGAAAGTGTGGATGTTTGGATGGATGGTTTCTCTTCTCATCAGGAGATTCGTCTGCTTATTTGATAGCTTATAATATAAAAAAACTATTTTGTCTCAAAATTTCATCAAAATCAGTTCAGCGGATTACCCGTGACAGCGTAACAAATAAACAAATTTTCGCATTTATTATATTAGTTTTGGTTCAAAAGTAAAATGAACTAAGTTATGTTTTATTATACTGTAATTTGTACGTCGTTAAGCTGAGTTTTATTATTAAACTAGCGACATGCTCTGGCTTTGCACGGGTAATATATGCAAAATACCTTGACAAATTATATACCTAAGCCTTCTTTATGAATTCCTCTATCTATTGGTGAAAACCGCATGAAAAACCGTTAAGTGGTATTTAAGTTTATCGCGAACAGACAGGCATACACAGCAAGGGACTTTGTTTTATAATATGTATAGATAGATGCATATTTGTATTGGTTCCACAACTTTAATTTTAACTTACGTATATTGCGTATAAGACCCGACTATTTAGACTATTTAAATTAACTATAATTAAGACCTAACGCATCATCGGAGTGTCAACTTTCGTGTCAATTTTTCTATAAAAATAAATTAAAATCGTATAGAAAAGTAAATAATATTATTTTAACAAAAACTCAAACCCACAAAAAGTTATGGGTCATACACCAAACATACACGTATCTATGAGTAAATAAACAATCATTCCTTGTTTACATACCCATATGATTGGAATTAAAAAAGAATCAAATGGAACCACCCTCGGATTATGTATCCATTTTATTAAAAAAGAATTATTAAAATTGAACTATTCTGTTAAATGTTATGTGTAGTCTATTTTTTTTAAATATATGCAATAAATACGAGAACCTCCTGCGCTTTTTCGTCGTTTGAAGTGTTTATAGTTTGAGTATAGTTTAATATATTATGTGTTTAAACATCTCTTTAGATTTGAATAGCGGTCGCAGCTAGTTAATTATAATTAAAACATAATTTACACTCTCCATCGTCGGCACTTGGTGAAACTCCATCATAATTATTAGAACGAAGTTCCTTACGGCAGACTTGGAGGGGATAGGGATTTTGCTGCGCGACCGAACTGAAAAAAATGTGATAGTAAAACCGTAAGAAAAATGCATGGAATAAAAGCGTTAAATGAGACGTGCGCAGGCGCGACAGTCGCGTACACAAGCGAGTAGTGCCGTTTAGCCGAAGGAAGTTCGTTCCTTTTTTTTATATCATAAGATAGCAAACAAGCAGATGGGTCTTCTGATGGAAAGAGTCAACCATCGCCTATAGACACCAAAGGTGTTAATGGTGCGTTGCTATCTTGTGGCGAGGTCTAATGCCACATGCATAAGTTTACCGGCTACCTTACCCTCCAAACCGGAACACGACATTGACCAGCACTGACGCTATTGCGGCAGGAATAGGTAAGGCGGTGGTACCAGACCCGGTCGAGCCGATGCAGAACTCTACCACCTAGTAGTCACGATGGTAGTGACGCGCATAGCCACTCAGTCGCCTTTTACGACCTGCCTGGCAGAACGGCAGTTGGTCTATTCTTCAAAGGAGCCCGGAACCAACACGGGGTAAAACCAACACGGGGTAAAAACCAACACGGGGTAAAAACCTGGTGTCCCGCGACACCACATCATTTTATTTTATTATCAACACTTGTACTATTTCATAATCACAAACTATATAATATATTTATTTTTAATAAAATAGCCAACCGGTTTCACGATTGACTGTTTCTTCAGGAGCCCTGATATAAATAATAATTAAAATATTTGTTAGGCGTAATACATATTACTAGCAATACCCGTGCGAATAATTCGCACTAAGTAATTTTATTAAATACTTCTTAAGTTGATTTGAAATTGAACATAAAAATTACCGACCGTCATTCTTATGGACGTTGTTTCAAAATTAAAGCTGTTAGATGGCAGCATTGCTGTATTATGTCTTAATACATGTTTATGTCGCAGTGAAATTGTCAATAGCCGTTAGATTGTAATCTACTTAGGGATTTTATAATTTGGTTAGGTTAGGTTAGCAGTTAAATTATAATATCACTTAGGTAGATTATAATCTAACGGTATTGATAATTTCACTGCGACATATATAAATTTAATTTTAATAATTTACAAAAACAAAAGCAGTAATAATTTTTTTAGTTGTTGATACCACAAGTGCAAGCAATCATCTATAAAATGATAGAATTTATTTGGAGTAATTGTGAGGTTTTCTTTAAAAACGGAGGCAAACCTTAGCGTATATATAATAATTACATACATACATACATTTGATTGACGTTTAACTGCAAGCCCTAACGATGCGTTAATACGCAAAACTAGTAGGCTACAATCATTAATTGAAGCAGTAAAACCAATATAAATGTACTTTTAATAATAATTAAAATACGTATACTGTAAAACACGGCTTAACTCGTTTTATTTTTAAATTATGTACAATTATGCTATTTATTGGATTTATTAACGAACAGACGGACAGGTAGATGAATAGGTAGAAATTTACGAGATTTCCTTATGTTTAAATACAAAGTTTAAAAAGATAAAAAGTATCGCTGAGGACAGGATTCGAACCTGCGCGGGTATAACCCATTGGATTTCAAGTCCAACTCCTTAACCACTCGGACACCTCAGCTATGACACTTTAAACTAAATTATATTATATCTGTAACGGAATGAAACACAAATATAATATGTTTTTACTATTACGTTATTAATATTGACACAGGTGGTATAGTACAGGCAATAGACGAATTTTTCCTACACAAAATTGCTAAAGCAAATTATTTATATGAAATGAAAAATATTTAATTGCATGAATATGGGTGTCATAAGTTATTAAAAATTACCAACATATTCTACCATGATACGTGGCGTGCAAACATTTAAATTTTAGTCGATTTTCTTATAATTACTACCGGATCGGAATGCAGCCGCTATTCAGTGGTTCACCGGATTGGTTCAGTGTTATTATTAATTTTAGTATGAGTCTTTTTTGTATTTACATTCAGTACATGTAAATGCACAAAATACTTACAAATCAGGGGGTGTAAGTGCCACCAATTTGCAAAAATCTTTTTTAATAAAATAGTAATAGTAATAGTCTTAGTAATATAATAAATAGTAATAATCTTATAAGTCGTAAACGGTAATTGATATAAAAAATATATGTTACAAAGATGGGATCGAGATAGCCAGAGGTACAACCAGTGTACCCATGATTAGCCGAAGTAGTTAAAAAGGCAGAACAACGTTTGCCGGGTCAGCTGGGCTACAATAAAAGTCCTAACCATTTTTGGCCTCAATTCATTTACGGAGTTATATTTTCAAAGCACTTACGGAGATATAAGCCGAAACAGTTTTTCGCAAATGGCTCTACCGCCTTATTTGTAAATATTTTAGTGTATTTACATTCAGTACATTATACTGAATATAAATAAAAATAACTGTTGGAATTTAGTGCATTATGGACTAGAGTGACAGTTTTTTTGTCAGTAATAGAGAGTTTAATGTACTTCGTACATTAGAGAAACCATACTAAGTAGAATTCATGTTACATTTCATTGTCACTCGCTGCAGCGCTAAAATAATAATAAATCGTCCAACCAAATCAAAACTTAGCAGCATTGCAGCGTTAATGGTGCGTTGCTGTTAGTGTGACGAGGTTGAGCACATGTCATACATGCATGAAGTTACTGGCTATCTCATCCTTTAAAACGTAACACGACGGCGACAAGCACTGACGCTATTACGCCAGGAAAAAATCCCTTCAGGCAGGCAGTTTGAAAAAGAATCATTGGCCAAACATGTCACCACCATAGCGACAACTATGTGGAAGAGTCTGCAACGTTGCGCTCGGATTTCGCACGACCATCTACCAGCTACAATAATGTCAATTCGTGTTTTGGTTTGGAAGCATTGAAAAATATAAGCTTAAATGCTTCCTCTTATTGTTTCGGAGTCCTTTGAAGAATAGGCCAACTGCCGTTCGGCCAGGCATTTCGTAAAGGTGGCGGTTGACTATGCGAGTCAATACCATCGTGGCTACTATATGATAAAGTTCTGCATTACCTATTCCTGCCGCAATAGCGTCAGTGCTTGTCATTGTTGTGAGACGGTTTGTAATGTAAGGTAGCCGGTAAACTTATGCATGTGGCATTAGACCTCGCCACAAGATAGCAATGCACCATTAATATCTTTGGTGTCTATAAGCGATGGCGATGGTTTCTATTTTCATCAGGAGACCCATCTGCTTGTTTGCTATTTAATGGTATAACAAAGAAACATGTGGTATTACGATCCCGCGACACACATAGCAACAAACCATTTGTATATTTTATTATCTCCCTCAAGAAAAAACTCTTCCCTATTCCACGCGTATAATATGAAATAAATTCGAAATATCTGTATGTGACATGTTTGTACAAACTTAATAGAAGTTACAGTATAAAGAAAGATGTAAAATAATTTTCCGTTTTCATTAGTCCTCCGCAATCTTTGAAACAACCCTTAAATCTTGTTACTCTTTCCATCGATTCCTCAACTTCTCTGAACCTATCGGCTTTTCTTATTCTTAGTTGGCTATACACACATTAGCGGCGCATGTGTGCGTCACCCCCTAAATTATTTCGACATAATATGCAAATTTGTACTTACCTACAGGATGTCGTCAAAGATTAACTTGAAAACAGAAGCTATAAGTTATCTAGACCAGATGTGTGTCATTAGTGGAATGTTTGGTCATTAAATTGTTGGTCATTAGGTCGCATTATTTTTTTATTTTTTTTTTATATCATAAGATAGCAAACAAGCAGATGGGTCTCCTGATGGAAAGAGTCAACCATCGCCTATAGACACCAAAGAAGTTAATGGTGCGTTGCTATCTTGTGGCGAGGTCTAATGCCACATGCATAAGTTTACCGGCTACCTTACCCTCCAAACCGGAACACGACAGCGGCAAGCACTGACGCTATTGCGGCAGGAATAGGCAAGGCGGTGGTACCTGACCCGGGCGAGACAATGCAGAACTCTACCACCTAGTAGCCACGATGGTAGTGACTCGATAGCCATTCGGTCGCCTTTTACGACCTGCCTGGCAGAACGGCAGTTGGCCTATTCTACAAAGGAGGCCGGGACCGATACAAAAAGCGACCGATTTATTATACGCGTCATTACCATCATGAGTGATAGATAATGATAGAGTTCTGCAACGTCTTGCCTGGATATACAGTATCATCGGTTTAACTATTCCTACCTCAATAGCGTCAATACATGTCTTAGTCGTGTTCCGGTTTGGAGTGCAAGGTAGCCGGTAGACTTATGCATGTGACATTGTTATCCCACCACGCGAATAACAACGCAACGTTAACATCTTTAATGTCTGTATGCGATGGTTTGTCTATCCATCAGGAGAGCTATCGGCTTTTTTGCTATCTAGTGATATAAAAAAAGAAAAAAAAACTTGTCCTTTTCCAGTTTTTTTATGAATGTAAAACAACTAGTGCATACAAGATTAGCCAATGATTTCCTCCTCTTGCTTCCTCTAAGACGAATGAGGATTCCTCCTAGTCCTTAGAGGCGACTTATCAATAAATCAAGCAGATTTCTAATTTCGGTCACTCATTTAAAAATAATTGCTTGACTATTGTTTTGAAATTGAAATCCAGATCTCATTTCTGTAAAACCAGTACCGATACACCAAAGAGGTCAGCGGCGTTTCTGTTAGTCCGTTAATCTATTTAAACACACCTAGCGACGCGAATCTCCCAAAAAACGAGCCGGCGCAGTTGTAAAATTGTCTAACTACCCGCCCCCCGCGCGTCTCATTACAGCGCGTGCGTGGGCTACACAAGATATACAAACCTACAACTTTGCAATATCTTAAGATGCGTTACAAAACATCATAAGATCCTCACACTTTTCTGATTTTCCAAAACTGTAAAAACATTACGTGGAATACTTCGTGGTCTAGTAATTACTTTCTCGGCTCAGATCATGAGGTCTCCCGTTCGATACTTGGGTAGGGCAAAAGTGTTAAAGTTTTTCGAGGTTTTTCTCGAAAATCCAAAATCTTAGTAGCAGCTCAGAGTCTGGCGGGTGACTTGCCACTCTCGTGCCTTGGATGAGTACGTAAAACCGTAGATCCCAAATTTTACCGCTGAAAATAGTCGATAATCGCTATCAGGTCAGTAAAATGCAGCGATGGTGATCACCACTTATCTCGCCAACCGATAAAGCTGTGAATCGTGGTGAACCGAAAAATCTGTAGATATTCGGTTGACTCCGTCTACCGTACAAGGGAACCAGGCATGATTATACATACTTACTTACTAAAAACATAAAATAAATCTAGTTATATATACTAAAGACTCGTCCCATAAGAGGAGCACAAATCATCTCCTCTACGCCCTTTGATCCGCCGCCGCCTCTTTGATCTGTCATCTGCAATTTGACCAGGAAGTTCTTCTGAGGCAAATGATTGAAATGATGACTATATGTATCACTTCCATAATGACAACTAGGTGGTAGATTTCTGCAGCCCGGCTTAGTCCCACCGCCTTATTTATTCCTGCCGCAATAGTGTTAATACTTGTCACTGTCGTATTCTAGTTTAAAGGGTAAGGTTTTTTTTTTTTTTATATTATAAGATAGCAAACAAGCAGATGGGTCTCCTGATGGAAAGAGTCAACCATCGCCTATAGACACCAAAGATGTTAATGGTGCGTTGCTATCTTGTGGCGAGGTCTAATGCCACATGCATAAGTTTACCGGCTACCTTACCCTCCAAACCGGAACACGACAGCGACAAACGCTAACGCTATTGCGGCAGGAATAGGTAAGGCGGTGGTACCAAACCCGGGCGAGACAATGCAGAACTCTACCACCTAGTAGCCACGATGTAAGTGACTCGATAGCCAATCGGTCGCCTTTTACGACCTGCCTGGCAGAACGGCAGTTGGCCTATTCTACAAAGGAGGCCGGGACCAACACGGCGAAAAGCTGATAAACTTATGCATGCCCGCTACACGAGGCAAACGTGGGCATCAACATCTTTGGCGTCTATTTATATCTTTTCATCAAGAGAGAGAGAGAGAGAGAGAGAGACTCTTCTCTATCTTCAAAGGAGCTTGGATGAACATGGGGAAAAATAGGTAAAATAGGTGAAGAAAATAGTATCACAGAAAAAAATCTTATTTAAGAATATTAAAACAAAACTAATTTATAACAGATGTTTTTAAGTTGCTTAATGACAGGGTTGGCCGCAAAAAATATATTGATTTTTCTTTTATGGAATTTCTTTCCTATTTAAATATATTTTAAAGTATAATCACGCCAGATCCTTTGCGTAGCAGAGAGTAATCAGAGTAAACCGAACGTCACAATTACCCACCTTATGTCACCACACATTTTATGTCAGTAGCTAAGCGCAAATAACTCATGATTCGGTTAAAAAGTTTCAGGTTTTTTTACAATACTTAATTGACGAAACAATCTTAAGATACTGTTGCACCAAGCATTTTAAATACTTTTTAAATGAATTTAACTAGAGGAAAATTAATTTAAAAAGTATCTATTAATATTTAAAAATTATAGTATTTATTGTGTATATATATACATGGGGCACACTAAAAGTTTTACACTTCTAGCTAATCGGAACTGTTTGAATTTCGAATGTTATATTTTTAAAACGTTGCAACCTTCTTAGTAATAAAAAAACAATTTGCGGGAAATGATTTGTCAATTGTTTTTTATCACACATCAAAGTTCTACGTACGCAACGAAAATGGAATTAAGTCGAAAAGATTTTAGAGCGATGATTTTTTATGATATTAAACGTTCTCTTTCTCCGCAAGACTGTGCCGTTCGTCTTCAAAATGCTTTTGGGAGAGAAGCACCTTGTTTGAGCACCGTGAGGCGATGGTTTGCTGAATTTGAGAGAGGTCGAGTTTCTTTACATGACGAATATTGTGAAGGGCGGCCTTCAACTCCCGTCAACGAAAATAATGTGGCTACTGTTAAGCGGTTACTTGAAGAAAACCCCCGGATTACCTATGAGACAATTCGAGGACTATTGGGGATTGGTATGAGCTAAATTCAGAAAATTTTACACGAAGAATTGAAAGTTCTGAAACTTTGTTGTCGTTGGATCCCTCATGAACTGACAGCGGAGCAGAAGCGGGCTCGCGTGGAATGGTGCTCACAGATGCTACTGAAATACGACCACGGATATTCTAATGCTGTTTATGACATTGTCACAGGAGACGAAACGTGGATTTATTGTTTTAAGCCCGAAAAAAAACAGCAATCTTGTGAATGGGTGTATGAAAATGAGAACAAGCCAACAAAAGTGAGATAAGCAAGAAACGTTGATTAAAAAATGATCGCGTTTTTATTCTCAGCTACGGGTCCCATCTGTACAATTTCACTTGAAGATCAAAAGAATGTTAATGCCGAGTGGTATTCTACCATTTGTTTACCCAGAGTGTTAGAAAAAATTCGCGAAAGACGACCCAAAAACCGCATTCTCCTACACCATGATAAGGCTTCTTCACATACGGCCAACAAAACAAAGTCATTTTTAGCTTCCGAAAGAGTACATCTCGTCACTCATCTTGCGCATAGCCCCGACCTAGCACCATGTGATTTCGGTATTTTCCCCAAAATCAAAAATTTGATGAGAGGTTTTACTTTTACCAACTCCGAAGAAGCAGTGATAGCGTTCAATCAGCACGTAGAAAAAATGCCTTCAGATCTGTGGTCCTCCTGTTTTAAAAAATAGTTTGATCGCATGAGCAAATGGTTAAAATGTAAAGGAGATTATTTTGAAAAGCAATAAACATAATATTTTGGTTATAACAAGTTACGCAAAACTTATAGTGTGACCTACATACGTATGTATCTATGTGTGTGTGTGTGTTTGTGTGTGTAAACATCTCATAACTTTTGAACGGCTGGCCTGATCGAAACGCGGTTGATTGCATTCATTTGGATTCCACTCAACTTAGACTTCCTGAAAATATGAACCAATTCGGCTGAGGAGATTTTGAGAAATCTTGAAAAAAACCCAAAAAAAAAATTGGTACAAAATCTAATCAGCTCTATTCCTCAGAAACTACGTCTAATGCATAAATTGCATCAAAATCGGTTTATCCGTTTGGGAAAAATCGTTGACGACAAATTATAAATTTTTTTTTTTCAAAATTTTTTTCGACGAAACTTCGAAATTTTTCAACCAATAACTTTTTAGTATTCTACGATATTTTAGTACTAAAAAAACTACGTCGAATTCCATTTAAAAAATCAAAATTGAATCTATTTTTTAAAAGTTACAGCTTTTCAAATATTAAAGTTACGTTGTTATTAGCAAACTTACTTAAAAGTAAGTAAGTATCTCCACGTCCATATCCCCGAAGAGGTAGGCAGAGGTACAACAAGTGCACCTACGATTAGCCGAAGATACTTGGTCCCACGATGTGATAGGTGGCAAGCCTATCGCCAACCGGGCACTTTCAAATCCAGGGCAACGTTGTTTTTATCAAAAAACTGAAAAATACATTTTTGAATTGCCCGACCCAGGAATCGAACCCAGGAATCGAACCCAGGACCTCATGTGGTCAACTCCGACACCAGACTACTAGACCACAAAGGCGATTACTTAATATTTTTAAATGACTTTCAGGTTAATACACCAAGCGACTTAAATATTATCCTTTAAAACTGCGTCAAATATCGTTAATTGGATCGAAATCATTCAATTTGTGTTTTATCAATGATGAAAATTTTTGAAAAAAAAATGTTTTTTTGACATTTTTCGATTTTTTTTACATATCGATTATTTAGCTAAAGCAATATTTTAGATCTCAAAAATTGAGTTTAATGCCATTCAAAAGTTCAAAATCGATTATCGTTTCTAAAATATACAGCTTTTTAAAATCAATATACTGCCATTAAAAAAATAGGTAGATGTTCGAACAAAAAAATCTATGCTTATAGTTTTTACTCTTTTGAGCTTAAAATACACTAATTTAGCGGGAAGTTTCAGGGATGGCCAACAGTGTCAACCGTTTATTGATTTTTTTTATTTAAACAGATATATTAGTAAAGTATAGAATATATTAGATAAGCTTGTTATTCTATTTTGTTATTATAGCCTAGTGGTCCGGTGTTGGTGCTGACCACATGAGGTCCTGGATTCGATTCCCGGGTCGGGCAATTCAAAAATATATATATTTTTTTTCAGTTTTCTGATAAACATAGCTTGGGATTGGAAAATTGATGATAGGCTTGCTACCTATCACATTTGTGGGACTAAGTATCTTCAGCTAATCGTATGTACATTAGTTGTACCTCTGCCTACTTCTTCGGGGATACGGGTGTGAAGATACTTTTTGTTTTGTTATTTATTTTAAATAAGTAATCTAGTTAACCTTTCACTTAAGTTTACAAACCCTTTTTGCTGGAAACCTATATAAATTTTAAAATATGTAAAGGAAATTAAGGGTTCGGAAAATTATCTTCAGATCCATTTGCGGAATGTAGCATCATTACCTAAAAACCCATACGAGGCTCAGATCGCGATACTAAGCATGTTCATCTCTTTCTAGTTTTGAAAAACCAGCCCCCAGCCCCCATCCTGCCGCCCACCCTCTCCTAATTCCTTACATATTTAAATCCCACTTCCAGCGGAACCTACGTTGTCTCCATATGCCTTTGCGTTTGTTTTTCCGTTTTAATGATTTCGCTTAAGAATTATAATGTTACTCGTTATAAAGGTATTATTTGAACTTTAAATTGCCTATTGATGAATTTTTTTTATATATATAACAATACACCTCTAAACCTCTATAGATCTATACAAATCAATAAAATTGAAGTGTTTGTGATATTAAAATAATCGTTTTTTATTAAATACATATGGTTCAATACACGGTAGACATAAAAAACAACACTTTTTTAAATTTTTGCCTGTTTGTTTGTTCCGGCTAATCTTTGAAACGGCTAGATTAATTTTAACGAGATTTTCACTGGCGGGTAGCTAATGTACTAAGAAGTAACTTAGACTAATTTTATTTAAGATTTTTTCCTGGACGAAGTCAACGCGGACAAAGTCCTGGGCACAGCTAGTTATTTAAAAAATATAATTATCTCGTACGAAATATACTCATAAGCTATGAAGTTATTTCTTTTAAAACATAAATTTGTTTAATAAGTCTTTGAGCTTTCTTCAACACAAAATCACGGGACAAATTACATTTACTGATCTAACCCCAAAGTAAGCAAATTATTTGTTTGTGTTATGGGTGTTAGTCAACGACACTAATACATCGAAATACATATATAAATACTGGAATATATTTAATAAACATTCAAACTCGGAAATACAAACATTTATGCTCATCACACAAATGCTTATTCCTGTCGGAGATCGAACCCGGGCCCTGTCGATTGCGTAGTCAGGGTCGCTAACCACGCGACCAACGGAGCGGTCAATGTGACATAGAATACTTTTTTATTTCGGAAATATTTTTTCCCGTGGGATTGACCATACAGTTTTATAACACAGTGGGCAGCAGGGTGCAATTATTTGACGATAATTAATGCGGAGGCATCCCTGATCTCAGACAATAGATAATATATAGATTGCCATCTTTCCAGACAGCCTTCATATGCACCATATGTAGCATTGACTATCTATTGTTGAGTAGACCATCTGTGTAAATACATTTTAGAAATACACGCAAAGTGATAAAATTAAAATCGACCGTTAATATTGATATCAAATAATGTAAAATAGTATATATATTTTTTTATATCATAAGATAGCAAACAAGCAGATGGGTCTCCTGATGGAAAGAGTCAACCATCGCCTATAGACACCAAAGATGTTAATGGTGCGTTGCTATCTCGTGGCGAGGTCTAATGCCACATGCATAAGTTTACCGGCTACCTTACCCTCCACATCGGAACACGACAGCGACAAGCACTGATGCTATTGCGGCAGGAATAGGTAATCGGTGGTACCAGACCCGGGCGAGACAATGCAGAACTCTACCACCTAGTAGCCACGATGTTAGTGACTCAATAGCCAATCGGTCGCCTTTTACGACCTGCCTGGCAGAACGGTAGTTGGCCTATTCTTCAAAGGAGCCCGGGACCAACTTGAGGAATAATTTCTATTCTTTAAAGGGGTCCGGACCAATACGGGGAATAATTGTACTTGGGTAAAAATGTAGCCTATATAAAGCATCAGATGGCACTCCATATTACCTGCCTAGCGTGTTCCCATCAACAATTTTTTTATAATATAAGCTTGATGGAAATAAATTTCAATATCTTCGGCATGAACATTATTTTGTACATATTAATTTATTAATTTTGTCTTTTTCAGATCCAGCAACGACTTTGCCACGAAAACGTAAGTATGACTTATTATTTTTAATTTAAAATCTCTTGAATTAATATATATATATATATATATATATATATATATATATATATATATATATATATATATATATATATATATATATATATATATATATATATATAATAACTACCTCTAATCGATAGGGGTTTTGATTCGATTCCCGGAGAGGACAAGCATTAGAATGATAAACATTTATGTTATATTAGCTGTGCCCACGACTTCGACCGCGTGGAAATTATTCTAAAACCTGCATTGTTCCCGTTCCCGTAAAATTTTCAGGATAAAAACTACTTTATGTCCTATCTCGGGTCTCAAACTATCTACGTACCAAATTTCATTCAAATAGGTTCAGTGGTTTAGGCGTAAACAGAGAGACAGACAAAGTTACTTTCACATTTAAATATTAGTGTTGGATTTCTGGGTTTTATATGTATTTTTATTTATTAGCTTCGATGACTAACATCCATAACTCAAATAATTTGCTTACTTTGGGTTTAGATCAATTCGTGTAATTTTTACGACGATTGATAAAATTATATATTATATATATTTTATTTTATAATTGCTAAATATTAATTTAATTCGAATTCATAATCCCCCCATGTTAGTTCGGGCTCCTTTGAAGAATAGCCTTACTGCCGTTGTGTCAGGCAGGTCGTAAAAGGCGCTCGATTGGCTATAAGTGTATTACCATCGTGACTACTAGAGTTCTGCAACGTCTTGCCCGAGTATTTGGTACCGCCGCCTCACCTATTCCTGCCACAATAGCGTCATTGCTTGTCATTGTCGTGTTCTAATTTGTGCAATATCCCTAAGTATCCATAAGTTTACCCGCTATCCTGTGCTTTGAACCGAGACACGTCAGTGACAAACACTGACGTTATTGCAAAAGGAATAGGTAAGACGGTGGTACAGATCGTAGGTTTTGTATCAATACTTAAAAATACGTCTCTAAAATACTTAAAAAATTAGTCGACTCTGTGGTCTAGTGGTCCAGCGTTGATGTTGACCACATGAGGTCCCGGATTCGATTCCCGGGTCAAGCAATTTAAAAAAAAAAAGTGTTTTTTAGTTTTCTGATAAACACAAATTTGCCCGGGATTGGAAAGTGCCCCGTTAGCGATAGGCTTGCCACCTATCACATTTGTGGGACCAAGTATCTTCGGCTAATCATGGGTGCACTTGTTGTACCTCTGCCTAACTATTCGGGGATACGGGCGTGAAGACACTTAAAAATGCTCTTTGTTGTGCTTTCACGGCTAAGCCGCCAAATCAGTTTAATGAAATCTTACAAGGAGATTGTTGAAGACCTGGGGTCAAATCTATTTTTTATTTCAAGTGACGTTAGTAATATAAGCGATTATGATTATAAAATCGAGTTTTCACCAGATCTCCACGTTTGGAGGTCCTAGGAATCTTCCCGACTATTTTTACAATTAATCTATAAGTATATGTGTGTGCAAACATCTCATAACATTTGAACGGCTTGACCGATCGGAACACGGTTAGTGACATTTGATTGGGTTCCGTCAAACACAAAAATTTGGACTGATTCGGCCCGGGAGGTTTTGAAAATTTTGAAAAGACTTAAAAATATTTTCGGCAAAATATTCCTTTTTTAATAAGACTCCAGATTAATGTACCAATTAAGAACACATTCTAATCGTCTCTATTTTTACATAAACTAACTCTAATGCCACAAATTGTATCAAAACCGGTTTATCCGTTCGGGAGTTATCGTTGACGAAAACTTTGAAAAATGTTTTTTCGACATAACTTCGAGATTTTTCATTAATTATTTTTTGAATTTCTACGATATGTTAGTTCTTCGAAAACTACGTCAAATGTTTTAAAAATTAAAATCGAATCAAATTTTCAAAAGTATCGCAGTTTAGGTATAAGTGTTCAAATATTAAAATCATGTTGTTTACAGGCTTTACAGCAAACATACTTCATATTTTTCAAATAAATTTCAGACTAATATACCGATTGATTTCAAAATCTAATTAGCTTCTACAGTTAAAAAACTTTATCAAATACTGTAAATCCGATCAAAATTGGTTGATTTATTCGGAACTTATCAATGGCGATTTTTTTAGTCATTTCTTCTACATTTTTCCATCTATCAATTTTGTAACCCTTAAAACATTTTAGAGCTCAAGAGTAGGGGATGATGCTAAATGGGTAGTTACTCAAGCGTCGTAGGGACCTATTGGATTTCGTAGATTAAATCATAGGAAAAATAAAAGGTTATGATGTATTTCATTTCAATAGTGGAGAAAATATCCACGAATAAAAAAATATTTAAAAAAAACTGTGACATTGAAACATTATATTTTGTCAGATTACGGTATGGTGGATTAATTGCCACCTAAAATTTAGAAAATCCGACGATTCAAGTGTTTTGTAAGCAAGTGGGAGGGTCATAAAGTTGCAAAGAAAATGTTGTTTTGACATTCTCGAGGGCGTCTGAATTTTCTTTTATTACATAGAAAATTATATAAGAGTAACGAAAAAAATATAATCTGACAATTTCCACAAGCAGAAGTTATGGGAATTTTGTTTTTTCTGCCATAATAACCCGCCTCTAAAGGCCTATATAAAGGGCTTATATTTGCCATAATAACCCGCCTCTATATAAAGGGCTTATATTTGGTGGATAACCTCAACAGTATGCGAGGCAACCCCCCCCCTCCCCCATTTTAATCTGACGCGTTTAAGTAAATCTAAAAATCCCCTCTTGGGCCCCCTACTCCAAAAATTGCGTTAAATACCATTCGAAAGATCAAAATCGTTCATCATTTTGAAAGTATACAGCTTTTAAAAAAATAAAACACTTTCATTTTGTAAATTTTATTTATATAAATTCTTTGAACTCAAAATCTATGATTAGGTATAGTTTATCCTTCTTTGAGCTTATAATACCTCAATTTAACGGGAAGTTTCAGGGATACCCATGGGGTACCAGTTTACAGATTTTTTTATGAAGTCAGCCCCTCGGGTCTAAAATACGGGACGAAAGATTAAGAAATTTCTTATATTTATGACCTGTTACTTTAATCACTGGTGAAGATGTACGGTGGTTTTTAATAATATATTCAGTCCTTTTTAAAGTTCCTTACCTTGATTGAAAAAAAACAGAACCCCTAAAGGATCACTTTGTTATCCGCAGTTATCCGTCTATCTTATGTGAAGACTATTTACATCGAGAACGCGTGGAGGTATCGAGTTAAAATTAAATCCATGTATTCAAGCCCACAATCCCTTGAAACTGTGATAAAATCAAATTTCTGAGTTAATGTATAAAAATTATGCCACAAAAACCATATATTTCTATACTAAAAGGAATCAAAATTTGGAGTTTTTTTATATATACCACGATATATCTTAAGATAGCAAACAAGCAAAAAAAGACAAACCATTGCCAAAAGATACCAAAAATGTTAATGGTTCATAAATATTATTGGACAAATCACACGAATTGGTCTAACCCCAAAGAAAGCAATTTATTTGCTTGTAATATGGGTATAAGTGACCAATACTAATACATAGAAATACATAATACTCGTATATAAATGCTCAAATATATTTAATAAACATATAATAAATAGTGATGAGCATACAAACATTGTATGCTCATCACACAAAAGTTTGTCCCCGTCGGGAATCGAACCCGAGCCCCATTGATACGTAGTCAGGTTCGCTAACCATTCGACCAACGGAGCGTTCAAAAGGGTGCATTGTAATCCTTATGCCGGGGTCTTGATGCCACACGCATAAATACATTCATAAATGAATGCACTACTTACACAAGCACTGACATTATTGTGGCAGAAATAGGTAAGGCGGTGATATCAAAGCCGGACGACACGCTGCAGAACCCTACCACCTAGTACTTTCGGCAACCTAAGAATATGAAATTTGGCAGGTGATGTCTCATACTACATTGTGATGTCAATTAATGTGTGTAATTGTATCATGTAACTATAATTTAAAAAAAAAAAAACAAGCCCGCTGAGTTTCTTCCGCCGGATATTCTCAGTGTGTGGCCGCGTTCCGATCCGGTAGCAATTATAAAAATCGACTCACAACATTTTTAGTTTAATGATAAATAATTATAATTTTAAAATATTTGCACACCATATCATGGTAGAATATGTTGGTAACTTAATCAAATTTTAATAACTTGTAACTCCCATATTCTGGCAAATAAATGATTTCTTTCTTTCTTTCTTTCTTACAAGTGCAGGTAAAAATCTGAAACCACACATTTGTAATTATATCATAAAACCTCGCAAAAATCTTCGAGACTCGATTCCTGAACTATTTATAATACATATTTACCTACAAAATTGTACGGAACACTTGGTGGTGAGTCCGCCTCGCACTTGTCCGAGATTTTTCACTATAAGGCAATTAGCTCAGTGCACAGTATTAAGCCCCGTTTTCACTTTGATTAGTACGAGCGTGAGTGTTTAATGCAGGTGCTTAGTATTAAGATAAAAATACATGAAGACAGCCGTTGATCAGTGCGAGTGATAAGTAATCAGCATCTATTCACTTTTACTACGATGATTACGAATCACTCGCACTGATCCACGGCTATCTTCACATATTTTTGGCTTAATACTAAACACCTGCATTAAACACTCACACTCACACTAATCAAAGTGGAAACGGGGCTTTGCGCGCGAGTGTGTGTTCTTACGTTACTTGAAAGTATACCTCTTTGCGTTGAGAAGACGTGTAGTATACACTGAACAGGCATTCTCGCGCGGTGTTGCAGATCACGCGCTCAAGGCTGGGTTACACTTTGATTAGTGTGAGTGTGGATGTTTAATGTGAGTGCTTATTATAAAGCCAAAAATACGTGAAGATAGCCCTGGATCAGTGCGAGTGATTCGTAATCAGCGTAGTAAAAGTGAATAGATGCTGATTACTTAACACTCGCACTAATCAACGGCTGTCTCCACGTATTTTAATCTTAATACTAAGCACTTGCATTAAACACTTACACTGGTACTAATCAAAGTGAAAACGGGGCTTTACTTTCAGTGACACACGCATCCACTTGCGTAAGTGCGCGGCAAGATACTAGGTATGGCACACCGAGATATGCACTATAGTGCGTAATTTTGACATTGTGAAATATGTACATAATATTTATAAATGAATCTTGTTAATAATTTTAAACATATATCTTCATATTTTCTTAAATCTAAGCGATTCTAAATAAATGACCCATTTATCGATCTTTTTCGTAAAAAACGTATGTATCCAATATCTTTTATATCTTCTTCTAATTTGCTTATACAGAAACTAAAATGATGGTATTGCTGCAGCATCCTGAATGAATTATGCATGATAAACCATTTAGAATTTAGAAAACAATGCTCTGCACTGTACTATACCACCGCAAGATGGCGTCAAATGTGGCGTCTGGGCCACCGTATTCTTCGCCACAGTTTCGCACATTCGTTTTTTTTTTTTATATCATAAGATAGCAAACAAGCAGATGGGTCTCCTGATGGGAAGAGTCAACCATCGCCTATAGACACCAAAGATGTTAATGGTGCGTTGCTATCTTGTGGCGAGGTCTAATGCCACATGCATAAGTTTACCGGCTACCTTACCCTCCAAACCGGAACACGACAGCGACAAGCACTGACGCTATTGCGGCAGGAATAGATAAGGCGGTGGTACCAGACCCGGGCGAGACAATGCAGAACTCTACCACCTAGTTGCCACGATGGTAGTGACTCGATAGCCAATCGGTCGCCTTTTACGACCTGCCTGGCAGAACGGCAGTTGGCCTATTCTACAAAGGAGGCCGGGACCAACACGGCGAAAAAAAATAATTATGATGCATATCTGCACTTCTGCAATCATGCGCGTGGGTCGTCGCCGCGCATACCGCAGCGTAGATCAATGTTACGTACAGAGTAAATAGGAGCAGTATATGGATCGCCTAGCAAAGCACACCTGCTCTTTTTACAACTTACTACTAAGTAAATAGACAACAACGAACAACAGTTTTTCTCAGACTTGTGAATATTACTTAGCAAGCACTATACGAGTATAAAATATTGCATTTTATATTGAATCGTAATATTCTTAGAAACTGAATTGATTTACAAATAAATAAAAACCCCTCTTGATCCGGATTTCTTTGGAGAATAGGCCATCTGCCCTTCTGCACAAGCAAGTCGTAAAAGGCAACCGATTGGCTATGCTAGTTACTATAATCGTGGCTACTGCGCCGTAGAGTTCTGCATTGTCTCGCCCGGGTCTGGTACCACTGCCTTACCTATTCCTGCCGCAATAGCGTCAGTGTTTGTCGCTGTCGTGTTCCGGTTTGGAGGGTAAGGTAGCTGGTAAACTTATGCATGTGGCATTAGACCTCGTCATAAGATAACAACGCACCATTAACATGTTTGGTGTCTATAGGCGATGATTGACCATCCATCAGGAGACCCATCTGCTTGTTTGCTATCTTATGGTATACTAGCTGTTGCCAGCGACTTCGTTCGCGCGGACTTCGTTTACTCCGCACAGCACCTCCCTCGTAGGTGATAACGTGATAATATGTAGCCTGTATGTTGACCCGACCTGCTAGTAATATTCATGCAAAATTTGAAGTAAATCTATACAGTACTTTTTGAGTTTACCTCGGACATACGTACAGACAAATAGACAAACAGACAAAAATTTTAAAAACTATATTTTTGGCTTCGGTATCGATTGTAGATCACGCCCCAAGTATTCTTTTAAAAAAATATTCAATGTACAGTTTTGACTTTCCTACGATTTTATTATATGTATAGATAAAAAACGGCGATTAGTCTATTCTACAAAGAGCTCGGAATCAACACGGGGACATACACTAAATGTGTTTTTTTCATATTTTTTAAAGATGATGGTACAGAATCCTTCGTGCGCGAGCCTGTTTCGTTCGCACTTGGCCGATTTTCTTTTAATCGACGTTCAAATAAGCCTTTTCAAATTAGTAAACATCGAGTACCTTCTGTGTAGTCTATGTTAGTATAAGATTTGTCTTTTGTGTATTCGCAGATTATCAGTTTGAATAGATATAAAAATTGAGTCGATGCTCCTTTTTTCCAATTATAGATATAACACGAATATGAAAAAGTCCAAGTTGTAAATTTTTCGTTCGAGAGCAGATTTATTCATTAATTTTCGGTCTTAATTAAAATAAAATTGATAATTCAAGTAAAAAAGTAATTAGATGATAGGGTCCCGACAAGTTTGGCTACCCTTATCCTCTAAACCGGAACATAACAATATCCAGCTCTAATGACTGCCGCTGGATAAGGTAAGGCGGTGGTACCCATACGTGTATTTAAGAGCGGGGTGAAGGTCTGGGCCCCCCTTGTAAAGACCAAAAAAATTTAAATACGCGAAATAGATAATTACAATTCATATCTAACATGGGATACCTTTTTTATATATGAAACTACCGACCTGCCCGCGGTTTCACCCGCGTAACTTTTGTTCCCGTGGGAATATCGGAAAGGTTTTTATATTAAAACCTTCCTCAAGAATCAAAAAAAAAATCGCATCAAAATCTGTTGCGTAGTTTTAAATATTTAAGCATACATAGGGACATAGGGACAGACAGAGAAAGCGACTTTGTTTTATACTATGTAGTGATTATGTTAAAGGATTTATTGTACCATTCAGCAGTTCAGATTACAGTTAACTTTTGTACATTTTGGAACACTTAGATATCCCTCATAACAGAAACAAAGCTATAGCTTATATATTTGTTATTTGCCTATTTCTCCCGTGAAACAGCTTTCCTGTGTTTCGGAGAGAAGGGCAAGACAGGCACTGTAATTACTGGTACCGAGACTTAACATCTTATGTCTCAAGATAGGCAATACATGAATGGAATACCTGGGCTAGTTCCAGCCCAAGTATCCCATTTTTGTTAATTGGCGACGTCGACCACTTACCATCAGGTGGCACGTTTGCCAGTTTGCCTATCTCAATAACATAAAAAAAAATCGGCACCCTTGGATTCCCCCATAACAAACTCTAGCTTGTACCTTTTTGAATTTTTGAACACCCCCATAACAAAGCTATAGATATGCTCATGGTGGTACCAAACTCTGGCGAAACCAGAAGGTAAATAGTATCTTCAAAAAGGGCCGAGACTAACACGGAGAATGCCCCCCCCTAGATACAAAATATAGGGTGTTTTTAAAATGAGATTGCAATCAGTAACAAACATATTCTATATACATGTTTTTTTAAATACACACCCACGAAACCTTAATGATAAAAAGAGATAAAAAGCTGACGGCGATTCAATATGAAAAGCGGAACATTTTTCCACCAATCGCGGGAATTAATGGAAAAACTAGCAAATGAATTTATTATGTCCCCCGATACCGCCTGCCACCCTGTTTTACACTCATTTCCCATACACTTAGTGATGTGTTCCAACTATTTTAGCGGTTTTTGATTAACTTTCACTGTGTAATTTAACCTGATCGAAACATTAATTATTTATCGAAACATAAAGAGATCGAAACATAAATATGATTGATTAAGCGAGTATACTTGGTATTTTAGCCTGAAACACAGAATTTCCTAGTTCACGCTCACAAGTCATAAATATCTAAGAAAACAATGCAATTATAGATTTTACTCTACGTATGTAAGCTTCTGAAACAAATATTTTATTATTTTTTTATTATTATCTAACCAAATAAAAGGTAAGCAAATTATTTGTTTGTAATACGAGTGTTAGTCAGCGATGCTATATATATATTAATATTATAAATGCGAAAGTTTGGATGTTTGTTACTCAATCATGCAAAAACCACTGATGATAATACATACATACATACGTGACACGGATACCTACCGTTAATATTTTTGGTGTCTATATGCGATGGTTATCTAAATAAACAAATAATATATGAAATATGAGCTTAATGTGCTTTATCGAAATAAGGTAAGCTACATCACCGCAATTCTTTATTTTCTTGCTACTTTTTCTACAAATTTTCTGGATAGAAAAAAACAATAATACTCTCTTAATCTGAAAGTCAAACTTGAAACTTCAAAAACTATACCAAAGCCCAAATTGCCTGTACCTCATCCCCAGACCTATTCACCGTCTTTTACGGTGCATGCAGCTGAGCTATGAAGTTCGGTTCATGCATACGCTCTAGCCCTTCACTGCCAATTTTTTAAAAACGTCAAAAAGAAACTTTCTTGATTTTAATAGTGTTACTACTAAGTTTTAATGTTCGATTTCCTTTAATATTTTTTTACAAATTACACGAATTATATTTATTATATATATTATATATATAAATATATAATATATATATATTATATATTTATTAATCTGATCCCAAAGTAAGCAAATTATATGCTTATAGTATGGGTGTCAGTCAACGACTAATACATAGAACTACATATATAAATAATAAAAATAATAATTAAAAAAAAGACTAATACATAGAAATACACATTTAATAATATATTTAATAAACACTCAAACCCAGAAATACAAACATCCATGCTCATCACACATATGTCTGCCCCTGCCGGGAGTCGAACCCGGACCGCATTGATTGCGTAGTCAGGGTCGCTAACCACTCGACCAACGGGGTGGTATAATTTTGTTAAGGGTATATGTGTGTGTGCAAACTCATCTATGCATTATTTGTTGTGCACAATGCCTTCCCATTTATAAATACCTACTCCACATTTCGGGTTAGCTGGAAGAAATCTCCGCTAGTAGAGATAGGCTCACCTTTTGTGCAATTTTTGTTATCTTTTTCGTATGTATTTTTCATTAGTATACAATAAAGTATTAAATAAATAAATTTTTGGGCTGCTCAAAAATGTTAAGTTGGTAAAAGTGATAGTATTTTAATTTTAAAGACATTTATATTTACAAAATGTTATTAACACATGTTGAAAACATTTATACCTATTTTCGAAAAGAAAATAATTGAAAGTGAAATAGAAGTTATGAAATAGGAACCTTAAATTTTAATATTAATATGTGACTGCTATTTTCAAAGATAATGATTGTTAATTTTAATCTAGTCTATTTTAATTCTCATTTGACACTAATTTTTAAATCTATTATGATTTAACATTTTTTTGGAGTTTTAATGATTTTTAAAGTATTAAAAACGTAATTTTGTATAAAAATATTTCTTCTTTTTGCACGCCATTTATTTGGCAAAGCAGGCTTAAGGTACTCATATTTAGTAGAAAGAATCATCATCATATGTAACTCTGATTTATGCGAAATAATTTTGAATTTTTGAATTTTGAAATTGAATTTTAAAACTTAAAATCGATCATCAAGGTCGATTTTATCTTTCGAGTCAAATTCTACGCTATTTTTAAACTTTTAATTATGCAGCGTACTCTCCAAAGTGTATCCGATAAAAAACCGATAAACTAGCCACTCTGCGGCAATGAACGAGGCTCTGGAGTTTTTGCCTACCAGATCATCGTCGTTTATGAGCCTTTTAGCAAGCCTCTCTATCGCCTCAAGTATCTCCAGCTGGTATTCGGCGAATATTCTATGCACGAACGGACTTGTGCTTGATTAATGTTGAGCAACTGTCCCGGGCTGGAATATCGTTTCACCTTCGCCAGAAAATCAAGCTTTTTTGAGGCAACTTGGGCTTTTGATTCAATGTACAAACCGAAGTTGAGAGTAGGCATTATGTTGATACCAAGGAGCTTGAGGTGGTCAGTTATCGGTACGGACACACCCTGGAAAGACGGAGATAGGTAAAATGGACTCCGTTTGGCAGAGAATAGACACACCTGGGTCTTAATCACATTAAAGTTGATCAGATTGGCATCGCCCCGACCGGAGACTGCTTGTAAGGACAGATTCAAACGATCGACCATCGCCTCCCTGAGAAACCGGATCTGTGCCGTACTGGTCCGTGCGCTGGATGCGTAACTCTCCAGAACTATGCTATCGACTGCGTACCCATTGATACCGAGCTTCAGCAGGTTGTTAATGTATAGCAGGAATAAAGTTGTGGAGAGAACTGATCACTGAAGGACTTCGGCATTCATTGTCATTTGGTCGGACGAGCAGCCATCGACGATTACTCTAATCTACCGGCCACTCAAAAAATCTGAGGTCCAATCGCAGAGACCGATAGGCAGACAATACGATGGAAACTTGCCAATAAGACTATCATGCCAGAACCTGTCAAAGCCTTTTGAGATATCAAGGGAGACAGCTAGTGCCTCGCCATGATTCTCGATGGCCGCGCTCAAGATGTAGGTGGCATACGCTAGAAGATCCCCAGAAGACCGATTTTGGTGAGACCCGTATTGGCGGTCACTGAGTAGATCATTCGCTTCTAGGTGTGCCATTAGCCGGCTGTTCAGTACACGCTCCGTAGTCTTGCAGAGTATGGACGTGACTGAAATCGGTCTATAGTTGGAGGGGTCGGCGCAACTGCCTTTTTGGACACAGGCTGCACGTTGGCAAGCTTCCATGATTTCGGAATTTTTCCAGTCGTCGTCGAAAGGCGAAAAAGGCATGTCAACACAGATGCGAGTTCAGGTGCACAGGTTTTAAGTACTACGGTTGGAATCCCATCAGGGTCACGGCCAGGGCCATCCTGAACGAATCAACCGATTTTGATCCAATTTCCCGTATTTGACGCAGTTTTTAGAGAGAAAAGCCATCGATATAAAAAACCCTAGATGCACAGTCCTGAACAAAACTGACACTCAAAAGTGTCCCTAATTTCATTTAAGTAGTTATAGATAAGGCAAAAACATATGTCTTTGCATATCCAACCTTAAATGCACGACTTATAGTTGTTTTTACAAAGCAATGTACGAAAAGAAATAAAATTGACAGTGTCGCGACCGACGCGATTCTATTTGAAATGAGCGCACAATTTAAAATTGTGCACTTTGTGTGTGTAACTTTTTGACACACTGATTGTGTATCTTGGGTTTTTTTATATCAATGAGAAAAGCTGATTAGATTTTTAAGTCAATCATTGTATTAGCCTGAAAGTTATTTTAATAATATTAAGTAAGTTAATAACAAAATATTTACCTAAAAAAGCTGTAACTTGTGAAAACTTGATTCGATTTTGATTTTTGAAACTGAGTTTGACGTAGTTTCTGAAATATTAAATTATTGTAAAAGGTCAAAAAATGATTGATTTAAAAATCTCGAAGTTTTGTCAAAAACCACTTTTTTCAAAATTTTTCGTCAACGATTACTCCCGAATGGATTAACCGATTTTTATGAAATTTATACATTGGACGCAGTTTATTGTGGAAGAGAGCTGATTAGATTTTGTACTCAATTGGAAGTTTATCTGGGAATTATACTAAACAAATACGGTACATTTTTTTGGGGATTTTTCAAAATTATTCAAATCTCCCGGGCCGAATTGGTTAAAAATTTTCAGAAAGTCTAAGTTGAGCAGAATCCAATCGAATGCCATCAATCGCATTTCGATCAGTTAAGCTGTTCAAAAGTTATGAGATGTTTCCATACACACATACATACACACACGCTCCCGCACACACACACACACACACTGATAAAGAGAGAGAGAGATTTATACTGACGTCATCGTGAAAGTTGTCGGAAATGGTCCCAAAACATGGAGGTCTAGTGAAAAAAGTTTCTAGTCTAACATAATCTGCAGAAATTCATAAGTTATGGAGAGAAGGAGCTCGATAAAATATCTAAAAGAAATAATTAAAAATTTTGAAATAGGAGATAGAGTTCACCAACAGTCACCTCGGTAACATAGACATGTTGCTCTACCGTCCCGCCACATGGACAGCAACCTACAATTAACACGTTCATTGCCTGTTGTCTGCAAATGATCGTTATCTCCTTATACCAGGAGAACCATCTGCTTCTTTTCATATAAAAGAAATAATTTTATTTAAAATAATAGCATAGTTACCAATTCAATTCAATATCAATTCATTTATCAAATCACCCATCTTGTTGTATAAAGCAGTAATTGTATTTAAAGACTGCTTATGTAAGTCAAGTATACCACTATTATTCCTTTTTCCTCTACAGTAAAGAATTCAACTTCACGTGTTCTTATGATTTGTTAAGGCAGGCGTACATCACCATTTTTTTTTCTTTGAAGCGATTGCAACAATTCTTACCACTGCAAATAGATATTAATGCAAACTTTGATTCTCCTTATAATCGATAACGCTGATTATTGTTTTCTTGATGCCACTAAAGGGTCAGTGGATAAGTTTTGAGAGGATGTAAAATTTGTGCATCCTTTGCGTTCATGATTTCCATACTTAAGTAGCTACCAACGTGCCTGCGCAGGAATATTCAAACTCTTTGTTTACTTTATAATATGCTTCATAATTTTCGGTCCCCAATATAACTTTTCTAGCGTTGTCGCTTTCTTCATTTCTCGAACATTATACGCAATACTATTTTTCGTGTTTATCTCTCCTACGTTTTCCTTCTTTCAAGTCTCAATTTTTCTCTCTTTAATTTTTCTTTTATTTATTTTCTATGCATGCAGTTAAGTTCTGGAAATCACCTCCATGTAATATAGAATCCGACAAATCGTTGTCAAATTTCAGAAGAAGGGAAGACAGAAAAGTAAATTATTTGGCACGAAAATAGATTTAAGCAATTTTCGTGTCAAATATTTTTCTTTTACCCGTTTACCGTACTAACTAGGTTAATATGTAATATTTATATTTATATTTTGAGTGTAATTTTACTTTTCTTTTTTGAAGTTTGTAGTTCGCAATTTCTTTTTCGTTTTTTTCTTCTCTCGCTCTCTTTCTCAAACTGTGCTTAACTTTAGCAATAGTTGTAAGTTTGCATTTATATTTAATTTTTTTCTTGTCATGCTGTGCACAATTTTTCATCCACTTAACCCTTCTTTGAGTGCAGTTAGATGTTCGCTTAGCTTACAGAATTTTCGTAAAGACGATGCTTAGAGTTTGTTCATTGTTATAATTTTCGATTATTCCTCATTTTTTCTCTGGTTGTTCCGGACTTCTTTTAACGAATACGTTAACATCCTTCTTACCAGGCATCCTGTGAGAAAAGAGTAAATGCCAGTCCGTGTTGCTAACGTCGAGACTACTAACTACCACCTAGTTAGATTTTTTCATATCATTAGACAGTTCACAAGCAGATGACTCTATTCATGGAAAGAGAAATCATCATATAGGCACGGAAGAACGTATAACCAATCTGTCGCCTTCTACGAGTTCCCGAAACTATAAGAGATCTACCAGTCAATAAATTTAAAAAATGTGTTAAAACAAAACTGTGTAAAAAAGGGTATTATAAAATCTCAGATTATTTAGAAGACAAAAAAGCCTGGGATTAATTGCTCCTCATATCAATCTCATACATATTTTTTATAATTTTGTGATATTGTGAAAAAAAATGATATGAAAAAAGACAAGTCCAGTTTCTTCCGCCGGATCTTCTCAGTGTGTGGCCGCGTTTCCGATTCAGTAGTAGTTTTTAAAAAAAAATTGACGTGTTTGACGTGTCAAAATAGCTTGTAAAAAGTTTCATTGAATAAAGTTCTTCTGATTTCTGATGTCTCACCTGCCAGGCAGAACGGCAATTATTCTATTCTTCAAAGTAGCCCAGACCGATATAAAGTTTGGCAACACCTCGTCCGGGTCTAATACCAACCAAGTAATAGAGTCAGTAATCGTTATTGTTGCTTATCGATTTAGAGGGTGTCAGGTAGCAAACAAATGTATGCATGTTAGTGCATACATTAACATTTTGATATCTATAGGTTTTTTTTGGTTGTTCCCGTGTTAGTCCCGGGCTCCTTTGAAATTTCCTTTGCCGTTCTGCCAGGCAGGTCGTAAAAGGCGACCGATTGGCTATATGAGTCACTAACACCATGGCTACTAGGGGGTAGAGTTCTGCATTGTCTCGCCCAGGTCTAGTGCCACCGCCTTACCTATTCCTGCCGCAATAGCGTCAGTGCTTGACACTGACGTGTTCCAGTTTGGAGGGTAAGGGTAGCCGATAAACTTATGCATGTGGCATAAGACCTCGCCACAGGATAACAACGCACCATTAACATCTTTGGTGTCTATAGGCGATGGTTGACTCTATCCATCAGGAGACCCATCTCCTTGTTTGCTATCTTATACTATAAAAAATATATAGGCGATAGTTATATCTTTCTATCAGAAGTAACAATCTACTTATTTTCTACCCTATGATGTGAACAATAAATTGTTTTTTTTTATTTAATTAATCAACACGGTTGGATAATCAAAACAACGTGTTTAAAAATACGGTATTTGAAGGTACAACGTTTTTTGTTTTTTCTTATCTTCGGGATTAAATATAAATATAAAATTGCACAAATCCCAATCGTAACAAATCAAGAACAGTGTTCCACAAATAAGACGCGAAATTACTTGCGTATACGAATACATACAAAAGCGAACTTTTCACCGAATTACGTACACCGTCTATTACGAAACTCTTTAGGAGAGGAATCTGTTGACTGGTGGTTGGATTGTACATATTGAAGGACATGATAGTTAATGATCTAATGTAACCAATGAAATTATAATAAAAAGAGAATATTGTTTAACCTCATAGTAAAACTAAACGAAATTAATGTAGTAATAATCAAAAAGTATGGTTATCGTCGGATGTACTAAAGAGTTTAGTCGCCAATTTGTTAATTTACACGCCGTGCGTGGGTGTGCGTAATGAAAGTTTTTATTGGTATATTTGTGAACACACTAACTTATTCGAATGTAATCGAATAAAACATGCGAAAATAATCACCTTTTATAAACTATTTTAGTAGATATCTAATATAGGACTTACTATAGATAAAAAATTGAATTGGGGACCACATATCAAGAAATTTGCCAGTAGACTAAGTTCAGCAGCATTTGCAGTGAAAAAGATGAGACAGCTTACTGATGTTGACACTGCACGCCTTGTTTGTATTGGAAATATGAACAAACTGCACACCACATTCTTTGGGAGTGTAATCTTTGGCAAAACGAACGTAGTCAAGTGCTTGATAGTTTTCAATGTATATCCGGTGTAATTTATTACTCCGACCTTGTGGGAACACGTGGAAACTTCCGTGCCTTCAAGCGATTTTGTCATACTTACAGTAGGAAGCAAAATTAAGTAGGCCATTTTGGTGGTCCCTAATTTCCAAACTTCCGTGGTGCAATAGCAATCAGTCTGATTGTAAAATTCTCATTTCGTAGCATTTTTATGCTTTTAATATTTTGCTGTTTCCTGCTTAAAAGGGAGGGAAACAGGATGTATTTTCCTACTCCTCCTATATACTTCTGATTAATTTCGTTGCGGGTCCCAAGACAACTAAGCTTTTCCCCAGGGCACCCTGAGCTCGCAACTCAGAAGTTATCAGATCGGATGCCGTTGTTGATTCTGGTTTACAGAAGTTACAGTGGTTTTTTTTCCCGATAGACATTGAAGCACACGTAAATTAAGCTCTTCAATATTTTTAATTTATTTAAAATACTAGAAGTTACTTACTTGCCAATGTTTTAATATTTGTGGCATACACATATCACTCTCCTTGAACTAACCTGTTTAAATTACACTAAGCACTACAAAATGGATTTGTCACTGAAAAGAGCTTCTAACCTTGAAGAGGTCATTAAAATGTTTAAGTCCAGGATGGATGAATACGACGAAAAACAAGAAAAGCTCCGAAAGGTAAATCCGGATAATCCTGATATTACTGCTTTTTCACAGGATTTCTCCAATTTTAAAACATTTGTCTGGAAAACTTTATCTTTACTTAAAGCTCAAATGGAACTTTTGTCTTTGGGCATGGATAGACAGGAAGCTTTTTTGAGACGGAAGATCCTCTTAGTTCATGGTGTTTCAGAGAGAGAGGATGAAAATCCTAAAACTTTGGTCACCGACATAATATGCACCCGGATGAATCTTACTGACTTCACTAGTGGCGATATTCAGGTTTGTCATCGCCTTGGGCATAATAAGAAAGACCGGTCGAGGCCAATCCTAGTCAGTTTCAATGAACTTCATCATCGTGACTTCGTTTGGAATAATAAGACTGCCCTAAAAGGCTCAGGTTACACCTTATCTGAGTTTTTAACAAAATCTCGGCATCAGATTTTCTTGGAAGCTCGTAAACACTTCGGCGTGAAAAATTGTTGGACGATGAATAGTAAAATCACTATTTTACTGCCTGACAAGACAAGGTGCAATGTAGAATTAATGTCGGAATTTGAGGCTGTCAAAATACGATTTCCATCGCAAAATCCCGTTGTGCAGCAGATACCGAGTACCAGTGATGCAGCTTCATCCAAAGATACACGAAGAACCAGGCGTAAATAGGTTAGCTTTAACAAATGCGTTCGATCTTAGTATACATAATAAATATTTCATTATTATTGTTATATAAATTCTCGCCAGTACATATTAAGCCATAATACACTAACCGTATAAATGTATAATAAATAAATTTTTGGTCACTAAAATTTATCATGCATTATGGCACAAATTGCAGTACATATTATGTGATATTCAAATTTCATATCTATGAAACGTGTTGGTCTAATGGTTTTCACTAGGTACTCATTACTTTTATTTATTATTTACGGTAGATTTATACTAATAATACGCAATTTTTGCTTAGAATTACATTAAAACGGTTTTTTTAAACACACAAAATAAAAACTTCTAAGTTTATGATATTTCACCACAGATTATATAGCAGGTCTATAACGTAACCAGATTATATGACGTACTCCTTGTTTACCGGTGCAAAATGTTAGACCAATGATTCAATACGCGTACTGCCTTACAAAATTTATTATTTAATACAGGAGCTTATTTTCGTTTGGTTCACAGTTCACTTACACTACATAGTTAGAATACACGAATATAAAACGTTATAAGATATTTTTATGCTTCCTGGAATACTAAATGTATTTTTTTTGTTCATTTATTTTAATTTTTTGTATTAATTTCGTTTTAAATGTAGTTAATGTCGTATTTTTTTTAAATTTTTGTTAATTAACAATGTCATCGTTTTATATCTCCTTTCCATTTGGGATATAGCATAAGATTAAAAGTTTTTAATTTAATTTTTTCTGTAATCTTTATCAATATATACATTTATGTGGTTTCCTTGTGTTTAGTGATAGTTGCTTTATAAGAGTGGTGTGTTTTGTCACATTCACTGTAGTTTTTTAAATACTTAATTTTTTAGTTACTAACAATTATTATTATTATTTATAACGGTCGTTTTATATAACCTAATACATACAAGAATATTTATTGCTTTCGTGTCATGAAGGATAACGTTTTAATTAACGATAGTTGTTTTTCTTGTTCATCGTCCAGTGATGGTTTTTTTAGTGCAGATAGCGATAGTGAATCTGCAGACCTCTCTTTGCCTGAACAATTATCATCTTTTTTTGCCAAGTATCCTAACGACTTCAACGTTGTGCATATAAATACTCAGAGTATTCCTGCCCATTTCACGGATCTGCTGATGACCTTTGGTGATAATAAGAAGCTAGACGCGATTCTCATCTCGGAATCTTTTCTAAAGCCATCGCTCCCCAGTTCTCAATTTTCTATTCCAGGTTTTAAATTAATTAGAAATGACAGAATAGGTAAAGAGTGTGGAGGTGTTGCTATTTACCTACGAGAAACTATTCCCCATAAAATAATTGTCACTTCTCCAAGTGAATACAGTGAATCTATTGAATACATTTTTTCAGAAATAATTCTCAACCACACGAAGGTTCTTTTATCTGTACTTTACAGCCCTTCTGTTAACATCAATTACTTTCCAGCATTGGATTCGGTTCTTGATGAGTTACGACCTTTTTACGACCATGTCCTCCTCCTTGGTGATTTTAACACGTGTCTTCTTAAGGACGATTCTCGTGCTCGCAAGTTACTTTCAATTTTGTCTTCTTATAATTTATATTCTCTGCCTCTAACCGCTACTTATAAAATTCCCAACACAGCTCCTTCACTATTAGATTTAATAATTGTATCCAATCCCGAACATGTAAATTCACATGGGCAAACAGCTTCATGCTTTTCATACCACGATCTATTATACATGTCCTATCGCGTTCGTGTCCCTAAACGATTAACCAGTTACTCTGTTTGTCGTTCATATAAAAATTGTAACATTGATAATCTAGCTCGTGATATCAATGCTGCTGATTGGACACCGGTATTTAATGGAAATAATGTAGATGATGTTGTTCAGTATTTTAACAAAACGTTACTTAATATTTTTGATGTCCATGCTCCTATCAAAAAAATAAAAATAAAGCATAATCCCGCTCCATGGATAAACAATGATATAAAATCTGAAATGTTAAAGCGTGATAGAGCTAATCGTCACTACAAGAGATACCCTTCCGAACGTAATTTTAGTAATTACAAGAAACTACGTAACAGGTGTACTCAGCTATGTCGCGCAGCCAAACGTCTTTATATCCATGATACTATTGCGAAATCTGATTCAGGGCAAGCATGGACATTTCTAAAAACCCTTGGTGTTGGCAGAAAATCTCCATTTTCAAATAGTAATATTGATATTAATTCTCTCAATTCACATTTTTCAACCCCTCCTATTTCTTTGGATATAGCCACTAAATCCAATACATTAAATTACTTATCATCTATTCCGTTAAAACCATTTCCCCAGTTTAATTTCCAACTTGTTACCGATAAGGAAGTTATAAGGCATGTTCGCTCAATTTCATCCACTGCTGTAGGTAGTGACTTTTTATCCTCCAAAATGATTTCGCTATCTTCCCCTATGATAATTCCAATATTAACATCTATTTTCAATTTATCCTTAACCAGTAATACCTTTCCTTCCGCTTGGAAAACAGCTCATGTCCTCCCTCTCTCAAAAGTTTCTAACCCTTCTTCTCCATCTTGCTATCGGCCAATATCTATTCTCCCATTTCTCTCTAAAGTATTAGAGCATATTGTACATACTCAATTATCGGATTACTATGTAGCCAATAACTTGTTGAGTTCTTTCCAATCAGGATTTCGTAAAGGGCACATTACAGTTACAGCTCTCATTAACGTATCTGAAGATATTCGTGCTTCTATTGATGATCATAAACTTACAGTTGCTGTGCTTCTTGATTTTAGTAGTGCCTTTAACTCAGTAGATTTTGATATACTACTAGAAGTTCTACGCTCCCGTAACCTTTCGTCCTCTGCTGTTGCCAGGTTTAACTCATACCTCCGAGGGCGATCGCAGTGTGTTCGTGTCAACGACACGTTTTCTGATTCACTACAACTCACTGCGGGCGTTCCTCAAGGTGGAGTCTTATCCCCTTTACTTTTTACGAGTTTTATTGATGCCATCTCTACAATTATAACAAGTAAATTTCATTTATATGCAGACGACCTTCAGCTGTATTGCCAAGCAGGTGTCATGGATATAAATGATGCGGTCAGTGCCATCAATCGAGATTTAGATGCGATTCATGCTTGGGCAACTTCAAACGGTCTTTTAGTAAATCCCTCTAAATTCCAAGCGATTATTTTTGGTAATAGACATATGCACAAATTGTTAAATAACGTTAATATTCTTCCAATTGTTTACAATGGCACTCGAATTCCTTTCTCGCCTACCGTTAAGAATTTAGGTGTTATTTTTTCTAAAGACTGGTCATGAGAGGCTCATATCAACAATATTTGCAAAAAAGTTTACTTCTCTTTCCATTCTCTGAAGTCATTGCAACATTTGCTACCGCTGAAAACAAAGATAACTTTAATGCAAACACTGATTCTCCCAATAATTGATTACGCTGACTCGTGTTTTCTTGATGCCACTGAAGGGTTAGTAGATAAACGTGAGAGGATGCAAAATTTGTGCATCCGTTACATTTTTGGTCTCCGTAAATATGATCAAGTTTCGGAATTTCGTGCTCAACTTAAGTGGCTACCCATACGTCTTCGCAGGAATACTCATCTTCTTTGTTTACTTTATAATATTCTTCATAACCCTAGATCCCCAATTTATCTTCGTGAGCGTTTTCACTTTCTTCATTCCCCGAGTAGTAATTGTCGTGCTAATGTCAGTTCTCTCTTACGTTACCCTTCCTTCAAATCTAATTTTTTCTCTAATTCCTTTTCTGTTCAAGCAGTTAGGCTATGGAATTCACTTCCATCTAACATTCGTACCAGTGAATCGTTATCCATCTTTAAAACACGATTACATGATTATTATTTGACGCGAAAGTAGTTAGCAAGTTAATTGTGTAATTTTTGTATTATTTTTTATTTTATTGTCTTGTCTTTTAAAGTGTGTTATTTTTTTATCTCTTCTTTTTAGTTTTTTTTTTTGTTAATAGCTTTTAAGGCCACATTTGATATTAATTGTATGCTTTATTATTATGTCCTGTTAATAATATGTGCACAAGTGTCTTTGTTTGTCTACTGTTTTCTACATATGGGTTAGCTGGAAGAAATCTTAATATGAGATAAGCTCGCCTTTTGTTTTAATATACATAATTTTATTGTTTACTGTAAATGTTTTGTGTACAATAAAGTGTTTAATAAACAAATAAGTGGTGGGAACGAGAGGTGGGCCAATTGCACGCCTTGTTTACTTTAGTTACTTTCATAGTGTTATGTCACATGGAATTTTTCTCTGGGGGAATTTCGTTGAAATAAATACAATATTTGTATTTAAACCCCCTCCCCCTGTGTTGGTCCCGGGCTCCCTTGAAGAATAGGCCAACTGCCGTTCTGCCAGGCAGGTTGTAAAAGGCGACCGAGTGGCTATGCGCGTCACTACCATTGTGACTACTAGGTGGTAGAGTTCTGCATCGACTCGAACGGGTCTGGTACCGCCGCCTTACCTATTCCTGCCGCAATAGCGTCAGTGCTAGTCACTGTCATGTTCCGGTTTGGAGGGTAAGGTAGCCGGTAAACTTATGCATGTGGCATTAGCCATAAGATAGCAACGCACCATTAACGTCTTTGTTGTCTATAGGCGATGGTTGACTCTTTCCATCAGGAGACCCATCTGCTTGTTTGCTATCTTATGACATAAAAATGAGTTATAAGGGCAATTCACACTCTTAGCCCAAGGACCTCTCTGAGAGAAAAGTTCAAAGAAATCAATATTTTAACTGTAATTTCTCAATATATATTCGAAACCTTGATGACGTTCGTAAAATTATTTGCTTATTTAAAAAGAATAGTGATATTCACTCCTTAAATACAAGGAACAAAAACAATCTTGCTGTGCATGTGTCTCGTCTCCACAGAATAAGCAACTCTTTTATGGGGTAAAGTATACGCTTCTACAATAAGCTGCCTGATGCCATTAGAGATTTACCAATTAACAAATTCAAAAAATGTGTTAAAACAAAACTGTGTAAAAATAGCTTACTATAAAATATCTGAAAACATAGATGACAGGAAAGCATGGGATTAACTGCTCCTTATATCGACAATATTTATTATTACTGCAACAATAAAATACTTACAAATTAAACATTATATAATATCTTATTTAAAAAATGATATGTAAAAAGACAAGCCCGCTGAACTTCTTCCGCCGGATTTTCTCAGTATGTGGCCGCGTTTCCGATCCGCTTTAAAAAAAAATTTGACGCGTCAAAATAACTTGTGAAAAGTTTTACTGAATAAAGTACTTCTGATTTCTAACAACTGAGCCACAACGCAGCGTGGCCAGATTCAGTTATTCATATTTACATAATACCCAAAGGTTAATGAAAAGATATACTTTATTTTCTTATACGATCTAGCTTGGCAAATAAATGACTTTTGATCGAGACGTACAGAAATTTTTTAAAAGCTTTTTTCTGCTACGATACAATCTATATTATCTACATATATTAATATAATAAACGCGAAAGTTTAGATGTTTGGATGTATAGATGGATGTTTGTTATTTAAGCAATGATTTGGATGAAATTTGGCACACAGATAGATGACTGCGTGGAATAGTATATAGACTACTTTTTATCTCGAAAAAATGAGTCGTTCCCGCGGGATTCATCAAAAACTTTTATAACTCGGGCTGCACGCTACAGCTATTTATGAATAAATAACGTTGTTCTATTTGCTACGAACTAATGTAGCAAAGAATGCACTATGCTTCTTAAGGATTTTAAGTACAGCTTAACATTTTTTAATACAACGTAATTGGTTCTAAAATAAGTTACCAATTATTGGCAAAATGATGAATTTAGTTTTGTATCGTTGCTTCCGTGTCCTAAATCAACTCAAGTATCAATACACGATAAACTACGATGAAATCTATTCCAGTATTCGTGACGGGACCGTTTGACATCGAGAAACAGTTGCGTAAAAAACGCAAATAGCATATTGTTTTTATTAAAACTTCTAATAAACATGCAACTAAGCACAGGCTTCCGGGCAAATAAAACATAAAAATATATCCTATTTTCATAGGGCGAGGGTGGCTTCCCCTTACAGGGTGGGGGTCCCCCATCTGCGCAAAAACCCAAAAACATCGAAATGAAAATGAGTGTAGCAGGGAGGCAGAGAGCCTGTGTTGGTAATTCATTTTTAACATTAGCTCTGTGTGAGTTTTTAAAGTACAGTCAATAGCATTATGCTAATATGGCGAGTTTGAAAAAAAGCATTGTCTATGGCGACTTAAATAATTCCTTTGCTTGTCGACTTTGACTGAGGATGATGTTTAAGTTACAGGATTTTTGTTTTGTTTGAGTTTTAATTATTATTTCAGATGCACAAAAATGAAACTAATATATTAAAAGGATTTTCTTTAAAAAAATTGAATTTGAATCTTATAGTGAGCGTTAAAAGTGATACAAATCGTTTAAAATAGTTTTATATATAATGTATATTAATATTATTAATATGTAAAGGGAAAACTTTGGATCCCTTTTTAAGACAATTACGCGAACATTGCAGTATGAAATTTGGTACAGTTAAAGTTTACATTGCAATAAAATGCATTAAAAATACATTAAATAAATAAATATAAACATTACATACACTAAATTCATTTTGTGAAACTTTAATTTTGTCACTTAATTTATTTTAATTAGTTTTTAATATCTAATGTACACCAAGCCTGATGTTTATAACTAGTGATTTCTTTCAACATCCTGTATGGCTGATTTGCTGAAAGAAATCTCTTAAAGAGATAAGCACGCCATTGTACATATATTTTCTTTTTAAATAAGTATTGTTTTGTATTTCTGTGTGTACAAGAGAATGTAACTAGCATTAAGTCCGCCTTTTGTACAATTTTACTTATGTAAGTGTACAATAAAGTTTAAATAAATAAATAAATTATATTACATTTAATAAAATCGTAGGAAAGTCAAAACTGTGCATTGAATATTTTTTTAAAAGAATACTTGGGGCGTGATCTATAATCGATATCGAAGCCAAAAATATAGTTTTTTGAATTTTTGTCTGTTTGTCTGTATGTATGTCCGGGATAAACTCAAAAAGTACTGCATGGATTTACTTCAAATTTTACATGAATATTACTAACAGGTCTGGTCAACATATAGGCTACATATTATCACGCTATCACCTACAGGGGAGGACCAGTGCGGAGTAAGTCGGGTTTTATTCAAGGTCAAGGAGAAGTTGATGTTTTTTTTAATAATTTGCGTAATATTTTTTCCATCAGTCTGGCTAAACTATAAAAACATTTTAAGTGCCATATTATTTTTTAACTTCCCGCTACGTATGTAAGGAAGTTACTGATTTTGCCCCGATTTTGTAAAATCGAGTTTTCAGCAGATGTCCACGTTTTGCACTCCTATGAACATTTTTCCGACTATTTTCACATTATGTGTATGTATGTGTGTATGTAAACATCTCTAACTTTTGAACGACTGAGCCGATAGTAAGTTTGGAGGGTAAGGTAGCCGGTAAACTTATGATCCGGTTTAGAGGGTAAGGTAGCCGGTAAACTAATGCATGTGGCATTAGATCTCGTCACAAGATAGCAACGCGCCATTAACATCTTTGGTGTCTATAGGCGATAGTTACTCTTTCCATCAGGAGACCCATCTGCTAGTTTGCTATCTTATGACATATAAAAAAAATGTTTCTAAAATATTTTACTTTATTATAATTCAATTTAAAAGTAACAAAATACATTAAGGTTCTTAATGCCAAAGAGTTTTATTTAAATGAAATATTATTTTTATATTTCTTAAGTGACGTACCTTAAAATCATTTAAAAATAAGAAGAATTAAATTAAATACCTAACTGGAAATTAATAAAAACTTATTCATTTAAAAATAACAGATTATGTTACATTCTTAGATGGTTTTTATATTTTCGATAAAGTTGGTTAAGAAATAAATTTAAACGATATTATTATAACAAATATAATGTTTTTAATTATTATCAAATAGTATGAAATATTAAACTATTAATAGAATTTATTCAAAATAAGGTGAGTTAATTCCCCGAAATACTAGCGTTCTACGCACTAGATCGGTACGTCTACCGCGTAGGCATTTGCTACGCTGCGCCTACGTCGAAGCTAATAATAATTGCATCGTTTCTTATGCTGTATCACGTACAGTAATGCATTATTTTTTACCCACACAAATTCAAGAAATTTTATACATTAAAATTTAAACCTTAAAAACTTTTGTTCAGTTTCTAATATTTGAGAAATGATGTAATTTCAAGATTTTCTGTTTACTGCCGTTAATTCTCATAATAAATTAAAAAATTACAATGTCCTACTTTCATCCCTCAATCATATCATCACGGCTTAATGAATTTTCACTAAAACCTGTATACATGTAAATCATAACCAGAATTGACATATAAGATAATTTTCTGCAACTTTTTTAAGGAATTTCAAATATATTTTTAAAGCCAGATTATAAATAAAAAACATTATCAAATAGACAAAAACAAATATTTTAAAAATAAATTTTGACTGCAGAAAATAACGGTTGTTATAAATCCGCTGCTATGAGTAAATAAAAGAACTGATGAACAGAAAATATTTGATAAATTAATTAAATCACATCTTGCTCTTTGTATTTGCATGTATTTACTACCACTTCACAGGACATCTGTTCTCCCTGTCTTTTATAATAATTATCATAATTAATAGAAATTGTTTAGGATTTAGTCTAATATACAATAATCAGTGTGAGTGTACTTGGTGCGAGTTCACATTGTGCGCCCCTATACACACACCTACACGCACTAGCGTGAACATAAAACGCAATTTTGTATTAGATTTAATTTGACTCGCACACAATGATAATACGTGCTACGCATTTGTGTGCGGAAGTGTGTCGCTTCCTACGCACAAATTGATTACGATCGTCACTGAAAAGAATTTGCATATGTTCCTCGCCTTCCTTTTTTGAATACCAAAATTGAGTTTCATAGTTTTGAAAGTTTTGCGTTTTGATAATCCGTAAGTTACTAACGGGTCTAAGAATTCAATACGGAATGTAGGTATGTATATGTGTATTATTTGTAACATTTATAGTGACTGTACTGTGTGTTGCGTTTTGAACTTGATTCTGGCTGCTTTTTGAAGACGTTCAAATAGTTTTGTAAGTTGTGAAGTGCATGCGTGATAGTTTGCGTTGCATGTGGGAGCCAGTCGGTCGGGTGCAGTTGAAGAGCGCGGCCTCGCCGCGCGGCGCCGTGCCGCCGAATGAGGGCCCGATTTAAAAACTATACGAACGAACTCGCGCAGCGAGAGCCGTAATACCACCCCCCGCGTAATGATTTTTTGGCGATGAATTTATATTCGCGCGCGAGCGGTGCCACTTTTTCGACCCCCCCACCGGCCCACCCCCCGCTCATTAACGCAACCCAGATATGCAATTCTGATCTTTGACGAGGAGGCTGTAGTGTCGGCGGGCGCCTCGCCGGGAGAGGTGCCCCGTTTTGTTTTTTCCCGCCCGGCTTCATTATTGATGGCATCGGGACGGTAATGCGGAAGCATGTGTGAACGTTTCATTACAAAAGGTGGACGCGGCTCGTGTTAATATTGCAGACCGGCCGGACCCGACCGGACGGGTGGACGCTTCCGAAAAAAAAAAGCATTAAAAAAAATAAACAATAGTTTAGTAATAAGGATTAATTCAGTCGTCAAAATTGTTACAAGTTTGAAATAGCGCGGTAGCCGCGAACTATCCAAACGCGTGTCGGCGAAACTTTTCAGAAGTTCGGGTGAAGTTTCTCACGTGCGTGTGTGGACGGCGCGTGACGGATTGGCCGGTCTGGCGGACGCTCGATTTCATTGGACACTCAAACTTCCAATTCAGAATTATATTTAGAAATACCTAGTTTCAATTGTGTTTGCCGTTGAAGTTTTGTTTATCCTGTGTTTCGTTATTGGACATTGACTTGGTGACTATTGTTACGTTGTTTTTGTTGAGTTTATTTTTTCGCGCATCATCGCTGTTAAGGTAAGTACATTTATTTCTCAATTTATGTAACCCTTAATGAAATATAACATTCTTGAAATATTTCTGGTTTAAAATTTAGAAATGAAACAACATTCTTTTAAACCTATAAAATTAAATTTATACTTTAGAATAAATAATTATTTACGTCTCAGATTACTTAAAAATAGAACTTTAAAAAATAGTTAAAAAATTCAAACCTAAAAAAATTTTTATTTAAATGCAAAATTTTTTCTCCGCGGACTTGATTTGGAATACATTTAGCAAACAATTGAAATGACCCTTGACCCTTAACTATTATCATGGTAATAAATACTGGATACACGTAGTTTAAGCAAGGGTTTAGCTAGCATGCAAGTGCGCTCAGACCTCTACATTAGACAATTCTGCATACGTAATCATCTATGAACAACAGATGCATTTACAGCTTTTAACTTGAAATGGGAAGTAAAATAGTTAGAAATAGAACTTAAAATTAATAAGTGAGTAATAATATAGACATCTTAAATATATTTTAAATAGGAGCTATAAATAATGGTATTATTAATATCAAGATATAAATTTCAAATATAACTTAAGAAAGTGTTGCGAGTACATTATAGCTTAAATTATATTTAAGCTATAATGTACTCGCAACACTTAGCTTTTATCAAAAGCTTTTTGTCATTATACCTATTGAACTTATTCTTAGTAATGTTAATTAAAGTCAATATTAATCAAACAACAATCTTAATAAAACATTTTCTATGTGTATTTAAAGGGTATTTAGTTTTTTATGTAGAATTTCATAATGTGTTTATTATTCCATAATATGTTTGACATTAATTTTTCGTCTGGCAGTCAGGACATGAGATAAATTTATTTAAGTTTAAACAAAAGCATGTCACTTGACAAAATCACAAAAACTTAAAATTTTTAAAAATAGATGACTATTCTTATTTTATTATATTTTTTACTATAAATTTTTAATATAGTTGTTAAAACAATAAGCAACTATTATTAAACCATATCTCTGAACGTCAAATCAAATTAAACAACACCTTAACATACTTCAATTTATTAAGCTGCAACTCAGTTAAAAATGTCATTAAACTAGCCATCTAATACAACTGGGATTAAATTTAAATAATAAAATTAATATTTTTAGTACAAGCAGGTTAATAACAAATATGAATGAATGCGAAAATAATCACTTTCTATAAACTATTTTAGTAGATATCCAAAATTATTACTTTATTTGAAAATGAGAGCAGTATTTGACAGAGGTCATCAATTAATTTTACGACATTTCTGATACATATTATGTGTAAATGTTATCTTAAGGAAAGTCAATTAAAGTTGTCAACACGAAGCTCCACGCTCGTAGCGCATTCAGAGGTCGACGCACACTCTGCATGAGCTCGAAGCTTGCAGCATCGTCGACGTTAATCGCACCCCTTCTATTATCCTCATTATGAACGTCTATGATGTATACTCAAAACATGTTCTAATTTTGAATTGTGTTTTTGACAGCTAAATTCTTACCGTTTAATACACAAATGTTTTTATTTGTAACGTTTTTACAGTTGTGTAGTATTTAAAGTTTATTCTATATTTTTAACTTAAGGCATTTTTAATAAAAATTATGATTTAAAGAGTAGGAAAAAAGTTACTTATGTACAAAAATTTGAGACAAAAATATAACACTAAATACTGCTATATATTGCATTATTTATAAATAAGTAGATCACCGTGCAGCCCGTTGCATAATAAAAGTTTTTTTTTTTCTGAGACTGGAACCAATTTTTCTGGGATAAAAAGTATTCTATGTACTATTCCAGGTCATCATCTACATGTGTGCTAAATTTCATCTTAATCAGTGCAGCAGTTTTTGCGTGATTGAGTAACGAACATTTATCCATCCAAACATCCAAACTTTCACATTTATAATATTAATAAAGATTAATAAGCTTTGCTTTCTGTTTATATTATTGATATATGTCTAATGTGTGAAGTGAATTATATTTAGGTGAAAAAGAAGCAATTCAAAATAAAAATTCATTAAATGATTATAAAATACAAATAGACTTCATATGTTGTGTAAGGTGGATATGTTTCATTATTTTAAAATGCCAGGTATGTAGCTTTTCAAAGGCGGGAAAACTTTGCAAGTTAGTCAAACAAAAAAGTCCAAAACATTCCCTAGGTAATTTCATCGGCGTCCAGACGGTCCATCGATTTGACGCATCTATCTACTAAACAATTCTACAGAGCACCAGACTAGGAAAAAGTAAAAAACGTTGACAGACTCATTCCGTTCGTCGTCTCCGTTCTAATCGCGCCCCCACGCACGCGCGGGTTTTAATTGCATCCCCATTCCCCCCGGAAAAAAGGGCCGAAGCACACGATGGATTAGCATACAGCCTCAGCGCACCCCTTCAGTTTTACGCGTTTCCTCCCGCCATATTTTTTTTCGCGTGATATTTTCGGCGGAGGGGGGGAATAAATGCGTGCGCGCCGCCAGTCGGCAGCGGCCGGCGACCGCGGGATGTGCATCATACACCTCAAACCAATTCGCGACCCGATTTTACACTTTCGCGGTTGAGATGACCGGTAAAAAACTTTTTTAATTAGTTAAGTACTAATAAGTGCAGTGTTGTGGGTGGATTGTTTAAAAAATACTGGTAAGTTTTTTTCTAAATATCAATTGTGACGTTAGACCTAGTAAAATTTGGTGATAGCTGGGAGCAAGGTCGTGGCATAATGATAATATTATTTGCACAAAAAAATGTGCTAAACTATGGATAACCTCATTAGAATGCTCGTCGTTGTTTAATAATTATTGCTGTTTGAATATAAATCGTTAGCAAAATAAAAACATTTAATAAAACTCTTTATCTTTAAAAACATTTTTTATTCTATTGCTTTTATATTACTAATCATTGACGTTGATTTACTTCTCAAAGCAATAACACAATAGTGTAATTTTCAACACCATGATTAATGTTTTTAATATAAATTTTCAGAAATATGACTAATTATAATTGGATTATATGTCCATATATAAATTACCTACCGATCTTTTAATACCATTGAAAATATTATGAAACTGATTTTAAACTTTAGAACTAAACCATAAAATTTAACAACTGTAGTAACAATCAATTACATCAATATATAAATAAGTATGTCTATAATAATAATTTAGAATCTCTTGAAAATACTTTATAAGGCTTTCTATGAATATATATTTATACATATAATAAAATCGTAGGAAAGTCAATGTATGTCCAGGGTAAAATCAAAAAGTACTGCATGGATTTACTTCAAATTTTGCATGCATATTACTAACAAGTCGGGTCAACATACAGGCTACATATTATCACGCTATCACCTACGGGGGAGGAGCTGCGTGGAGTAAACCAAGTCCGCGCGGACGAAGTCGCGGGCAACAGTTAGTTAATTAATAAAATAAATATTATCATTCTCTTTCTCGAAGAAGTAGACAGAGGCGCAGCTTTTTCAACTCCATTAGCCAACGGTATTTACTTCAATGATGTGCGAGGTGGTCCTAATTAATCACCAAATCGGATACAATATATCCGGTCTTGGATAAATTACGTTTTTCAGATAAACTGAAAAAATTATTTAGAACTTATTGCCTAACCCGAGGAATAGAACCTTAGCCTCATTCGTGTATGCCGAAGCCTGTACCGCTTGTCTACTGACGCAAAATTAAATAATATTTACTGTAAGTAATAAATAAAAATTAATTTTTAAATTAATTTTTATTTATTAGTTACAGAAAATATTATTTAATTTAAATTTTTTCTCGCCGTGTTTGTCCTGGCCTCCTTTGAAGAATAGGTCAACTGCCGTTCTGCCAGGCAGGTCAAGGCTACCGATTGACTATCGAGTCAATACCATCGTGGCTACTAGGTGGTAGAGTTCTGCATTGTCTCGCCCGGGTCTGCTACCACCGCCTTACCTATTCCTGCCGCAATAGCGCCAGTGCTTGTCACTATCGTGTTCCGGTTTGGAGGGTAAGGTAGCCGGTAAACTTATGCATGTGGGATTAGACCTCACCACAAGATGGCAACGCACCATTAACATCTTTGGTGTCTATAGGCGATGTTTGACTCTTTCCATCAGGAGACCCATCTGCTTGTTTGCCATCTTATGATATATAAAAAAATTAATAATGAATCCCGTCGTTGACATATTTTATAGGTGATTGATTAGGTAATTCTTTTCATCAGGAGAACCAACTAGTATGATGCTGTCTTAAGAAGCTAAAAAATGTATTCCTCAACTTAACTTTACAAATAATTAACATCGTTTATAAAATACTATTAATTTAATTTCTAATCAAAACTAATTATATAAATGCAAAAATAACTTCACTCTGTCTGTATGTGACGTTATCACGGTCTAACCGCTGGGCCGTTTGAGATGAAATTTCATATAGCGATACTTTGAAGTCTTGGGAGGAACATAGGCTCCTTTTTCATTTTTTCAAGTACATTTTGTCTATATTTCTATATTAATATTATAAATGTGAGTCTTTCTGTCTGTTACTATTTCACGGCTAAACCAATGAAACGATTTTGATAAAACTTAGCATGGATATATTTGAGATCCAGGGTCAAATATAGGCTAATTTAAAAAAAAACAATCCCTATGGGGTGAAAGTTTGTACGAAAACTATATCGACGACATGATAATCTACTCGCGGGCGAAGTAGCCCGCTGCATTATAAAAGTTTTTGCCAAATCCCGCGGGATTACTTAATTTGCTTATGTGCTATTCCAAGTCATCACCTTCCTGTGTGCTAAATTTCATTCAAATCCGTTTAGTGGTTTTTGCGTGATTGAGGAACAAACATACATCCAAAAATCCAAACTTTTTACGCATTTATAATATTAATTAATATACCTATATATAAGAAAGTATTTCTTAAATGTATTAAATTGATTATTAAAAATTAAAATAGTTTTTTATTAAGCTTGTGAAAATAACGATTTTAATGACTTTCCAAGTACCTTCTAAGAAAAGAATTATGAAAATCACATAGGTATATGAATTATCACATAATGTGTACCTATATAAAAAGTCCGATGTATTAATTAGGACATCTTTTTTTTTTAATTATGAACACAAAACTTTTTTTAAAATTTTGAGTTACATTTAGTTTTATCGTGTAGGTCCGAGCCCCTTTGAAGAATACACCTTTTTTTTTTTTTTTTTTTTTTTTTTTTTTATATCATAAGATAGCAAACAAGCAGATGGGTCTCCTGATGGAAAGAGTCACCCATCGCCTATAGACACCAAAGATGTTAATGGTGCGTTGCTATCTTGTGGCGAGGTCTAATGCCACATGCATAAGTTTACCGGCTACCTTACCCTCCAAACCGGAACACGACAGCAACAAGCACTGACGTTATTGCGGCAGGAATAGGTAAGGCGGTGGTACCAGACCCGGGCGAGACAATGCAGAACTCTACCACCTAGTAGCCACGATGTTAGTGACTCGATAGCCAATCGGTCGCCTTTTACGACCTGCCTGGCAGAACGGCAGTTGGCCTATTCTTCAAAGGAGGCCGGGACCAACACGGCGAAAAACCTTCCTTCTGTCATTCTGTGAGATAAATCGTAAAAGCCAAGCATTGATAAAGAAATGGATGGTAGACTGAGACAATTAGATGGTAGAGTTCCGCAACGTGTAAGCCGAGTTCAGGTTCGACGTTTTATTATTCCTGACGCAATACGTCAATGCTGTCAAGGACGTGTCCTAGGATGGTTAGATAGACGGTATATTTATGCATGTGAAATTACCATTTTGTCATACGGATGGCAAGGCAACATTTACATACTTCATGTCTACTTGTATATTGTATGTTGTAAAAAATAGATGATATGGTAAAAGACAAGTTGAGTTTCTTCCGCCGGATCTTCTCAGTATGTGGCCGCGTTTCTGATCCGGTAGTAGTTTTTAAAAAATATGTTGGCGTGTCGAAATAGCTTGTAAAAAGTTTTATTAAATAAAGAACTTCTGATTTTTGATTTTTGATTTATAAACAATTAACATAAAAAAAACAAAGCTTATTAAGTTTTATTGCTTATTGATCATTTTAAAAATTATTATAGACGTAAATCATCCATAAACATTTTTTTTTTGTTTTCTAACTTTAATTGATCAAAATCAATAAAACTAAAATCTGACTTCAATTTTCCTTAATCCCTGAAAATCTATATCTAATTTTCTCAAATGTAACTATATGCTTCAAATAAGTAGATTAAAAATACCTTTTCGTGACTATAAATTGACATACAATCCTTAATTCTAACTTGATCAAACCTAAGAAAAATAATCCTTCAAATAAAAAAATATTTCAAATTTGGTCCACCATTGAGAATATATTGATGAAAACCCACAATGATAAAGATTTCTTCTTCTCCTTTTTGAAATTGATGAAAAAAATCAAAAATTTAAATCATTTTTTTACTTAAATTAAAAATGACATATTTTTAATATGTATTCCCCAATGCATGGTTTCCACCACACCACAACACGTACATTGTACGTGTGGTAGTGCCGCCACAAGTACAGGCTTGCAACGAACCCTTTCACTTGATACGAGATAATTTAAATATTACAAGTACTTAATCGTGACTAACGTATTTCAATGATTCTTAATGATAAAATTTAATGCATAATTAGGTTGTTTTTTTGTTTGTTAAATCATTATATTCAAAAATTGTAACTTACAAGAGGTTTTCCAGATACATCGCAAAAATGCGGCGGGGAATAATGATTTCACACTCATCTTTACGGCCACGATTTGGAAATGTTTGGAAATCATCAAACTTGAATATCACTAGATTAATGACGTTTGCTTCAATCTGTCTACTTTGCATGTAACACAGCGTTATACTATTTATTTTATTCATTTGTTATAAAATATTATCCAATTATATTTCGATTTTTATAGGTATTTAAACACATTAGCAACATGGAGCAGATAATAAAGGACATCCTTGTATATCCTATTAATAGTTTTAAACGTTTATATCTTGCCAGGGAAAATTATTAGATGTAATTTGAAATCTAGTGCGTAACTGGCAGCACTAACGTTGGGAGAAAATTTAGCAACAGGATTAACTACCTATCTCGCCAGGAGACAAATTAGTGCACCATTTACCATGGTATCATGCCATCATATATTTATCGTAGCATTATCAAACCGGCGTGAAGATATTTCTACTGGCTTCACCGGTGTTTAAGAATACGGAGTAGGCATTGAAAATTCATGTTAAAAACTCTGAAGAGCCAAAAAATTTATTAAGAAAATCAAAGTGATATTCAAACAAATAACTTATCTCTTAGTGATAATAATATTTAACTTTTTACTTATTTTATCTTTGTTTATATCTATAATAAGAAATTTGTTAAGAAACAAGTTCGATTCATTCTTTATCGCGCCGTTGCTCGAATGGTTAGCAATCCTAACTCATCTGTTAGCAATCAATGAGGCTCAGGTTGAATTCCCGACAGATACAAGTATTTGGTGAAGCATAAATTTAAGGTTTAGGTATATTTTAGATTGTATACATATATTTCCTATTCGAATTTGTATATGTATTACTCATATCACAGGCAACATACATACATATCTTCACGCCAGATCCCTTACGGGGTAAGCAGAGAGAACCGAGTGCCATACATCGCGATCCTTGCAAGCTTGTCTCGCTTCCTCCACATTCATCACTCTCTTCACAAGCAAATAATTTGTTTACTTTGGGGTTAGATTAATGTAATTTGTCCTACAAAATTTTATTTATTTCTTTACCTTAAATAAAAAATAATTAAATTGTCGTTGAATACTTTTACTGTGTGCCATTATGTTAAATGACTGAAAAATCACTAAGCTAAGACTAAATACTACGACATAGTATATTTGTATTAAAAAAAACAATATAGCGTAGTTCTCTCGTTTTTATGTCACACTAGCTGTGCCCGCGACTTCGAATTCCACGTGAAACATTTCTAAAATAAAAGTAGTCTAAGTTACTCCTTATTACAGTAGATTAAAATATATACAGTCCCGGGGTTTTACCTGCACAGTTCCTGTTCGCGTGGGGCTTCAATTTAGAACTGTTCAGTGGTTTGGTCGTGAAGAAGAGACAGACAGACAGACAAATAGACGGTTACTTTCACATTTATAAAATTAGTATGGATTTTTATATATTTTACCATCTAAATTCCCCGTGTTGGTCTCGGACTCCTTTGTAGAATAGGCCAACTGCCGTTCTGCCAGGCAGGTCGTAAAAGGCGACCGATTGGCTACGTGAGTCACTACCATCATGGCTACTAGGTGGTAGAGTTTTGCATTGTCTCGCCCAGGTCTGGTGTCACCGCCTCACCTATTCCTGCCGCAATATTGTCAGTGCTTGTCACTGTCGTGTTCCGGTTTGGAGGGTAAGGTAGCCGGTTAACTTACGCATATGTCATTAGACCTCGCCACAAGATAGCAACGCATCATTAACATCTTTGGTGTGCATAGGCGATGGTTGACTCTTTCCATCAGGAGACCCATCTGCTTGTTTGCTATCTTATGATATAAAAAAATCTAAATCGTTAACACTCTACATTTAGTAAAGATATTCTATTATCATTTGGTAAGTATAGTAAACAAGGACATATTATTTTATTGCATATTTTGGTAATTAACTGGTGTGTTTAAGTGTATTGAATCCTGAAGATGCTTTGAAAACTGATAAATCAATTTCTATTTTTTTATGACGTAAGCAAAATAACAGATGGCTCTTCTGATAAAAAGAGACATCAAAGACATTAATGGTGCATTGTTATCCGTGTGGCGGGATGTTAACGTCACTTGCATAAGTTAACCAACTGTCTTACTTTCCAAATCGGAACACGACTGTGACAAGTACTGACGCTATTTCGGTAGAAATAGATACGGCGATGGTACTAGACCCCAGCGAGACATTGCAGAACTCTGCCACCTAGTAGTCACGATAGTACTGACACATATAGCCTATCATTTGCCTTTTACGAACTGCCTGGTAGAATAGTAGATGATTTATACTTTAATTGGGGTCCGGACCAACACGGAACGTGACCTATATTTTATATTTACCAAATAATCTCATTTTTAAACTGCTTTATGATTTTGAATCATATAAAAACTTCAACTTCACGGCATAAGCAAACGAACGTAAAATCTCGATCAAATTACCGTTGATAGTTAAGAAAACTAATCTTCAATTACTAAAATATTATCGAAAGCATTTGATATTCTACGAGCAAGAATTAGCCTATTATAATTTGAAAATTAAACTTACATGATTGAAAATCCGGCTTGATTCTGTCGTTTTTTCAAAACTGGATCAGATTTCAACAAATTATATAAAGAGCCACTTCGCAATGGCTGCAAAATAGATAAAATAAAAACACAATAATCAATATGCATAACATTTCAGAGTTTTAGCTTAATTTAATATATTATCCTAAGATGTCATTATCAGACATTGACTTGGTGAATCATCCATCAATTAATATCTTACGATAGTCTTTTAAACTTATAGTGAAATCTACAGTTGACAAAAATATTGTTATTCCATTCAAAATTTAGTGAATTGATCTCTTTTATCGTTTGTCTGTCTGTCTTGTCATAAATCAAAAAACCCATAGCCAAACTTGATGAAAATTGGTATTTAGTAAGAAAACATATTTTCGCAAATTTTAGACCATTAATTTTTTTAAATTAACAAATGTACAATTATATAACATTAATATTTGAATACTATCAAAAATATAAAATAAATAACGTTCGGCTATCGTGAACTGACACAAATTAAACTTAAAATGAAGTATTAACATTAATAAATAACTACTTTTAGGTAAAAAAGTTGCAAATAAATATTTTCATTTCATTTTTGACCGCCTAATTGGTCGAGTGGTTATAGAACCTAACTACAAATCGATGGGGCTTGGGTTCGATTCCCAACAGGGACAACCATTTCTGTGAATAGCATAGATATTTTTCTGGGTTTGGATGTTTATTAAATATATTTGAGTATTTATATATGTATTTCTATGTATTAGTATCGTTGTACGGGTACTCACACCCATAACACAAGCAAATAATTTGCTTACTTTGGGGTTAGATCAATTCGTGTAAAATTGTCCAGAGATATTTATTTATTTATTTAATTTTGAAAATATAAAAATCATAAATAAAATAATCCCTAATAAAAAAAATCCGGAATTGAATACAGGACTGATCTGAGCTGAATATAGAAATATTGGACCTAATTAGAAGAAATAATTGTGAAGCTTTAAGGAAAATACAGACTGTAACTCGTAAATAATCTATCTTAATTTGTATTCTAGTCCATTACATGGTAATACTAATTTTAGCTATTATTATGCGAATAATAATCAGAGACATAGTTAGTTGTATTTGATAATTTAAGGTAAATATTACGAACTTAATAACAATTGGCTTAATCCAGCAAATTATTATTGGGGGAGGGGGGCTTGATTAAACTGAGGGTAGACTTTATCAAGGTAATCATTAAATTTTTCAAGGTTTTAGGGGTGTTTAGCCCCCTAGCACCCCTTGGATGCGCTACCGCCGACCCCCTTTTGAAAAACAGAACATCTTCCAGTTAGTTTGTCAATAATGTCCCCACAGTTGTACCTACTAGGTATTAGAGTTCCGCAACGTCTCGCCCGGGTTTGGTACCACCGCCATACTTATTCCTATCAATCAGTGCTATTCAGTCATTTTGGTTTGGAGGATAAGGCAGTCGGCAAACTGATGCACTAAGCATCGTGACTTCTAGGTGATAGAGTTCGGCATTGTTTCGCTCAGGTCGAGTACGTCACGATACGATAGCTTCTATGCTTGTCACTGTCATGTTCCGATTTAGAGGGTAAGGTAGGCAGCAGACTTGCGGCTATAATGCGGCATTGCCGTCCTGTCACATTGATAGCAACGCACCATTAACATCATTTGTGTTTATGGATGATAATTATCTGTATCAGGAAAATCATTTCTTTTTTGCTATTTTATGAAATTAAAAAAAGTTTGGAGTCTGGTGGTGCTTTGTTAATGCCCGCGTGTTTAAGATGACCTACAGCTTTTCGTTCTTGTCCGATGCACGCATTCGAATGAGCCACACTCTCATGAAAGTCATCTGCTTGTTTCTATTTTATAAAAAAATGAGGATTTGATGCTAGTATATATTAGCTCACAAGCAACTAAATAAGCAATACGCAATAGGCATTACTGGGTCAGTAATAACCGGGATATAGGGAATAGCTTTATGTGTAGCCCCGTGTTGATGCGAGCCCTCTTTCGCCCTCTTACGAACTGCCTGGCAGAACGACAGGTAGTCTATTCTTCTAAGGAAGGATAAACTATCTGTCGTTCTGCCAGGCAGTTCGTAAGAGCCGAATGATTGGCTATACGAGTTATTACTATCGTGGCTAATAGATGGCTGAGTTCTATACTGTCACGCCAGATATTTGGTACCATCGCCTTAGGTACCTAATTCTGCCGCAATGGCGTCAATGCTTGTCATTGTTGTATTTGGATTTGGAGGATAATGTAGCCGGTAGACTTATGCATGTGCCATTGCTACCCAGCCACACGGATTGGTGGGGTAGCAATGCCACATTTTTTTTATCAGGCGAACCATCTGCTTGTTTGCTACTTATGATATAAAAAAGAATATACGTCTAGCAATCAGTACAATCGACAGAAACGATAACAAAGCAAAGAAGAATTTCGCCGCGTCAACCAGACATTAGTAGCTCAGTTAGTTAGAGCGTGTAGGCCAGAGTGAAGCTCGTAGGTTTAACTCCGCCGTGCCGAATTTTTCTTTATTTTTTTAAAAGTTATCCCAAACACGGTATAAGTGTTAAACGCGTTGTTACACTATTGTGTAATACCGCGGCTACATATATACGTCTACAGCGAAGTATCGCGTTAGCACGATGTTGTCACGAACTGTAGTTCGCGACAGCTGCTTACGTCATAATCACATCGTATTATCACTGGTCATCAAACCGCGACCGGCAGGGTATATTTGTGCGGCCTGCTGATGGTATTTGTGCGGCCCACGACAAAGCAAACAAGAATATTGTAACATTCCTTAAATTATTTTCTTCTCCAAAATTTTTAATTCATGAACATTTTTTCCCTAAATTCTTTAATTTTATGCTACCGTGTACAGTATTTCATTCGTCCAAAGAATACTAACTTATGATACAGCTTCATAAACATGAAAAGTCATATCGTCGTATGTTATTTATTTTCTACCATGGAACAAAATAAAATAGCATACGTCGATACACTAAGCCAATATCAAAATACAGCTTATACATGAAATTACCTAAACACATGTATGCGGAGAAATTATAGTTTGTTATTATTATTATTATTGTTTATCGTAATCATATTATAGTTTCTTTGTTGTGAGCCGCACAAATGTCACCGGCGGACCGCAGTTTGACACACATTACAGTGACGCCTCAAGACCTTCGCGATGCAGTCGCGCGATATGTGGATATATTGTGCTAGCGCGAATCTTCGCCGTAGGCAGATACATGTAGCCACGCCATAATAATAATGGAATTTCACCAATGCCGACGATGGAAAGTATAGAATAAGCTAAAACGCATCTTTACGCAATTTAACTCAAAAACTGCTCGACCGATTTCAAAAGTTCTTTCATCATTAGAATGCTATATTATCCAGAACTGATATAAGCTAATTTTTTACCCGACAAGTAAAAGGAAGTAATGATTTTTGGTCACGCAAACCAAGTTGCGAGTAACTTATATACTAGCATATATCAGTCACGATGTTAGTGGCATTTAGTAGCCTTCTCTCGCCTTCTACGAAATGTCTAGCAGTAAAATAGTTGATCTATTCTTCAAAGAGGAACCCGGATCAACACAAGGATACATAAATATGCCTTGAAAAAACATAACAACATTTTCCCCAGCTATTCCGTTTAACCGCGTCACCTTATTCATAAATAAAATGCACGCATTATAACCACCCCTTATACGAAGAGCTCTACAGAACACCCCCTATGCAACAAGTTGAAACGCACTTTTCTCGACACAACGATAAAGCTTATACACTTCAGGAAGTAAATATTTTCAGACGTATTTTATCTTACTTTGAATATGGGAAATTTTTATGTCTTCGGTCAAGTTAAGTTTTTAAACCGGGCCCTTTTTGGGCCAGTGAGTGATCCAGTATTGGTGTTAACTAAGGTCCCGAGTTCGATTCCCAGGTCGGGCAATTGAAAAAATTGTTTTTTTCAATAATCTAATAAAAACAACGTTGTCCGGAATTGAGTAGGTTGGCCCGGTTGGCGATAGGCTTGCCACCTATCACATTGTGGAACTAAGCATCATAGGTGCACTGGTAGGACCTCTGCCTACTAGTTTTATGGCTCGGCCACACTTGCATCTATCGGCACAAAGCTTCGTGCAATGACACGATAAATGCAATATGACCGGCTATTATCAGCTGCCGTCGCATACATTCCCACTGCATGTGCCTTAGCGCGCTAATATCTTCGGGACGATAGCCGAAGTGCGGCCGCAGCATTAGTGTAATACAGATTTGTATGACATACAGAGCACTAATATAATAAAGTCGTTTTTAGGGTTCCCTACCTAAAAGATAAAACGGAACCCTATTACTAAGCCTCCGCGGTCCGTCTGTCTGTCTGTCACCAGGCTGTATCTCATAAACCGTGATAGGTAGAAAGCTGAAATTTTCACAAATTATGTATTTCCGTTGCCGCAACAAACACTAAAAATAAAAAATGAGAATATTAGGGGCTTCCTATACAACAAACGTGTTTTTTTTCGTATTTTTTTAAAGATAATGTTATGGAACCCTTCGTGCGCGAGTACGACTCGCAGTAGGCCGGTTTTATTTGTCATTTACCACAGAATAGATAAATAAATATTTTTGTTTTTAAGCGCATGTTAAATTTCTCAGTATAGGTTATACTGCTTTTCAGACGCAGGTAGCTGAAACAAGTTCTCAGCATTGTAGACAGAGAATTAAGAACAAAAAAATGAATAATTAATTTAATCTTAGATTGATATAGTATTTTTTGCATAATACAGATCAATTTTATGAGACACACACAGTCTATAGTTATTATCCATACTTATATTATAAATGCGAAAGTAACTCTGTCTGACTCTTCATCACGCCTAAACCACTGAACCCATTTGGATGAAATTTGGTACAAAGATAGTTCGAGACCCAAGAACGGACATAAAATAGTTTTTATCCCAGAAATCTTACGGGAACGGAAACTATGCGGGTTTAATTTTAGAATTTTTCCACGCGGACAAAGTCGTGGACACTTTATACTCTTTGTTTGCGGACAAAGTCGTGGACACTTGGTGAAATTCTATTTGAAATTATATACACTTGAATACACTTGTACTGTTGCACGAAACACTTTTTAATTAATTTACATATATCGCTAACCGGTTTCGCTTTTTACAGCATCTTCAGGACTAGGCTAGGCTTCTATATTTATTAAATACACCTATTCCATGTTTACAACTGTGAGAATTAGATGCAATGTTGTAGTGTGGCGATCTACGATCGCCTGGGCGTTTATTTTACTGCTTGGCTGCTTATTCTTCTTATTATATACTGAGAGTTACGCGAAACCGTTTAATTTTACTATTTTATTAAAATAAAAAAATGATGTGGTGTCGTGGGACACCAGGTAGAAAAGAAGTTCCTTCGGCTAAACGGCACTACTCGCTTGTGCATGCGACTGTCGCGCCTGCGCACGTCTCATTTAACGGTTTTATTCCACGCACTTTTTTCCACGGTTTTTTTCTTACGGTTTTACTATCACATTTTTTTCAGTTCGGTCGCGCAGCAAAATCCCTATCCCCTCCAAGCCTGCCGTAAGGAACTTCGTTCCAAAAATATTATTTTGATTCTTCCATTTATTTGGGCATACGTCTTAAGCCCATCGAAAATCAAACTCTTACAAATTCAAATCATAGAATAATCTATACAATACTGTTCTAACTTTAAAAAAATATTTAAAAGCAGACAAGGCTGTCAGCAATATTGTAATACCTCTATGGTAAGGTATTACATCAGTATGTTTGAATGATTTTTTGTGGATGGGTTCGTTTGTTGTTTTATGTGTATATTTGTTAATCCATCACTCTTAAACCACTGTACAGATGTAGACAAAGTTTTAATTTTAATACTTGACGTCCATTCTTAACATACTACTTTTTATTCCACAAATTTCCTTATCCCCGTATTTATGACCGCCATTCAAAAAATTCGAGCGCAATTGGTTGATGCATTAAAACAATAAGGCATTAAAAGCTGCAAAAATTAATGAGGAAAATCCCATTTTAATAACAATTTTATCATTTGGTTGTCACTAGCAGCTTGTCATAAATATTAATAAACATTATTATTAGGTAATAATCAGGAAAATAATAAAAGGAAAAAGTATCATCACGCCCATATCCTCGAGAGGTAGGCAGAAGTACCATCACGATGTGATAGGTGGTAAGCCTATCGCTAACCGGGCACTTATTCAATCCCGTGCAACGTTGTTTTATCAGAAAACTGAAGAAAAAAAATTTTTGAATCGAACTCGGGACGTCATGTGGTCAACACCGACACCGGACTACTAGTCCACAGAGGCGATAATAAAAGAATATAGTCAACAATATGACAAAGTTTAAAAACCAATGCGTATAAATGCACAAACAAGGATTAAAAAATTCATTGTGAGACAATATTTTAGGTACAATGCTAACTCTTCCTATATAAATTGCATTGCAACATATGGCTTAAATAAATTGATTTTCAATATTTAATACAGCTTATTTATATACTACTTAATACGTAAAATAAAAATTTGTTTTCAATTTTGTGACAATTACGTGTACGGAGAAGTATGGAACTTAGTACAATTTAAGTTTACATTACGGAGGAGTGCAGAAAATTAGTATTTTTATAATAAATAAAAAAATAAAAAGGTTAATAAAAATAAATATTATACATTCATTTGTCATACATGATAATATACACACATGTATACTATTTTGTTTACGACTAAAATCTGTTATCAAAGCTAAAAGTGATTTTATAGTTTAGTCTATGGTCGAATTTCTGCCACAGGCGATCGCTAGTTTTTAATTATTAAGGATCAAAGGCAAATTAAAATACCTTTGTAAAGGGCGAATAAAATTTAAATGCTAATATAATCTATATGTTGCACAGTTTTTAATTATTTTTTTTTATCGTTTCTGAAAAAAAGAATAATATTTTGTATTCTCAACGATAGTTCCTTAAACGTGATCCAATTTCGTTCGTTCTTTTGTTAGTTATAAAGATTATTTATAATATATTTCCAGGTTAAATATCCAAATGTGTATAAATAGGGATAAGATATTTTATTGCTATTTAACTGCGTTTAAATTAATATAAAATTGATAGACAGTTTTGTATCTGACTGTACATTATCTAACCGCCTAGACGCATCGTCACATCCGGTCCGATATATACATATTTACAACTCCGTCAATGGTATAACAATTATGAAGTTGTGCTATTGACACTTTGACCTTATTAAGGTCAAAATAATGTTTTCAATGTTTAAAAACAAATAATTGTAGTCGACTCTTTTGTATAGTGCTGGGGGCATACTAACAAGTCCACCTGGTGAAAAGCGGTCACCACTGCCCATGAACATTTACAACACAAAAGGTTAGTTGGAAATGCGATGCTGAATTCTGAGAGTTTTATTGATTCTCCACTTAAAATAAGTGTCCAGTTGGCGATAGGCTTGCCACCTATCATATTGTGGGACTTTTTTTTTTTAAAGGGCAATGGGCCCACCTCTCGTTCCCACCACTGTAACTTCTGTAAACCAGAATCAACATATTGTGGGACTGAGTATCTACGGCTAATCGTGGATGCATTGGTTGGACCTCTGCCTACCCTTTCGGGGATACAGGCGTGAAGATACTTTATTTCCTCCTAAAATGTCAATATCAATATATTTATTATTATCCTATAATTATATGTACAATAATGTTACGGCTTTTCATTGTGTTACTTGAAGCTCCGAATAATACATTTTTATTCCTTTTCTAAATAAAAGGTTTAAAAAATTATGCTCCATAATATGAGAAGTACTAAAGTACTAAAAGTTATTCTTTACAAATCAAATGGGAATCATTTGATCAGGATGAACTGAAAAAATATTGAAATATTTAAAAATTTCTTTCACGCTCATATTCTTTAAGGTTTAGAGACCGATGTTAAGTCCAAAGGGTCTATACTATTAATTAATACTATAAAACAAGAAAAAAAAATGTATTTTTGTATGTTTGGAACTAAATAACTAAAAAGTAAAACTACTGGACCCGTCTTAAATATTCTTTAACCATTTCAAAGTTATACTTTCCAGGAGTGACACGGGCTACATTTTTCTCAATTAAGAAAAACGAAGTAATGATTTTTGGTAACGCGAACGAAATTGCGAGTAATAGGTATATAGTTTAAGAATAAATTAAAGGCTATATTATTATTAGCCGTGTGCTCGAAAGGATTTCCCATCGTCAATGTCTACTTACTAGTATTTTAATAATTTGCCGCCATTTTACCTCTATTGGGAATTTATATTAGTATTATAAATGCGAAGGTTTGGATGTTTGTTACTCAATCACACAAAAATCACTGAATGGATTTGGCTGAAATTTGGCACACAGGTAGATGATAGATAATGTGGCATAGCTCTTTTTATCTCGGAAAAATGAGTTGTTCTTGCGGGATTCACCAAAAGCGTATTATAAAAGTCATGGAGACTGTATTATATATATATATATATATATATATATATATATATATATATATATATATATATATATATATATATATATATATATATATATATATATATATATATATTTCTTATATACTAGGTGGTAGAGTGGTAGAGTTCTGCAATGTCTCTATATATCTGCCGCAATAGCGTCAGTGCTTATCACTGTCGTGTTTCTGTTTGGACGGTAAAGTAGCCGGTAAACTCATACATGTGGCATTATACCTTGCCACAAGATGGCAACGCACCATTAACGTCTTTGGTGTCTATAGGCGATGGTTGACTCTTTCCACCAGGAGACCCATCTGCTTGTTTGCAAAAAATCCCTTGGCATATGTTTAAATGTGATCATATCTAAATTGAAATTAAGAAGAGAATTAGCTGCTAAGAAATTACCGTTGAACACAAAAAAACCGGCCAAGTGCGAGTCACACTCGCGCACGAAGTGTTCCGTACCATCATAGCAAAAAAGTACGAAAAAAATACGTTTATTGTACGTATATTGTTAATACATTTATTATACAATACCCCCTTTAATATTTTCATTTCTTTTATTTTCAGTATTTGTTATTACAATGGCAACGAAAATACATAATTTGTTAAAATTTCAGCTTTCTAGCTATCACGGTTTATGAGATACAGCCTGGTGACATACAAACAGACAGACAGACAGCAGAGGCTTCGTAATGGGGTTTCGTTTTACCTTTTAGGTACGGAACCGTAAAAAGCCAGCAAATACTCTTCATTGTTGTAGTCGTTTAACGACTTGCAGTTTTACTTCATTCCCAATGAAACAATTTTAGGAACCAGTATTATTGACCTTGAACCTTTATCACGATACACGAAATAATAAATTAGAATTATTGATAATGCCTAATTAGACTTGGCATCATTATCAATAATATTATTTATAGTTCCACTAGCTGACCCGCGCAGCTTCGCCCGCAAGTATATTAGTAAGTCGTCCAAATCGCTTTTAATAAAAATTTTATCCCCTATTTCAGCCCTCCAGGGACTGATTTTTGAAAAAAAATTAGCCAATGTTTGACCCCGGATCTTCAACTATATCCATGCCAAATTTCATGAAAATCGGTCCAGCGGTTTAGCCGTGAAAGCGTAACAGACAGACAGACAGACTTTCGCTTTTATAATATTAGTAAGTAAGTATGGATGGTATGGATAATGCACTTAAACACGACAAATTGTTATAAATTTCCTCATGTTTGTACGCGCCCTTTATTATGCACAAGCTGTGCATGCGACTTCTTCTGTGTGGAAGTTTTTTACACACATAGTTCCTGTTCCCGTGGGTTTTTCGGTATAAAAATATCCTATGTCCTTTCTCGGATCTCAAACTATCTTTGTACTAAATTTAATTCAAATCGGCTCAGTAGTTTAGGCGTTGACAAGAGACCGACAGACAAAATTATTTTCGCATTTATAATATTAGTATGGATTAATTGAATTTATTTGTAATGCATATTATTTAAAAATGTTAGGTTTCCGTACTCCTCCGCAATGTTAACTGTGCTAAATTGTTTGCGAAATTGTTGTAAAAAGGGGAACAAAATTTTTACTTCAAGTATTTATATTATATAGACATACTAGCTGTTGCCAGCGACTTCGTCCGTGCGGACTCCGTTTACTCCGCACAACTCCTCCCCCGTAGGTTATAGCGTGATAATATGTAGCATATATGTTGACCCGACCTAATAGTAATATTCATGCAAAATTTGAAGTAAATCCATGCAGTACTTTTTGAGTTTACCCCGGACATACATACAGACAAACAGACAAACATTCTAAAAACTATATTTTTAGCTTCGATATCGATTGTAGATCAGGCCCCAAGTATTCTTTTTAAAAAATATTCAATGTACAGTTTCGACTTTCCTACGATTTTATTATATGTATAGATTTATACCAGTTTAAAGGTTACAGTAGTCGGTAAATATGCATAACATGTGACATTACACTTACATTACATGGATGACAACACAACATTAATATCTCTGGTGTCTATAGGTAATCCTTCCATCAGGAGAACCCTTAGCTTGTTTGCTATTTTATGCTATAAAAATACTGTAACGTAAATAAATAACCAGGAATCACATAATTTGGAAAAGCTTAGCCCAAAACTACGAGACATTACGGTAAAAAATTCATGTTAAAAATTTATCCAACTTAATTTTAGAACCCGTTCAAAAATATGTTTTAAATTAATCTCATTATATTCTTTTCCCAAATCTCATAACATTGATACACAATAGCATTCCTACAGGTGGTGAGGTGAGCAATCAAATGTCGGGCAGATCTTAGAAACGGTAAGAGGACACCGCCGGCGGTGGTCCGTGTCATAGACACTGTTCAAACCATTATCGTAAGATAAGGACCCCTTATCATTTTGTTATATCTATCTATTATAATTAAATTGAATGTCTCGTTGATTAGCCTGCTTATTCACCTAGGAATCGTGAGGTTCTGAGTTCGAATCCCGGGTGAATTTAAAAATATTATTTCAGATTAAGATTTCAGATTTTAATGTAGTATAGAGGTTTTTTGAAAAACTATTAACCTGAATTATGGGTTCTTTTCTTATTTTTTAATGGTTTGAAATTTAGTTATATTTTAGTGTCTATAAATTTACATATTTTATGTTTATTGAATAAAGTTGACGACACTTACGTTCTTAAGAAAATAAGAATTGCATAACTGCTTTTGCACACGGAGAGATTTTTATTGCTTCATTCTTATCTAAATCCGGGTTCCCAAAATCAACAATCCGTCATTTTTAGCAGAAATCATTAGCAACCTTAGCTTTAGCTTACGCCTCGTCAAAAATGTTACTACTCGTAACTAAAACGATTCTTTTTATTGATATAGGAACCTGGCATTAGACGTCGATTGCAATGTCAGCTAGATTATTCTATTCTTAAATTAGATAAAACCTACCAACAGTATTTGTCTTAAGTACACAAAACTAATGTCAAATTATATAAACTTAATCTAGGCATAACAACTTAAACATATATAGACATCGATTATAATTTCAGCTAGATTATTCTATTTTTAACTTAAGTAAAAACCACAAAAGTATTTGTCTTAAGTACACAAAATTAATGTCAAGTTATAAAAACTTAATCTATGTATAACAACTTAAACATAAGCGTATAAGTTAATTACTCCACATAGATGACCGCAATAAAACAATTTCCGAGTAACCTTAAATTAACTAATATTATAAGAACGAGACGTTAGCATTATGCTACTCCCCACTATCATGCATTTTAATAAGTAATCCATGCGAATATAACCCTAATTTTTACATATGTAAGCTTATATTTTCTTGAAGGTTTTAGTGCGATACACAAAGCATTGTTTTTAGGAATCGAACAATGATTGCAACGTCAGTACGTGATGTATAGAGATTTTGTAATGAACGAATGATTAGGAGTCAGCGGGAAAGTTACAAAGAAATTAGAGTATTGTTCTTTGGTGGCAGACTGCTGGACGTGATACAACACAAGTTAATCGTATGGAGAGCGAAATAGCAATATCTTTATTGATCGCATGTCTTTTATGAATCGTATGATTCAGATATTTATCAACACGAGGTACTACAAAATACGACTAAGCAAATTCTAATTTCGAGATACCACGGAATTATTATAAGAATAAGAACTGTTCTATTTACCACACATACTATACATCTATACATATAATAAAATCGTAGGAAAGTCAAAACTGTACATTGAATATTTTTTAAAAAGAATACTTGGGGCCTGATCTACAATCGATATCGAAGCCAAAAATATAGTTTTTAGAATTTTTGTCTGTTTGCCGGTTTGTCTGTTTGTCTGTTTGTCTGTTTGTCTGTATGTCTGTTTATCTGTATGTATGTCCGGGGTAAACTCAAAAAGTACTGCTTGAATTTACTTCAAATTTTGTATCAATATTACTTATAGGTCGGGTCAATTATATAGGCTACATATTATCACGCTATCACCTACGGGGGAGGGACTGTGCGGAGTAAACGAACTCCGCGCGGACGAAGTCGCTGGCAATAGCTAGTATACAATAAAAAAACAAGAACAAGCGTACAAATAAGACAAAAAAAGCCACAATTACAGTAAACAAATAAAAAAACATACAACACTTTTTAAACAGACGTCGATAATTACAATTTGTACAGCGTATTAATAAGTCCGTTATTATTATTATTATTATTAGTTATTAATCCATACTAATATTATAAATGCGAAAGTAACTTTGTCTGTCTGTCTGTCTGTCTGTTACGCTTTCACGGCTAAACCGCTGAACCGATTTGGATAAAATTTGGTAAAAATATAGTTTGAAACCCAAGAAAGGATATAGGATAGTTCCTATCCCGGAAATCCCACGGGAACGGGAATTATACGGGTTTTTATTTTAGATTTTTTGCCATGCGAACGAAGTCACGGGTACAGCTAGTTAGTTAATATTATCATATTATCAGCATATTATTACTACAGTTAGTTCCGTGTGAGATACAGATATAGTGTGTTGTGTTGTGTTTGCCCCCTTTGGATATCCCATCCATAGACCAGACCATCTGCCATTCTGCTAGGCAGTTCGTAATAGAATTTTTGGCGAGTTCTGGGACGCCGGGTATATGGTACCACCGCCTTACTTATTCCTGCCGCAATAGTTCAGTTCCGTATTGGAGGGTAAGATAGCTAATACACTTATGCATGTGTATAGTCATCCCGTCACACGGATAGCAACGCACCATTAACATCTTTGGTGTCTATAGGCGATGGTTTCTATTTCCATCAGAATCGCCATCTGCTTGTTTGCTGTCTTATGATAAAAAAAAATAACGAGCGCGTCTTTGTCGCACAGGTTCTGTAAATAATAAAATTCAAAATCCTATTACAATCCAGTAAAAAAATCAGCATTTAACGTTTTGAATAACACAAACAAACAACATAGATTTCCTTTACGGTAACGACTTAAACTCTTGTTTATAATATTTGCTATAGATACCGTGTTATATAAACAGTTTACAGTGGCCCATCCGTTAATAAATAACTAACTTTGTGTGTTGTTTCAAATTTACACTAATATTACAAAGGAAAAAGATTTTGTCAGTTTGTACTTTGTCTATACTTCTATAATCCCTGCTTATATTATAAATGCGGATGTAAGTTTGTTTGTTACGGTTTCACGCGAAAACTACTTAACCGATCATCATAAAACTTTATACACATTGAAAGTATTAGAAGTAACATAGGATAATATTTAAAGCTAATTTATATATAAAATTCTCGTGTCACAATGTTAGTTACCATACATCTCCGAAAAATTTTTATGTATACGCATATTCATTCAAAATTCTATCTGTCTGTTAAGCTTTTACGGCTAAACCCCTAAAGCGATTTTGATGAAATTTAGCATGAAGATAGTTGAAGAACCGGGATCACACATAGGCTCGTTTTTTTTCAAAAATCGACCCCTTAGTGGATGAAAAATTGTATGAAAAATTATATCATCATGTTAATTTACTTATGAGCGAAGCTACGTGAGTTAGTATAAATAAAATCATAGATAATATTCGGTGAAATGTTCAACGTCTTGCATATCTTTAGGCTCATGTTCGTGAGATATGAACACAGACTATACTAACAAATACCAAAGATAAGACGCGGTCAAACTAAAATTGGCTTCTAAAAATATTTTCAATTTTCCAAAATCAAATAATCACGTTACATATTTGATTTTAAGTCAGAGACTTAGTAATTTGGCGCGAAATGTAATATTCATTTAATATTAATAAATATTCATTCATTCAATACTTGGTGACCACTAGGACGATATGTCTGCTATACGAGTGTATATGGTTCTCTATGTGATACTCCTTATTATAGGCTATTCTATATGTATTTGTTGGAGATATTATTATGAGGTTGTATATTTATAATTCTTCTTAACTCCCCCGTAGACCAAATTAGGCAATTAAAAAAAGGAATGTTTAATTAGATCGCAGGGCGTCTACGTGTCTGTTGGTGGTGCCAACAGACACGTAGACGCCCTGCGATTCCATCCTTAATACTCTAACAATATTTTTGTCCGCCTCCGAGATTGAACCCTGGAATTTCGTTGTTAAAAGTAAGATTGATTCGCCTCTCCATTGCTACACCCTATCAAGGTACATAATATGTTAGTCTCAGAATATACTATTTAACACCTAAAAATGTTTATCATATAACGCAATAAAGTATTGGGGTATTGAGATAAATTTAAAATACATCCTTCTCATATACATTTACTTACTTCCTCATATACATTTCCTAAATATTTATAGAAATATAATCGCCCTTGTGACTTAGTGGTCTGGTGTCGGTGTTGACCACATCAGGTTTCGGGTTCGATTCCCGGGTCGGGTAATTCAAAAATGTGTTTTTTTTTAGTTTTCTGATAAAAACAAAATTGTCCGGGATTGGAGAAGTATCCGGTTAGCGATAGGCCTACCACCTATCTCATTATGGGACTAAGTACCTTTGGCTAATCGTGAGTGCACTGGTTGTACATTTGTCTACCTCTTCGAGGATACGGGCGTGAAGATACTTTAATAGAAGAAAAGAATAGAATAGAAGATACTTCCTAAATATTTGAAATACCGTTGAAAAATGAGTTCGCACGTGTGAAGCTAATAATATATTCCAAAAGAATTTCTTGAACGTATCTATGAAAACAAATAATACCAATTCCATCCTCAACATTCTAATCTAACTTAATTCGGCACACCTTATCTATGCCGCGATATTTTCATATTCGCAATCTCCTGCAACGTTGATAACTAGCCCTGCCCTAGGTTAGTGTTGTGACGTGTCTACATCGTCTACATCGATACTCGATAAGATAAACATTCCTTAGTAGTGTCCGATTAAACGTTGAAAATCTTAATGAAAACGTGATTGTGTCACATGTTATCAATGAATCTGACGCGATGTTTAAACTTATTGTTGAAATAATCTTATTATAACTTTTATTGTTCATCGTTTTGTGAAATCCATTACCTAGATGTAAACTGAGAAATTTAGCTGTTCTGAAAGTTTTGTTTTTGGAAATCGAATAATTCTCATGATTAATTTCATTTAATTGTTAGTTTACAAGACGCAATATAACAATAGAAGTTTCCTAAATAGACAATTAGTAAATAAATATTAAGGTAAGTTTTATTTTTAAATATTTTATGTCTAATATGTTCAATAATATTAATAAAAATAACCATAAATATTTGAACTAGAAGATAAAGCTTATTTTTTATAGTATGTGATAGCAAACAAGTAAATGCCTCTCTTGATGACATGAGATAATGGTCGCCTACAGACACGAAAATTGTTATGGTACATTGTTACGAAGGACAAGTAAATTTCTGTAATGCCACGTGCGTTGGTTTGCAGCCTATCATACATTTCAAGCTGGAAATACGACTGAAAGAGACACTGACTTTATAAGGGCGGGATATATACAAGACAAGGTGATTGCATCAACTCATGCATTAAGTTGCAAAATTCTTCTACCTACCCTTACTTTTTCTAAAATATTGAATTGTTACTAAAAATTCAATTTAAGTAATTCAATTTAGTTGTTTGTAAAATTTTAATACAAGTGATATCAGATATTTTTATCTAAATCAGTCCTTTCATGTTTTATTGTGAATAAGTAACATTAAACTATAATTGAATACATATTCGTCCTTGTTTATTTTTTTACCTTGTTTATTTTATAATAATCTAAGTTAAGCTTGTACGGATACTTAATCGTTAGTGAGTTTAAATTATATTAATTCAACAAATACTATTAATCATCGATAAATAATCTATCCAAGCGCAGCACTATCGCAATGCAAGCTTATCGCGTTTTTAATATGTTGTATAAATATTAGTTCTACAAACATAGACAACATGTATCTATAAAATTTGCACGCTAAAAATCTAAATATACATATCTACTATGTAAGTATAGAGGTTACCTTGAGTTTAGTAATTAGGGTATGATAAAGAATATCATAAAAATATGATCACGCCGCGCCGCCGGTTCTCTTGTGAGGTAGTCAGCCATCTACCCGAGCCCCTTTTGCAGAATAGACCATTTAATATTCTGCCAGGCAGTTAGTAAAAGGCAATTGGCAATACATGTCACTACCATAGTGACTACTAGATGGTAGAGTTCTGCTGGTTGTCGTTGTCGTATTCCGGTTTGGAGGGTAAGGTAGCCGGTAAATTTATGTAAAGGGTAACACCTTGCCACATGAATAGCAATGCGCCATAACATTGTAGGTGTCTAAAGGCGGTGAGTGTCTCTCTCAGTGTTTGTCTCTTTCCGTGAGGAGAGCTATCTGCTGATTGTGCTATCGTATTATATAAAAAAATCTATAATAAATACATAACGTATTATTCTTCTAATAAAATGAGTTCATCGTCACAGACGAAATTCTCATTTTATAATATCACTAATTTTTTTCTTGTTTCTTCTAATTATGTGTGTTTTAGGCTTTAGCATTTATTCCGTACTTGGAAAACTTTAAAAACTTAACAAAAAACTTTTTTCGTTGTTAAGTTTTAAGGTTTTCTTAAGCATAGCATAAGTGTAAAAGCTATACAGTGTGTAAAGAAAACCCTGTCCGATTGTCAAAGGCATTATTTGGTAGCTTACTACAAACAAGTTTGTGTCATTATTTTATGGATATTAATTCACAAATTTTCATAATATTTGCTTGATTTAAGGGGAAGTTGGTCAATTTTAGTACTAAAATGAGACTCTTTAAACTACGATGTTCTTCTTATTTTAATAAAAATATTTTTTTTTTTTTGATAATGTTATTGACCTACCTATATACCTTTTTCGGAACGGACAGGGTTTTCTTTACACCCTGTATATAGTAAAAATATACAAATCCATGTTATCTCAAAGTAATTATTTGCTTATAACATTTTTTTTTTATATATCATAAGATAGCAAACAAGCAGATGGGTCTCCTGATGGAAAGAGTCAACCATTGCCTATAGACACCAAAAATGTTAATGGTGCGTTGCTATCTTGTGGCGAGGTCTAGTGCCACATACATAAGTTTACCGGCTACCTTACCCTCCAAACCGAAACACGACAGCGACAAGCACTGACGCTATTGCGGCAGGAATAGGTAAGGCGGTGGTACCTGACCCGGGCGAGACAATGCAGAACTCTACCACCTAGTAGCCACGATGGTAGTGACTCGATAGCCAATCGGTCGCCTTTTACGACCTGCCTGGCAGAACGGCAGTTGGCCTATTCTACAAAGGAGGCCGGGACCAACACGGCGAAAAAAATGGATGCTTGTCATCATACTGCATATAAATACATACATGAATACTGTTATACATTTAATAAATATATAAACCTAAAAATACGAACAGTCATGAGCATCACAAAAATAATTGTCCCTGTCGGAAATCGAACCCGAGCTCGATCGATTGCTTAATCAGAGTCGCTAACCACTTGGCCAACCACATAACACAGCGAGTTGCGGGTCGAAGTCAAATTCAAAGTCAAAACATTCGTCGCTTTCGTTCGTCGCGGTCGCGACTAGCCCACAATAACACAAAGACAGATCACTTTTTTTAAAGGGCAAGGGGCTCGTTCCCTGTTATTTCTGTAAATCACAATCAATACGTTAATTAAATTTTTATTTTAATTTTTTTTTTATTATATATTAGATTTGTACAAATACATAAAACCTTTACCCGAAATCACAAATTCAAACTTAAGTTTGTTTGTTCGTTTGTTACGCGATTGCGTCTTAACTATTTACCCAGGCTTTACTAAATTTTGTACACATGTTGCCACAAACTCGGATAAAATGTCGGGTAATTTCATAAACAAAGAAAGGTCCTGTTTCCGAGGGATTAACAATAACTCGAAGGCAACGCGACGTACAGAAATTAGTATAACAACAGTTTAAACTTAAAAAAAGTTTTTCTATAGAAATCGGTGAACTCACACTAGTCTTAAAGTCATTGTCCGGGTCAAAAAACGAGTGAGGAAGAAATGTTATTATCTAGTTTACATAATGAACTAATTAAGTTATAATCTGCTTTGTACGTTATGTTTACTTTGAGATGCAATTTTATATAAGTAAACTTTCTTTGTACCTTTTTTTATATACTAGAGGGTTAATGGATAGCTCGCCGATGGTGACCACTATCTCCAATAGACGTATGAACACTACAGATCTTGTAGCTGCGTTTCTAGAATTACGATGCGTAAGAATTAGAATGTTAGAAATAAACTTACTTGTACTTGTTTACTTTTATATATTACTAGCTGTGCCCGCGACTTCGTTCACATGGAAAAAATTCTAGAATAAAAACCCGCATAGTACCCGTTCCCGTGGGATTCCCGGGATAAGAACTATCCTATGTCCTTTCTTGGGTCTCAAACTATATTTGTACCAAATTTTATCTAAATCGGTTCAGTGGTTTGGCCGTGAAAGCGTAACAGACAGACAGACAGAGTTACTTTCGCATTTATAATATTAGTATGGATTATATATTATTTTACCCACCCAACCCGTTTCGTAATGTATACCTACCCTATACCTACAACCACTATTTACAAAATATAGCTTGTTACAATATAATTTTTTTTTTTATATCATAAGATAGCAAACAAGCAGATGGGTCTCCTGATGGAAAGTGTCAACCATCGCCTATAGGCACCAAAGGTGTTAATGGTGCGTTGCTATCTTGTGGCGAGGTCTAAGCCACATGCGTAAGTTTACCGGCTACCTTACCCTCCAAACCGGAACACGACAGCGACAAGCACTGACGCTATTGCGGCAGGAATAGGCAAGGCGGTGGTACCAGACCCGGACGAGACAATGCTGAACTCTACCACCTAGTAGCCACGATGTTAGTGACTCGCATAGCCAATCGGTCGCCTTTTACGACCTGCCTGGCAGAACGGCAGTTGGTCTATTCTTCAAAGGAGCCCGGAACCAACACAATTGTCTAGAACATTATATAAAACAATCATGATGGTATCGTAATTAGCATTTTCAAAGAAGCCGCTTAAGAATACGTGGGTAACTCTGATAAAACGCCGACTCAAGTGTGCTAAAAAATGTTAAAAACATATAGTCTATCCTTAATCTGGGCCTCCTGGACGATTCGTCATAATCTAAATGTATTCTATATCTTTTATAATATGAATGGCAATCCACATTAGTTTGTATTGAAATAAAAATATCTTAGGAAGTAACAAGGAATTCTAAGTTGATCGTTGACTCTTGAACTCTACAAGTCGGAAAAAATAAAGTCTTTGTGAGCAAAAGATAAAAATGTAGTAATATATTTGCTAGAGCGGCCGTTGTACTCAGAGCGTTAGCCTTTATAATAGACACTTTACATACAGACTTCTCAAACTAAATTTGTATTAAACATTACTCAGACACTACATTTTGTTTATATCATAAGATAGCAATCAAGCAGATGGGTCTCCTGATGGAAAGAGTCAACCATCGCCTATAGACACCAAAGTCGTTAATGGTACGTCGCTATCTTGTGGCGAGGTCTACTGCTACATGCATAAGTTTACCGGTTACCTTAACCTCCAAACCGGCACGACAGCGACAAGCACTGACGCTATTGCGGCAGGAATAGGTAAGGCGGTGGTACCAGACCCGGGCGAGACAATGCAGAACTCTACCATCTAGAAGCCACGATGGTAGTGACTCGCATAGCCAATCGGTCGGCTTTTACGACCTGCCTGGCAGAACGGCAGTTGGTCTATTGTACAAAGGAGCCCGGAACCAATACGGGGAGAACTAAATATTTTCCCCGTGTTAGTCCGAGGCCCCTTTAAAGAATAAATTATCTAGCGTTCTGCCAGGCAAGTTGTAAAATAAGATTGATTGGCTATGCGTGCCACTATTACTGACTAGGTGGTAGAGTTCCGTAAAGTCTCGCCCCGATGTATAATACCACCACCTTACCTGTTTCTGTTACAGTAGCGTCAATACTCGTTATTATCATGTTCTGATTTGAAAAGTAGGGTAACCGGTAGATTTATGCATATTATCGCATTGCCATCCCGTTACGCGTATAGCAACGTACTATTCAGATCTTTGGTCTATAGGCGATGGTCTTTAAACCTTAAAAAAAACCTTTTGCTGGTTTGCTATCTTATAATATAAAAAAAATAACGTAGCTGAGTTTATTTAGACCACTTTTAATAAGAACACCATCCGTTTCCCAGGTTATTCTTAAATTGCGAAAGATTGGCTAGATACCTAACTGCCTTTGTGACTATTAGGTGATAATTTTTTTGCTACGTCAAAATTGATTATAACAGTTTAGCCATGAAAGCATAACAGACAAAGAGGCAGACAGACAGACAGATTTTTAAGTTTATAATAGTATGGATTGATAAATTGATAGAATTTGTACAATTTCGTTTTTATTCAACGCACGATAATTGATAGTCTAGCAGTTACACTAGCGTAAATGTCTGCGAAACAATATTGACAAATACTGAGACAGCGTAAAGTTGATTTATTATATTACAGGGTAGCAAAAAGCTGACGATTTTCTAATGGAAAGAGCTTACCATCGGCTACAGATTTCAATGATATTATAGATATGTTTCTATTCTATCCGTGGCGCGGCGTTTTAATGCCACAAGCATAATCTAACTGGCTACCTTACCCTCCAAACTTGAATACAACATTTTAAAAACAGTAACGAAAAAATTCGACACGATAGGACTTGAACCTGTGACCTTCCCTCTGGCCAAGAATCGATCACAAAGCAAAGAAAAGTTTCGCCAGGTTTAACAAATCGACAGTAGCTCAATTGGTTAGAGCGTCCCGGTCAGAGAGAAGGTTACAGGTTTAAATATGCTATGGGTCACTGAAGTCATAGAAGCAGAATTTAACATATCAATGGTTTAATATACACTACCACAAGCTCATTATATTCATCTAAACAAGGAGATAGGTCTCCTTATGTAAAGAGTCAACCATCGCCTATAGACACCAAAGATGTTAATGGTGCGTTGTTATCTTGTGGCGAGGTCTAATGCTACATGCATAAGTTTACCGGCTAACTTACTCTCCAAACCGGAATATGACAGTGACAAGCACTGACGCTATTGCGGCAGGAATAGGTAAGGTGGTGGTACCAGACTCGGGCGAGACAATGCAGAACTCTACCACCTAGTAGCCACAATAGTAGTGAATTACACGTAACCAATCGGTCGCCTTTTACGAATTGCCTGGCAGAACGGCAGTTGGTCTATTCTTCCAAGGAGTTCGGACCGTTACGGGGAAAATTGTATATATATAAACCAATATCATCACGCAGGTTCATTTGAGAAGTTGATTCACCAGAATAGTTGGCTAGTGAGAAGAGCTTCTCCGTCATCGCGATTGTCAACTTTAGCAATTATCCTTCGTTATTTATAAATACTGTGACCAACTTTCTAATGTGATTTTCCGAGGCCACTAAGCCCGATTCTGGTAATGGAGTTTTTAAAACACCACCAACAGATTCTAGATTGGCGGACAAGATTGAATAGAAAAAAGTAACATTTTTTGACCGGGAACCTAACCTGAGGCACGATCTGAGCTGAATAGGTTATTTGCTAGAGCCACAAGGCAATATGATCTGTATTTCTATACTAACAATATGAAGAGAAGACAAATTTTTGTTTGTTTGTAACGAATAAACTCAAAAATTACTAGACCGATTTTAAAGATTATTTTACCATTAGAAAGCTACACTATCTAGGAGATACATAGACTAATTTTTTACGCGACGGAGTAGAACGAAGTAATGATTTTTGATTACTCGAATGAAATTGCGTGTAACAGCTAGTGTAAATATAAGCACGTATATAATAGCACTGGAAGGGAAAGAAAAAGCAGACGTATTTTCGTTGAAAAAAGAAGCAAATGGCCTATCCATACTAACATCACTTATTATTAATATTATAAATGCGAAAGTAACTCTATCTGTCTGTCTCTTCTTCACGCCTAAACAACTAAACCGATTTGGATGAAATTTTGTACAACAACATAGTTTGAGACCCGTGAAAGGACATAGGATAGTTTTTATCCCAGCAATACCACGGGAACGGGAACTATGCGGATTAAACCCCAGGACTTTCTATCATTTAAATCACGGTAATAAGGAGAAACTTAGGCTACTTTTATTTTAGAATTTTCTCCACGCGGACGAAGTCGCGGGCACAGCTAGTATATATGCTAATATAAATATGTTAATAGTGTGCTGCTTTCTAAGTGTCAGGCATGTTACATCACATTGAAATGAAATGAAATGAAAAATATTTATTTGCAACAATGTAAAGCTATTGCGGCAGGAATAGCTAACGTGGTGGTGCCATATACTCGGATGAGAAGTTGCGGAACTCCACCACATAGTAGTCACGATAGTAGTGACGCCTATAGCGACTTGGTCGCCATGTACTACCTGCCGAGCAGAACGGCAGCTGGTATATTCTTCAAAATATAGGGAATATTGGATGCTTTTTTAAGAAAAGTTCACCCGCTGCGCTATCAACAATTATTATTGCATTCTTAAACATAGAATGGGTATTGAACTATTGGCTGAAATTATTAGCTTTTAATTTTCACATGATGACATCAGTTTTTAAATTTACCATTTTACTAGCCTCCAATATCTTCTATATCTATATATAATATAAAAGACAAAAGTAACGGACTGAGTATCAACGCACAGGTCAAACCCTTAGGGCTAGAAACTTGAAATTTCACACACGTATTTTTCTTATAATATAGGCATCCACTAAGGTAGGATTTTTCAAAATTCAATACCAAATGGGGTGAAATAGGGAATAGAAGTTTGTACAAAACTTCCCTAGACATATTTGCATGAAATTTAGTATAAATTGAGTACAAAAAAATAAGAAATTACGTGTTTAAGCGTTTTTCAAAATTCGACCCCTAAAAAGAGGTAAAACAAGGAAAGTAGCTTATAAAGAAAGCCTAAATAAGTCTTAAAGTAAATATGTGCGAGCGAAGCCGCATGTAATAGCTAATGTATAAAATATTCAGTTGTGTCTAAATACCTTTAAATTTATTACACAACTCCGCAATATATAAATCCATGTATCTACGTTAAACGGAGGACAAAATACCTAAGACTAAATACGAAACGTAAGCCTTCACGTAACGTAGTTTTAATACATTATTTCCGTAAATAGCACGTATATGGGCGAGTATCTACCAATGAGAGTTAAGGTCAAATTTTGAATAGCCAACCGGAGCAATTCGTTTGGAATTCGAACTATGTAGGCTCTATATGAAAGTGAAAGTGGGCCAATAGCGTGACTAGTTTACATGTGTGAGTGATGTGTAGGCCCGTGGGAATAGGTGTGGTTTGTTTGTGCGCGTCGTGAATGAAGTTTTAGGTCGGATACGTTATTGTAAACTTGTGTTTTCACGTAGTTTTCCTTAACTATTTTGATTTTTGAAAGGATATAATTCAGTAATAATGAAATTACTTGGGTTTTCATTGAATTCTAAATAAGTATCTACACGCCGGTTACATTGCGAGCAGGCAGTTTAAACTGAATTTTAATAGTTATAACAACTCACCTCATCGCCTCTGTGGTCTAGTGGTCCAGCGTTGGCGTTGACCACGTAAGGTCCCGGGTTCGATTCCCGGGTCGGGCAATTAAAAAAAAGTGCTTTTTCAGTTTTCTGATAAACACAAAGTTGCCCGGGATTGGAAAGTGCCCGGTTGACGATAGGCTCGCCACCTATCACATTTATGGGACCAAGTATCTTCGGCTGATCGTGGTTGCACATGTTGTACCTCTGCCTACCCCTTCGGGGATACGGGCGTGAAGTTACTTTTTTATAACAATTCACCATTAATTTTGTTTTTGGTGAGTGGTAATTCTTTCACCGCGTTTGCCAAACTTTACGACTGATACCTATTAATTACTATAAACAAGAACTGCAGATTTATGTGCTGTTCAAGCAGGTACGTAGCTCTTTTAATAACAAATATTTATTTAACGCACAGAATAAAGGCAGCTACTAAGATTGTTTCTAGATAGAAAAATGTCTATATCATTAATATTAAGACGAAAATCTAATCTAATTTTAGATTTTGGGAATATTAATTTTTGAAATCGAATCCTTCACTTTATAAACAGCCGTACATTTATTTATGTCTGGCTGCAGCATGCAGCTCCTTGCATTATAAAACTTTTTGGTCAATCCTACGGGAACAACGGGAAATAAAAATTAGTCTATGTGCTATGTTAGTTCATCATCTACCTGTGCAAAATAACATCCAAATCCGTCTAGTAGTTTTGGCGTGGATTAACTAACATCAATCCACCTAGTAACCAAACTAGTAACTACTACTACTAGATAGTACTAGATTTTACCCACGGTTCGCTAGCATTTAAGAATTTTTTAAATAAAATTTATCCTATGTTACTTCTAATACTTCCAAAAATATGTGTTTGTTTCATGATGATCGGTCAAGTAGTTTCCGCGTGAAAGCGTAACAAACACACTAACATTCGCATATTTTATAATATTAAGTACGGATGTAGATTTATTTAACACTTCATTGTACACAAAAAAAATGACAACAGGAATAACAGTATAAAAAGCGAGATTATCCTTAATAAGAGATATCTTACAGCTAATCCAAGACAGTAAAATACAATATAAATAAATAAACACATTGATACACAAAACCTAACTCTAATTAATTAAGTATTTATATGTACTAATGGAAGAAAACTGCTGAACCAGCGGGCCTAATATATGTGGTTGACTTTGTTTCCCATTGCCTATATTCCAAAATAAAATCAAAGATATATCTATCATTAGCTGACCCGCGCGGTTTTGCCAGCGAGTAGATTAACATTTCGTCAATATAGTTTATCATACAAACTTTCTACCCCTATTTAAGCCTCTTAGGAGTTGATTTTTGAAAAAAAGTTAGTCTGTTTTTTTATATCATAAGGCAAATAAAGCAAATAAAGCAATTTTCCCCGTGTTGGTCCCGGGTTCCTTTGAAGAATAGGCCAACTGCCGTTCTGCCAGGCAGGTCGTAAAAGCTGACCGATTGGCTATTCGAGTCATGACTATCGTGGCTACTATTTGGTAGAGTTCTGCATTGTCCCGTTGCATTGTATTAATATTTTGTAAGAAAAAACGATTGCGGAAATAATAAGCCATGGAATTTTTTCATCTGTGAATTTAGGCCCAGTGAAGCGCATGAGTGTTTGCTAGTGTTCTTAATAAAAGTACTCGTATTTTTTTTTTTCAGATTAAAAACTAGTTTGCAGTTAAACACCGGGTTGTTATTAATAAGGTAAGTTGGTCATTAAATAAATAATATACACCCAGCTCTCAGCAGAATAGGCAAGACTATCCGATTAACCATAGTTCACCAGTTTGTCAGTTGATAACATATCTGGTTATCCCTGTCACTACTTAATAATTATATTAATCTATATTAATATTATAAATGCGAAAGTTTGGATGTTTGGATGAATGTTACTCAATCACGCAAAAACTACTGAACGGATTTAAATGAAATTTGGCACACAGGTAGATGATGATCTGGAATAGCACGTAGGCTACATTTATCCCGGAAAACTTAGGTGATCACCAAAAGCTTTTTTAACTTTTATAATACAGCGGGCTGCACACTGCAGCTAGTAATAATAATAAATATTCCCGGGACAAATTACGCTTACTGATCTAACCCCATAGTAAGCAAATTATTTGCTTGTGTTATGGGTGTTAGCCAACGATACTAATACATAGAAATACATATATAAATACTAGAATATATTTAATAAACATCCAAACCTAGAAATTCAAACACCAATGCTCATCACACAAATGCTTGTCTATGTCGGGAATCAAACCCGAACCCCGACGATTGCGTAGTCAGGGTCGCTAACCACTAGACCAACGCGGCGGTCAGACTTACCAATTTAGTAATGACTATCACTTGAACGGTGACCGTCAGCTTTACCTGATTTTCCGATTCATGGTAGTGTTAACACACCTAACTCGGAGCTGCTACTGAGATTTAAAAAAAATTATATCATAGGATAACAAACAAGCTGATTGCTTTCTCGATAGAAAGAGAAACCATCACCTATAGACACCAAAGATGTTAATGATGCGTTTCTATCTGTATATCTGCTACCATACCTTCCAAATCAAAACACGACAAGCACTGACGCTATTACGGGAGGAATGGGCAGGAACGGGCCTGGGCGATTATTTTTGTGTTAAAGCACTCACCCCGTGTTTGGGAAAACTTAAAAAACTTTAAAAACAACAAAGAAAAATTGACACGCAGGATTTGAACCTGCGACAGTCTCCTTAAAGCCGGCTTTAGGGAGACGGTGGCAAGTTCAAATCCTGTGTGTCGGTGTTTTACTTTGTTGTTTTTAAAGTTTTTCAAGGCCTGAGTGAGCCGTTGCAAAACCCTACCATTTCGTAGTCAGGATGGTATTGACACATGTGCCAATCATTCGCTTTTTACGAATTGCCTGGCAGAATGTCAGATCATCTATTTTTGAAAGCGGGCCCGGACTAGCACGGAGTAGATTAAGATTTACATTTCTACATAAATTACTAGCTGACCCGGCAAAGGTCTGTTAAAAAATAGGAGTGGGTGATAGAAGGGTGAAAATTTATGGAAGCATTTATTTTTTAATGCCATATTATAATTTTTTTAAATAAAAATATGTCCAAAAAATAAAAAATAAATGTTAGAGATGGACAACCGTCATCACTTAGGGGTGTGAAAAATAAATAGTAGCCGATTGTCAGATCTACTGAATATGCATATAAAATTTCATTCAGTTGTTTTTTTTTTATATCATAAGATAGCAAACAAGCAGATCTCTCTTTATGGAAAGAGTCAACCATCGCCTATAGACACCAAAGGTGTTTATGGTGCGTTGCTATCTTGTGGCGAGGTCTAATGCCATATGCATAAGTTTACCTTACCCTCCAAACCGGAACACGACAGTGACATGCCCTGACGCTATTGGACAGGAAGGACTAGGATAGTTAAAGCGATGGTACCAGACCCGGGCGGGACAATGCAGTACTCTACCACTTAGTACTCACGATGGTAGTGATTCGCATAGCCAATCGGTCGCCTTTTACGACCTGCCTTCTTGCTTACTTTCTTTCAAAAAATTTACTTTGTACTATCTACACCGTTGAGCTCGCTGTATTATATAAGTCTTTGATGAACCTCGCGGGATACGGGATAATAAGTAGCCTATGTACTGTTTCAGGTTATCATCTACTTGTGTGCCGAATTTCATCCAAATCCGTTTAGTAGTTTTTGGGAGATCGATTTTTCCCCGTGTTAGTCCCGGGCTCCTATGAAGAATAGGCAACCTGCCGTTCTGCCAGGCAAGTCGTAAAAGGTGGACTGATTGGCTATACGAGTCACTACCATCGTGGCTACTAGGTGGTAGAGTTCTGCATTGTCTCGCCCGGGTCTGATACCACAGCCTTACCTATTCCTGCCGTAATAGCGTCAGTGCTTGTGACTGTCGTGTTCCGGTTTGGATGGTAGGGTAGCCGGTAAACTTATTATATACATAAAATAGTTACATATTATGACCATTAACTGTCATATGTTTCAATATGTACTGTCTTTTACCGGTTAACTTGTGTTATATATATTACCTATAACCCCGAGTCGGACAGAAGTGTTATTGATATATTTTCTAGATTTTTCTCTAAAATCCATCCCTCCTGCCTCGAATTTTACATTTTGTAATTTCAAATCTGCCTCGTGGTTTAGGGGTTTACCTATTTAGCTCAGATCATGAGGTTTCGGGTTCGATTCTTGAGTCGGGCAAAATAGTTATTGAGCTTTTTCGAGATTTTTCTTGAAATTCCAAAACATAAATAGTAGTTCGGAATCTGGCTAGTACTGTTTTACCACCCCTGTGCTTTGGATGAGCATGCAAAGCTGCGGGTTTTGGATCGTGGTAAACTGGAAAGTCTTATATACCTAGGTATTATTTGAAGACACTACTGACAAAATTAAAATATTAACAACAATCCTAACATTAATATCTCGAAACTATTCAAATTGTTGCATATCTGATTGGGTAATTGCATTTACATACGTAACAAAGTAATATAATCCAGTCGTGTGATATGATAGATACAATTTAAAAACCTATTTTATTTTTAAGCAATGAGTCGATTTTAGATAACAAGTAGGTAGGTCACGACATCTGAGCTGTGACACTAAGCTAGATAAAGTCTATGTTCTTAGTTTTTATTGATAAGTACGTTATCATAATATTATAAAATTATAAGTGAAATATAGCAAAACCTCTTAATTTTATATGTATTATAAAACAATGGCCCTGAGATGTTTCCCGTAAGTAGTTTCATTACAACATCTATCGAAATGAACGTGTTTTAAAATGGCATACATTTAATAGTAGGAGTATCATCTCACCCGGTTCCCTTGTCGGGTAGGCAGCGTAAACCGAACGTCTATAGATTTTTCAGTTCACTACGATTCACCGGTTCGTCGGTTGCCCATTGCCGCATTTTATTGACCTGATAACGATTAGGTAACAACTATTTCTAGCGGTTACCGCTAGAAATAGGTAACCGTCAGACTCCAAGCTATTACTGATTTTTCGCCAAAACCTCAATCGCCGACCTGGTGATCAAACCCGAGATCTCATGAACTAAGCCGAATAGAGATAACTCTAGACCACGAGGCAGTCACAAGTCTATATACATATACGCACACACGAATACTAATAGACGCGGTGTTGGACGAAGAACGTGTAGCCGCGAATAGGAGCAAACGCTCCTATCACTGTCAAAAGTGTCATATATTTGTACATATATAATATTTTGGAAAAACAGAAGTTTGCTATGTTTGCTATTATCCTGCTAAATAAGAAACCAAGGTTTGTATAATACCCCTAGAGTGACCTCATTTCATTGGTAAAGTATAACTCTGTATTTTTGGGTGTAAATATGACCTGTTCTGACAACCTAAAAATTATCTTGAAAAGTGTATCTATTTAGCTATACCCTTTGTTGTACCTCGCCACTAGTTGGCACTACAGCATGTTAAGAACCCGTTGCCCAAAAGACATAAATATGTGAGAGAGATGTGAATAAAATGTCGAAAGATTTTAGCAAGTGCGAAATAGTATTACCAGTTGTGTATTGTTATCAAATGGTGAATCGGTTAAACGATTGATTATATATTAAATGATTAATTAAAGGAGTTACATTGCAAAAATACGTTATAATTACACGACATTGCCCTACTTAGGAAATTCTTTTAAATAAAGTTATCAAATCAAATATTATGTCTCATATATATATATATATATATATATATATATATATATATATATATATATATATATATATATATATATATATATATATATATATATATATATATATATATATATATATATATATATATATATATATATATAGCCGGAAAAAAGCCTCTAGTAGTTTTTCGAGGCAATGGAGATATGAAATTTTAAGCAAAATAACAATTAATGCCAAATATTGCAGTGATAATGAACCCTCTGTGTGTCAAGCTGATTAGCGCACGCTATTTTTAAATCTCTGTCAACTCAACTCAACGCACAGGCCACACCCTTAGGGCTAGAAACTTGAAATTTCGCACACGTATTTCTCTTATGATGTAGGCATCCACTAAGAAAGGATTTTTCAAAATTCAATCTCAAAGGGGGTGAAATGGAGGTAAAATTTTGTATGAAACTTTTTATTCCCTGGACATATTTGCATGAAATGTCGTATGACCTGAGTACAAAAGAAATAATTAATTACGTGTTTAAGCGTTTTTCAAAATTCGATCCCTAAATGAGGGAAGTAGCTTATAAAGAAAGGTTAAATAAGTTCTAAAGTAAATATGCGCGAGAGAAGTCGCGTGTAGGCTAGTATTTTAATAACAGGTTAAAGAATTAAAATTAAATTCCAACCTCTAAGATTTACATTTTATCAATATCTACATAATACGTGAAGGGAAAACTTTGTACCTCTATTTAAGACAATTACGCGAACGGTGGGGTATGAAATATGGCACAAATAAAGGTTACATTGCGGAGGACGGCAAAAACCTAACTTATTTTTAAATAAAATACAATACAAATACATTTAATTAATAAAAATAAACTTTACACACACTACATTCATGTGACGTACATCATAACATACACGCATACCGAATACTATTTTCTTTACGACTAAAAACAGGTTAAATTGCTTAGTCTATGGTCAAATTTCGGCCACAGACGATCAGTACTAAGAATTAATATAAGAACATTACTTCTTTTACGTATCTTAAGATGGGAAACAAACATGGCTTTCCTTATGGGAAGCGAAAACCATCACCTATTATATTAAAGTTGTATCCGTGTAACTTGTTATGCCAAATGTATAAATTTTCCGACTACCTTACCCTCCAAAGCAGAATCCGATAGTGACAATCATCGACGCTACTATGACTGGAATAGGTACGGCGGAGGTACAAGACCCGGGCGAGACGATGCAGATCTCTGCTACCTAGTAGTCACGATGGTAGTGACAATATAGTCAATCGTTTACCTTTTACGAACGAAGTCAGGCTGAATGGCACATGGCCTATTCTTCTATAGGGTCCCGGACCAACGGAGGGTTTGTCTGATAGTAGAGGAGACAGTGGGAGATCGTCCTTCACCGATCTGATAACCAGATGAGACGTATATTTTATCAAATATTATTTATAAACAAATATGCCTATAATTACTTGCCTATCCAAAAGTGCTCATGGCTATTTTTAATTAAATTAACTTTAATCGTTTTTTTCCATCACTTTCATACTTTTGATAACCAAATGAAATTTATTTCACTGATAATTTTTAACACAGAATATGCCTAAGTAGTCTTGCCTACTCATTTCTGTGCATGGCTACCTGGTAAACAGGTGTGAACAGGTAAGTCAATATAGGTGACTCCATCGATCTGCTAACTTATCGAAAGTTATATCAAATTATAGATTATTTTGTTACAAAATCAGTCACATAAACTTGCCTGCAAAAAATCGTACTCAAAGTACTGTTGCCAAGCTAAAAACTTGCTATGAGCACTTTTGGAAAGGCAAGTAATTAAGGCATATTTGTTTATAAATAATATTTGATAAAATATACGTCTCATCTGGTTATCAGATCGGTGAAGGACAATCTTCAACGGCTCTTAGACCATGATTAATATTCATTTTATGACTATTATAAATTCTACCATATCGTGTTGACAAACGGGGAAAAAGTGATATAATTTTAACCAAATTTAAAAACATTCATCTATTGTTATTAGATTGCTTGTCTGGCTCGTGTGAGTACAGGTGTCTTCGCCATGTTCAAATAAGTCATAGTCTGAATAATTATTTACCTTAACTTGTTATTCAAAACTATGAATATATTAAGGTCATTTGAAAGTATATTACAAATTTTGTTTATAATTATCTATTAACTACCTGACCCGCGATTTCGTCCGCGTGAAAAAATTTCTAAAATAAAAGTAGCCTAAGTTACGCCTTATTACCGTGGTTTAAAAGATAGATATTTGATAGTTCCCGTTTCCATAAGATTTCCGGGATAAAACTATCCTATGTCCTTTCTCGGATCTCAAACTATCTTTGTACCGAATTTTATCCATATCGGTTCCGTGATTTAAGCGTGAAGAAAAGACAGACAGAGTTACTTTCACATTTTAATATTGGTATGGATTTTCAAAACTAAAATGCATACCTTCACTCCCGTGTTCTTGTTGAGTTATGAAATACCGTAAGAAACAACGAACCTAGAATTATCCAATGGCATAAGTGTATATTATAATGCTTATTTTTATTTGTCAAAATTTTATTATGAAGTATGTATATTGTACACATGCATTGATATAAGCCTACATGTGTAATTTTATATAATGTTATCTTTAATTAAAATACTTGGTATAGTACTCAATAACTCCCCCGTGTTGGTTCCGGGCTCCTTTGAAGAATAGGCCAACTGCCGTTCTGCCAGGCAGGTCGTAAAAGGCGACCGATTGGCTATACGAGTCACTAACATCGTGGCTACTAGGTGGTAGAGTTCTGCATTCTCTCACCCGGGTCTGGTACTACTGCCTTACCTATTCCTGCCGCAATAGCGTCAGTGCTTGTCGCTGTCGTGTTCCGGTTTGGAGGGTAAGTTAGCCGGTAAACTTATGCATGTGGCATAAGACCTCGCCACAAGATAGCAACGCACCATTAACACCTTTGGTGTCTATAGGCGATGGTTGATTTTCCATCAGGAGACCCATCTGCTTGTTTTCTATCTTATACTATAAAAAAATAACAAAAAAATATATATGCCATGGATTTGGTGAAATAGGTCTATTAATTTAATTTACAGAGCGTGGTCCCACGAACAAACTTTTTTTTTAAATAACAAGTTGAATTTTTGTGAACAGCTTCATTTTGACTAAACAACCATCTTTTCTATTTTTAAAAAATCTCGGATCGGGTAACTAATAAATATAGATAAAAAAGAAAAATTTAGACTGTCGGACTAAGAATAGTTTCAACTTTACGTGTAGGACGATTTTACCTTTGAATTAAAATAATAATTAACAAGCTGTTGTGAGAAAATTATGTGGTTTTTTAATTGATTAATATCAATTTAAAAATCTCAAACTCAAATTCCGAAACTTTAGAGAGGAGGACTCGTCAGAAAAGCCATTGAATGTGTAGGACAAAAGTTTCATCGTGTTTTTCATAAAATAATCAAGCGGTTGAAGTCGAAACATAATTATTGTTATAAATTAATATTTTTCCTTGACCGAATCAAAATTTTCAAAGCCCCATAACTTTATTAGTTACCCGATTCGAGATTTTTCGAAGATAGAAAAGATAGTTGTCTCGTCAAAACGAAGCTGTTCACAAAAATTCAGCTTGTTAGTAATATCATTAATAAAAATTTTGTTCGCGAGACCACGGTCTAGTATTTCTAATACATTTCATTTAAAAATATAGGTTTGCAGTCCTTCCTAACGTAAACTACGTGGTAGAGTTGCGCAACGTCTCGCCCGGATATTTAGTACCAGCGCCGAACCTATTCCTGCCGCAATAGCGTCAATGCTTGTCATTGTCGTGTTCCGGTTTGGAGGGTAAGGTAGCCGGTAGACTTATGCATGTGGCATTGCATTGTGTATGAATTGGTGTCTTTTAGCGATGCTTTCTTTTTCCATCGGGGGAGCCGTCTACTTGTTTCTTATTTAATGATATGAAAAACAATCATCGCCGCCGAGAGCGCACAAGCATGCGAAAGCATTCCCGCTGCCTCTACACTTGACGTAGAGAATGACAACAGATAGCTTAAGAGACCAGTTTAACTTAACATGAAAAAGTACCCATTAAGGTTTCCCCACGATAAAAATGTCGCCAACCTATCGACAAATAGGTTACATATGCAGACTCGGATAACTTTTATTTTCCAGACAACTGAATTATTTATTTGGAGCGAATTGTCTGCCTCAGAAATCGAATTCAAGATCTATTTTATAGCAGACAAGCAGATGCCTCTCCCGATAGAAAGAAAAACTATCGCCTATAGACACCAAAGACATTAATGGAACGTTGCTATTTGTGTGGCGGGATGGCAGTGCCACATGCATAAGTTTACCGGCTACTTTACTCAGCAAACCAGAACACGAAAAGAATTGACGCTATTGTGGCAGGAATTGGTAAGGCGGTGGTACCATATACCTGGGCAAAGCGTTGCGGGACTCTACTACGTAGTAGTCAGAGTGGGAGCTACACGGTCGCCTTTTATGATCTGCGTTTATTCTTCAAAGTAGCCCGAAACAATAAGGCTGGATTTACTGTCACACTGAGCGCAAGCTGATGGTCGGCACTGATATATGTAGCTTACGGTCGTCAGCGCTGAGCGGTCAGCGCGAATTAAAAACGGTACCTATATCTAAATACATATGGACTCATCAGCGCCAACCGTCAGCGTGACCACACGCTGACGGTAAAACCAGCCTAAGGGCGACAATCTCATGCGTCTATACCAAAGCTGGTATCATTAGAACACAGATAGCCAATCTATTTTTAGTAGTTTCTCATGTCATTCTTGCTATTTGATTAACTTATACCATGCAAACAAAAGAACAACTCTCCGGTTAGTAAAAAACTATCGCCCGACGAAACCTAAGATGTTAATAATGCGATGGTATTGCCGTGGTATCAAAAAAACTTTCATCGTTGTAAGCTTTTATATCAGAATGTTTGTATTGCTGGCATTTTAAGCCTTGACAGCTTCAGCTGGCACAAGGATCTAAACTGCATGATTTTTTCAGAAATTGACTAATGACGTTATTCCGGCAAGAATAGATAAAATAGTGGTACTCTACCTACCATTACCACGACACATATTCCAAAACCATGTATCAAATATTTACCTAATAATATTTGTAACCTTTATTTGCAGAATTCAATGATAATTGCCATTCAATCAAAAAAGAAGAACAATTCTAACCTTATTTTTGTACATATACAATATGAATTAGGGAGAATTCAAAAACCTGACATACCACGATAAAATTAATCAGCTACTGTGTCAGGTCGATGTCATGTGTCTTCGTATTATCAGTGATTGTTATATCAATTGATACATACAACCATAAAACTCTCCTTATGTGAAGAGACGACCAGTCACCTACATACATCAATGATGATAAAATAATGTTGTCATGTATTTGACGAAATTTTTTAAGTCTAAAGTCTTTGAAAAAAAAAGTCTTTAAAAAAGATTTTTTTGAAAGCCTAAAATTTCAGTAGCAGCCTAAGTGTGATGAATGGTGCTATTACTACCCTCGTGTCTTGGATGAGCACCTTAACCTGTTGGTCCCGATTATCGTTAGAAAAAGGCGATATACGTTATAAAATAAAATGTATTTAATATAATATAAAATAAAATGTGGCAATGTGAATCACCAGTCATTTCGCCAACCCCGACAACTGATGAATCGTAGTAAAAATTAAAGACTAAAGACGTTTGTTTAATTCTGCCTTCCCCCTCCGCCCCACTCATTGAAACCGCCGTCGCAAAAATGTTTTTTTACATCATAAGATAACAAGCAAGCAGATGAATCACCTGATGGAAAAAGAAATCATCGCCTATAGACACCAAAGATGTAAATGGTACGTTGCTATCCGTCTGGTAAAGTGTTGATGCCACTTACACAAACACCAACTACCTCATCCTCCAAACTGAAATACGACAGTGACAAACACTGATGCTATTGTGGCAGGAATAGGTTAGGCGCCGGTACCAGACCCGGGCGAGACAATGCAGAACTCCACCACCCAGTAGCCACGATGGTAGTGACTCGTACAGCCAATCATTCACCTCTTACGAACTGCCTGGTAGAACGGCAGATTATCTATTCTTCAAAAGAGCACGGACCATCATGGGGGAAAACTCCTGTATATAAAATTTTCCATTCAAATTAAAAGAAATCATTGAAATCAAATAGAGCGCCATTTGTGAGTTTGTTTAAAATATTATGTCAGTAATTACGCATTTGAATAAAAACAAGTAATTCAACAAAACTATAAAGTACCTAAATAATAGTGGGACGCTGCCGCGAACGCGCACCGATAGCCGCGTGTTATCACAGTTTTTTGTGAATTTAGCGTTTTATCAAGACCTAGGCTACCTGATATGTTATCACTATAGTTTAGGTTTCGGACCGTTTCTAGTGTTACATGTTATTCCATGTTTATATCGCGTTATTTACTTTAATATCATTTTCTATATCTACATCTACATTTATAAAGAGGAAAGATTTGTTTGTAACGAGTAAACTTAAAAACTACTGAGTGCTAAGTGTGAGTTTTTCTTTTCGCATTCGATCGTGAGCGCGTTTCGAGTTTAATAGAAATTTGTATGTGATTTGTACAGCGCCACCTAGTGGTAAACTGGTTTCTCACGTTTACCACTAGGTGGCGCTGTACAAATCACATACAAATTTCTATTAAACTCGAAACGCGCTCACGATCGAATGCGAAAAGAAAAACTCACACTTAGCACTCTGGTCTGATCTTCAAAATTCTTTTACCATGATGTAGTAGCTAGATTATCTATACGAATATTATAAAATTGTAGAGTTTGTTTGTTTGGTTGTACGCGCTAATCTCGAACACTGCTGAATCGATTTGAATAATTCTTCTTGAGTTGGATAGCCTTTTTATCGAAGAAGGTTATAGGCTATATAACATCACGTTACGACCAGTAGGAGCGGAGTAAACAAAGTCAGCGCGGACGAAGTCGCGGGCAACAGCTAGTCTAAGAATAATTCTTCAAGAAGGTTTATATCATGTAATAGCTAGATTATCTAAGAATAATTAATTCCTCAAGACGATTTATATGATGTAGTAGCTAGATTATCTAAAAATAATTATTCAAAAAGATTTATATGATGTAGTAGCTAGTTTATCTAAGAATAATTCTTTAAGAAGGTTTATATGATGTAGTAGCTAGATTATCTAAAATTAATTATTCAAAAAGAGTTATATGATGTAGTAGCTAGATTATCTAAGAATAATTCTTTAAGAAGGTTTATATGATGTAGTAGCTAGATTATCTAAGAATAATTCTTTAAGAAGGTTTATATGATGTAGTAGCTAGATTATCTAAGAATAATTCTTTAAGAAGGTTTATATGATGTAGTAGCTAGATTATCTAAGAATAATTCTTTAAGAAGGTTTATATGATGTAGTAGCTAGATTATCTAAGAATAATTCTTTAAGAAGGTTTATATGATGTAGTAGCTAGATTATCTAAGAATAATTCTTTAAGAAGGTTTATATGATGTAGTAGCTAGATTATCTAAGAATAATTCTTTAAGAAGGTTTATATGATGTAGTAGCTAGATTATCTAAGAATAATTCTTTAAGAAGGTTTATATGATGTAGTAGCTAGATTATCTAAGAATAATTCTTTAAGAAGGTTTATATGATGTAGTAGCTAGATTATCTAAGAATAATTCTTTAAGAAGGTTTATATGATGTAGTAGCTAGATTATCTAAGAATAATTCTTTAAGAAGGTTTATATGATGTAGTAGCTAGATTATCTAAGAATAATTCTTTAAGAAGGTTTATATGATGTAGTAGCTAGATTATCTAAGAATAATTCTTTAAGAAGGTTTATATGATGTAGTAGCTAGATTATCTAAGAATAATTCTTTAAGAAGGTTTATATGATGTAGTAGCTAGATTATCTAAGAATAATTCTTTAAGAAGGTTTATATGATGTAGTAGCTAGACTAGATAGTTACCTAAGAATAATTCTTAGATAAGAATAATTCTTCAAGAAGGTCTATATTTTTCCTGACTAAGCAAAAGAAAATAATGATTTCAGATTACGCGAACGAAGTTGAAGGGAACAGATTGATTTTTATAAATAGATATTGCTAGATAAATTACACGGATTAACCTACAGAATACATGATTACTAATAGACAAGGCATTGGGAAATTATATAATTTTAAGACCTTAATGTACCATATTTGATGCAATAAACTATATTCTATTCTATTCTATAAAGGAACGCGTCGCTGCGCATATAAGCAAACGCTCGTATTACTCTCAAAAGTGCCAAACATTTTCAGATATCTTTAATATATTATATAAATTACGTGTCACGTTGTTTTTCGGGTATGGAATCCTAAACTACTGAACCGATTTTAATGCGTTTTTGTAGATATCTACTATTTGGCCCAACTTAAAAGAAAGGACAGGTTTTATCTTAAATAACAACCCCCCCCCCCTCACTCTCCAGTACCCCACTAAAATATAAAAGTAATTTGTATGGCACAAGAACGTTTGCTGGGTCAGCTAGTATTATGTTATGAAAAAAGTATCTTCACGCCCATATCCTCGAAGAGGTAGGCAGAAGTACAACAAGTGCACCTACGATTTGCCGAAGATACTACGTCCCACAATATGATAGGTGACAAGCCTATCGCCAACCGGGCACTTTTTCCAATCCCGGGCAACGTTGTTCTTGTCAGAAAACTAAAAAAAAAAACACATTTTTGAATTGCCCGACCCGGGAATCGAACCCGGGACCTCATGTGGTCAACTCCGACACCGGACCATATATATATATATATATATATATATATATATATATATATATATATATATATATATATATATATATATATATATATATATATAGTCTTATTTTTTCTATATATATATATATATATATATTATTTTGATTTCGAATTAATTTTTGAAGTCCAGGGAAGGTTTAAAAGGTGACAAAATATAGAAAAAAAAATAAAACTAGTTAAAAAGGTAGAGCAACGGTTGCCGGGTCAGCTAGTAAATAATAAATATTTACGGGACAAATTACACTTACTGATCTAACCCCAAAGTAAGCAAATTATTTGCTTGTGTTATGGGTGTTAGTCAACGATACTAATACATAGAAATACATATATAAATACTGGAATATATTTAATAAACACCCAAACCCGGAAATACAAACATTTATGCTCATCACACAAATGCTTGTCCCCGTCGAGGATCGAACCCGAGCCCCGTTGATTAAGTAGTAAGGGTCGCTAACCACGCGACCAACAATAATACAAGCGGCAAGTAATACAAATTATTTGCTTGTATGTGTGGGTTATTTAACTGCAACATACAAACACAAACATCTGAGCTCGTCACACTTTTTTATACAATTATGAGTAGATAGCAAACAATCAGACAGCTCTGATAGAAAGAAACAACTGGCGTCTATAGACACTAAAGATGTTAATGGTGAGTTGCTACTTGCAATCCTTGTGGCGGGGTCTTAATACCACATGCATAAGTTTACTGGCTACCTTACCCTCCAAACGGATAAGGCAGAAGTCGATTGCAGAAGTTTTACTTTTTTTAATTATTTGCTATTGTTGTGACTCCCAATTTTGTTGACAGCTTAAAAATAACATTTTATTTCCCCACCAATCACTTTGCTTAATTATTGTTCTCCTTTTGTGAGTATTTCGACAATAAGACGTATCCAGGCTTTTGAGTTGTTACTTAAGACTTTAATGAAAAAAAATGTCTCTTTATCCATTATTTTACAAAACCTAGTTTTTGTCTGTTATTTTACTAAGTAAATACTTAAAAAAGAATAAAATTTAACCTACTTTTATTCATTGTTTTGTTGTGTAGGGTTTTCTACTTAGTTTAAAAATATACAGGATGTAAGGGACGGTCTACTAAAAGTCGGAACTAAGATTTAGACCATGATTCTGAGATGAAATCCGTTGAAAATTTCTGTATTTTTTACCTTAACTTTTTATATTTTTATTCTAATACTCCACAGTGTTTTTAATAAAAAATAGTAAAATTTAAGGAAATACACAAAATAAGCAAATGTATAGAATGGTAAATGAAAGGTTAACAAAACAGATATACAATGCGAATGTGGAACGATGTAGGTACCGGGGAAGACCAAGACTGACATACCATGATCAGATTGATCGAGTACTGTCCGAAGGTAATGTCAAGAGTCTTCACAACCGGCGTTTTTACATGAAGAGGGTAATGAATGTGGAGGAAGCGAGTCTAAAAGGATCGTGATGTATGGCATTTGGTTATCACTGTAAGGGAACTGGCGTGAAGATATGCATGTATTCACAATTTCAGACTCTTAAGGGTTGGTTTTTGAAAAAAAGCAGTTATGTTTCATGCCAGGTCTTCAACTATTTCTTTGACAAATTTTATTAAAATCGGTTTAGCGGTATAAACATGAAATCATAATAGACAGACTTTCGCATTTATATTATGGGTAGAGCGGCTATATATTATGTCTAATAATACTAGGGATCGCCCTGTTGTCGAAATTCGACCATAACAGACTTTAGCCATAACGAAAATAGTCCATGTGTGTATATGTATGTATGTATGACACATGAATGTAGTGTGGGTAATGTTTATTTTTATTAAGTTAATAATGTATTTCTAATGCACATTATTCAGAACATTTGGGTGTCCGTTCGCGTTCACCATATTGTAACGTGTTCGATTACACGTTACAATCCATGGCCGGCTTCGATTATTCAGTCCCAATGGGACATCTCTCAAATTCAGCAAACCATAGCCTCACGGTGCTCAAACAAGGTGCTTCTCTCCCAAAAGCATTTTGAAGACGGGCGGCACAGTCTTGCGGAGAAAGAGAACTTTAAAATCTTAAAAAATCATCGCTCTAAAATCTTTTCGACTTATTCCATTTTCGTTGCGTACGTAGGACTTTTATGTGTGATAAAAAAAACAATTGATAAATCATTTCCCGCCAATTGTTTTTTTTTTATTACTAAGAAGTTTACAACGTTTTAAAAATATAACATTCGAAATTCAAATAGTTCCGATTAGCTAGAAGTGCAAAACTTTTAGTGTGCCCCATGCAAATGTTAATCGATCAAGCAAAATTAAATTATCGGCATCAATATGACTTAATTATATATTACTAGCTGACCCGGCAAACGTTATTCTGCCTTTTTAACTACTCTTATTTTTTTAATATTTTCTCACCTTTTAAACTTTCCCTGGACTTCAACAATTCATTCAAAACCAAAATTAGCCAAATCGGTTCAGTCATTCTCGAGTTTTAGCGAGACTAACGAACAGCAATTGATTTTTATATATATATATAGATGTTACTCATACAATTTAACATTACTTTGTACAAATATGTAATTTAAAAATAGCGTGCGCTAATCGGCTTGACCCACAGAGGGTTCATTATCACCGTAATATTTGGCATTAATTGTTATTTTGCTTAAAATTTCACATCTACATTGCCTCGAAAAACTACAAGAGGCTTTTCCCGGCTATCGTAAATAACAAACGATAATCATCAAAGCTGACAAATATGATGATTGAGATGACAACTCACTTCGCAGAAAAACCTCGCAAAGGAATTGGTGTTACGATATTCACCTATATATTTATTTGGGGGGTATAAAATAGTCTCTGTCTTAAGAACAATCAATAAAATCCGACAATTCTGTACTATAAACTAGTTTTTGCCCACGTTAAAAAATATTATACAATAATTTCAGGTGTGTGCCTATTTACGTTCAAGATATAGAGCCCTGTGACAGATAGACAGACAGACGGCGAAGGTACATATATTAATAGGGTCTGTTTAAAATTGTTTGTTAACGGAACCCTAAAATGCCAAGAAATAAGGGCTATTTCTGCACAGCGAATCCCCAGCTTCGTTTTATATATTATGTATCTAAATTGTCCCTGAGATCTTTTATAAAGGTGAGAAATAGGTAAGATGCCTATTGATTCAGCCATAAAGATAAATGGCGTTATTTTAAATGGGGCAAAACGGACATTTTTAACCCGTGGTTTGCGAATTTGTGGTCTAAGTGTGAGGATACAGGCTATTGAAATAGCGCTTTTGGTTTTTTAATTTAATCACCTATATACACTATCACCTGTCTTCTCAGTTAGCTGCATAATAAATAAATAAATATTCACGGGACAAATTACTTATTGATCTAACCCCAAAGTAAGCCGTTCCCCCGTGTCGGTCTCGGGCTCCTTTGAAGAATAGGCCAATTGGCGTTCTGCCAGGCAGGTCGTAAAAGGCGACTGAGTGGCTATTAGCGTCACTACCATCGTGACTACTAGGTGGTAGAGTTCTGTATTTTCTGTCCCGGGTCTGGTACCACCGCCTTACCTATTCCTGCCGCAATAGCGACGGGCATGCTATTATGCATGTGGCATTAGACCTCGCCACAAGATAACAACGCACCATTAACATCTTTGGTGTCTATAGGCGATGGTTGACTCTTTCCATCAGGAGACCCATCTGCTTGTTTGCTATCTTATGATATAAAAAAAGCAAATTATTTGCTTGTGTTAGGGGTTCTAGTCAACGATACTAATATATAGAAATACATATATAAATACTGGATTATATTTAGTACAGACCCAAACCCGGAAATACAAACATTTATGCTCATTACACAAATGCTTGTCCCCGTCGGAGATCGAACCCGAGCCCCATCGATTGCGTAGTCAGGGTCACTAACCACTCGACTAACGGGGTGGTCAAAAATATAAAAGAAGAATCTAATCTTATATTGTGAAATGACGGACAGTTTCATAAATTAGTCAGAATTTAAGCGAGTGTAATTCAGAAAATCATCGATAAACTTTATCAGACTTATTTTCCTGTTTACTGAGTGGCTTACCGTTTTATAAAAGTACTGTTTATTTTTATAGGGTAGCAAACAAGCAATGGCTCTTCCGGTGGAAATGTTAATTGTGCGCTACTATTCATGTAGGAGAAGGTAATGTCACATGCAGAAGTTGACCTCCAAATCAAAATATGATGATGAAATATAACAATATTGATGCTATTGTGACAGAAATAGGTTAAGCGGTTACACTAAATCCGTGTCCAATACTGCGAACCTATTTTACTTAATAACGATATATTTAGCCAATTATTCGCCTTATATGAACGGCCTGGCAGGATAGTGGATAATTTATTCTTCATTGGGGCCGAGCATTACGTGGAAAAGTACACCAAACGTATAATCTAATTAAAATTGCTAGATTTGATATTTTGTTTGTACCAGTAAAATATATGCATTCTTATTTGATTAATTACTTAGATTTTACATTATTTTGATTTTATTAATGTTTCTTTCAATTTACCGTAGTCATTGATTTTTGTTTATATATTTTATTATGAAGTCTAACATTTATATGTGTATACTTTGAGGTAAATAATTATTTTAATTCTTATATTTTTGTATTAATTTTGCCGTTTTAATATACACAACGTATTACTTAATTATTCAAATCTATCTGTTTAGTACATATAACGATAAACGAAGCCTTTATTACGATTTATTTAAAATTTGAACTTTGGTATCTAAATTAAAATACATAATATTTAAACTTTATAATAAATGTATGAAAACGTACCTTCAGAAGCGACGAGAATTAATATTAAATCGCCCCGCTTATCCATTACGCCACAGCAGGAAGGGAGAGTGGCTTTTCTTCACGTTGAATAGCGATTTGCAAAGTGGTATGTCACAGTTTTATTCATCCGATGGCGGAGTAAATGGTGTGATATTATTTTTATGTTAATTCTTATATTCTATGTATTAACGAACATTTAATCTGTTTTAAAAGGTTCCGTATATTTAGTTGATAACATTGAAGACAAAAGAAGGGTTATAAATCCTCTTCAATACTTATGATGTAAAATTTTCAACCGACTTCTCAAAAGAGAAGGTTGACAAATTAGATTTAACACTTTCAATTGGAATCTTTATTTTTATGTATTTGCAACGATTACTGGAAGAGGCCTGAAACGATTTGGAAACTTATTTCTTTGTTTCAAAGGGTATACTTACCAGGTAGCCCTATTTTAATTTAGTGAAGATCTGATTCAGAATTCCGGAAATAATAGAAATGGGAAGTTGCACTTGGCTTTTTGTAGTTTTACTGCAGATTGGATATATCACTACATAGTATAAAACAAAGTCGCTTTCTCTGTCTGTCCCTATGTCCCTATGTATGCTTAAATCTTTAAAACTACGCAACGGATTTTGATGCGGTTTTTTTAATAGATAGATTAATTCTTGAGGAAGGTTTTAGTATATAAACCTTTCCGATATTCTCACGGGAACAAAAGCTACGCGAGTGAAGGTTTTTTTAATAGATAGACTGATTCTTGAGGAAGGTTTTAGTATATAAACTACACGGGAACAAAAGCTAAGCGGTTAAAACCGCGGGTAAATCGCTAATGTATCTATATACATGATTTATATTTATGCTGTTTACTGTTCCAAATAAAGAAAATAAAAATACTAAACCCAGATTGTCGCTTCTGTTTGCGGTCCATGATATATGGCACTTAGTCCTCTTTGCTAGCCCGAGAGATGTTAAGCGTAAGGATAAATATATGTGTGAATAAACAAATTAGCCACACTCTTGTGTCCTTAGCCTTAGATTACAGTCAATTGATAATAGCTATTACACTACCAACTGATATTTCTCGAATTGAAAAACCAACGAGTTATTTTCTGTTTTAAACTTTATATTCTCCCCTATTCTTTAGGCAGTAAGATCGAGTCATAGATCCGAAGTAGTAGGTTATGTTGAGTGAAGTTTTAAAAACAACCCGTGGACAATAACCGAGTGGCCGGCGCTCTGTCACAATAACGATCGGGTTACTCGAAGGTATGTGATTTTGTAACTAATGGGCAAATGCTTAGATGCAATATTTCGTATTTTTTTCGTACACTCCTGGGTTTTGGACGCATTCAGGGCCCCCTTTGAAGAATAGGCTATCTGTCATTCTGCCAGGCAGTTCGTAAAAAGCGAACAGTGGTTATATGATGCACCATCCTGATTTACTAAGTGTTAGAGTTCTATAAAATCTTGCTCGGGTCTAGTACCGCCGGTTTATATATTCCTCCCACAATAGCGTCAATATTTGTCACTGTCGTGTTCCGGTTTGGAAGGTAAGGTAGCCGGTAAACTTATACATGTGGCATTAACACCTAGCTACACGTATGGCAACGTACCGTTTACATCTTCGATGTCTATTGGCTATTGTTGTCTTTTTTAATAGGGCAATGGACCCACCTGTCGTTCCCACCACTATAACTTCTGTAAACCAGAATCAACAGCGACAACCGTCCTGATAGCCAGTGAGTTGCGAGCTCAGGGTGCCCTGGGGGAAAAGCTAAGCTGTCTTGAGACCCGCATCGAATTTGAGGAGTAGGAAAATACATCCAGTTTCCCTTCCTGATGATTCCGGAAGATGGCGCTGTCGCCACAGTTAAAATGTGTTAAAATTGACTATAAAAATTTGACTCGTGAGTTTTAAAAATTATGTTAAAAACAAAAAATAACTATTATAATTGTTGGTATTACATGAAAAATAACGCATTACTTGTGATTTAACTACTAAAAATGAGTGAATACTGTAAATACAACCAATAAATTGTGCAATTCAAATAGTGATAAAGTGTTGGAATGCAGCAAAATTCTTTGGCGATGAATCATTTCTAACGTTTCTGTTACTTTGAAATCGATACCACTCTAGAGCTATACCATAATTTCGTCGCATGCAGTCAGCTAGCCGTAGCACATTGGTGCAATAGAAGCATTCTGATACGACAGTCTCAGGATCGTATCTTAAAAACGTCAGCAGCTTTTTTTACATTAAGTTATTTATAAAATTATAAAAATACAATTATTGTAACTGTAACTTTTAAAAAAGAGACATCTAGCGACATATGTATTGAAATTGTTACAATATCTCACAATTCTATAGCTAATCAAACAACTCCCAGCTGCAACAAATACCTGTATCATACACTAGATGGCATTAGTAATGGACAAAACCATGGATAGCGAAGAAATCAAATTACTCAAAGATTGCGAAAATAATGTAACAATACGGCGTAAAATAACGTACAAATCTACAGAATCTTTGGAATCCTTTGAATCTAGTAACTCGGATTATTTGGCAAAAAGTTTACCAGATTTATCTACATGCAAAGACTCAGACTTAAAAGAACTTAAAGAAGAAATGGAAAATTTAAAATACCAGTTAATAAGTGCTCACAACGAAATTGATAATTTATTGTTAGAAAATGGTGCATTGAAGAAACAAAATGAGGAAAAGGATATCATTATAAACCAATTAAAAAAAGTATGTACAGAATCTCCTATTCGGAAAACAAAATTAAAAAAATATAAACTTGACAAACAGAAAGAAATGACGACCGACGTTGCTCCTAATACGCAATACTTAAACAGAACACTGCAACAAAAAAATACCTCAGACTTACCACACTCACGGGATACTCAAGCATACACGTCATATCAAACATATAACCAGATAGATGAAACAAATGTAACAGACTGTTTAAACTATAATGCCCCTTCAAAGGGAAATGATGATTGTGAATCACAAAAACGGAGAATAACGATTATTGGATCGCAACAATGCGCTGGTTTGGCATCACAACTTTTGTATTTCAGGCAAAACTTAAACACTTGTTACAAATACAGCATTTCCTCCGACACAAAACCGTTTGCTACTGCAGGAGAGATTTTGAAAAACTATGCTAATACAAAGGAAAATTATGTTGTTATTTGCGTGGGGGAAAATGATAAGAATCCAATAAACGTTGTCATTGAATGTATTAATGTTTTAAAAAATAATAATAATAATACACATGTAATCTTATTAGGTATCAATAATAATAAATTTTTAAATGAGAATATGTTAAATAGCATGCTTAGGCTATACTGCAATAATGTAGAAAAATGTACATTCATTAATAAGTCACCGATTTATTTATCCAAGAAACAATATCTAAATTACATTTGCAACAAAATACATTTGGTGATTGAAAATCAGGACTATGCAAATAAGTACCTATTTTATAACAAACGTAAAATAAAAAAAGTTAGTCATCTTAACGAAAATTCAGTCTTGCCGAAAAAAGGTACAATTCCTTACTACTTTCCAATTATAAGCGTAACAAATAATAATAAATGTATAGAACAGGTAACCTCTAATTGTAAACACATGGGGAAGCAGTTTTTTCGGAGTAAAAAATAAAGTAATCTCTAAGAGCATAAACATATTTCATCAAAATATTGCAGGACTAATTAACAAATTAGATTGGCTTGAATTATGTATAAATGATTTTGAAGATATTAATTATTCATTGGATGTAATTTGTTTGTCGGAGATCTTTGTGCGTGAAGGCGATGAACCTAACATATTATTAAACGGTTATAAACTTGCTAGTAGTTATTGTAGACCGAAAGAAAAGCGTGGCGGTGTGTGTATAATGCTTAAAAATAATTATGAATATAATATACTGAGCCAATGTGAGAATATTGCAGAAGAAAAGTCGTTCGAATGTTGTGGAATAGAAATACCTTCTATTAAAAGTATAATTATTTGCCTCTATAGAATACCAAGTTCAGATGTAAAAATATTTTTTGAAAAACTTCAGTGTCTCTTAGATTCTCTAATTCGTAGGAAAAATTGGAAAATCATCCTTACAGGTGATTTTAACATTGATACAATTAAAGAGACTAACATTTCCGAAAATTTTAAAGATCTTCTGTCAAATTATAACATTTCATTACATATCAAGCAACCAACACGTAATAACACTTGCATTGATAATATAGCGAGCAATATTAGAAATGCTGAAGGAAGAATACACCACTTATTTCTATCAGATCATAATACTGGTCAATCACTTAACTTTCCAATATTTAAAAATGAACAAAAAACACAACATTGGTACGTCTTTAAAAGAAACTACTGCAAAGAAAATATTAAAAAATTTAAAGACTGCCTTGAAAGCTTAGGTTGGAGTCAGATATTAAAGGAAAACGATCCAAATAAGGCTTTTAACACATTCCATGAAACATTCAAAATGTGTTATGATCTTTGCTTTCCTATAACTAGATACAGGGAAAACATAAATTCACTCTCGCCTCGTTGGATAACTAAGGGAATTAGGAAATCATGTCAAACAAAAAGAAAACTTAAATATCTTACTTATCTACATAAGACAGAACTCCATAAAACAAATTATTTACATTATAAAAAACTTCTTAAAAAATGTATAATTGTATCAAAACGACACGTCAATATTAACTACTTGTCAAAGTCCAAAAACAAAGCAAAAGCAACTTGGTCTATAATTAAAAATAAGTTAGATATTGAGAAAAAAATCGATGATTTTGAACTAATTGATAAAAATGGAAACTTAATCTCGGATCCCAAAATAGTTGCAAATCTTTTCAATAATTATTTTGTTGATGTGACTAAAACTAAAAGTAACTCTAATGTAAAAGATTTTACAAAAATACCTAATCTCAACAGTAGTATGTTCTTAGCACCATGTACACCAGATGAAATATATAAAAAGATACACTCGCTTAATAACACAAAAGCAGTTGGTTACGACAATATCTCAACACATATAATTAAATTGTCTGCAAAAATAATTTCTCCGGTTCTCGCACATCTTGTGAATATTTCTTTCATTCACGGAATATTTCCTGACAAACTTAAAGTAAGTATTGTAAAACCTATACACAAAAAAGGCAATAAAAAAAATGTCGAAAATTACAGACCTATCACCCTTATTCCAATATTCGCAAAATTGTTTGAAAAAGTAATGCATTACCGCCTTATAAATTTCTTAAATAAACATGAAATACTATGCAAAGAACAAAATGGTTTTCTTAAACAAAAGTCGACTACTTTGGCCGCTTTTTCACTTTTACGGCATATTACAGAAGCCATTGACTCTCGAAAAGCGGTACTTACTATCTTCTTTGATATGTCAAAGGCTTTTGATTTCGTGGATCATGACATTTTACTACGTAAATGTGAGCGTTATGGCTTACGGGGGCCAGTTTACAAATGGATACGATCATATCTCATGGGACGTAAACAATACACCGAAATAATCAAACCCTTTAAAAATTTTACTTATAATACATATAGATCTAGTTTTAAGGACAATAATAGAGGTGTACCTCAAGGAAGTGTTCTTGGTCCTCTTTTATTTTTGTTATATATAAATGATCTTCCAAAAGTTACGAATGATAATATTGTACTGTTTGCAGATGACATATCGGTGACGATAAGTCATAAATATAACACAAAGAATCTTGAAAGCAAGGTTAATGATACAATACAAAAAATTGTAAATTGGATGGAGGAAAACAAGTTAAAAGTAAATTTACTAAAAACTAATTATATACAATTTCTTAATTACAAGGGTAACATACTGAATATAAAAGTAAAATATAAGGATCAAATAATAAAGCCAGTAAAAGAAACAAAATTTTTAGGTATTTATTTGGACGAACATGTTAACTGGAAAAGACATGTTAAGCACGTAAGCTCTAAAATAAATAAATACGTTTATGCTCTAGGTAAACTAAAAGATACTGTAGGAAAGAAAGCTATCTTAATAGCTTACCATGGACTTATTGGGTCTATTTTGAGATACGGTTTACTTTTATGGGGTAATTCCACTCATTCCAATCGAGTTTTTATTGCACAAAAAAAGTGTGTTCGCAAAATATGTGGTGTAGATTCTTTAACATCTTGTAGGCAATTATTTAAGAAACTAGGTTTGATGACGTTGACATCCCAATATATATATGATGCCTGCCTGTTTGTTAAGAATAATCCTAGTATTTATAAGATCGAAAGCAATGCCAATAGATATAAATCAAGAGACCCCAGCAAAATAAAATTTCCGGTATGCAACAGCAGCTTCCTCCAAAAAAACTGCTACATCATGTCAATAAAAATTTTTAATGCCCTTCCCAAAGAATATCGAGAATTAAATACCAGCCAGCTGAAAACACGTCTACGAACTTGGCTTATTAATCAATGCTTTTATACTTTAAATGAATATTTTTCTCATAAACACAAATTACGCAAATAGCAATATATAAAGTGTTATTTATTATTATATATAATAACACTTTGTATCAAATATTTAATATTTTAATTTAATTTATAACTTAATCTAAAAAAAAATATATCTAAAATGTGGTATTTTTCATAATGCTCATTACGTCTCTTATGCATATTATGAATTGTTTTTAAGTATAATAAATGTTTTGAGATTATTTTAATGTTAATAATGAATAAATTTTTTAATATATTTTGCATGCCGTTATGAGGTGAAAATAGGAGGACACAATGTTATGAATTAAGATCTATTTTACATGTACCCTATTTTTAGCAAATAAATGATTTGATTTGATTTGATTTGATTTCCTTTACAGCAGGAGACAGCGTAAAGATAAAGCAAAAACTGCTTAGAAATGAGAGTTTACAATCAGGTTAAGCCTGATTGCTATTGCACCACGGTAATTTAGGTATTTGAGGACCTACGAAAATGGGCTACTTAATTCTGCTTCCAGTAGTACGTCTAACCTATTGTTGTCTCTTTCATCAGTAGAGACATTCGCTTGTTTGCTATCTCATGGTATAAAAAATAGCTATATTCCACAGCACTACAAAAGATGACCGCCCAGTTTTTCAAGTCATTGGCGACCTTGATTGAATGATTAGCGATGGAGGTTCGATTTTTTAAGCGGACAAACATAGAGTAGCTATAATTTTTTAGTCATAGTTAATTCGGGTTCTGTTAAAATATATTCACGCCCATGTACCCGAAGAGGTAGGCAGAGGTACAACCAATGGACCCACGATTAGTCCCAGAATGTGATAGAAGCAAGCCTATTGCCGTATGGGCACTTATCCAATCCCGGACAACATTGTTTTTATCAGAAAACTGAAAAAACGCTTTTTTGATTCGCCCGAGCCGGGAATCGAACCCGGGACCTCTGTGGTCAACACCGACACCGGACCACTAGACCGCAGATCGACAATGGTTAATTTAAACAAAAATATGATTGTTTTTCTACAACATTAACATATTTCATAGACATATTAATATGAGAATCGGAAACATTGTACCCCTTTTTACGAAAATTGAGTGGATAGAGGAGTATAAAATTCAACAGTCAAAGTTTACTAGCTGGGTGACTGAGCTTCACTCGGATAATATTTTGTCATGTGGAAACGGGGATGATATTTCATATAGATCAATTTGAATACTAAAAGGCTATCTAATAAAAAATTCTACAAAATCGTTAAAGCTGTTTTGCAGAAACCAATTATATACAAATAAACAAGTATTGCTCGTTTAAAGTACTGGATATAGAGAAGAAGTGTAAGAAAGCTAATATTTTAATCTATATTAATCAGATATTAATATTATAAATGCGAAAGTTTCGATGTTTGGATGGACGTATGGCTGAATGGCCGGATTAATGGATGAATGGATGGATGGATGTTCGTTAATCGATTACGCCAAAATTAATTAACGGATTTGGATGAAATTTGGCACAAAAGTAAATGATGACTTGGAATAGCACATAGGCTACTTTTTATCCCGGAAAAATTAGGTGATCCCGCGGGATTAGCCAATTACTTTTGGTATGCAGCGGGCTGCATGCTGCAGCTGGTACATTATGTATAAGAAATAAATAAAAAAAATAGTAAACAGACTACCATGCGTATTTTTATTCTTTGTATATAGTTAAAGTTTACCTATCGTCAAACTTAAAGGAAAATTTCATTTAGTTCATGATCAAAATTTTATCCTATAACTAGTTGATCTGGCAAACGTAGTTTTGCCATAATCCATAGCGGACAAACAACATGACACGTAATTTATTTAAGTATACGGGAAGGTCCTTCAGGCAGCCGAAATGGCAACTTTATATGGTGGTTGAGTATTCTTAAATTTTCTAATTTCCCGCGCAATTCTCTCAATATTTTCTTTTATAAGAACCTTCGACAATTATAAACACATCAAATATAACTTAACTACTCTTAACTCTCTAAACTCTTAATTACTCTTAATTTTTTCAATATTTTTTCACCTTTTAAACCTTCCCTGGACTTCAACAATTAATTCAAAACCAAAATTAGCCAAATCGGTTCAGCCGTTCTCGAGTTTTAGCGAGACTAACGAACAGCAATTGGTTTTTATATATAGATATATATACTAGTGGTCCGGTACGTGCTTCGCTACGTATAAAGTGAAATATTAAAAATGTGATAAATGAAGAACCGCTCTACCGATTTTGTGCAAACTTCACATAAACCATCTAATAAATAATCCGAACAAATCTTAAAGATTTGGTTTGGATAGGTGAGCCCGTTCTTGAGTTATAAAATTACAACGAAAAGTGGCATTGATTTTTATATATATATCAGACAACATTTTAGTAGAATTACGATAACTAGTTTAAACCAACGACCGATTACTCATTTAATGAATTATATGGTAATCGAAACTGATACCTGAATTTTCAGTCATATCCAATTATTTCAGGTCTCAAAAATGTTTTTTATTCAATAAACCTTCGCAGGCACTTTTAGCGAGTTGACGTTTTTAGAATTACTACCGGACCGTAAAGTGTCATAAAGTGACAAAGTGACTCGTTACATAACATTTTATGAGTTTAAGTCCTGTAAATAGCGCCTACACTAGCTATAGTATGAGATCGCGACACGATATTCTAGGTCATCACGATTCATCATCTTATTAATAAAAATATGACAATAGAGATAGCAATTACTGTGTAAAAAAATGGGACAAATGCATAATTTAATAAGTTATAAACAAGCTGTAATCTATGCCTCTCTTTATCGTGTGACCTGTTTTTTTAATCAGTGGTTTTCTCCAGTGCGAAATCTATATAAATAAAATAATAGAGGTTTGCTGTTTTACGCTAATATTTTTTATTGATTCAGGCGAAATCTATAATTAAAAGGTAAAATTAATTAAATTTGCTTGTCCTTGCGGACTGTTCTATGTGACCTTCATGATGCCATCGAAAAGAAAGACCTCGGTTAAAGAAATGGACCATCCACTATATTTTTACCAAATAGGTGAGTATGGTGGATGTGGGTGGATAATTATGCCACTAGGGTCTTCTTTTTAATTCGCACTATCGATTCATTTTATCAATTTATTGTATCAGTGTCTTTTTTTTCAGTGGCATCACAGTGGTTCGGAGGAGGTAGCAAAATTAATTTCACCTTTTAAATATTTTTTAGTCTTTCTTCTAAGAACCTCGGACCATATCAAAAAAAAGTATTTGTGTCCTATTTGTCACGTCATAGCTATAGATCGAAATGGATAATTTAATTTGCCGGGATTCTTTAAGTTAAGCCATTGAATCCCACGTTCCCACTAGTTATAGCATACAAGACAGAATAAAACTAGTGATATTCTTTAAAAGAGGTGATGAATTTATCAATGCCTGAATATTTGTTAAAAAAATATATAAAATGTTATTGTACATTTATCAAACTAGCAGCAGCGTGCATTCCGTTTCATTATAACAGTTTTGGTAAATCCCGCGGGATCACCTAACTTTTACGGGATAAAAAGTAGCCTATGTGCTATTCCAGGTTATCAGTTACCTGTATACCAAATTTCATTCAAATCCGTTTAGTAGTTTTTGCGTGATTGAGTAACAAACATCCATTCAAACACCCAAACTTTCGCATTTATAATATAATAATAATATATGTGAACTGACTACACGGTCGGTCGGGCTCGGATTGGATTCCCCGCAAGGACAAACGTTTGTGGAATGAGCATAGATGTGTGAATTTCTTAGTTTGGGTCTTTATTCATACAACTATCTTAAAGTGGTGTAATTTTTAGGATTTTTTTAGGATAAAGCTACATTTTTCTTAAGTGACATAGCCAACATTTTATCCCAATTATTTCACGGGATAGGAACTTATGCAGGTTATGTTGAGGGAATCGTCTGGCATAACAGTAGTTGGTTTTTTCTTCAAAGGGGGCCTGAAAAACACGAGGGAATACATACTGTATTCCCTCGTCAATATAAGACATACAGAAGAATTGTTGGGTTGTAACATATCTTTGTAGCGCAGGCATTGACGTCCTTGTTTGTGCTTTCCGCATGAAAGCTCACAGTAGAAGTCAGCTTCTCTTCTACGAATGCTTGAGCATCTCTCAACTACTCAACCAACAACCTAGTCGTAAATCTAATATTAATCAAGACTTTATCTGTACAGGTCCTGAACACATGATTACATAAGACACATCAAGATGGTGGACACACAGCATTTCTGTCTGCGGTGGAATAATTACCAGAGCAGTATAACCAGCGCCTTTGAAAACCTTCGGGATGACGAGGACTTCGTAGACGTCACCCTCGCATGTGATGGAAAAAGTTTAAAAGCACATCGTGTTGTTCTATCAGCATGTAGTCCATATTTTCGAGAGCTACTAAAAGTGAGTATTACAAAAACATTAAATTATTTTTATATTATAAATGAATGAATACAATTAATTACACACCAATAGTGACTACATTATTATGTATTCTAAATTGATTATATTTTTATACGGATGGTGAGGATTTATTATGAGTATAAATAATTTGATGCGAATTTACAAAGGTGAACTTATCGCGACAAAGCGATTTTTGCCAATCAATTTTAAAACGTCTATTACACTACACAATTTCGCGGGGCTCTGTTGAAAGGGACAATGATGTATTAAGAAACAGGGAATTAGGGACCCTAAACAGGGCAATCGAATGGTTTCGACTTTCGATCTCCCAAGCTCCCTACCACCCTGCCGATTGCATAGTGTATTGAAAAAAAGAGAGCTGTACTCCTACAGTCGTAGACCCGAATTGATTTATCTTCTGTTGTGTTTTTTGATTGACGTTACGTAATTTCATAAAATTTAATGTAATAAGGTATCTTAAAAAATTATGGATTATTTTTTTCTAACGATATTGATTTTATTATTATTGTTAGTAATTACCTACCCGATTTAATTAAGTGTTGTAACTGATTTTTTTGTAAATCATTTATTTGTCACTCAAAGAGCAATATCTAACGTAGTGTATTAAGTGACATCCTAACTAGGAGCCAGGGCCCGAGAAATCGCATAGTGTATTAAGCACTTAAGACTAAGGAGATGCTTCTATTAACATTCTTATGACGTTTAGTAAAATAAATCGACCGAGTGCTATTCTGAGTAATATATTGATGATTCTGCTAATATATCACTGACCTACATATATTTAGATATTGGACGTTTTTATGTATGATCTTTGGTCACTATTAAGATTCAATTAGAAAAACCTGAAAAAACATTTCTAAATAAAATAAAGATTTAATTTTATGGGTTTTTTTCTGTTAACCACTAGACAGCCTCGTGATCTAAAGCTTAGTCTATTTTGTTAATATTCTGACGTCCCGGATGCAAAACCCAGGCCGGTCGGTTACGGTTATCACTAGTAATATACGGTAATCGTTTACTGGTTGTCAAGAATACCGCGATGAGAGTCACCACTCATCTCGCTAACCGACAAACCGGTGAATCATTATGAACTGGAAATTTATAGGTGTTCGCTTCACTCTGCTTACTAACATTTGGGTTATTTAAATTTTGACGTATGTAAAAAAACATATTACTTCTATTTACAACCTTGTTTATTTGATCAATCGGGTTTAAAACTACCATCCTTCATCTCTACCACCTTGTTCCTACAGTCGACACCCTGCAAGCATCCAGTAATAGTACTCCAAGACGTGGCCTTCGCGGATCTACACGCTCTCGTCGAGTTCATCTACCACGGCGAGGTCAACGTGCATCAAAGGCACCTCCAATCATTCCTGAAGACAGCGGAGATTCTCCGTGTATCTGGATTGACACAAAACGATGATGCGCAAGGGGTAAGTTTTTTTGACTAGACAACTTTTTTCTAGCAAACTATAATGAGACTTATTGTGAAGTAAGGAGCGACCTCAAAGTATGGAAGCACGACTTGTTAATGTAGAATTCACATTGTTTTCATAAGCGTAAATTCTTCACCCGTATAATGAAACTCCTTAGAGATTGTAAACTTAAGTCCTGCTAAAGTGCTAAAGGCACACGACGCATTTTAAACGCGCTGACGATGCACATTTTATAAATTTTACAGCACTGTTTAGATAGCAAAAAAGCATATATATATATATATATATATATATATATATATATATATATATATATATATATATATATATATATATATATATATATATATATATAGCAAACAAGCAGATGGGTCTCCTGATGGAAAGAGTCAATCATCGCCTATAGACACCAAAGATGTTAATGGTGCGTTGCTATCTTGTGGCGAGGTCTAATGCCACATGCATAAGTTTACCGGCTACCTTACCCTCCAAACCGGAACACGACAGCAACTAGCACTGACGCTATTGCGGCAGGAATAGATAAGGCGGTGGTACCAGACCCGGGCGCCGATGTTAGTGCCACGATGTTAGTGACTCGTTAGCCAATCGGTCGCCTTTTACGACCTGCCTGGCAGAACGGCAGTTGGCCTATTCTTCAAAGGAGGCCGGGACCAACAAGGCGAATATTATTGTTTGAATCGATATAAATGCTGATAAAAACGCAACGCATTCAAAGCTTTTCTGTAAAAGTCAAAGGAAACATTATATTCTCGACCGATCCCATTATAATACTGTTGAGAAGTCTAATAAAAACGCAGAAATTTTTGTGTTACTATATATATTATACGCGCCTACAGTTTCTTTGTATCATGATATTAGTGCGTTTGTAATGATACAAATACGTGTTTAAGGCGCGGCGTCAATAAATTGTTGAACGTGTGCAAATCACTATCTGCGACTCAATTTCATTCGAAGCGTTTTAGAGCGCGTCAACTCTGTGTCATCGGTGCGTTGAAATGCGTCGCGTCAGTGTGCAAAGGCCCTTATACTTTTATTTTTACGTTTTTCATGATAACTTCAAGAACCGAATTCAATTCCCTAAACGCTACATACAAGATTCAGAAAGTATCGCTACATGCCTACAATACTGTTTCTTTTTAAAATTACCTTACTTTTTATTAACGAATACAGATTATGAAAAGTAAACATGACCCCAAATAAAATTATTTTCTTAATCGCACTATTTATATCTTTGGTGTTTGTAGGTTGTGATTCTCCATATGAAAGGAAACCGTTTGCTTATTATTATCCGACTTTTCAAAAAGAGGTGGTATTCACTCTTAATTCGACTATTTTTTTTGTTTGCTACCTCAGACCTCATTTATTACACAGGATATTTATTAATCAAATAAAGTAATATTTTTTGTTTGAGAGAGTTTACTTCACATTACGACCCATATATAAAGTCGATCTGAGTTAAATTATCAGAGATACAAAAGATTGGAAATCGGTTGTTGCGGTTTTCCTACATTTAAATTATTTATTAATAGCATATAAATAATAATAATAAATAATATATCAGTGAACAAATTAAGCTAATTGATCTAATGACTAATCCGAATGTAAGCAAAATATATTGGAACCTCTTTAAGACGAACCTCGATTAGTCAAAAACTTCCTTAACTTAAAAAAAAAGCTTCCCTTCAAGCCTCTAAACATCTACTACTCGAAATTTTAACCTTCTATAAGTCGAAATAATCAGAGTCTCGACAAACTATTTTGGTACGTATTATGCCTCTCTCTGACTCGAAAAAATAAATTGGACCTCTGTATCTCAAACACCGCAATGTTTTGGTTTTCCCGCGTGTTGGTCCGGGCTTCTTTGAAGAATAGACCAACTGCCGTTCTGCCAGGCAGGTCGTAAAAGGCGACCGATTGGCTATGCGTGTCACTATCATCGTGACTACTAGGTATTAGAGTTCCGCAACATCTTGCCTTATTAATTAAATAAAAAAAATTAATTAATTTGGTATCACCACCTTACTATTCTTGCTGGAATAGTGTCAATTGAATTCAATTGAATTTTGGATTGTTTTGTTCCGCTTCAGAGAGTAAGGTAGCCGGTAGACTAATGCATGTGGTATTCCCATTCCGCAACTCAGATAGCAACGTACTATTAACCCCTTTGGTGTTTATAGGCAATGATTTCTCTTTCCTCAGAAGACCCATCAGCTTGTTTGCTATCTTGATATAAAAAAATTACACCCTATGCAAGTTAATAATAAAAAAAATACCTCTATAACTCCAAGAACATTAAAATGCACACAATATTGATGTCGTTAGAAAAAAATTTATGAGCTCACAACAAATAAGATTTTTTATCTTCTTTATCGGGTTGGCTGGAAGAAATCTCTTTATGTAGAGACAAGCTCGCTCATTGTATTTATGTTATGTTTATATTTTTTTATCCTAATTGTTCTGTGTACAATAAAGTATTAAATAAATAAGACTATCAGTTCTAAGAAATTATAAAGAAATTCATGAATGATTAACACGTGCTTAATTAGTATCAAATGTTTCATTTTTAGTACTTACTAGCTGTGCACGCGATTTCGTCCGCGTGGAAAAATTTCTAAAAGTAGCCTCAGTTACTCCTTATCACGTCCGATATCTGCCACTAAAAATCCCATCAAAACTGGTCCAGCTATTTCAGATATTAGCCAGATCCAACAACAAACAGACGCATTAGTAAAAATTAGTAAAATGCAAAAATGCATTTAGTAAAAAGCGGTTATTTTAATATTACAAACAGACACTCCAATTTTATTAATTGTATAGATTATTATTTGTACTTTAGCGAAGCAAGTCATCTGTTGTTAATTAAAAACTGACAAAAGTAGTTTCCAATCGCAATATACGCCAATTTTTACAAAGGTTTAAAATAAAACTGTTTAAGCATGAGTGTTGCAAAATGTAAAATTTCAGTTTACATTGAGTCTCGTTGAAAAGTTAGTGATCTCTTTAATTCAAAATTAGAACAAATCTTAACCTCTACAAGTCGAATCAAAATACACTTAAATCAAAATTCTCGATATGTCGAAAATTCCGTTCCTAACTCGAATTTTTGGTGAAATTGAATTTTGAATTTCAATTTCAATTTAGAGCGATTCTACCATATTTCCTTCTGATATTTCTGATAGATGTTGATTTACTAAATATGCTAATTGCTTGAGATCTGTATTAATTGCTACTAATTACAACGCTTTGGTCTTCTAAGTTATCTTAAATTTAATACTAATCTTATTTAACACAGTTTTGTTTTAATACATTACAATATAGTAATTATAGTAAAGCGTAGAATGCTTATTGTAAAACCTATATAATAATAAATACTATTGAAGACATTACAATTTTCAAAAATAAGTATCAAAAAAATGTTTAATTTCAACACCAGCATTTAAAATATTGTAAATGTGATACAAAATTGTACCTTAATAAATTTGCATGTTAATGTGTAGTGGAATAGGCAGGTAATTAAATCAGATATAAGAACTTTGTAACCCTATTTCTTGCTAATAAATATTATTATTTTATTATTAAGAATTTTTCTAATTCTCAAGTAAGCAAATTATTTGCATGTAACATACAACACAGGTTAAGAAAACCCTGTCCGATCGGCTAAGACATTATTTGGTAGCTTATAGTAGGGGAGCTCAAAATGCTAAATGTGTAGTTACTCGAGCGTCGTAGGGACCTATTGGATTTTGTAGATTAAATTATAGAAAAAATAAAAGGTTATATGGTATTTTTCATTTCAATGGTAGAGAAAAAATCTACGCACAAAAAAATTAAAAAAAAAAACTGTGACATGGAAACACTTAATCGTGTCAGATTAAGGTATGATGGGTTAATTGCCACCTAAAATTTAAAAAATCTGACGATTCAAGTGTAGCGTATGGGAGTGGGATGATCTCAAAGTTACAAAAAAAACGTTGTTTTGACATTCTCAAGCGCGTCTGAATTTTCTTTTATTATATAGGAAATGATGTAAGAATAACGAAAAAAAAATAATCTAACAATTTCCACAAGCCGAAGTTATTGGAATTTTATTTCTTTCTGCCATAATGACCTGACTCTATATAAAGGGCTTATATTTGGTGGAGAACCTCAACAGTATGCAAGGAAACCCCGCTATGTTAATCAGACGCGCTTGAGTAAATCCAAAAATGCCCTCTTGAGCTCCCCTACTATTAGTACAATCATATCTGTGTCATTATTTAACGGATATTGATAGATCTTATATATAAAATTCGTTTATTATATATAAAACGTCTGGACCGATTTTGATGAAATTTCGTACGCATATTCAGTGGGTCTGAGAATCGATCAACATCTATTTTTCATCCCCCTAAATGTTAAGGGTTGTCCACCCCTAAAATTTTTTTTTATTTTATGGACAAAAATTTTTACTTTTATTTTTTAATGATCCAACATTGTAAAATATATACAACCCCTAATTTTCAACCCTCTACGATCAACCCCTATTTTTTAATTCGATAATTTATGTGGCAAAACAACGTTTGCCGGGTCAGCTAGTAAATTATAAAAATATTTGCTTGATATAAGGGGAAGCTGCTCAAGTTTAGTACTAAAATCAGAAATCAGAAATACTTTATACAACAAAAAACTTTTTACAAGTTATTTTGACACGTCAACATATTTTTTTTAAAAACTACAACCGGATCGGAAACGCGGCCACACACGTGAGGCACTTTAAACAAGTACGACATTTTTTTATATATTTTAATAAAAAATATTATTTTATTATTTTTTCGATAATGTCATTGACCTACCTATATACCTCTTTCAGATCGGACAGAGTTTTTTACACACTGTATAATAAAATTAACAATTCACAACCGGAATTACAAACATATATGTTTGTAATTCCGGTTGTGTGCTTGTTAATTTATGTTTCTCAAACAAATGCCTACTACTTCTCGGGATTGAACCCCAGCCTTGTAAACCTGTATTAAAACTAATGTTCTCACATTAATAATTATGTTTTGATGAAAACTATATAATACATTGTTGTTCACAGCCACTCGTTCAAAGCCTCGCACGCGCAGCAGCAAACGCGGCCCCATCACCACACACTCCCCCCAACCCAGCACATACCCCCCACCCGCCACACAACCCCCACCCACACACCCCCACATATGAAAAACTCGAAGATGCTCTCCTACACCCGCCTCATCTTCGACGCATACCAATCCCACCACGCCGTATATCCCGTTCAGCAGACAACTCCCCAGACATAAAGCGGACGCGCCACGACAACAACAATGATCAAATTCATGACTTTTCAACAAAAAACCATTCCTTGATGAACAACACGCGAGCACATGAAGCTGGGAATGGCAATGGAATATCCAACTCAAGCTCTTCGCCTTCCCCGCGGCTGATGGATGAAGTCAAGAATGAGCCTCTAGACATGTGCCCATCTAACCCCGATATCGATAGGAGCACAGATGATACGCCGCCACACCATCATAGACCACATGTAAGTAGTTTCCAAATTCAAAAAGATTTTATTTTTTTACTTTAAGTGCTTCAATTTATCTATTTCGTTCTTTCCTACGTTTTTATTGATTAAAGCAATAAAAAAATGTCGATCAGTCGCTATCTCTCTCTGTTAGCCACCTCCATAGTGTATTTATGTCATTCTCTTACAAATAAAACAGAATACAAAGATTCGTTTTACCACGTGTAATATTAAACTTGATTTTTTTAATTACTACTCGATCGGTACACGGCCACGTAGACAACATCCCTTTTGAAAGATAATTTTACTTATTGTTGGTCCAGGTTCTTTTTCAGGAATAGACCATTTGCCGTTATGCCAGATAGGTCGTAAAAGGTGACCGATTGGCTATACGTGTCACTTCCACCGTGACTACTAGGTGGTAAAGCTCCACAATGTCTTGACTATGTATATGATACTACCGTGACCGCATTACCTATTTCTGCCGCAATAGCATCAATTCTTGTGGATATCGTGTTCTAGTTTAAAAGGTAAGGTAGCTAGTTCCAGTTTAAAAAAGTGACATTGCATCCCGCTACATATAGTAATAGCTACGCTCCATTAACATATTTGGTGTCTATAAGTGATGGTTTTTCTTAACAGCAGGAGAACCATCTGCTCGTTTGCTATCTAATGATATAAAAAATATAACAAATATAATGAGTATTTTTATATTTTTGTATTTTAGAGTGTTTACCGGTATCCTCTCTATTACCTTTTTTTGAAAATTTTATCGATTATTCCATTTATCGTAAGGCGCAACCCTTCTTGTAATAACCGGGATCTACACGAAGATGGTAGAGTTTTACTAGATGGTAGACTTTTCCTGTTAAGGCAAAGTTGTTTGATACCACCGCCTTACCTATTCCTGCTGCAATAGCGTCAGTGCTTGTCACTGTCATTTACCAGTTTAGAGGGTCAAGTAACCCGTAAACTAGACCGTGTGGCATTCCAATCCCGCTATACGGATACCAACGCCCCATTAACACCTGGTTGCTGTCAAGTGATAAAAAAATTCTTGAGAAAAACTCTAAAAATATTTTAAGGAAGAAAGAAGACTAAATCTGAGACATTATAGGTCGTTGATTATTGGTTAGTCTAGCACTAATCAACGACCTATAAAGCGTCTTCCAGTTGTCGCTATAAATATATTGTCGCTATTAAGATCAAGAAAAAAAATTGCAAAAAAGTCACGTTTGTTTCACGAAGCTCTCCTTTAATATATTTATTTTAATCTGTTTTTAGTATTTGTTGTTATAGCGGTAACAGAAATACAACATCTGTAAAAAATCAACTAACTATCATGGTTCATGAGATGCAACCTGATGACTGAGGACAGACAGACGGACGGACGGACAGCGAAGTCTTAGTAACAGATTTCTGTTTTACCCTTTGAATACGGAACCCTAAATTAAACAAATATTTTACCCCACTCGAGATTTGAAGCCGAGGCTAGAGATGAAAATTTACTGTCAAATAGACTAACCAGACCAATGAGACAGGCGTTCGATTACGAAGACAGATCCTATAAAAATATTTGTGTATCTAGTTCTTCGAGCAACTATATACAAATAATATCATATTAATAGTGAAATAACTCTGCATAGAAAAGAATAGAAAAGAAAAGAAAAGAAATGTTTTGCCTAACTCGAGATTCAAAGCCGAGACCACAGGTTACAGTTAAAGCCGAACAGGCTGACCAGACCAATGAGACAGGCGTTCAATTACGAAGGCGGAACCTATAAAAATATTTGTGTATCTAATAACAGTAAATAGAAGTCATTTCTCCATTAGTGTTGTAACAATTACGGATTAGATCTCGTACTCGGAATTGGGAGTATTCGTATTTCAGCATTGGATTGTCGTACATACAATTTGTGTCATTGTCTAGTAAAGGTGCAGCCACAAAACACCAACACAGGAGACTGAAAGCTAATATAACTAAATTTTTGTAATTAAATTTATTAAAAAATCAAAATCACCGGTCGTCGATGACTAAAATTTTTACCATACGATAACCAACAAGCATATTTTTGAGATTGATATATTTAGTAGGCAATTATCATTTTATCTATATGTACTAATGTAAAGCAAAGCAAGCAAAAACTTTGTACCCCTTCTTAGGGGCCATCTATAAATTATGTCACATGAATTTCGTGTTTTTTGACCGCTCTCCCGTCCTTGTCCCCAGAAAAAAGAAACAAAGAAAATATTTATTTGCAAGAATATGGGTGTTACAAGTTGTTAAAAATTAATTAAGTTACCAACACATTCTACCATTATATGGTGTGCAAATATTTAAAAAAAATCTGGTTTGGTCATATGTGTCAGATCCCCCCCCCCCCACTCTCCATGCCTAGTGTGATGTCACATATTTTACAATTTTACATTGGAATATGCATCTCATTCGATTATTTTTTTATTTATAAAGCTAGCTTTTTAAATTTAGTGTTGTAATACTTAGATAGAAAATACTATATTTTGAAAAAATGTGATGTCACAAAATTTGGGACCCCTCCCTACCCCTTGTCACACAATGTCACACTTCGTTGAACTCCTTCCTCCCCTTAACGTGTGACGTAATTTATTGATGGCCCCTTAAGACAAGTACGCAAACCAAGAAGTATGAATGGCACAGTTAAAATTGAATTTGCGGAGGTCCGCAGAAACTTAATATTAATAAACAATATGCATTAGAAATACATTACATTATAAATATATAAATATTCACGGGACAAACTACACTTAATAATCTGGGTTAGATTAGTAAGTGTAATTTGTCCCGTGAATATTTGTAAGCAAATTATTTGCTTGTGTTATGGGTGTTAGTCAACGATACTAATACATAGAAATACGTAATATATAAATAATACAAGTAAATATTATACACTACATTCATGTAACATACATGATAATATACAAACATGTATACTATTTTCCTTACGGCTAAAATGTTGTCAAACTTAAAAGAGATTTTATTGTTTAGTTTATGGTCGAGTTTCGTTCACAGGTGATCGCTAGCTGTTAATGCCTATATGTGTTTGTCTCAGGGAGGCCCACCTTCACGCGCGAGCTCCGCTGAAGCAGATGATCGAACACCGCCACCACCGCTGCCACCGTCACCATTTATATCGCCCGCCGACACAAAGTTATTCCCCCAACCACATAATTATACCTACAACATGACAGCGCTAGATCCATCAGTTTTATCCGGTAACCATTTTTTTAAGAATGCTATTTTTTATTGTTAATTGATGTTAGAAATAAGTAGAAAACAATATGTTTGTGAGTAATGTGGCACAAATTTCTTGTTTGGATGTTGCACAGATGTTCCTTCAGGGACCAGGGACTTCAGGGGTTTGAATGTTATCTATTATTTAATAACTGACGTTCAAAAAGAGGTTACTATTAATCCTATTTTGAATAAAAAAGTTTTGTCTTTGACTTTTGACTTTAGACCTAAACCGATAAAAAATCGACAAGTGATAGTCTGCAAAGTGTCGACTGAGTTTGGTACCACCGCCTTACTATTCAGCATGTCGCTGCCGTGTATCAGTTTAGAGGATATTGTAGCCGGTAAACTCATGCATGTGGCATTTCAACGTCACCACACGGATATAAATACATCATTAAAATTTTTGGTGTCTATAGTCAATGGTTATCTTTTTATTAGTAGAACCATCTACTAGTTTGCTAGCCTATTAAATAAAATACACATTGGTTCCGTAATACCGAGCGCTATTAACTAAGGCTACTTGTATAGGGACCGCCTTTGGAATTTAGCTTTTTATTATTTATTGTAACCACCTAAGCACGCATTCTGTAAAAATTTCAGATATTGTTTTTTGTATGTTTTATTTCAGATTTGTCTATTTCTATTTAATAGAGCTCTGTGACCGACAGACAGTGGTAGTTTTTCAATGGGGTTCCATTTCTACTAATTGTCTACGGAACCCTAAACGAATAACATCTTACTTCTTACGTCTCAATATTATTTGTTATAAGCAGGCAGCCACGTAGTCCGCTTCGTCGTTAAAGTTTATTGTTAATCCAAGTTAAATCAAGGGCGTCGCCAAGGGGAGGCAGGGAGGGGCAGCTGCCCCCCTCCCCCCCGAGATTCTAAAAAAGTTGCCCAAGTGTAATGCAACCAAAGTCCTTAATCTTTGAGTTGACTCGCTTGATCGATTAATCCCGTACGTCGAAACTCGATTCACCAATTCAATTTCTAATATTCCGTACGCTCAACTAGTAACAAATACACACTTTTATATTTATTTTATGAATTCAAAACCCAAAGTTCATTTTATGGCAATGACATAAAATTGGCTATATTAATTTAGTTATTTATGCGATGTATTTTTCCCCGTGTTGGTCCCGGGCTCCTTTGAAGAATAGGCTAACTGCCGTTCTGCCAGGCAGGTTGTAAAAGGCGACCGAGTGGCTATGCGCGTCACTACCATCGTGACTACTAGGTAGTAGAGTTCTGCATCGGCTCGACCGGGTCTGTTACTACCGCCTTACCTATTCCTGCCGCAATAGCGTTAGTGCTTGTCACTGTCGTGTTCCGATTTGGAGAGTAAGGTAGCCAGTAAACTTATGCATGTGGCATTAGACCTCGCTACAAGATAGCAACGCACCATTAACATCTTTGGTGTCTATAGGCGATGGTTGACTCTTTCCATCAGGAGACCCATCTGCTTGTTTGCTATCTTATGATATAAAAAAGGAGAACTTTTCATCAATAGTTTTTTTTAATTAACTGCTTTTTAATTTTTTTTTTATATCATAAGATAGCAAACAAGCAGATGGGTCTCCTGATGGAAAGAGTCAACCTATAAATTGCTACAAATATAATTTAAACTTAGTAAAATTGAAACAACCGACTTCCCATTTCCTGTATCTCCGACACACTGCATCAGATCTTTAACAAATTATGATGAAGTCACCTTAGAAGAATACTCTTTGAAACAAAAAAAGAATTATCTAAATCGGTTCTGGCGTTTTCAAGTAATCGGTGAACATACATAAAAATGATTCCGACGAATTAAGAACGTCCTCCTTTTTGACAAGTCGGTTTAAAATAGTAAGGCAACCACTTTTTATAAATAATGAACATTTTTATATTATTTTGAGAATATGTAAAATTTTATTTTAGTGTCATTTAAATTAGGTGCACCCTACTACCTTAGCTAGCGGATAATCTTTGATAAGCTATACTAGGATGACAAAATTATCGGGGAGTAATTAAACTGGTACATTTCAAGCAAACGCCAATTCTTTTTAACATAAGGCTTAAAAATTAAATAAGAGACAACCTACCAAAAAACTGGTATAACTGACATTAATTTATTTATTAATGGATTTAGACATATAACTTTCTGTTAGTCGACCTTTCTTCTTAAAGCTTGCCAATATGTTTTAAATGTGCTTTTGCCATATTCTTGTCTTTTTCTGTATTGCATATTGTGGCATTTATTGAAATTGGCACCTTTATTCTTTAGTTCAATTGGTTCAAATATGAATTATATACTAACATGCATTCAGGTAAAAAGTTGTTTCCGAATTGATAAAATTCCACAAAATATAATATTTTGCATAAAAAACAATTGTGTTCACTCATATAACGTAGCAACTGTAATTATTGTGAGACGTAAAGCTAAAGAAAAGTAGTAGCAATCCCATAAGATGATGATGAAGAGCGGAAACATAAGGAATATATTTTAATTTCAGGAATACCAAGCCCCCTGACTCCAGACATGGCGAGTACATCCCAAGGTGAGTCACGGCTTGTCTAGCAACAAGTTTATTTTATGCATTACCTACATATAAAATAAAACGATATTTTAATGCACTGTCTGTCGTATGCCACCATCACCGCTTCCTCTCTGCTCTGTCATTATTAGGTTTATATATCATTATTAGGTTTTATACTTTTAAAAAATGTATGAGGCAATTATCACGTGACATAATATATTATAGTATATGTATTATATTCTAACCTGTATTTTATGTCTTCATTATGTGCTCTGTGTTTTAAAATATTAATGTTAGCTTGTTGTGTTATGGTTCGATGTATTTTCGTTAACGTAAACCGTATCAAGTGACCGTTCTGTGAATGAATTTATCATTGAACCAAAACTCAACCCGTGCATGTTGTATCTATAGTTTAATGTCTACAAGATTGCAAGCTTGTTTTTAGATGTCTTGACTATAACGCTAGAACAATCCTTCCTAATCCCGATTCAGTTTTCTTTTTTGCATTTTAATTATTTTTCTTTGACTTACATTCTTTTCCAAAATGTCATAACTTCTAAGGAATTTTAACGAAGAATTTAGTAGATTCTTAATTGTACAAAATTTAATTGCAGTAACTTTTTATGCGCTCCCATGATTCATTGATGTTTCGAAAAACAGCCTCGTATTACCTTTAATTATTATTGCTTTGGGAAATAATGGGGATATACAAGATTTGGACAATGGAAATTTAGTAATGGTTCGTGTTTTTAATAATAAAAGGCTCTCATTGAAGAACGCTAATGTTTCGCTCGAGATATTTGAAACTGCACTTGCCGACGCCCCGCAGACAGTTATGAAAACACTCATCGCAGATAACTTAGTAGGTTAGGAGACATTCATGTTACTAATACCGCTTCGCATTATACCGGCGCGTCGGATGGCTATCATCAAACGTGAGGGGGGTGGCGGTGCTTGAATTAAGAGAGGCTACGATAGTGAGTGCATTAAAGTGCGTTCGGAAGCTTCCATGGGGCTAACTGCTTGTGTTGTGACCAGGTGGCGCCCGCACCCCCCAGGAAGAGTACCGATGCGAACCCTGTAACAAGAGCTTGTCTTCCCTGACGCGGCTCAAACGGCATATCCAAAACGTTCACATGCGACCTTCCAGGGAGCCCGTGTGTAACATTTGCCGGCGGGTTTACTCCAGCCTGAATAGTCTGAGGAACCACAAGTCGATCTACCATCGCAAGCAACAACCGCCCTCCGCCAGCCAGGGCTCCTTCTACCCAGTTAATTGACGCCTGACCAATCCGTTGCCATACACGTTGCCATTCGAAGAATCAAAGCTGCCATCCTAACCACCTATAGCCATAATCTTGCCCGTAGACTTTTGTTAAGTTTAACGAGAAATTGTAACGCGATATGTTCCTAACATTTGTACATAGCATAGTTTTACGTGTCTGCATGCGCATTGCCAAACTATAATATTATGTATCTATCGTTCACTCCTACTAAACTGTACGCTTGCGTGAGGGGGGCTGGTCGCCACGGCCCCGCTCACGCCCTGCCTTTCCGGAACCAATTGGACGTCTGTAATCGGTACACGCATAACCACCAACGTTCCTTTAAAGAAGCGCATTAGTCAAATTTTATTTATCACGTTGAATTGCCTCTACAGCTCAGGTTAAGCCACTAGAAAGCGGCACTGAATTGTGCCAATTGGTTCCGTATGGGGACCCGTTGGATGCGAGCGGTCGCGGTGTTGGTACCCCGTTCTCGGAGCGGGGGTTTCCGTTGACTAATGCGCTAATGTTGGTTGTTATGTGTGGCGCAGTGGGCCCTCTGGGGGCGGGTCACCGGTGCGAGGTGTGCGGCAAGCTGCTGTCCACGCGGCTGACGCTGAAGCGGCACACCGAGCAGCAGCACTTGCAGCCTCTGCATTCCGCGCGCTGCAGCCTCTGCCACAAGGTGTTTCGCACGCTCAACTCGCTCAACAACCACAAGAGCATCTACCACCGCCGCCAACGCGGCCTGCCGCCTGCCCAGGCCGCGCCCCAGAACCTCAGCGCCGATTCCACCAAGCTAAACCCTCCGCACCACAACATCGACTTCTACAAGTTCAAAGACCAATTCAACGTCTAAATTGTTAAACGTCTACTCGTCTATTTAGATTTATATTTTTTACCACGCGACGAGGCTTTTTGTCGTGATTTTATTTACAATTTTACTCTAGAACTTGTTGAGACGATCTTGTGGGGGTTGGCCGTAGGGACGGGTTAACAAATTATGGAAAAGTGACATTCCATGACGCGCGGGCGGTTTTTTGGTCGTAATTAGTGTCGTTCGCCCGCCAAGTGCAATACTGCGGTACATGAGAATTCCTGAATTTTTACACTATGTTTAATGTGTGACAATAAGGCGAAGAGAAAAAATACTATTTTGAGAAAAGAGGAAAATCTTGGTGCTGTAAATTTATATATTAGGCTTAAATTTATAAAAGAACCGTGTTCGTTGTAGGTAACAAAAGAGGCATATTGTTTTCAACTTTGTGTTCATTTTTCGGCGTTTCGCAATTTTTATTTATTCTATACCTTACCTTCATGATCTCACACTTAGATATTTATACGAGATTACTAAAAAAATCTATTTAAAAATATATAAAATTATATACATTGATATATAATTGGCTTATGAGGCTTTTCAAATTATTTTATTATGTTGATTGACTCTAAGACTGAATCTTCAAAAATTACATTGCACCGATAAACAAAACACAAGAGATCCACCCGCAGAAAGCACTTTGACCATAATTACAGATAATATACGAAAATAGAACATATCACTACATACAAAGGTTGCTTATTGATTTATACATACAATAAAATAACTTTTCAGTGAAGTAATATGTTCTATTACCAATACTGGACATATTGAAAATAGCCAACTGACATCACAAACCACTTTTCACAGCTAGTGATTGAGTCGACTAATATTTGCTTTACTTGTTTTACTGTTACTCTATCTAGTCGACTGTTTCGTTTATTTTCTTACTTTTTTCATTTATCGCATGTTAATACGATTTTTTAATGCGCAAGCATTGGATGGAGACAGATGGGCTGCATTTTTACTGCATACTATCAATGAATTGCAGTTTTATATAGATTCTGTGCAGTTGACACAACTGTATTGAAATTTGAAACAAAGCCGAGCAACTATACAGACTGCTTGCAATTCTAATAACTACTATGATTGCTAATTAGCGGTACGTTAATAATACAGTTATCGTTTCTTATAACAAATGTGCAGACTGTAGACTGCAGTAATGTGAATTGCACGAAGACAGGAAGCAAACTGTGCAATTGTTAGGCAGCAAAGTGGGCGTATACAATGGGCAAAAGTATACAATGGGCGTGTTCCAGATGAATATCTAAATTCAGACTTTTAACGAAATTGACAGATGGTTTAATTAAGATTTTTCCAAGACACTATAGATCCAATGCCGCCATTTTAAGTCAAGACACTTTCGCATAATTATGAAATATGTACGAAAGAATCCGGCTAAACTTAGTCAAATATATACTCTGACAAGTCTAAGTAAGTTTGGTGGACAGTCAGAAAATTAAATATGAACACACTCAATCATTACGTTAGGCGGTTTTGTTGCAATACGTCAATTGCAAAAAATCTGCATCAAAACTGAATAATGCAGTTAGCGTGCCATTCAAATGCTGACCATCTATCTACACCCTTAGTGAAGTGAATCGCGAGGTGCCATTTTTATCGATATATGGCTATATATTACATATTTTTTAGTTTAATCAGATTTTTAGTTTTTCTGTAAGTTTTATATTTGTGTTCGTTCGTTGTTGTGTCGATTTTTCGTTGTGCAAATGGAACATTAACTCATACACTTCTTTTGTTTTCCGTTCTACACATAAAACACATTATTATAAAATAATAATTATAATAATAGGTAATAAATTTTAATAATTCTCAGTGTTGAATGTTCCTAAATTTGAACAATGTGAATTTTTATTAGTATTTAATTATTGCAATTTTCAGCTTGCCACATAGACGTAAAAGTTCGCATTTTCTGTTAATGTGACATTAGACGATGCTAAAGTTAGTCTAGATTCAGTCTAGCCTAATTCCTATCGTATAACTTCCCAAACAATCATATCAATGTTGTATATTTAATCCAATGTAGATGGATTTTGTTAAAATAGTAAATTTTAGTGCTGATTTATAATAATACAGTAGGCAATTCTTGACATTTAAAAATATTTTATGGGGTATATGACACTAATCATTAAACTGAAATTTCTACTAGACTTAGTGGCATTGTGGAGTAACTTGACTTACTTTATAGTAGTAGATAAATATTAAATATAGCAAGTTCATACATTTTGTGACACTTATAAGTATTTATGACAAAAGTGAGGCATTTTATTATCTTTAGCTATTACTAATATTGTTCCTTTTTTAACGAAAATCAAAACATGGTATGTATTAATAAAAATATTTTATTTTATTATCTTCCTCTTGCATTATAAATCTTCGACCATGTTTATAAATTGGCATACACATTTTTCTGTGTACCAATAGAAAAAAAAAGAAATTCTGCAAAAATAACTGATCTATAAAACTTAGTGTTTTTAGAGCAACCCGTAATATTAAATTAATAAAACAGTATAAGAATCTAGTAAAAAAATAACTTGCAAAATGTTTTCTGTATGAAACGTTCTGTTATGTTAGAGTGAACCAAACCTTGTCAGTTGGTAAGATGGGTGTTAATCCCTGTTCCTAGCTTATGTACTTAAGAGTGGTAAAAAGTTAATTTTTTTGTTAAAAAATATTGTCAGGACTATATTACCTTCTTTTCACAAAATGAATATTTTTTATTTACAAAAATATCTGATTAGTAATACCGTTTCCTGAAGTTGATCACGAATTTGGAAATTTTATCAATCGAGCTTACATTCTTTATGCGTGTCATCTTCATCCGGCTTCGTACAAATGCATTTTCACACAAACTACCATCAAAATTTCAGAATTTTCATACATTCAAACTGTCCCAACAATTTCATATACGTCAACCTTCTTTTCGAAGTTATACTTCTTTTGGGGCGTTAGGAAAAAACGATTAGAGTAAATTTTAACAATGCACGCGTACACCATTACGAAAAACCGACATCATAAAATTAGCAAGTCAGCATTTTAGTTTTTCAAAAATTTGTCAATTTTTTAAATTATGTACAAATAATTATTTTATGATATTTAAATAAATTTTATTTGACTAGTTAAATCTAGATAATGCGTTACAATAAAACTTTCTTTCAATGTATCAAATACCTCTCTTTCTAATATTAGTGTCGTTTTTTTCTACAAACATAGGATAACGCGAGGAATAAAATTTTATAACAAATATTTTTATCTTATTACCCCAAAGAAGTATACCTTTTTAAATGCGTACATAAAACACACACACACACACACACACGTTTTTTATAAAGATTTGATTATCTCACTGAGTATTCACAATTCTGATAAACTTCTGCTTTAATAGACATTGATCGATAAATAATTTAAAAAAGTTATAAAAAGATCAAATTTTACGTCTCCGCCATATATTTTTTTGTTTATATTATCTATTACTGCCAACTCCAACGCTAATTTTGAATTTGCTAGTAATGCTAGTAGACCTAGTGATGTGTCTCATGCCCTATGTAACTGAATCTAGACTTTATTTTCACATAATATTTACTTTAATAATGATGTTTCTAGTTTGTTATACATCACTATTCGACAGATGTCGCTAAAATATATATTTCATTTTAATAGCCGTAAGAAATCCCTATCTAAGTGTAAATGTAACGTAATTTATTGTAATGATACTACATATTAAGTATTTAGTGCCTGCTTTGTTTGTATAATTCGGACAAAAGACATATTTTGAGTAAAATTCTAGTGTTTGGAACACTCATTGCCTATGAGGTGAACGCTTTATACCTATAACAAGTATGAGAGGCTTCCTAAAGTAAATTTTAAACCTATATGTTATAAGATTATGTTGTTATTACTAGATGCATAAACGCTTAGCCATTACTATTTGTTTAGTTGAGTAATAAGCTTTATTGAAAATACTTTAAATAATTGGAAGACTAGAGTTTTTGGTGCTAAAATGGAACGATGTTCTTATTAGGAAAAATTATTAAAAAAAATAAGGAAATTCAAAAATGGAACAAAATTTTTAAAAAGTTTCACAACATTCCGTTCACGAAAGAAAAAAATGTTAAGTTTTTATTTGCATCTAATTGCAAAAACTTAAATTGTAGGATTGTTGTTTTTTGTAGTAATTTAGTAATAGTTTTTATTGTTAATTTGGGTTTGGGAATTAAGTTAGTTGACTTATATAGAAATAAGAATTATCTGAATTCATAGTGGTAATAGTATATATACATGTTTAATTTACGATCACAGGGATGTGCTGCTTAGTGTGGCAACATTTTTGGCTGTCTAGAATGTAGCACTAAACGAAAGATCTTTGTGAATTTTATTTAAAAAAAAATTAAAAATATGCCAAAATTAATAAGCGCTATAGACTGATTAGACTAAGCACGCGTTTGGATTGTACACTATTAGGCGTATTTTCTAGATTAAAATGTACAATTATTTATCTACTAAATTAATAATTTTATATGAAATTGATGTCAAAAGCGTGATTTGTTTCGGTTCGGTCGAAATCGAAAATGTTTTGATGATCTTTGTTTTCTTAGTCGCTAAGTTATGGGGATCTCAGAAGATCTAACGGTCTAGGATTTTAAGGGCGATACTACACCGTGTGTTCTAAGGAGCAGAACACATCCCTGTCAAAGCTACATAGTTAGGATCTTAGCAAGTTTAAGACTGTTTCTGTGACCTGTTTAAGTTTTTTTATCTTTCTAAAGTGTTAGGGTATATTTTTCATACCTCACGTATAAGCGTGAAGTCTTTATTCAATGTGTTCTTATACTTCTTGTTGGCATTTTTACCTATTTTATAAGAATTCTAAATTAATTTATTGGTTGTTGTATTGAAATTTTATTTTTCTTCTTAAATTATTATTCTATTCTTTTATTAAGTAAATTGGCATCTAAGAAACGCAGTCTATTTCGTGAAGTAGTAAATTACTAAAAAAAGGTTGCTTGTCTTCCACTGAAGAATTTTGGAAAAAAATTAATATGTAATTTTTCAAAAACTTTTAATGGACTGCTCACTAAGCCGAGTAGCAAACCAATATTAATATTAATCCGTATCACTTTATGTTAAAAATAGTTTTTTTCTACTTACTTTTAAATTAATCTTGAAGTAACTACTCATAAATAATTGTAATCGTTAAACCGAACTTCATAAATCCTAATATTGATGATAATGGCGTTTTTAATAAAAACAAATATACAAATATACCTGTTTTATTAATCTCCCGTAATTATGGCTTTATAAATTGATGGATGTGTGCACTGTGTTTATTATTTCTTTGCTTGTCACACCTGTAAAAATATACCCCGCCAACGTAATTGCATGTGTTTGATGTATTTCTAACACTTTTCATTGGCCACTGTAGCTTCGCAATCATTTATATTTATTTTCTTTAATTTTCCTATTTATTTTATTTAATGTTTTTAAATCACTTTTTCACTCTTTTGTTGGTTTAAAGTTTTTTTACCAAATGTAATACTCACGATAGAAAATGCTAGGTTATGTAGGGTGTACCTCAATTTACCGGCTCCGGGGATCGACCCCACATTTGTTTTGTTTTTCAATTTGTTTTCAGGTAAAAAATTATTCTCCTGCAATCAATGCGCCAAAATATTGTGCTCAAAGGCGTCTTTGAAACGGCATATCGCGGACAAACATGCCGAGAGACAAGAAGAATACAGATGCACCATATGCGAGCGAGTGTACTGCTCGAGAAACTCCCTTATGACCCACATATACACCTACCACAAGAGCAGGTCCGGGGAGCCGGATCAAATCCGGTTTTTTTAGTGACTACTTGGACGGAGTTGGCGCGGCGTGCGGCAGAAATCATCTAGCAAAGAGAATCTTCATGAGGCCTACCCCGCAGCTGTATTTAACATCACTTACAAAGGTTAGAATCTGTTTATAGCAAGACTAGGGTTAATTGACCGCTGATTCATTAACAAAATTAAAAAGTCGATTACTAAGATAGGTTTATAAATTCCTTTTCTTTTCCGTTTGTTTATTTTGTTTATTTTTTTTAATTAATTTTCATTTAAACCTTGAGCCAAAGGCCCTATCCCATCGGGTTTCGCAGTTTTGACGTTGTTGTGTTGCTTGGAGCATGCTTCTATCATTTTTGTTATCACGTGTTTCTGTGTCAATGTGGTTGAGACATTAAACATTTTTGAATATACAAAAACTCGTTATAACTGTGTAGTTAGTCAATGTGTACAGTGCATATTATTAGTATAATAACCTCATACATAAACAGTACATGACTTCATTTGAAATCTGCATTCTAATACTGGCTAATACGAGTGCTTTTCTTTAGAGTTATGAAGCTGCTAGTCAATGTATCATCGTTTTTGAATTTCAGCTGTTCCGCCCCTCCGTATGCCCCCGCCCACCGCCGGCGGAATCAACGAGCCGCAAGAGTGTCCCTACTGCCGCAGGACATTCTCTTGTTACTATTCCTTGAAACGACACTTCCAAGATAAACATGAGCAATCCGATACGCTGTACGTCTGTGAGTTCTGCCATAGAAGGTATAGAACCAAGAATTCACTGACCACGCACAAGAGCTTGCAGCACCGAGGCTCAAGTGGAATGTTGAAGAGGCTTCTAAAAACGTCGGCTTTACACAGCGCTTTGGCTCCCTCCCCACATCACCTCTTCGATCTCGGTGCTAGTGACCACGGTCCTCAGCTGCCTCCTGGCCTTCAATGACCACAGACTATGGCTTGAATCGGTCGAAATGCTCCCAAATAGACTCGGCCCAATCGCCATAAACAATCGATTAACAAAATGAATCGAATGCGAAAAGGGTATAATTTATGTGCAATAATATGGACATTGCCAAACAAAAACTCAGCCGTAATAACGGTTAATTGTGTATTATAATGGTAGAAAAATATTGACATAGATTATAGTTTTAAATACGAACAGTATTGTCGCGTGCGATCTCTGTAGATCGCTTGCATACTTCGAGGATCGGACTTCTCTTTGTTACTAACGTGAATTTTCAATGGGAAATGTTTAAACAGTGTTCAATATGACAATGTAAATCAGAGCAATACTAAAGTATTAATGTTTCTAGTACTGCCAAAATAATGCCAACTGTATTCTAAAGGTGTCATTTTTTAAACAATTTTCAGACGAACGTCTAGTGTCAAATTAGATTCGTTATCTGTACAAAAAATAACGTACAAATTTTGAACAGTAAATTTTTAAAATATAAAAAAAATATTTTATTAAAACTTTTTCGGATCGCCAAAATCTAAATTTAAATACAGATTATTTAGGAGTTAATATCCAAAATTAGGTAAAACAAAAAAAAATATTGATGTTAAAAATATAAATGACATCGGATAATAAGAGTACAAAAACGTTAACGTCTTGAGCAATATAAAATGTATTTTATGTGCGTTTTGGCTTCATATAAACTTATGAATTTGATCAATGTATAAGTAGTTGTGCCTTCGTTCGTCTTTATATCATCAAAAAGGTTTGATACGTTTCCGAACTGGCAAAGAAATAGTTGGCGAACGAAAAGTTGTTCGCGACGGAAGAATTATACCACCTTAGTCGTCCTATACTTAAACTTAACACGATTGTATTAAGTCTTCATACAGAACTAAAACAGTCAAACACAAAAAAAAACTATTTATATTACTTTCTTCACTTCTGTCGCGAATGTGATAACGATAAAAGTATACCGCGGTGTTGCCAATCTGAAGGTGAGATCCTTGAATACAGGGTTAAATAAGTGAGGGAAGTTAGCGGCGCTATATAAGTGCACGGGTCTTCGAAAAGGTTATGATGATGGCGTAATACTCAATTTTGCTATTTTGTTAAGCCATACACATTAACCTAAAGTTTTTATTTAAAAGCATACAAATACAATGTTTATTGGAAATCGAATTTTCTTATAGGCTCATGACATTTATGGAAAAGAACAGACTTTAAAAATATACCAAAATATTTTGTACACTTATTTCTAATGTGTCTTAGTTTTGTCTAAAAACTGCAAGAAATATTAAACACAAAATAAAATAGTGTGCTTTAAAAATAATTGATAGATTATTTTAATATAAATAAATTGATTTTTTAAAATTGAACAAAATTCCGTAAAAGTTACGTAAATTACTAAAGATAGGTCCTGATTTTTATCAATTATAAACCTCGACTTTAGTTGGAATATATACAAATGAAGTTACAGAACTAATTTCAAACTAAATTAAATTAAGCACCCGTATTGGATAAAATAACAAAATAGTAACATTTGAGTATAACGTCATCATGATTCGACGATCGTATACGTCTCAATGGTTACAAATCATGAAACTAAAATCGTTTCGTCTGTATAAATCACTTAGGTATTAGGTATTCATTAACATAATTATATTTAAAGCTGTATCCACATTCGGATTTCTCTCTATATGTATAGTGGTTCTTATTTTATCGTCGACCAACGTAGAGGTGTCGTTAATGAAAATTTATTAGATTATCTCAAAATTTCTTAGTGAACCATGAGATGGCAGATTGTAAAAAATATATATTATTTAATTATATTATAGGGAATCGTTTGGGTATCGCATTTGCCTGCGACAGACATATCTCTTCAGGGTTCGATATTGGTAAAAACCTGCATTTATACAAATAAGTAAATTCACATATCACAAATTATATTAACAGATAAAACACGCAAAAGTATTTTAACAGAGTGATAGATCACAAGCCAAAGACAAAAATGGGAATATATAATCCAATATAATTAATGCGATCGAATAGAATAAACATTCTGAAATGAAATCAAATATACGAAAATTGTACTGTGCCATATCTTTATGTAAAAGTTGAGTAAAACATTTGATATATTTTACACAAAACTTTGGATAACCTAATATAATACTAATTATATGCAAAAAAACTAAAAATCTCATTTGAATGCAACAATGCAAATTAACATAATCGATTTTAAGCGTTATTTAAAATATTTTTTGCATTTATTTTTCCAATGTTAAGTAACTGATTAAGGATTTAATATAAGTTTTTTTTATAATTTCTTTTTCGGAATGTTACATATTCGTCATTTGTGATATGAGTTTATTATATAACGTTATTTGGTATAATTCCAAATATATTTAACATTTTTCATTTCATCTTATGTTGATTTGTTAAACAAATATCATAAGGTTGATTAATTTATAACGTCGTTATCCCATTAACACGTAACGTTCGTGATACCTCAAATATTGTTTTTTTTATATATTATTTTTATTTGAATGTTACACATACAGGCTGTCAATTCCGAATGAAACGAAACGTAAAGGTTCGGAAATATAAATCTTAATAGTATCATTTTAGGGAGCTTAGAAGAAAAATATAAGCGGGTAGATTGAATTGTAAATAATTATAAGTTAGCATTTAATATTATTGAAGAATCGTGGCATCGTTTGGGAATAAAGCCTCGTGATATTATTAACTAAATAGTAAATAGATAAAATCATTAATGGAAAGGATTTTTATATATTCTACTAATGGATTTATTATAGTGAAACCTAGGACTTAGTCTTTCCATAACGTTTTTTTAGTGTTTGCGTTTATTGTTTTCGCTGTGCAATTACGTTTGGCCGTTTGAACGCTTATTGTTGACTGCTTTGTTGAAAAAGTGTGGATGTTTTTTTCCCACCAAATTTATTCGTTTATAATTCAAAATTGATCTCAGTGAACAGCTGCGAACTACATCAATTTTCGGAGACAGCCGTTGGTGATTGTAACTAGGCATTAGGTATTTGCGTTAAGTTTGAATGTGTCGGCAAAAAATATTAGGGATCGCGATCGCAGCAACAAAAAAATTCAAACATAAAAAACAAAAACATACAGCGAAACAAAAATAAATTATATTTTGCAATGTATACCAAAATACTGCATTTTTAAATCATAAGTGAGAATTTCTTTTATTTTTTTCGATTTTAATTAATAATACGTTAATCAATCTATGCTTTGTCGCAAGACAATTAAGTATACTAAGTTTACTAATGAATTACATATAAACCGACTGTGTTACTAAGGTAGGTAATGCACAAAATAATCAACAACGGAATGCCTTCGTTACAGTACAAGATTATCAATAGCCTACGTAAGTAAAAATAAATAATATAAGATACACTATGTGAAATGACAATATGGAAATAAATCTAAAATACTGTTACAATCCTATTCATTCGTAACTTATTAATACTTACGAGACATTATTTTGAAGAATATCGGAAAGTTATAAACACATTACGTTAAAACTGAGTGTATTATTCGCTACATTTCAGAATATAATAGCTGTATAATAATTCTTAACAGCTGGAATAAACGGGTTGTTACCGTCTTACAGTCTCAGTTATGTACAGTATCATGTAAACTTATATTCTTTGAATTATATAGTAATTATCAAGACTTTTATAGAGTTTATCTACATATTGTCATTCCAAATTAATTAGTGAAACCCAATACTGCCAATGATGTATGGGCAATATTTATTATTTGTCATATATTCGTTCCATTTGTGAACCCAATGTCAATTTTGTTTCTTAGTTATATTGGCTATATTATGTAAATAATACGAGAAAATATTTTTTGAATGCTCACAAAACAATTTTCACAAAGTTTTTTTAAAAGTAAGTATTACCTCCCTAATATTAAGTATTATCTACTAATAACTGTTTTATTTTATTTTATAGCAAGTAAATCTGTCAGATGAATGTGACTTTGTAACACTAATTCGTAAAATATTATATACAGCTAGGATTGACTACTTTACAATCTAGGATACTTGATTTTAGCACGGTTTTTATATACTCCATGTTATCCAAAACATGGTAGTCCAGTTGATATAATTAATCATATGTATATATGAAGTTAATTTATTTAAACCTACCTCCCTTTTTAAAAATAGTTTCATTAACTATAAAGTTTGAACACATTAGTGTTACAAGAAGCAAACTCGTTTTCCCCATCACCACAAAGTCAATAAAAGTGATGTATATTTATAACACATTAATTTATAGATGTCGAACTAACATATAACATTTGTTACATAGTTATTACAATACAAACGTTATTTTTGTTATCCATATCCATTTTAAAAATGCAATAGTTTATTTGTCACTGTTTTATTTCAGGATTTATATCCTAATAAAACAATGACCACCCAGATTACAATAGTTATTTATTTAAAATAATGTAAATTGCTCAAACGGGGACACAAAAGCAGTTTTTGAGAATAAATCGACTATAAAATGTATGAAACATCGACTTATAGGTCGAAATCGACTGCGATCATTTTCTTCAGACAATACATACCTTAATCTTGTTATTTTAATTATTTAAACAGTTATGGTAATATGTGGGTGGTATAAGATACGAGGTATAACTGCTTATTAAAAACTAATAAAGTTTAGTTAATTAATTTTGGTTACAATATAACACATCTTTTTTTATTCATCTATTCAAAATACATGCTGATCAAAAAGTAGCAGCTTTATATTTGTACCAATATTTTTTGTTGTACCCATAATATATCGGCAAATAGTAAGCATATACTTTTTAAGCCTTTGTCTTTCCTAGTATTTATCAAGAGCTTTCAAAGACATGTCAAATTTTGTCTTTGGCTACCTCGATATTACCGAAATTGTTGATTGTTATTATTTACATCGATAAATAAGTCGTTGATTTTCCTATGATAGTCGCGAGATGGTAAGTATAGACAAATAAGTCGTTATATTCTTAAGTCAATAGCTTTAATATATACAGTATCTTCCACTTTTAATATAGTAATTACTAATTATACAGACTAGCAATATTTCCCAATTTGCCACAATACCTCAGTAATTATACGTATAACTGCAAATATACAACTGTACGAATAAGTGACATAGATACAGTAGATTAGTGTTATATTATAATGCCGCTCATTAAGATTTTCAAAAGGTCGAAAAATAAATATATGTATTGTACGCAATTAAATAGAGCTATATAGCTTATAGTTGCCTGGCCTAGCCTGGTCGATTGGTCAATCTAAGGAGATGGACACCCAACTTCATTTCCTAAAAACTACCAAATCATGGTGACTTAGATTTTTATACAATAATTACAAGTAGGTGATAGATACTAATAATAAAATAAGCGGTTATTTTAATCAAATAAAATACATTATTTAACCCATATTTTAAAATTGTCACACATCAAAAAATGGATTATGTACAAAAAACCAATTACTTCAAATTATACACCTATTTATGTCAGAAAAATATATTTTTTTAATTGCGTACAATATATATATATATATATACATTAAAATATACTTATTCGTAAATACTGTTTATTTCATTGTTTACATATAGTTACAACATACAATCATAGTTCCATGATTCAAAGTGCACTTACGTCTTTTATATAAAAATAAGGAATATTTTATTGCTTATGATATAGTTTCCCCGTTTGAGCAACCTGTTGATAGCCCATTTGCAGTAACTATATAAAAGTATTTACAATATACCCACTATTGACATATATATCGCTAGAAGTAACTTTTTATCTACAGAAGTGAAATAGTGGCACAATTTAATTAAAATATGTTACGTATATACATACCTTTCAGTATTTTGTAATATCTCTTGGCGGTAAACTGAATAATATCTCCATCACAGATTATATCTGTAATTACCTGAGTAAGATCCAATGTGTGCGTTAATACCTACGCCTTTCAAGGGGCATTACATTTTTATTTTATGATTTATATATACTTTTGTGAGGTTGGATCAGTTAATATATTCGAATATTTAAAAACATGATATGCGTTTGTTTTAAGCCCTCAAGTGCGTCAATGTAATAATTATAAGCGGTCAAATATTATGAACAATTTAGTAACTAGCCTGAGGATTGTGTTTCGTCCACGCCAACCTTAAAATTAAATCTAAACTGTCTATAAACTTAAAATGTCACCAAAGATTATTTTAGAAAAAGCCTTGCTATTTAATATTGTCTTAGTGTATTATAAAGTTTCATTAAAATTATGTTCAAAAGATTTTAATAATTATAAAGAGATTTCCAATCTATCAGTATAATACTACCCCGCCAAATTGTTATATTAATTTAATTTCGGTTTTCACGTTTCATTACTAAAATATTAACGTTTATTCTGCTTTAGTAAAATTACATACCTCCTGTATTTTTCTATTTATATATATTATCATTACTTTCATTCATAAATATTGTAAATTTTAATTAAATTGTGCCGTTGTTCTTGTTACGCTTGGCTAACACATTTTATACACAGAAATATTTTTTTAATAAAACAATTTATATGTCAATGTTAATTAAGTGGCAATCTAATTTTAATCGCACTATATTTTTGCTGACACGTTTAGAATAAGTTTTTCTTTTTTCGTAATTTAATGTATGCACGATCTGCGTTTTATTAGCGTCTATTTCTTTAAGATTTCTCGTCATAAGTGATATGTACCCACGATTTTAAAATGCAAACAATTTATTAATTTATTTAAAAAAAATATGATGATCGAGCGTATGTAGCATTTACGGCTGGCGCCCGATCTATTGTGTTACTATTGTAAAATATTCTTTGCCGTCGTTAAAGAGGAAAGAGTTTTTAATACATTTAGTTAGTGAGTTTTGTTATCTATAATGTTCGGAAAAGGAGAGGTATGTACAAAAATGTTTATTAGTATTGTGTATCGATTGATAAGGTAATAGGGGCTGCCTGTAAGCGGCCCTATAGACAGTTAGGAATCCTCTTGAAGATTGTTGTAAGTTGAACATCCTCAGTCAAGACACTTAAAGTACTATTGTTGTAGATTGTATAAAATTGAGAAAGAACAACGAGGTTTAATGGTCACTAAAATTGTTGAAAAAGAGGTTTAATTTGCAATCACAATAAATCAAATTAACCAAATTCGAATTAAAACTCAACCTTTTTTTTCGTTCCTATATGACCATTTTTTTAATAAAACTAAACTGATTTTGTAAGATTTTTAGCAAAATTTGGGACCAGTTTGAAAGAAACTACATATTCGATTATTTGAATGCAATAGCATAGTAATATTATGTTAAAATTTAAATTGTAAAAATCAACCACTAACTATAGAACTACGTAGTCTATAGAAATTACGTAGATGACGTTATGCGTTGTTTTCCGCGTTGTAAGTTCGTAAATCCTAATCGGCCAAATTAAAGTTGCTGTGTCAAAAACTTGATGGAACGCATCATACATTTCAAGTGGTAAGAATTTTAATAAAGAACACAATCATAAATAATTAATAAGAGTGTAATATTTTATTACCTCCCAAGTATCTACGTCGCAACATAAAAAAACAACGTATCTCAACAATCAGCGGATCTTGAAAAATTTAATGATTACCTTGATAAAGTCTATCCTCAGTTTAATCAAGCCCCTCAAATAATAATTCGCTCAATCAAGCACACATTCTAGATCCACCACTGTCAACAACGACAATCTCAAAAAACCTCCTCTAAACCTAAAATCTAAACCAGATAGTGGATCATCTTGTAAGTACAGCTTACAGTACTTGTAAGATTTTTTGTAAGTACAGTTTAGAAATATTAATGTTAATCTAATAAATTTAAAACTGACCTTTCCTGTGGATTTAGATTTATATAAAAAGATTAAATGTAGCGTTTAAAATATATTTTTGAAAGAAAATCATCGGTAAAGATTTTTTTTTATAATGTGTTTGCATACAAAGGTATGCATGCTGGTACAATAATTTAATTGTATGCCAAATTCTGTGCAACAATCCAACGGTTATTGATATAATTGAGATATTTACATCGAGCATACCCGAATTTTAATAGAAATGGGGCAAAAGTAAAACACTCTTTATAAATGATTTATTTTTAAATACTTAATGACAGTTATCATCAGGAATACCCTTTATCTTTTAGTAATAAACAAGTAGATTCTATTTTGTCTAAGACTGGTTAGTATCTTAGAAACACTACGTGCGGGTGTAATATAGTTTGTAAACATGCAAATAAATTCAATAAAACATCTGAGTAACTCACTAACATGGTAATTTTAACAATAAATGAATTTTATCAATTAGTAACTCAAATTTATTACCATCCAAAGTGAGGCAGATCATCTACCTTGTCCAACTATAGGTATGCCCATGATTAACTTTAATGTATGATACAATAAAAATGCTGCTCTATTACATTTCACCAAGAGATTTGTCTGTTTGTTTGTGTTTTAAAATTTATATATAAAACTGTACCTATACCACATGTATCGAATTTTCAGTAATAAGGTGAAAAATTAAATAAATTTTTAAGAAAGAATTATAAACTTAAAACTGTTAAGAAATTAAGTATTAGCCGAGCTATTGAATGAATGATTGAACAATACGGACGTTTCAAATTAAATTTGATACAAAGCGATAGTTTTTGTGTAGTATATTTTATTCATTAAGCAGACGACTTTTGAAACATTTTTTAATTATAACGATTCAATTTCAGATATTGGAGGAAAGTTTAACAATTTTAGTGACCAGTTAAACAGAGTGTCTTTATTTGTTTTGATGTTGTTGATAAATGTGATTATGGAATCAACACGGGCTGCGGTACATATCAAAAGGGTAACTTAGTACTCTAAGTATCTTTGAAGCTGATTGAATTTCTACCTGTGTTAACAGTTGTCACTTTGCTTTATGTTACGAAATTTAAATACGGGAAATATAACAGTTGGATGTAATAAAATAAAATTAAATAAACTCGCAGTGATTCCATTGATGATGGTTTGAATTTTTACTTACACCCCTTTTTATAAGCCTTATAGTATCCATGCGTACAGAGTCATCCCAGAAAAATAAGGGGTAGCCAAAGCGCAAACACGGGTTCGCGAGTTTAAAGAGTTATGAACTTAAACACGGCATCTATAATGTAAATATTATATATATTAATATGCTAAGGATAAGATGTTTGCCTCCCTTTTTAGAGAAAACCTCACAATTAATCTAAATTAATTCTATATCATTTTATAGATAATTGCTTGCTCTACCGGCATCAACAACTAAAAAAAATATTATTGCTTTTGTTTTTATAAATTATTAAAATTAAAATTATATACACATATTAAGACATAATACAGCAATGCTGCCATATGACTGCTTTAATCTTGAAACAACGTCAACATGATTGACGGTCTGTAACTGTTTTGTTCAATTTCAAATCAACTTAAAGTATTTAATAAAATTACTTGGTGCGAATTATTCGCACGGGTATGGCTAGTGTATATTATAGCGCGATACATCTCATATCATCTTGCCATATAAATCGTCAGATCACACACGATAGCTGTAATGTATATTAAAGCTATACATCCCAGTAATTTAATGTAATATACATTATAGTTGCCGTCAGCGAAGCGCCTTAGAGCCCGCCATGCATCTAACATTTTTATGCCACACGGCGCCGTGTGGTCGCGGCACTACACTTGAGCGATGGCACTACGGTGTCCTACATATAAAAAACTATGGTATTTTGTGGTATTATTCCAATGCCGCATAGTACGTGTATACCATAAAGGATCTACTACACTGGGACGGACCGTAAGGGGCCGGACCGTATCGCAAAAATCCGAATGCATCGAAACTATCGGCACACTACGGCGGAACGCATCGAAACGGATTATTGCGTAATGGATTTCGGTGAATGTGATGCGGCTTGGCTTAGCCCACTGCGCCCCGTAATCAGTATGCTATAGCGAGTGGAATTGCGCGCACAAGTTCCTCTATGTTTTGAGTATTAATTTATAATTTTTTATAAATTGATACTCAAAATCCCGTGTTGTTACGGGTTGATGGGACCCCGTGTTGGTCCGGGTTCCTTTGAAGAATAGAGAAACTACCATTCTGCCAAACAGGTCGTAAAAGGCGACTGATTGGCTCTACGTTTTACTACCATCATGACAATTCCGCAAAATCTCGTCCGCATATTTGGTACCACCGCCTTAACTATTCCTGCCACAATAGCATCAATGCTTGTCATTGTCGTGTTCCGCTTTGGAGGGTAAGGTAGGCGGTAGGCTTATGCATGTGGCATTGCCATCTTGCCAATTGGATAGCAATGCACCATTAACATCTTCGGTGTCTATAGGAAATGATTTCTCTTGGAGAGGAAAGGAGAGAGAGCCATCAGGATAGCCATCTGCACGTTTGCTATCTTATGATAGGAAAAGATGCGTAATTATGAATGAAGAAGAATAATAATATTAGTTCAAGGCTACAAATATAGACTGGTATATAATATTATGCTACAAAGAGCAGAAGCAAAAGAAGATTTGCAAGATTCACGTTTTAATGAGCAAATGAGACTAACACTGAAAGAAATACGAAAATGCGCTGCGTTCTAATGCGGCCCCTTACGGCCCGTCACACCATTTCATGTGCAATTGGTTGTTAGTGTGACTGAACTCTAAAAAACATTCAGATTACAAGCGTCTATGTACACTGAAACAGGAAGCTGACTCTTATTTAGGTCCTAAGTTACACCGCGATAGCATACCTTAATGTATAATTATGGATAAATATAGCCAGGGGTGGATTTGATACGTTGGTTGGCCTAGGACTACGAGGCCTAGGGCAACCAACGTATAGGTATAGGTCTGTATGTGTACTAATATCTGTAGTTTTTAGTAAAACAAAATGAAAATATACTCTTGAATTTGGAATAAACGCTCTCTGGCGGACACTTTTCATCTGCAGATTTTATCCTCTTTATCTCTTACTCTACATAGTTTCTACGCTTTAGATTTTTGATATTGAATACAAAGGTTCATTTTTTTTATCTTTTTAACAAAAAAAACCCACGAAAAGTTATGCGTTGATGACAACGACATGAAAATCAGTGAGTGAATAATCAATAATTATCTGTTTCGTACCCTTTTGAGTAGATTTTTTTTTTCAAAAATTAGACAACATAACCCTCGGAATATATACTATCCAATAACAGAATTATTGAAATCGGGTCACTCTATAAAAAGTTATGCAAGGTCATACATTAAAGTCAGTGAGTGTACGATCAATCATCTCTTGTTTCCGTACTCTTATAGTTATTTTTTTTTTATTAAATGTGACCACTTTCGAGATATATCCATTCCAATAAAAAAGAATCATTAAAATCGGATAACTCTGTAAAAAGTTATTCGTGGTCTAACATAAAAACAGATACCTAGATAGGTAGGCGTTGAATTGAGAACCTTCTCCATTTTTTGTTCAAATTAGAACTCTATATTAAAGTTATCATTAAAAGCGGCTACAGACTAATTCTGATGTGTCGTTTGAAAATATGGGGAATATTTCTTTACTACTAAAGGACCAAGCACACTGAGGCGAAGCGAAGCGAGGCGATGGGCATGTTATTTTTTTTTTCTCGCGTACCTTATACCACACTATAATGTGGAGTATTGTTGGATAGATTTTTTTAAAAAATGTTGAGGGTTTGTAGAAATCATTTTTCGATTAAGAAATCCATTTGTGTAATACTAAATTAAAATGGAATTTTTTGGTAGTAGTATATTAAAATTAAAGGGTGAATAAAAATCATGGCTAAATAGACTTTAAAAGTTTACGAGATAAGATTGACCAAATTATGAAATGTTCCTAGAGTATTATATTCTTTGGATCCTACTTAAAAAAGGGTTATAGGTGGAGAACCTGTCATGATCCGGATACGTCTGTCTCTGATGTAAAATAGGTTAAAGTAAGTGTTACCAGTATTCATGTGGTCCGTGGTATTACCTAACACTTACTTGGTATATCATAAGATTGAGAACAAGATGATTAGGCTTGTAATACATACAAACATATTTATAAACTTTCGCATCAATATCTATAAAAAGTAGCTTTTTTACACAGGGCTTGTTAACCGGTTAATTTTCAAACCTAAATCATCGTAAGTACATCAGAAGCGTTTTGTTAAGGTTTGGCTCTACCATAATCTCAAAAAATACCGGTTTCCTTATGGAGCAAAAGTATAACGGTCAAATCAATAAATCGGTTTACAGAGATGCGTTGCTGGTTGTATGGCAAGATTGTAATGTCCCATACATAAGTTTACTGGCTACCTTACCATCCTTCACCAAAACACGACAGCTAAAGCATCGACGCTATTGTGGCGAGAATTTGGATTTGGGCTCTATTATTTGAAGTTCTTTGTTCGATTCCCGGGTCGGACAACAACATGTCAGTTGCAGCCTGTAGTCAGGTGATGGTTTACAAATTCACCTTCAGCACAGACGTTTCACCACAGACGTCGGTCAGCGTCTTGGCCGGGATTGGATACCAAAATTGCGCTAGGTGGTAGAGTTCTGCATTGACTCGCCCGGGTCTGGTACCACCGCCTTACCTATTCCTGCCGCAATAGCGTCAGTGCTTGTCGCTGTCGTGTTCCGGTTTGGAGGGTAAGGTAGCCGGTAAACTTATGCATGTGGCATTAGACCTCGCCACAAGATAGCAACGCACCATTAACATCTTTGGTGTCTATAGGCGATGGTTGACTCTTCCCATCAGGAGACCCATCTGCTTGTTTGCTATCTTATGATATAAAAAAAAAAATCAATCTCGGCCAAGTTGCTGAGCTCTACCACCTAATTTAAAGTCACAATTATCATGACACATATTAGCCTTCTATCATCACTTATGAGATACCTAACAGTAAGGCAATTGATTTATTCCTTAATAATCGGCCTGAATCTATATGGGGCAAGTTGTAGATAAGGGGTGTATTGCATCTCTCTTTAGGGATAAGGGCATGACGGTATTTTTGGTAGACTCCTGCTATTATTTAATTCTTAGCATAGGTTTAATAAAAATACAATTTGCCTAATGAAAAAAGCAGGCTTCGCTTATAAATATCCAGTCAAGGCGATAGCAGAACAGTTTCTACTTCTTCTAAATTCCAGAAATTGAAGCTCGGCAATTAAATTTCCCCTAAAAAAATAATCTTTCTAATCGTCCTACATTTTTGCGTTGCACAAAGATATCGTTTCGTTTTGTATCTACTATTGCATCAACTATAGAGAGCGTTCTGAGAAATTGTTCGGACTTCGGATTAATTCCTGCTTACCACCACAGAACATCTCTTCAAAATTCCAGCCTGGACACGCCGTATTGACAGATTCCATCGACACCATATTAACGAGTATCACAGCACAAACAACAAAGCAAAAACGGTCTAAAACACATTAGCAGTAGGCGGAGTCGGTTAAGCCTTTCTCGATATAGTGGAAAACCGCCAAAATGCATCGGAAGGTCAACGAACCTCACTCGCCAAGGACAGTGCATTCCATTTTTAAATTTAAAGCTAGCGCGCCTGTAACGGTTGTTACAGTTGTGCGATGAAGGAGAGATGAGTAAAACTCAAGATCCAGCGATTGAATGAATTTTTTTTTTTTCGAAATGAACTTAAGCAGTTGGTCCAAATGACCGCTACTGCGAAACCGGGCTTTTAGGGCGAGCAAAGTGCTCAGCCAGAATTTAAGTTAGGTGGGCTAAGAGCCCGCCCTAAGGGTGTCTCCTGTGAGACCGAACCTCGGCTTAGGGCAGTATCTTGACGATTGGTGGGAGAGTAAGTGGCATCAGGATTTCGGCTCGCCAACGGCTTTTGACCGGAGTCTCGAGTGTTGGCGGGCCGAAACAATGGGCCGACTTTGGCGTGTGCGTGTGCGTGTGAATTGTGAAGTGTAAATCGTGATGGGATCGTCAGGATCGGATAGGACGTGACGTGGCCTTCTATGTTTGTGATCGGCGACCGCGGCCGCGACGTAGTCTGCCGCGGTTTTCACCAGAGGGTTTGGGTGTCTCATCGCTTTCTCAAAGTGGCGTGCTGACGTCTCTTTGAACAGTTTTTGTAGCGTCGGTAATTCTAGGTCTCTGTGCAGATCTATGTTACGAACGTACCATGGGCTGTCGGTAGCAATACGCATGAATTTATTTTGTATGACTTGTAAGCGAAGTATAAGTTTCGGGCGAGTGTGGGCAAACACTATACTGGCGTATGACAACACTGGCCTAATTACAGTTTTATAAAGTGTCACTTTGTGTCTAAGTGACATTTTACTTTTTCTGTTTAGAAGATAGTAAAGGCGACTTAATACGAAATTCGCCTTTGCCCTGACGTTTTCAACGTGAGATTTGAATGTCATTTGTGCGTCTAGTGTGACTTCTAGATATTTTACTGTGGGTTGCCACAGGATTATTTTGTCGAACATTGTAATTGATTTTAATCGATTATTTGGCTTCAGGGAGCGACTACCTGAAGTTATATTATTACTTTTGTGAAATAATACTGCGGCACTTTTATCGGGGTTTACCTCTATATGCCACTTCCTAAACCATTCCCCTAGTGTTGTGGCTACCACCTGTAATCTCATTGAGGTTATCTTGGGAGTACAGGCTGACGTGTATAGGGCGGTGTCGTCTGCGTAGAGGGCTAGCTCTCCGTCAGGAGTTCTGGGAATGTCGTGGGTGTAAAAACAGAATAGGTGTGGAGAGAGAACGGATCCCTGTGGTACTCCCGCCTTTAACGGTCGGGGGGAAGACAAGGTGCCCTCTACTCGAAATCTAAATTGGCGGTTTGACAAGTAATCGCGTATTATACGTACGAATCTGTCCGGAACGCCGACCTCATATAACAATTGTATATCAGGCCGTCGTGCCAGATTTTATCAAACGCTTTGGCTATGTCAAAGAATAAGGCGCCGGTGCCCCGCGGCCTGTACTTAGTCATGTTATGTAACACGTATTCCGTGAAGCGGTATACTTGTTCTGGGCCTGAGTGTGCAACACGAAATCCAAATTGTTCGTCTATCGGGATGCCTTTCTCTTGTGTGGTTATTTTTAAACGAGCGAGTATTATTCGTTCGTAAATTTTACCAAAAGTGTTTAGTAGGCTAATCGGTCTGTAACTTGATGGTAAGTTATTACGCTTGCCGGGCTTTTGGATTCCTATGACGGTGGCTTCTTTCCACTCGTCAGGGAATGCGCACGCTACTACTAGTGCATTAAAGATGCATACGAGTAAACCTATTATGTTTTCCGGAAGTAGTTTTATTATTTTGTTTGAGATACCGTCGGGCCCGGGTGCCCTTTTGGCATGTAAATTGTTGACGATTGTTTTTACCTCGTCGTGATCTGTGGGAGCGATGGGATCGCCCTCTGGTGGTAGGGAGGACCTACGTGCTACCTCGCTTTCCACCAGGTGGATGTGGCTACTGTCAGTTGGCTGTTCGGATGGGGTGCATTGGGAAGCGACACTATCGGCCAGGCAATCGGCTTTGTCGGCATCGAGAAAAGCGGGTGGTAAATTTGGTCTAATTAGGGGTGGCATAACGCTAATCGTTTCTCTTTTTAGAGCTCTCGCCAACGGCCAGTAGGCCGTATGTGAAGGTGAGATCTCTCCTAGCAGTCTGTCCCACCTTTCCTGGCGATAGGCGGCGATTTGTGTCTTTACGTCCCTCTGTAAAGCGCGCAGTGATTGCCGATTATCGTCAGTAGGGTATCTGTCGTAGTGCCTCGTAGCGGCGTTTTTACGTCTTATTAGGTCGCGTAGCTCTTCCGAAAGATCCCATCTACCTTGATGGGTATCTAGGATTTCCCGGGTGGAGCTGCCTATTGCAGATTTTATGTGATTCGTTAAAGTGGTGGTGGCAAACTTAGCATCTTCTACCGTAGTGATGGTGTCAGGTATTTGGTTGAGATGCTCAGATTGTGATGACTGAATTATGGTGTTGAATTTTTTCCAGTCTACAATCTTTTTTGTTTGGGGAATTCTACGTTCAGTGCTTAGTTGGAATAAAACCGGCCTATGATCTGAGTCTAATTCGTGTAGCACTTCTACGCTGTTTAACGGTAAAGTTATACCTCGTAGCAGTGCTATGTCTAATATATTTGGTCGTTGATCGGTTGAGTGGTTGTTTGAGTATCTATGTTTAGTTTAGTAGCTATGTTTAGTTCGTCTGTCAGTAAGTTTAGTATTTGTCCGTTTCGGCTTGCATATGTAGAGTCCCAGTTGGTGTGCGAGGCATTTATGTCACCTATTAGTATAACTGAGTCGTTTTGATTAAAAAATGCTTGTAAGTCACTTTTTAGTAATTCTTTATTCGGACTGAGATAAATTGATGTTAACACGACATGCTGATGGCCTGTCATGCCCACCTGACAAACTGAGGCTTCCATGTTTACCATTTCTGGTGTATCTAGTGGGCAAACGTGGAGTGACCTTTTATAGTATATAAGTGTACCACCTTTTAGGTTACTTAATCTGTCATTTCTAATGATGTTGGAGTTCGCTATCCTGGGATTGCGCCTACTTGGTTTTAAAAAGGTTTCTTGTACGAGTAGAATGTCTATTGAGTGATTTTTTACAAACTCTCGTATTAGGTCGATTTGCCTGGCTAAGCCGTTTGCATTAAAGGTCGCGACGGTCAGGGAATAAGGTTTTATTCTATTGGTTGTACTATCCATATTAGTCCCTACCATTTAATCGCCTAAAGGCTTTGAGAATGTGCGAGTATTTCGCCGCGATTAGGATTTGCTCGTGTACGGGAGCACCGTTTATTTCATCGGCGAAGGCCGACACTTCGTCGGGGTCGACTTCTAGGGCCAGTTGCATAATAAATGCGAAGTTGGCCGACTTATCGTTGGCCGACTTTTTTGCATTTTGTTGGGTTTTCTGCGGAGCCGGTTTTTTCGGTACTGGGTCCGCAAGTTTACTCGGGACCGCCGCGGGGGTAGCCTGCGGGGTCGTGGTGGTCGGTTTGGGTGTGGGCGGTGTTTTGAACCACGCATTTGTTGATGGGATCGGGGCAGGTATCACCGTAGGTGGAGGTGTTGGTTTTGCCGGTTTAGGTGGTTTCGCCTGAGGGGCTGACGCGTGGTAGCCTCCCGGTTTTCCGCGAGCGTGTTTCCGCGGGGCTTTAGGGCATCCGCGATAATTCGCCGGATGACCCTCAGTCCCACAGTTCACGCACGCGGGTGGTTCGGTGGGAGCGCCATTTATAATGTCGGCTTTTTTGGGCCTAGGACAATCTATTGTTTCGTGGTTCCCGATGCACTTAACGCATCGAGGCCGCGCGAAACAATTGCGGGCTGAGTGACCGTACATCTGGCAGCGATGGCATTGTCCGGAAATGCCTTTGTTTCGCGGAACCTCTATGTAATGCCGTCGAGACCGTTTATAGTTTTTATGTTAAACATTTTTTTGCCTTCTGGCGATAAATCTAGTATAACGAGTACTAGTTCGTATAGCTTTTTTGTAATTGGGTGGTACATACGGTGTACCTCGCGTACTGGGATGTTCTGTTCTTTTAAATCTTTATAAACCATTTCGGATGTGGTTTCTCGTGGGACCCCACGGATTATGACCCGGAGGTTGCGTTCATCCTCCAGTGCGTATTTTATTACGGAGATGTGCCGTGAGGCGGCGGTGATCACCTGCCGTCGGGACGGTGATTTTGATGCCTATGGCGGTTGAGCGGGCGTGCGTGTAATTAATTTTTAAATCAGCGACTGCGCGTGAGATATGGTTCCACGCGGCTTTGTCTCTCAAATAAATGGGGGGTGGGGCTTTTGAGCTGCCGGCCACGGGGCCTTGGCTCGATTTTGACGTGCTTGCTCTGTGTCCATAGCGGAGGTCGCGGTTGCCGCCGGGGCGGGTGTGGGTTTATCCTCACCCGTCGCCTTTCGTTTAGCGGGTGCGTTAGGGCTCGAGCTGGGAAGAGGAAGAGGAGACTTGACTTTCCTCTTTCTCTTCCTTTTTTCCACTAGTTTAAATTCATCATCAGATGCGTTTTCTGATGATGAATCGGTCGCGGGAGCGGAGGACCACTGATTCCGGTGAGGCCGGAGAGTCGGTTGCAGCTTTAAACGGGCAGTTGGCGGCCTCAAATTCATCAAGGACATCTCGATGTTGTTCCTTGATGAACGGTATCTGTTGACGGTATCTGTTGAATGCGTAGCGAACTATTGATACGGCTCAGTGATAGCTCCAGGAGATAAAAGGTGTCATTAAAGAACATATTCTGAGTTTCAAGCCTAGTATTTCTCACTATAGACGCGAACACGCCCCCAATCGGTTGTATTTGCCTAGTGACATGTCAATAACACATTTATATAAAGATTTTAAGACAAAGAATCCTTCGTATTACGACTAGTATATCTTTCGAAAAGTATCGAAAGAAGAATGTGAAATTTGTGAAGGATTTCTTTTGCACGATGATACACACGATAAAAATAATATAATAATATATGACTGTATTTGTTGTCAAAATTGGGTTAGACATATGGAAAAAGCAAATAGATCTAGATATGAATATAAATCTGATTCAGATAACAAAGAAAATGATACTGTAACATATTCTGCGGACTTACAAAAAGTAATAATGCTTCCTAGGATTGACATGTTTAAGTCTGCTGTTTTCACTCACAGGATAGTCGTTTATAATGAGAGTTTTATACCAACTGGTAAAGGTCGACAAAATTCCGTCGTACCTGTGTTGTGGCATGAGGCATTATTTGGGAGGACAAAGGACGAAATTATCAGTGCATATTACCATTTTTTACTGTTTCACCGAGATGCCAAATATATAATTATATGGGTTGATAACTGTTCAGCGCAAAATAAAAAATGGACATTCTTTTCTTTTCTAATTTATATAGTTAACTCTAATTTATAAAGTTTTTTGAAGCCAGCCACACTTTTATGTCTGCCGACTCATTTCATCACAGAGTTGAATTGTCTATAAAGCGGATGAAGAATAACATTTATGACTTTGAAGATTTTTATACCGCTGTTACTAGTGCCGGGAAAAAAGTGATTCCAAAAAAAAAATGGACCACAATGACTTCTATGGATGGCAAGATTACACAACGCAAGATTACACAATGCAATACAAACTGTCTCGCCTTAATCCACATCCTTATATCTGCGATACAGTGCAAGTGGAAGCTACGAGAGGTAGTTTCGATTTTAATTACAAGACATCCTTTGATAGTGAGTGTATAACTGCCAGTATTATTGGAAACAAGATTTTAAAAACGAATACTCTTCCACCTCCAAAGAAGAAAACCATGCTTAAAGGAATTTCCCAAGCCAAGAAGAACAATATTTTGAAATCCCTTCAAAATACATATAATACCAGGCAATAGACTGCCCTTCTGGAGGGAGCTCCCTACTTCTGAATGATTTATGACATAGATTCCTATTTTCAAAATTTAAAATTTTCTAATTATGTTTACCTAAAATTTATTAAAATTATTTCAAAATGCACTTTTTTCGTATTTTATTTTCTTTTACATGATTTTTTAGCAAAAATGTATAGAAAAATTTTTGTATGAAAATTTCTATGAACACACTATAACTAAAAGCGGTAACTCATATTAATAAACATATTACTCAAAGCCCAATAGCGGTATCTCAAAAATGAGGTAAAAAAACATATTTTTCCTTTTATTTAAAAACATCAATAAGAAATATGGGTATGAGTATCTAATATTATGAATGAAGTTGACGCGATATCAAAAAAACCAAAACATGAATTTTCTCGAGTCTCACTTTTTTGAGATGACGCTTTTTGGCTTATGAGGGCAGTATAGATACCAAATACTTTAATGTTGCTATCCATATGGCGAGATGACATTACTACATGCATAAATCCAAACCGAAACACGACAATGACAAGCATTGATGCTATTGCGACATTATTAGGTAAGGTGGTGGTACTAAATACACGAAGGAGTAGTTGCGGAACTCCACCACATAGTAGTTACCGCGGTAGTGACATGTATAGCCATTAGCCAATCTGTCGCCTTTTACAAACTGCCTGGTAGAACGGCAGTTGGTCTATTCTTTAAAGGAGCTTGGGCCAACACAGGGGAAAATTATATGTGTAATGTTCACTATTTTGCAACGCAAATAGTGATCATATATTACATATATATTTATAATTATTAATAATACTTATATAAAACATTGATATTTATTTATGAATGTTAGACAGTAATTACTGTCGGCTCGCTAGCTCACGCACTACGTCTTGCGCTCTCGGCGGTGTAATAACAACTGAAGTCTGAACTACATAAATAATCTGTGTTCTGTCCTGCTTTAAGAGCTCGTAGTAACTCACCTGTTATGGCCTTTATTTAATTGAACAAACCAGTTCTGACAGCTGATATATGACCTAGGGTTTGGCAGATTACTTGCCATTGTCGCAGATTTGCCATTTTGTAATGGTCACATTGCAATTTGCAACAATGACAAATGCAGTGCTGCCAATTGGCGGGTAATTACCCGCATTGCGGGTAATTTGACGATGACCTAAGGTGGGTAATTTCGCTGGTATTTGTTATCTTGAGGGTAAAAGCGGATATTTTGTGTTGTACAATTTTAGTTTAGATGATAAGTCAATGCCTATTATTTTACAATTTAAAAACAATGAATATTGTCTATGGTGAGAGAGCCACCACGGACGGAGAACTTTTAAATACCGACAGTATTGTTGCATTATGGGTTAAACGAGAAGGTATTCGAAAATTTGGTGGCGTCGCAGCATTTCAACCTAATGCTGACATGTTAAAAACAAAATTGTGGTACATAAATAATTTAGTATAGGCAAAATTTTTCATTAAGTTTCAAAATTATACGCAATGACTACAAAAAAAACGTTTTGTTAATAGCCCTAAAAATAGCCTCGTACTTTACGAGTATTTTAAGATTAAAGGCGGGTAAAAGCGGGTATTTTTGTGACTGGTTGCGGGTAATCTCATGTATTATGCCTGGCAGCCCTGGACAAATGACACTTGATAAATGATAGTTGATAATGTCAACAACTTTATAACCTAAAATATGCATGTTGTTCTTTTGTAATTTTCTTTTGATTATTTTTATAGTTTTGTGAAAATGGATGCGTATGACATATTTAAGAAACTAACGAAAGGTCTATCATTCAAACATCGTGTTTTAGGAGTCAAAAATAATGTGAGTTATCTTATTTATAAACCTAACCTCTGGACATACTTTTTTAATTTTATTATTATAATTGAATTCAGACTTTGTGCAATATCCAACTGCGAAATAATTAACTTTAGTAACAACGTTCCAATCTACGATACGGATGCTTAATGTAATCTAAAACAATTAACAAAAACAAACATTTTGTTTTCCGATTTTACTACCGACTTTTAAGTTAAAACTAAAGCTGTCCAATCATCAAGATAAATGAGGTAGAAGTTGGGATTGCATTAGAAACAGGCCGCATGAATTTGGGGTTGAGGGTGGGAGGGGTCGGGATCTACTCTCCAGTAAAACTTCCCCCCCCCCCCCCCTCTACGGAAATGTTTATAAAAAAGTTATAGGCCAAAAACTAGCCAAACCTAACCTAAAAATGTATGCCAATACTTAGAAACACAGGTTAGCATTAGAAACGGGCCGTACGATTTTTGTATTTCTGAGTAGTGGGTTGGATAGGGCCAACCCCTAATGATACTACTCCCTTTCCCTTTCTAATGATACTACTTCCTCCAAACGGGTATGTTTAATTTTTTTATAACCATTGTAAGTGAACTATCTATGTAGGTTAGGTTATAACTAAAAATATATATAAAAACATGTAAGAGGCAACCCAGATGGTGGAGCCCACCAATCTGGGGGGACCGGGGTCGAAGCCTCCCGCCACATAGAAAAAAATTCATTTAATAATAATAATAATAATAATTTATTCAAGCAAGATCCTTATATGGCTAGGAACAGAGTTTTAAATGTAACAATTGTACTAATAACTAAACATTATAAAGATATAACGCTAGCAATTATTTAAAATATTCATTCTACCTTCTGTACTAGTATAAACAACTGTATGACAGCAAGGTAGGACGCCACAGTTCAATGCCACAGTTATATATTATATTATATATATAATATATAAATATAAAGGGTAACCCAACCATCACCTACTTACACCAAAACTGTTATTGCTATGGTTCTATCTTTGCGTGGGGATTGTAATACTGGCTACCACTTGAGTTAACGAATATCTGTACTTACAGACGAAGAACATTTTTACTGTAGGATTTTGGACTCTTCTAAGTATCAATTTACTGAGAAGAAATCCACATTTAGTTATATGACCTACACAAACAGTGAAATTGTTACACCAGTGAAACAAAAAAAATACTGGCTACCTCATCTTCTAAATCAAAAATGACAGTGATAAAGTCTTAACCACCTAGTAGCTATAGTGGTAGTGACATGTATAGCCAATCACTTGCCTTACATTGATGCTATTGTGGCAGAAATAGGTAAGGTGGTGGTACCAAACCTAGGTAAGCCATTGTAGATCACTACAATCTAATAGTCATAATAGGTGTTGCCTTTATAGCCCATTTTTTGCCTCTTACAAACTGTCAGACAGAATAGCAGGTGGTCTTCTCTCCAACAGGGGTCCACGCCAACATGGTAAAAATTGTATAGGATATATTCTTATATTTCCTAGTTTGGATGTGTTTTTGGTGTTCCATATGTTATATTAGGCCTTAAACATATATGTTTATTTTTTCAATTAGAATTATATGATGAGTTGGTAATTAGTTCATTTTATGAAAGATTAATATCCAACCTAATGTATACAATATTTTTCTTTAAGTATCAAAATATAAAACCTGTGTTAAAAGAATCAGAAATAAAAAAAGAATCTAATGAAATAAAAGATGAGAAAGAAGAATTAGAAGATTTGAATGAAGCATCAATAGATTCCCAAGAATCACAGTCAGAATCAGAATCTGAAATACAAGAATCTGACACCGAATTAAAAATTATTGAAGGTGTTACCATTGAAAAGAAAAAGCAGAAGAAAAAGAAATCTAAACTTAGTGCAGAAGAATTGCAGAAGAAACTAGAACTTGAGGAGGTCTGTTGATTATTTTATATACTACTAATTCATTTAAATTTTATTCATGAGTGATCTTTCAGAGAGTTTTGCTTAAAGGGAGGCCACCTTGAATCCCTGAAGCTCATATTCACCTTAAAATAACAAAAATAATTTATTACTGAAGTTGGCCATAGTGGAGGTGTGTATAAAATTATTGTTTTAGAACTAGAATTCCAGCAATTAAATTGAAACTTCTGAAAAATTTCTTTTGTCTCTTGGAAAAGAACCAAAAATCTTCTATATAATTCACATGTTGATTTGTCACTTAAATAGCATATTTTTTTGCAGAAGAGGTAGAAAAGAGTTGAAGGCTCATTAGATTGTAAATGATCCCCACTACCCATGGATATATTAATCCATGCAATACTAGAAGTCTTGCAGGTGGATAGACTGTATTTTAAAAATCAGCTGAATAATGTTGACATACTATTATTCAAGAAAATGATTGAATGATGTTACCATTTTCCAAGAACATGCTTGAATAATGGTAAGTTACCATCACTGAAGTAAGATTAGAGAATCTGGACAAGCTGTCTTACCTGAAATTTCATCCCAGGATCTCATGTATGCAATATACTAAAATATTATGTAATAAAACCACCACCACTGTTCTTCATCTTTGTTACATAAAAATTAAAGCCTTAACAGTATGATATAATTATTTTTCAGCAAAATCGTTTCCGCAATGAGCATGGCATTAAAACAGTTGGACGACATGTGCCAAGTGCTCTTAAAGACTTTAGCGAACTGACATTAAGGTACAATATCTCCCAGGGTCTTGTAGATACAGTCACCCATGTTGGGTACACTGAGCCTACAGCTATACAACGACAAGCAATACCTTGTATATTAGAGGTAATTTTATTTTTATTTCTATCCAGCTCCTCATCTCATCTTAAATAAATAATTATTGTTATTTATTGATTTAAAATGGTACATTATAAATATTATATATATTTATTAATACGCTAAGGATAAGATGTTTGCCTCCCTTTTTAGAGAAAACCTCACAATTAATCTAAATAAATTCTATATCATTTTATAGATAATTGCTTGCTCTACCGGCATCAACAACTAAAAAAAATATTACTGCTTTTGTTTTTATAAATTATTAAAATTAAAATTATATACACATATTAAGACATAATACAGCAATGCTGCCATATGACAGCTCTAATTTTGAAACAATGTCAACATGATTGACGGTCTGTAACTTTTTTGTTCAATTTCAAATCAACTTAAAAAGTATTTAATAAAATTACTTAGTGCGAATTATTCGCACGGGTATGGCTAGTATATAAAAAAAAGACAAATCTCCTGAGTTGCTTCTGTTGAATCTACTTAATGTAAGGCCATGTTTCAACATTGATATAAAAAACCCAAGATACACAATCAGTGTGTCAAAAACGTCCTCCAAAAATGAGTGCACAATTTTAAATTGTGCACTCTTTTCAAATAGAATCGCGTCGGCCGCGTCACTCTCAATTTTATTTATTTTCGTACATTGCTTTGTAAAAACAACTATAAGTCTTGCACTTAAGGTTGGATATGCAAAGGCATATGTTTTGCCATATCTATAACTACTTAAAAGAAATTAGGGACACTTTTCAGTGTCAGTTTTGTTCAGAGGGCCTACCATGAACTCTTATAATACTTGTCAAGTTCCAGGCAGTTCAACTATGAGTATTAACCTGTCAGGTTTTACTATCGTACCATGAACTAATTTTTGTTGACCTGCAATGCGTCGTCTTCTGGCCGGTTACATTATCTCTGGCAGCACATATCAAATTAACGTTGAGAAACACATAACTTGCCGATTTTTAAATTTTAGTATAAAGCTATTATTATTAATGCATTTTAATTATAAATCTTGAATTTAAGAATATAAGCTGGCAAATGAGATCGAGTTTTAAGTTATTCAAAGTCTACGTAAAATATATGCAACATAAAGTAAACCGCGTAATATTTGTTAAGCGGCATCCATTAAAGAACGCAACTCTGGGAATATTACACATGACCTTGAACTGGTTAATAAAGACATTTATGTTATGAGCGCGGTTTTTAAATTTCTTGAGTACGTCTTGATTTTTTGAGATTAGAGTTTTGGAATAGTTTGTGACTATTTTAAAGCTTAAAATTACACATTGATTTAATGAACGTGATTGATGTCGGAAGCAAAACGATCGTATGATGTCAATATATTCAATGAACAATTGGAAGTTTTATATTTTAAATACTCATAAAGATATTTTATATTATATTGCAACGGGATTCAATAAAAGTGCACACTCAAAACGTTAATTTTCATCACACATCTAAATTTATGTGTATCTATCTCCTCTGTGGTCTAGTGGTCCGGTGTCGGAGTTGATGACATGAGGTCCCGGGTCGGACAATTCAACAAAATGTGTTTTTCAGTTTTCTGACAAAAGCAATGTTGCCCGGGATTGGAAAAAGTGCCCGGGTGGCGATAGGCTTTGGCTAATCGTGGGTACACTTGTACCTCTGCCTACCTCTTTGGAGATACGGGCGTGAAGATCCTTTTTTTATCTAAAATTAAAAATAAAAAATGCTTTAAAAGTAAGTAAATATTAAATAATAAATAAACAACTTTAAATAGAAGTAATAAATTAAGTACTATATTTTATACCAATATCAATATTTTTCTAAAACACAGTTAATGTCAAAAAATATACAGTATAAATTCCAAATAGGACTAGGGCTAGGAATAGCAGTAATAATAAAAAATACCTACGTTTACAGTATATTTAACACAAAGCAATCCAATAAAAGTTACTTTTTTCCACCTGCAACTGACCGGCAATATTATGACACTTTAGCAGTTCAAATATCGATTTCGGTCTGACAAAAACACTTCATGGTACGCTAATGCAGGGCAGAAGTTGGTTTGAATAGTAAAACGATCGCTCGCCGGCATTGGTCACGTGGTCACTGACTGGCCTGTTAGATAACGCTTTCATGGTACGAAATAGCAGGACAGTTTAATTATCGGCTAAAATTGACCTGCTATAAGAGTTCATGGTAGGGCCGCAGGACTGTGCATCTAGGGTTTTTTTTATCAATGTGTTTCAAATATGGTTCTAGCTGTAAAATTGTTATTCTATCAGAAGTGCTTATTTTATTTGATTTTAAAAAATTGAATAGGTACCAAATAGTACTAAAGAGGTGAAGAGATAGGGCTATGGTTGGGTGACCTGAAACAGATCAGAGAACCTGAAGTACAAATGCCAAAGATAGGAAATTTTCCCCGTGTTGGTCCCAGGCTCCTTTGTAGAATAGGCCAACTGCCGTTCTGCCATGCAGGTCGTAAAAGCGACCCATTGGCTATACGAGTAACAATGGTATTGTTACTACTAGGTGGTAGATTTCTGCATTGTCTCGCCAGGGTGGTTTGGTACCACCTCCTTACTTATTCCTGCCGCAATCGCGTCAGTGCTTGCCACTGTCGTGTTCCGGTTTGGAGGGCAAGGTAGCCGGTAACCTTATACGTGTGGCATTAGACCTCATTACAACGCACCATGAATACCTTTGGTGTCATGTGCGATGGTTGACTTTTTCCATCAGGAGACCCATCTACTTCTTTGCTATCTTATGATAAAAAAAGGAATACATTGAAAGCTTTAGTTATTAAAAAATAAGATGATTATCACAATGTTTAATGTTAATCTGTTTATTAGTCCACGGAACATATCACAATGATTATTAAATTATGAATACATATATCAAATGTATTCATAACTATAAACTAGTGATATAATAAATATGAATTTAAAAAAAATCAAAAAGATATGTCTTAATATCCCATGATGTTCATTGAACACCTTTAACATTGTAATTTTTCCAGATTTTTAATCAGATTAATCAATTGTTCTGTAATCTTGTGAAGAATATGGCCTAGGGTCAGTAGTAAACAACAATTTCGCAAAAGATTTCAGCAATTTAAATATTGTCTTAATTTTGTAACAAGTTTTTTAATGTGTTCCAATGCAATAATTTCACATAATTTTACAGTACCAAGCGCTAAGATTTTTACATATCCCACTGTTACATTTTTTCTTTTATACTATATGCTATTTTTTTACAACTGAATAAAAGATACAGCACATATCCTTCCTATACCACCTATCTTTTTGAGCAGTTGCGTTTTGTTTGATGTGAATTGTTAAACTACATTATTATTTCAGGGTCGTCAAATAGTGGCTTGTGCTCCAACTGGATCTGGTAAAACAGCAGCATTCCTTTTGCCCTTATTTCATCTGCTTGGCACACCACAAGGAGGCCCTAGAGCCTTAGTCCTCTGTCCCACCAGAGAACTCTCTCATCAAATATACAGAGAAGCTTTGCAGCTCTCCAGATTTACTGAACTACGATGTACAGTTGTTAAAAGTGTAAAGGAAAGTAAAATTAAAGAGAGGGAATCTACTATTAAAAAAAGTGGTGAGTTTGTAACATTTGCGGTATAGACAGATTTTTTTTACATTTTCTTATGGATACTTTTGGACCAAAAAAAAATATTTTGTCATAAAATGATAATGTTTGAAACTAAGAATTGCAATTTTAATTCTTTTATGAAAAGAAGATTTCTTGATCATTTCGGTACCAATTCTATTGTAATCCTATTTCGTGCATCTAACATTATAAAGTTAATTAATCTCGGCAAAAATAGTCAATTTTATGTTTTTCTTAACTCAAAAGCTGAACTATGTTTCACTAAAAATCCTCACGTTTTTCACATCTGTTACAAAAACAAAAAGTTTTCGTTTAACTGAGGATATATTTTTAAATTGAAAATTTAATTTGGCGATGCACAGTATTTTTTTGAACCTTATTTTGGGACAGCCTAATTTTATTGAACGTTTTTATGCAGAAATATATTAGTAACGCAAGACTAAAACTCCCGTGAGCCTAGCTGTCATAGTTTTTGATAAAATGCGATCTGAGTAAAAGTACCGGTTTTTTTATGCAAAAATAATAATTTATTTTTATTTAGTTGTCTATGAATGTAACACTTAATTTTGCACCCTGCTCGTGAAGGCCTACCATAGGGTCAAATTATAAACTATCCACTGGGAAGCTGCGACTATGCAGTTTCAACATAATTGCAAATATGGCTAAAACTTATTTATTTTTTTCTGACTAAAACCTGTAATATTAGTAATTTATTTTTAGTTTAAAACATACCTACATATATGGACTACTATCCAAAAAAAAAACGATTGCTAAAATCTTTCAGAGACTTTCAGAGATATGAATTTTTTAAAGTAGTTACCGGTTTTGTACCAGTTTTTGGTCCAAGTTCTCGATGCTACTTTTTGTAAGTATTTTGATAAAGAATAATGTTGGTGTGCTAATTTGTAATTGTGTGTGTGTTTTATATAGGTATAGTGTACACTTTTACGTACGTATATTCAATTTGCGTTTTCTAAAATAACTTGTAAAAAGTTTTACTGAATAAAGTATTTCTGATTTCTGATTTCTTCTATAAATGTGTCATTATCGTTTGTGAGAATAGATGTAAATTCACTTTCATTGGTTTCAATACACGCTATTCTTTCATCCTCATTTTGTTCTTCACTTTCGTTATTTATTTGAAATGGTTTTAACATTTCGATGACGGCAGGGGGTAAAGGGCATGTGTTTTATACTATTTTGAAGCCTACTCAGCCGTGTATTAGATACGACTGGATCGGAAGATTCCAATGCCCTATGGAATAAATCTTCCATTGTACTTTTTCTGCTATCTTTACGGCTGTGGTGTTTGCGATCATATCGCCAAAACTTATTTCTGGCTGGTCGGGTCGTGCTTTCTATAATTTTTTGGCCGTGAATTTATACGTGAATGGCATAGTTGTTGTCATGGGGTGCCAGTTGTAAGCGTCTACATATTTCCTGGCCAAGTTACTGTAAAAATTGCCGAATTTTTTTGAGTCTATTAGTAGCCCACAGTTTATGGCGACTAGAATGACATATTTGTCGTCAACGAGCCATCTACTAACTCCAAGTATTTCGGCAAATATTCCGCGACTTTCCTCGTTAGCAAACACTCTCTGGGCAGTATTTCCGTCATTAGTTGTTCCTGAGTTGGGACGGACAACGTCTACAAGTAAACCCAGGCGATTCCTATATCTGCATGTATTCTTTTCTTCCGGTCTTCAGTTATTTGTCCCGCAACGGATGATTTAGAGATTCGCCACTTTGGGGTTCATTTTTGTACCCCAAATGGAGCAAGAACTCTAAAAACTTTATGAATGCATGAAGAGGACTCATGCCTTTTTTTATAGTCTCTTCATTAAAAGGTTTAGAGAATGCCAAATCAAGGTCATTAAATTTTGTAGAAGTTGGGTTAACTTCTACAAAATTTAATGACCTTGATTTGGCAAATGAATTCGCTGCGGACCATTGACATCTTTGGTGTCTATAAGCGATGGTTGACTTTTCCATCAGGAGAATCTGCTTGTTTGCTATCTCATGGTATTTAAAAAAAATCTCCTTAAGCAGACTATCTGCGCAGGGGCAATCTAGGGAGTAAGTGGGGATGACCCTTAATTGCCTCCTTAGTTGTGATATGGCAGGCAAACGAGCAATTTCCTAGATTGGCCCTGCGGCAGGGCGGCAGGAGCGCGAGACCACCATTGGTCCCTAGATTGTCCTTGCAGCCCTGCAACGTTGCCGCTTGTGTAGCACGATTGGGACAAATTCTCAATCAATTGGTAACAGTCACAAAGAACGCACATATGTCGATTAAGAGAGACACTTATTAATAAAGAGTATGAATTTGTGTGCATATGTGATATATAAGTATGTACTTATGTCCAAAGATGTATCATATCTTTTTACATATTTTTTATTTATTTGTCTACATATTGATTTCTTATTTCACAATCTAAAATAACGTCTTTGGTGCCTATAAGCGATAGTTGTCTCTTTCTATCTAGAGAGCCACTTGCTTGTTTGCTATCTTACGATATAAAAAACAGCCAAGTTTTTTTTTTTTTTTTTTTAATGAAACACCAAAGTTTTGGACTAATGTTTGAAATATATAGCCATATCGATGTTTTGATTTTTTGTTATTACTGGTGTCATTCTTAATGCGTGTGTTTATTTAAACTTATAGCCGAATACTGAACGGCGGGCAAGTGTGTAGAGCCAATTCCGATATTGCTCTGACCGCCGTGCACACTAGATTGTCCCTGCGCATTGACTATACAATGTGCTCTCTGCCCCTGCGGCAGGTGTTTGAGTAGCCGCTCTTAGACATAACATAATATTTCCCTTGTTATATTTGTTGTATTGCAGTAACTATACTATATTTGCAGATATAGTCATAAGCACACCCAACAGACTTTGTTATTTGCTCAACCAAGAGAATACTGGAATAAATTTAAATAAGTAAGTGTGCTTTTTTATTTTTATGGTTACTTTATAAAAATTTCGCTTTCGCTAATAGTTTTCTGTCTACTATTGCAGTGCTTTAAATCTAAATCTTAGTCTTAGAAATACTATTTTTCAATGTACCTTAAAATAATTTGTATGTAAAATATATTATTTTGTATGTTCAGCGATATTTCATATACAGTGGAATTAAAATTATTATTTAACATCGTCGACCAAAAATAACTAGATTCAAGATCGCGGCCTCAAAAGTGACAAATGAAATATAAGAACGAATTTTCGTTTTCCGAGTAATTAGAGAAATTGTCAAAATTAAACCATAACGTACAGAAATAAGGTTGATTTTTATTAAAATTTTAAAGTTTTATGATGTTGCAATATTTTTTGTGTTTCTGTGTATATCATTCTCAAGCCATTTCTTACGCTGTGTGTGTGTGTGTGGGCAACACTTAATCTTGTTATTGTTCATTGAAGTTTGATAGAATTAAAAAATGAAAAGCTTAGGTTAACCTTTTGTGTTTGTGTGTGGTAGGTTGTTGATAGTTTAGTAGTAATTTGCCACTACGTGTAATTTTAATCCGTTATTCTTACATATAAACATATTTATTTGTTAGCTTTTGAAGCATACTTTCAGTTAGTAACAGAGCACTTAATTTTAAAGTTGCAGTGTATACATAAAAAAGATCGGTATTAAACCATGTATGTATATAGGCTTACAGGTTACTCAAAAATGTCTGACTTAATATTTTTTTTTAATTCAATAATATCACCTATACTTGTTGATAATCGCCAGGGTTCAGTGGTTGATCATCGATGAAGCTGATAAACTATTCGAAGGATCTGAGGAGGAGGTGTCTACATTTCGTCAGCAGTTGAGCGTCATTTTAGCTGAAGTGAAGGGAAAATTGGCGATGTTCAGTGCTACACACACGCCCGCGCTAGCGAAATGGGCGAGGCATAACATGAAAGGACTAATAAATATCACTGTTGGACACAGGTGGGGTTAATTTAATTTGGTTCCAAATAAATCTAATCGGTACTGATATATTTTATGGTCTAGGTAAGCTTAGCAAAATAGCAGATAAGCTTTATTATTACACACCGAATGACATAATTAGTGTATTTTTTTTATATCATAAGATAGCAAACAAGCAGATGGGTCTCCTGATGGAAAGAGTGAACCATCGTCTATAGACACCAAAGGTGTTAATGGTGCGTTGCTATCTTGTGGCGAGGTCTAATGCCACATGCATAAGTTTACCGGCTACCTTACCCCCCAAACCGGAACACGACAGCGACAAGCACTGACGCTATTGCGGCAGGAATAGGTAAGGCGGTGGTACCAGACCCGGGCGAGACAATGCAGAACTCTACTACCTAGTAGCCACGATGGTAGTGACTCGATAGCCAATCGGTCGCCTTTTACGACCTGCCTGGCAGAACGACAGCTGGCCTATTCTTCAAAGAAGGCCGGGACCAACACGGCGAAATATACTTAAAATACTTAAATACTCCACTAGGAGGTCCAATAAAACCTAGTTATGGAGCTCGAAACAGATCTCTCGATCTTGCAATTTATTACTTAAATGGAACAATCCAGAAGAATGATATTAATGGAAAAAGGTTTATTCATCTGCTATAATCATGGGTGTTCCGCAGGGCTTCATTCTGGATCCGTTCTTGTTTGTCATATACATAAATGACTTACTGTACTATGTAGGAGCAAACATGGAATCGTATTGTTTGCGGATGACATTTCACATTTCTTTAAAGTTAAAAGACGAGTAAAAACATGACAAAATGAATAATGTGATTTCAAAAGTTATACACTGGTTCAGTTCAATTAAAAGCTCTTATTAAATGGTAACAAAACCGAGGGTGTTCTCTTATTGCCTAATGTAGGGCACGTAGAGATACTAATGTACAACTAACTGGAAACGAACTGGGTCTGATGGACTCCTGTGTTCTAAGGTATAACAAATAAAAAATACAATAGAGCTGCACATTAATTAGTTAACGAATAGAATCAGCATGCATGCATACAGTAAAAAAATTAAACCGTTACTTGATTTAGTACTTTACTACTTTTACTTAGTACTTTACTACTTTTCGCCTGTTGGTCTCGGCCTCCTTTGAAGAATAGGCCAACTGCCGTTCTGCCAGGCAGGTCGTAAAAGGCGACCGATTGGCTATCGAGTCACTACCATCATGGCTACTAGGTGATAGAGTTCTGCATTGTCTCGCCCGGGTCTGGTACCACCGCCTTACCTATTCCTGTCGCAATAGCGTTAGTGCTTGTCGCTGTCGTGTTCCGGTTTGGAGGGTAAGGTAGCTGGTAAACTTATGCATGTGGCATTAGACCTCGCCACAAGATAGCAACGCACCACTAACATCTTTGGTGTCTACAGGCGATGGTTGACTCTTTCCATCAGGAGACCCATCTGCTTGTTTGCTATCTTATGATATAAAAAAAAACTTGTGCTCTATCTTGCGTGTGAGAGTGAAAGTAACAGCTAATCACACAAAACTATGTACGTCTATTTATCTCTTTCTGACGACAGACATTACCTTTCTTCGCGTATTGTGTCATTGTTGAAATATGTAGATATTTGCTTTTACGTAGATGTAGTAACATTAATGCTATTTGAAATCGCAGCAATGTTCGCGTATGACCTGTCTATTAGTAAAATGTTATAGCGTCCGTACGAATGATAATAATTATACATGAACATTATTACTACAGGAAAACTAAGTATTCTATTGCGTTTGTTTATGAATTACTGATTGTATGAATTTGTGTATGAATTTATTTTATTGCTATAAACAAAAGATGAACTTACTTTTTATCAGAAACGCAGCATCCACGTCAGTTGACCAAGAGCTTATGTACTGCGGTAATGAGAATGGAAAACTCGTGGCCTTCAGGCAGCTTGTCCAAAAAGGACTGAAACCTCCCGTCTTGGGTAAGCAACTTTATAAAATTGATTGTTTAAATTTTAATTTGTTTATATCATAGTGCAGCAAACAAGCATATTGCTCGTTTTAGTTGCAAATTAAATACTTTTGTTAAATATTAAAGGAAAGGTAATAAAAATGTACCGCGAATACAAACGATAAGTTTGAGGAAATATCTTATTTAACTTGCCACTTTCTGTGAACTCTTGTATGTCACCTCTGCAACGCTACTGAATCAAGAATAAAAAATCACAAGCGATTGCAGTGCTTTTCGATTTTCCTGAGGATCCTTCGGTTACGAAGTGAAGCATTTGTTGAACACATTTACTGTGTCTTTGGTGCTAGTATGATAGGAAGTGTGGACGTGAGATCACAGTTCTGCCTCTGGGGTCTTCCTTATTATCCAATTGTCTTGAACCCCCTGTTCCTTATCATATTTATTAACTAGCTGTGCCAGCGACTTCGTCCGGGTGGAAAATTCACTCCTTACATCAGCTATCTGTCAGTGAAAGTCTCGTCAAAATCGGTCCAGCCGCTTTAGAGATTAGCCGAAACAAACAGACTGACAGACACACAAAGATTTAAAAAAAAGTTATTTTGGTATATGAACCGTGTATACATCCATGTGCATATAAGTTGGCCGACTATTACTCAAAAACTTGTAAAGCCTTCTAAGCCATGATAGTTTTCCTTTTAACAATAATTATTTTCCCACCCTCATATACTTTAACAATAATTAGCACGTAATAGCTTAATATTTTACAAACAAGTCTCTTAATCGAAAACTTGTTTTCACAAGCCTACAATATATTTTAAAAATCTATCCAACGATACTCTACACAATGGGATACGTGAGAAAAAAAATTAACATCCCAACTTTACATGTTCTACCCTGAAAAAAATATTTTTCAAGATTTTATCACTTTGTTTACGTGACTATTATGTTGATTCTGGAACTCTAAAGATTCGTGCCTAATTACAGCTTTCTCGTACTTACTAAGGATCTCTGGGCTATTGTGCGGACGGACGGACGAACGGACATAGCGAAACCAACTATAAGGGTCTAGTTTACTTCGGAACACTAAAAAGAGGTTATTTTAATATTACAAACAGATACTCCAATTTTATTTATTTGTATGTATATTTATAACCGGTGTAAACCGGTAGAAAGTTTTACCGGTGGGAGGGATGCGTTGTTCCGCGCTCCCGGCTGCATAGGTACCACCATCTTGCTTATTTCTCCCGTGAAACAGTTTTGCTGTGTTTCGGAGAGAAGGGCAAGACAGGCAGTGTAATTACTGGCACCGAGACTTAACATCTTATGTCTCAGGATAGGCAACACATGAATGGAATACCTGGGCTAATTCCAGCCCAAGTATCATCTTTGTTAATTGGCGACGTCGACCACTTGCCATCAGGTGGCACGTCTGCCAGTTTGCCTATCTCAATAACATAAAAAAACGATATCCGACAACACAGACTGCCTATCTTTACAAAATGACCTAGATCGCATCTCTGATTGGTGTACGAAAAATTGGATGCTCCTGAAAGAACAAAAGTACCTACAGTCATGTCGATAATGTTAATTTTCCCTCGTGTTGGTACGGGCTCCTTTGAAGAATAGACCAACTGTCACTACTAACGTGACTACTATTAATAGTATTCCTGCTGCAATGCTTGTCATTGTCGCGTTCCGGTTTGGAGGGTAAGGTAGCCTGTCTAATTCGTTTATTAGTTAATTTTTTCAATTTTATATAATTATTGTGGAATAATTAATATGTGGAATGTGGAATAATTAATGTGTGGAATAATTAATGTGGAACATTGCTACCTTAAATTGTATGTCATACTTTGATTAAGTGATTGGATTATATACACGGATCTTATTATAAAACTAGCTGTTGCCCACGACTTCGTTCGCGCGGACTTCGTTTACTTCGCACAGCTCCTCCCCCATAGGTGATAGCGTTATAATATGTAGCCTATATGTTGACCCGACCTGTTAGTAATATTCATGCAAAATTTGAAGTAAATCCATGCAGTACTTTTTGAGTTTACCCCGGACATACATTGACTTTCCTACGATTTTATTATATGTATAGACTATAGATATGTAATAATGTTTTGTCGTTAATTGTTTGTGCATCATAATTAATAAAAGTTTGTTAGTCCATTTCTTGTATACTATTTTTCATCGGTGACACATACGGAGGTTACACGTTTATCTCTTTTGGCAATGTAAGAATTTGCGTTTGATTTTATAAAAAAAACTATTGACCTGTGGTGAATCGCATGCAAGTAGATGAAAAAGTCATCAATAGACGAAATGTTATACAATATTTTATATGTCAGCCCTATAAGCACAGATTTTCGCACTATTTTCGCTCTGCATTTTTTACCGTATTTATCATGGAGAGTGTTTCGAGGAGTTGTTCGGATTAATTCCTACCGTTAAATTCCATCATCGGACATCGCGTCAAAATTTAAAGTTCCATCCTTACCACCTCGGTATATATATATTTTTTATATCATAAGATAGCAAACAAGCAGATGGGTCTCCTGATGGAAAGAGTCAACCATCGCCTATAGACACCAAAGATGTTAATGGTGCGTTGCTATCTCGTGGCGAGGTCTAATGCTACATGCATAAGTTTACCGGCTACCTTACCCTCCAAACCGGAACACGACAGCGACAAGCACTGACGCTATTGCGGCAGGAATAGGTAAGGCGGTGGTACCAGACCCGGGCGAGACAATGCAGAACTCTAACACCTAGTTGCCACGATGGTAGTGACTCGATAGCCAATCGGTCGCCTTTTACGACCTGCCTGGCAGAACAGCAGTTGGCCTATTCTTCAAAGGAGGTCGGGATCCACTCCACTTTCTACTTTTCCTCGCACTACTCCTTTGTGGAATCTATTACCCGCGGGGGTGTTTCCGAACGGATACGACTTGGGGACTTTCAAGAATCAAGCGTATTCATTCTTAAAAAGCCCGGCAACGCATCTGCAAGACCCCTGGTATTGCGGATGTCCATGGGCGGCGGTGATCACTCACCATCAGGTACATCATTAGCTCGTTTGCTCCCTCTACTATGAAAAAATGGGATTACCCTATAAGGGATAAAGGTTGATTTAAAAAAAATTCTTTTATATATTTAAGTGTTTTAGCACACATCCTGTGCATAAAAAACTTGAAAAATGTATTTGTTGTTTTTTAAAGTTTATCAAGTTTTCTCGAACACGTGGTGAATGCTAAATCCCAAAAATAATTAAAAACACGACAGTACTGACCAATATATTAATGTGAATTTCATCTGTAACGATGAACTCATTTAGCTAGTTATACGTAGTATACAATCGACGTAATCGATCATATAGCAAATAAGAATTTCGTCACTTTGAGCCTGTCGACACAAGCTCAGTAGTAGAACGTCCCGGCTTGAGGTAATGTCGCAGGTTCAATCCCTGCGCCTCGAAAATTAAAGTTTTTCAAAATAGCCTATATTTGCTTAACTATCTCTTTGCTAATTTATCAAAATCGGTTGACTGGTTTAGCTGCAAAAGCGTAACCAAAAAAAAACAAGCTTTTATCTCATTTATAATATAAAATTATAAGACGGGGTAGGATTTTTTATAATAGTTACGTTTTTTTCCAAGTGTTCGTACAGAGCAAAGAGCGTGCGCGGCAACTGTTCAAGGAGCTGATCTACGACGGCATCAACGTGGACGTCATACACGCCGACCGCACACAGGCACAGGTAATGCCCCCCCTCACCCTCACCCTCACCCTCACCCTCACCCTCACCCTCACCCCACCCCCTTTCACTTGCGACTACAAGCGGAGAGAGAACAATCTATACATATAATAAAATCGTAGGAAAGTCAAAACTGTACATTGAATATTTTTTTAAAAGAATACTTGGGGCGTGATCTACAATCGATATCGAAGCCAAAAATATCGTTTTTAGAATTTTTGTCTGTATGTCTGTATGTATGTCCGGGGTAAACTCAAAAAGTACTGCATGGATTAACTTCAAATTTTGCATGAATATTACTGATAGGTCGGGTTAACATATAGGCTACATATTATCATGCTATCACTTACGGGGGAGGAGCTGTGCGGAGTAAACTAAATCCGCGCGGCCAAAGTCGTGGGCAACAGCTAGTAAATAATAAAAATTTATTTTTTAAAAAATTTTGCCGTCCTCCATAAAGGAGGAAAGTTCTCAATTCAGATGTTTTAAATGTTTTTTTAATGCATGTTCAGCCATAACTCCGTCATATATAGATGGTTTTGCAAAATTATTGTGACTACCTCGTGGTCAAGGGGTTAGCCTATTCGGCTCAGATCACGAGGTCCCGGGTCGATCCTCGGGTCGGGCAAAAGTGTTATTGAGGTTTTTGTCGAAAACACAAAAATCTCAATAGAAGCTCGGAGTTTAACGGGTAGGTGTGTTACCACTCGCGTGCCTCGGATGAGCTCATAAACCTGTCGGTCATGGTTATACTCTGCAGTTTACTTTGCCTACTTCGCAAGGTAAATTGTTGTGATAATATGATTTTTGGAAAACTACTTATTTGTTTAAGAAAGTATAGTGACCGTTTTGGACACATAAATTTATCTTCCACGAGAAAAAAATCCCTAACGAGATAAATAGCAATAGAGTTATTTATTTTATTTATTTATTTTATTTATTTATTTTACATAAACAAAAATCCACAGCTTAATATAATACAGAAAATACTTACAATACTATATACATTAAACATTAGCCAATTACGGATTTTTCTCTGTTTTTTGATCATATTATGATGTAGTTAATTAGATACAGAAAATACTTACAATACTATATACATTAAACATTAGCCAATTACGGATTTTTCTCTGTTTTTTGATCATATTATGATGTAGTTAATTAGATACAGAAAATACTTACAATACTATATACATTAAACATTAGCCAATTACGGACTATTCTCTGTTTTCTGATCATATTATGATGTAGTTAATTAGGTAGTAAATAATTATTAATAGAAGCGGAAAGTCACAAAGTTGGGAATTTAAAATTTAGAAATTATAATAATAATAATAAGGGAGAAAATAATAAAAGAAAATAACATATTTATACAATTAAAGATGATGCAGTAAAATAACAAAAGAAAACAACTCCAGCATCAGAAATATGTTAGCATTTGTTTGTTTGTTTACGTGCGTGCGTGTGTGTGTTCCTGTGTGGGTGTGTTGGGTGTGTGCGTGTGTGTGAGAGAGAGAGAGAGAGTTACATTTTATTCATGTGTTATTCCTTCTATTCTTATGTTATTTTTCAAAAACGGACCCGGATTCATACGGAGACATAAAAACGGACCTGAATCCACACGGAGACACAAAAACTGACCCGGATCCACACGGAGACACAAAAAAGGGATCCGGATCCACACAAACGTGCATTCGTGCTTGTTATTGCGCGCGTGTGATCGTTTTCTGTATGATGGCTAATCCTGCCAACCCAGTTTCTCCCAGAAATTCAGCACTGAATTGAATTGCTCAAACAGCTCTTCATACGTAGACCCATCCCTGAAAAACCAAGGCCTTAGGTATTTTAATTCTGCGCGCTCTATTAGTACTTGGTGTTAGGTTTCCTCATTGGTTAAGTTAAGCTCGCTCTACATAAGAAGCTGTCCGTTAATTTCATTACACTTATGTGTTTATTCATTGTGTATTGTCCTGTTATGAAATTACATAGTTTTCTCAATTTTTTTTATAAAGATAGCATTCAAGCAGATAACTCCTTTGATGGAAAGAGACAACCAGCGCCTATTGACACCAAAGATGTTAATGGTGCGTTGCTATCCTTGTGGCGAGGTCTAATGCCACATGCATAAGTTTACCAGCTACCTTACCCTCCAAACTGGAATACAACAGTGACAAGCACTGACGCTATTAGGGAAAAAATCGGAACCCTTATAGGATCACTTTGTAATCCGTCCGTCTGCCAAGACCCTTATTCTCGGGAATGAGTAGAGGTATTAAGCTGAAAATTATATCAAGTACTCAGGTCTACTGTCCCTTGGAGCTGTGAAAAAATCAAACTTCTACGCCAACGCAATCAAAAGATACAGTCGTTTATGCCGCAAATTTCCGCAAATTTTCGAAACTCGCAAGGGCATCAAAACCTGTGGGGGTACTTCTCGTGAACTCAGAATCTCAAAATATGGTACGAAGCAACGTCTTATAGCACAGATAAAGGAAAAATTGCGGAAACTGTAAATTTTTAGTTACATCATGTAATAAAAATATTTGAGTTATCTTGCGGTTGATATATTGTTGCTGTCATGTATAGAGGTTTGTAGGGAACCCTCGGTGCGTGAATCCAGCTCGCGCTTGGTCGGTTTTTTATTTACTGGGGTGTTTTCCGAACTTTTTTCCTTTCAGTGGTATCACACGTCTGCGTGGGGGCTGCAAGTTTCAATTGATTTCTTCTTTAGGCTATGAATTTCCGGCAAGTAACGCCTGAATATATAAATAATCCTAGTATGTATTCCGTCAGCGTGATAACGTGGTGCGCAGTTTCCGCGTGGGTCGCATCTGGGTGCTGATCTGCACGGAGCTGATGGGGCGCGGGATCGATTTCCGCGGCGTAAACCTCGTCATCAACTACGACTTTCCGCCCTCTGCTATCGCATACATACACAGGTGCGTATTATCACGCCGGTTCCTTTGAGGTGTACGCAGATTGTGACTGGTTTGTCGGTTTCCGAAATGCGTGACATCTAGACATCAAAGATGTTAACAGTACGTTTCTATCTGTGTGACGGATAATGCCTCATCGATAAGTTTACCGGCTACCTGCTCTCCAAACCATTACACGACAGTGATAAGCACTGACGCTATTGCAGCAGGAATAGGTAAGGTGGTGATAAATTATATCACCTAGTATTTATTGGTGTCCACACTATACCTGTGATATAGGCACGACCTTCTGTTGATTCGAGCCTCTTTCACCAAGCATTTCGGAAAAGATAGATAATTGTCCAAGTTAAAAATATTTCGACATGGCTGGCAAATTTCTTTCCCTTGTTTCAGTAATATTTGTTCGTTTGATAGGCACACTTATTAGAATTTTACTGTATCTAATATTAATTGACACCATCAGAATTGGGCGAGCTGGTCGCGCTGGACAAAGAGGACGCGCGATTACATTCTTCACGCAGGATGACGTCGTCAACTTGAGGAGGTAACAATGCAATTTCGCAAGATACTTGTATGAAGAGAGTAATGAATGTGGAGAAAGTGAGACAAGCCTGCAAGGATCGTGTTGTATGGCACTCGATTCTCTCGGTCTACCTCGTAAGCGATCTGGCGTGAAAATATGTATGTATGTCAGGATAGTAAACACGTAGATGATTAGCCTGATGGAAAAGAGACAATCGTCGTCTGGAGACAACATTTTTGGGTATTATTGGCGCCTTGTTAGGTATCCATATTGTATCGGTGTTGGAATACTGACGCCAAAGTTTACCGACTTTACCTTACCCTCCAAACCCGACCTTGAGTTTGGAGGGAAGGTTTTCCAGCCACACAAGTCGCTGTCGAGTTATGTGGCAGGAATAGGTATGGCGATGGTATCAAATCAAGGCAAAAAGTTGTAGAAGTCTGCCAAGTAGTGGTCAATCGCTTTTAAAAGGGCTGTCTGGCAGAACGGCAAGTGGCATAAATTTATGCATATGGCATTAAGTTCACACCATTGTTCTCACTTTACGTCACTAACAGGGCTTTATCACAAACGGGCTGAAAAGATTGACCAAACAAACGCGATCAGTACATGCTGATGAGTTAGGCTAGGGGTTGAATTGTTGTCAAAACATTTATTTAGCCTTTTAACAAAACTAAAATACAAATATTTTTGTAAAATATGGAGCACATTTATATATTTCGTTGAACGATACACAAGCTCGCTCTAGAGAGTTCTAGATGACGGTACGAAATAAAATAAAAAAACTTAAGTTGCCTTCTTTAATATCATTAGATACGTAACGAACAGATGTCTCTACTGATGGGAACACAACCATCGCCTATAGGCACCAAAGATGTTAATGGTGCGTTTTTATCCAAATGGCGAGTTGGTAATGCCATATGCTTCAGTTTACCGGCAAAGTTACCTTCCAAACCGGAACAATCGCCTATAGACACCAAAGATATTAATGGTGCGTTTCTAACCGTGTGGTGGGATGGTATAATTCAACCAGCTACCTTACCCTCCAAACCGGAATACGACAAGCATCGACGCTATTGCGATTGGAATATGTGAGGTACCAAATACCCGGGCGAGTCATTGCGGAAATTCTAGTTATTCAGCGGCTGTCTTCTGAAATCACCGTGCTCAGTGTAACAGGGACTTTACAAGTGATTTAAATTTATTTGTTTTTATTAATATCTGATAGTTTATGGTGCCTGACATTACACCTAAGTATACTGTTATTTATTAATTTAATTTGTATTTAATTGCATAAAAACTTTAATTGAAATGTGTAAATTATGTTAGCAAAATTCAAATTTGAGAAACGCATCACGATAAGTCAATTGACAAATGACGTCACAGAGCGTCAAATATAGGATTTAGCGGCGTCGATATCTATACAGCATTAGTGATGATTGACGCTCTGTGACGTCATACAATATGCACGGAAAATAGGGGTTGATTGCCTCAGGGACTAAAATAAGCAATGAAAATTTGTGGCAAAGACTAGCTGTTGCCAGCGACTTTTCTGTATTCTTTTAAAAAAATATTCAATGTACAGTTTTGACTTTTAAAAGAATACTTTTAAGTATTCTTTTAAAAAAATATTCAATGTACAGTTTTGACTTTCCTACGATTTTATTCTATGTATAGATTATATTATATTTATGAAATGTTAATCTACTCGCGAGCGAACATGCGGATGCAGCTAGTTATTCAAGGGTGCAATTTGGGTGATTGCTTTTTTCCATTGGTACGTTTGTGTCAATGCCTTAGAGAAGCTGTTATCTCAATAAAAGAATCGCCGGCCTTAAAAAATATATCTTCACGCTCGTATTTCGGATGTGGTAGGCAAAGGTACAAGTGCACCTATGATTAGCCGAATATACTTGGTCCCAAATATGATAGGTGGCAAGCCTATCGCCATTCGGGCACTTTCCGATCCCGGGCAAGATTGTTTTTATCAGAAAACAAAAAACGACTTTTTTAATTGCTGAACCCAGGAGTCCAACCCGAGACCTCACGTGGTCAATGCAAACGCGTGTGGCAAACGGGCCACCAGACCACGGAAACGCCAGCTTTAAAAGTCGGAACATGCGGGATTGGAGATCACCTCATAGCGCCAGACGGATAAATAGTGTATGTATATAAGAACCTGAGTGGCTATTGACGGTTTATTTACCGTTTACCTCGCAAAAGAACTAGCGTTACGATAAATTTTTTTTGAACGTGAACCAAACCACAACGGGAATCTTAACCGGTTTATTGGCGGCATTTGTGGCGACCTCTATTCCTGCAGTTTAAAAAGTATCTTCACGCCCATATCCCCGAAGGCAGAGGTACAACAAATGCACCCACAACTAGCCGAAGATACTAGGTCCAACAAATGTGATAGGTGGCAAGCCTATCACCAACCGGGCACTTTCCAATCCCGGGCAACTTTGTGTTTCTCAGAAAACTGAACCACATTCCAGCATTTTATCGCCCTGATAATGACTATCGCTAGTAACAAATGCCCTAAAATCGGCAGTATTGCCTCCGTGATGAAGCAGTCTGGCTGCGAAGTGCCCGAGTACATGCTGGCGCTGAAGCAGAACCCCAACAAGAGGAAGAAGCTGCTGAAGAAAGCTCCGCACCGAGACAAGATATCCACCATTCTGGAAAAGCCTGACAAGTCAGTATTCACTATTTTAGTCCGCGAGACATCACACTAATATTAAATCATGAACACAAACTGGAAACTTCGCGAGTTGCTTCCTTTTGTCGAGTCCAACAAAGTTTCTATCTACGACTTTTTCCGACAGTGCTGCGAAACAGAAATTCAGTGGTAACGTCATACATAACCTATCGGCCTAAACAACCCAACAAGGAAAAACTTTAAAAACAACAAAGAAAAATATCGACACGCAGGGATTGAACTTGCGACCATTTCCCTAAAGCCGGGACGCTCTCCCACTGAGCTAGTGTCGACAGGTTCGGCGTGGCGAAATTCTTCTTTGCTATATGATCGATTACGTCGATTGTACTGATCGCTAGCTATACATACGTATAACTAGTTAAATGAGTTCATCGTTACAGATGAAATTCACATTTATAATTTTGATCAGTACTTTCGTATTTCTAATCATTTTTTCTACTGGCTCAGTGGGAGAGCGTCCCGGCTTTAGGGAAATGGTCGCAGGTTCAATCCCTGCGTGTCTATATTTTTCTTTGTTGTGTTTAAAGTTTTTCCAGTTTTCCCAAGCACGGGGTGAGTGCTATAACACAAAAATAATTAGAAATACGAAAGTACTGATCAAAATTTTAAATGTCAATTTCATCTGTAACGATGAACTCATTTAACTAGCAGTATGTATACCTAGCGATCAGTACAATCGACATAATCGATCATATAGCAAAGAAGAATTTCGCCACGCCGAGCCTGTCGACACTAGCTCAGAAGGAGAGCGTCCCGCTTTAGGGAAATGGTCGCAGGTTCAATCCCTGCGTGTCGATGTTTTTCTTTGTTGTTTTTAAAGTTTTTCCAGTTTTCCCAAGTACGGAGTGAGTGCTATCACACAAAAATAACCCAACGAGGAATTTGGCAGACACTATGACCACTTTATAACATTAATTATCATTAAACAATTCAGCAAAAATGAACTACGTATGTATTGATTCCTGTCCCAACACACAGATGCTATAATTGCGGCAGTTTCGGTAATAGATACGCACATCGGTGCATTATTTTCGTCGGACAAAATAATGGTCGAGTTACTTATTAAATTAATAATATAATTTATTATTTTTTTTTTTTGTTTTTTGTATTATATAATTCTAATTGTAAGTTATGCACTGGTACACAGTGTTCTACCTTTATCTGTGCATTCTCGCTTCTCAGGTCTGCTTGTAGACATCATTTTCAGAGATAAGCTCCCCCTTTGTACATGTGTTATTAATTTTTCAAAAAGATGTATTTTGTGTACAATAAAGTGTGAAATAAATAAATAAATAGTCTTGTAAATATATTAAAACTAAGTATGTATCCAACAAGGAAAACCTTATGAATGTTTTATACGACTACGTTACCTCTCAAACAGTGATATGGCAGTATTAAGCCATAACAAAAACTTTATGGATTCATAAGTTTTTTACGACTATCTTATTTTCCGAATAAGGATACGGTATTATTAAGCCATAACTAAAAACTTATGTATTCGGAAAATGTTAATTATGCTTATTTGAAAAACGTAGCTTTCGAAATCTATAGCTGCTATAATTTTTCTGTAAAGGGGTACCTCAAGGTGGTATTTTGTCTCCTCTGCTGTTTTTAGTGTTTATTATTAATAATTATTATTACTATAATTATTATTATTAATCTTGTAACTCCCAACCTAATAAACTCTTATACCGGCAATTATGTTTCAACGAATGTTAAAAATATGAATATGGCTAAACTAAATATTATAAATGATCTGTAAAGAATTTGTGGTTTGTCACATAAATTTTGTGTAGTAGTTAACCCTATTTACTAGGGTTATAGTGTACTATTAAAAATACTATTGCTCAAGAAACTCAATCTAACAAAGATTTTATAAGTAATATCATCACGCTGGTTTCCTTGCGGGACAGGACAAACACAAAGTTAAACGAACGTCTATACAGACTTCGGCTCACCATAATTCACCGGTTTATCAGTTGGTGTCATAAATGCTAATCTGCTGTCGCATTTTGCCCGACCGTATAACCACAGATTACTTACACACTACCAGAAGTCAATGTTACATACAAGTATTAATCGAGCATAGCACAAATAGACACCTCTCACGGACGCGATATCTCCGACTGGTGCGGTACAAACTGTACCGAACCATTTCGAGATATCGCGTCCGTGAGAGGTGTCTGTGTGTGCGTTGCTCGAATATCACATGTATGTAGATTGACTACTGTTAGTTTCCAGTATACTGTGGTATAACCGTTAACGCCTATTTCTAGCGATAACTGGGACCGACAGCGTTACGTGATCGTCCCAAATTTTATGATAATTTTAATTTGAGACTGTCCTTGATAACAGCTTCTTAACAATTGACAAGTACTATGGCGACAATAATAATAAAGATTATTGTGTAAAAGTCAAATCAGGACGTAGCATTCTCTAACTTAAGTTGCATGTTACGTTGTAGGTATTTTCGTTGTATGCAGTGAAAAAGTTTTACTGAAAATACCAACCTTTTATTTTTTAATCCTTGTTTTATATCATAAAATGGCAATCTGATGGAAAGATTTTCTATTAGTTCAGGCGTTACTTTGTAGTAATCCATATTTAAAAGGTGAAATTAAATTTAATTAATTTCACCTTCTGATGGAAAGAGACAACTATCGCCTATAGACACATATACATAGGATCAGTGCCACATGTATAAGTTTGCCGGCAACCTTACCCACCACACATGAAAATGACAGTAACAAGCATTAACACTATTCCGGCGGGAATAGGAAAGGCTTGTACCAGATCCGGGCGAGACATTTCAGAACTTTACCACCTAGTAACTACGATTGTAGTGACTCGCATATCCAATCGTTCGCCTCTTACGTACTGCCTGGCAGATGGTCTATTATTCGACGAGGGCTCGCACTATTTAATAATTTCTCATATGTTAGTCCATTGTTAGTCAATCCGTCCCGTGTTAGTAAATTATAGATGATGTATCCAATAATTATTTGTTTATTTTACTTGCAGGAGAAAATTGGAAAATAAAAAAAGTGCAGAAGATAATATAATTACAGCAGAAATTGAAAATAGCAAAAACAAGAAGCAAAGAAAAATCGACAAAAGTAATAGTAAAGTACAAAAGAATAGTTCTAAAATACAAAATAAGCCTCATAAAGTGCAAAATAGTCCTAAATTTCAAAATAAGAATCCCAAAATCTCAAAAAAACTGAAAAATAAGGTGAAAATGAATAAATCTGAGAAAATTAAAAAGAAAAAGCAGTTTTCAAAACCTAATAAATAAAAAGTATTCAACAATTCATGTGTTTTTTTAATATCAAATTATTGGGATGCATGAATATAGAGTTTCAACAGAATAACTTAAATTTAAGATTTGTATCGATTTTCAAAAAATCTATTGATTCAGTTGGTGCTTTACCGCACTTCTAGCTTTTGTTCGCGACTTCGCCTGCGTTATTCCTCGATAATAGTTCTGAAACGTGAAATGAAACCATGACAAACAAAGCCAACTTCGCGACATGAAACCATGAAAAAGTCAACTTTGCGACGTGAAACTATGACAGAAGTCAACTTCGCGATGTGAAACCATGTCAAACAAAGTCAACTAAGCGTCTGTAATGTATACATAATAAATAGGCACGCCTACTCGTGACCTGCATGGTGAGCAACGGCTCACCGCGCACTCTGTCCGGCCGTCGAGCGAGTAATCTTGTCAATGGAGTTTATTTGTATTTTATTGGTTGTATCAAACATAATATTGCTTCGGTAATATTATTGAGGATTACTTTAATTCCATTTTGTAGTACCATTCAGGCAGTTCGTAAAAGGCGACCTATTGCCTATGCGAATTATTACCATCGTGGCTACTAGGTGGTAGAGTTCTGCATTGTCTCGCCCGGGTCTGGCACCACCGCTTACCTTACCTATTCCTGCCGCAATAGCGTCAGCGCTTGTCACTGTCGTATTTCGGCTTGGAGGGTAAGGCACTTGGTAAATTTATGCATGTGGCATTAGACCTCGCTACAATATAGCAACGCACCATTAACATCTTTGTTATCTATAGGTGATGGTTGACTGTTTCCGTCCTGAGACCCATTCGCTTGTTTGCTAAGATTTAAAAAAAACATTTCAAAAATTATTTTACATAAAATGATAGCAAACAAACATACGTATGAGAGGCTAGTTTTTAAGGGCAATCAACCAAAACCAATCTCTTGATCCCAAAGGATTTCTTGAGCCCGCAATTCGTACTGTTGAGAGCTCAAAAGAGCCCCGAGAAAAAGCTGTGTAGGGTCCGTAATGAAATTAATCAGAAGTATGTGGGGCGCCACAGGTCCGTACCGCTGAAGGTCATAGTGATGGAACCAGCGGGCCAAGTTTCGTCAGAATGACGTCATAATTAAATAAACGTGGTTGATGACGTCACAAAAGGAAAAGGAAGATCTTCCCAGCCAGGTAAGGTGTACTGCATGGGGACCGAAGTCTATTTGAGAAGCCTTGAAATTTGTGTGCACCAGATAAATAATTGTGATGTCGCGATTCAGGATTTTATTTTTGAATTTAAATATTTTCTATTTTTTATTATTGTTTCTTGCAGTGTTGTAGATTGCTTGTCATCATCAAGTACACCTGTGGAGTCGTAACATTTATCTAGTTTCCCTCCCCTTAAAGGTAGGGCACATAAAAAAGACAAAAAAGTGAGACCCACTATCAAGTTACACCTGATTGCCATTGTTTACCCTGACACACATATGTACATACATACTGATGTCATCGTAATAATAATAGTCGGAAGTCTGATGAGAAAAAGATTCGAAATTTTTTTACACCCTAATAGTAACATCCTTCGGCGGGAAATTAAAAAATCATTACTATATGTTTATACATCGGTATTTTCTCTTGTACTATTAAAAAAGTTAAGTTAAAAGATAAGTAAATAACAATTAAATTATGGTGATGCAAATTCGCAAATTGTTGTTCCACTTAACAAATGCTTACTATTGGAAAAAGGTAACCATCACCTACAGATACTAAGGTCCACTTGCACTAAATTTATTTAAAAACCTTTTTTTAATAAAAATAAAAAATACGTAGTTTGTTACAGGCCTTAGGATATTAACGATACGTATCCATTAATGATGCTTAAATTTACCGGCTACCTTACCTTCCAAACAGGAATACGGCCGTATTAAGTAATTACGCAAGAAGGCGATGGTACCAAACCCAGGGTAGATGTAAAAATCTACCACCAGAAGTCAGCATCATTTGTGCAATGGTTCGCCTTTTCTACAACGTATCTGCCAGGAACACAAGTCTATTTTTCATAGGATATTTGAACAATATGCATATTAATTGACAAAATACTGCTGTTAATTTTCATTACTTATGAAATTAAACTACTCATCAATTTCTTATAATTTAATAATTTTACAAATAAAAACATACAAAATATACAGTCTTCAATGCTTTATATACAAAAATATGCGTAATTTATAATTAACAAAATATAAGATCTATTTATTTATACATTTTGGTATATTTTAACACTCGAAAATTTATAAAAAATATAAACCCAATCACGCTTGAAATAAGCATTTACATTTTTAGCCATCTAAATAGTTACAATATCTTCGATTAGATGGCACTATGTTGACTTATAAAAGCTTTAGGTCCTAAAACTTAAACCTAATAAGAACCTTATGTAAACACAAAATTTCATTAAATTTTAAGCTATTGCATAGCTTCTATCGCGGGCCTTGAGCGTGGATACCGTAATCCAGAAATTCCGTAACGAAAAAACCTAACACCCCTCACTCCGACCGGCACAGCGGTGATACTTTTTAGTTTTTCCATCTATCGATAAATACCAGAACTTTTAATGACTTTTTGAAATATCACGCTTGTCTCTTTAGTTTAGCAACCCGCCTTTAGATGGCATTGGTTGTATTGGAAAACTACCGTAATCAGCTGTTTGTGAGAAAGTATATAGGTGTATAGGTATTTATCATCTACGTACAACAGTGAATATCTGTACTCGTATCATTTGTGTACAAAGTGTTTTAAATATGAATAAACAAAGTGCATTTATTAAATATTCCTGAATAACCGACATGTATTGAAAGATAATAAAAATATTTTGAACAATATTAAAATCTCATTTATTTAATAAAAGAAAAAAATTTGTTTTTTTATCGGTCACCACGCTCAAAGTGTAACTTGAATTAATATCAAAGAAAAAAAAAACAAAGAAAAAAAATACTGCATAAATAAAATAAATATATAATTGTAATTGCATAAGTTGATAAAAAATGCTATGCAATAGCTTTACCGCGGCAGTCTCCGAGTGCCACACATCTTTTTTATTTTTTATTATTAGATATAACAAGCAGATGGCTCTCCTGGTGGAAAGAAACACCATTGTCTATGGACACCAAAGATGTTAATGGTGCGTTGCTACACGGTGGCAGAATAGCATTGCCACATACATAGGTCTACCAGCAACCTTACCGTCCTAACCGGAACACTACAATGATAAGCATTGACAATACTGCGGCAGGAATAAATAAGGCGGTGTTACCGTACGCCCGGTCGAACATTGCGGTCTACATCCTAGTAGTAATTGTGAGAATCATTTCCTAAATTTTATATATACATAATATGTGTATGTGTGTGAGAGAGAAAGAGTGCATATGACATGCGAGATACATGTTTCCAGAGATAGGAATGTCTTGAATTATTCATTTACAAGAAAACCGCATAACCTGTATTCACAGTTCATTGCGCTACGTACATTATTTTTAGCTGCATTTAAAAAGCTTCATATACTAGTCTTAAAATTGTTAAGAATTCGTGAATCTACTGACTAAAGTAAACAATTTATAAAAAACATCTACAAAATGTTCTCAGATCTTGGTGTCCCATCAACTGGCAAGCAATCTTCAAAGCGTTTGTCGAAATGGCGTATCTGGCAAATATTAGCCACTCAGTCCTCAGTAGTCTTATACAGCGTGAATGGGACGGTCCACAGAAAATCGAAACCATAGATTTAGACCATGACTAATGAAAACCGGTGCAAATTTATGTGATTTTATTTTTATTTTTTTATCTTATTATAATTTGACATACAGTGTTTTTTCCAAAAAGTTGTAAAATTTAAGGAAATACACACATACAATGCGCCACATGCCGCGCAAATTAAACGGTTGATCCCCGCGAGCTCAGTGAGTCGGAACAATATACGTTTTACATTTCGTGGCGTGAAAATAAAAAAAAATCATAAAACTCAAATCATTTCACATCAGGATCAGAACAGAGAAATCAGGACTAAAACGTAAAAATTGCATGTTTTCTTAATTTTTCGGTACACCGTCCCTTACACTATTAGTAATGTACAATATACATATTTGTACGGAATAATTGAATAATCTAGAATATATCGCCTGTTAGCCTAAATTCTTTTCATAAGCCTCTATTTAGGCCAAACTTAATATCTATTTTTATAAATAATGAGAAACTAAAATGCTAGAAAGAAAATTTAAAATTAACTAGCGATCCTCTGTGGCGAAAATTCGACCATAAACTAAATAATAAGACCTCTTTTAAGTTTGACAATTGACTATAGCTGTAATTTTTTTTTATAGTATACATGTGTGTATAATATCATGTATGTCACCTAAATGTGGTATGTGTAATGTTTATTTTTAATAATTGATTGTATTTCTAATGCATTTTGTTTAAAAATATTAGGTGTCCGCATTCCTCCGCAATGTAAACTTTAACTGTGACAAATCATATTCCACCGTTCGCGCAATTATCTTAAAAAGGGGTCCAAAGTTTTTCCTTTACGTATTTATATATAGACTAAGGATAAACACCGTTGTCACTAAAATCATAGATAGTTTACTTAATTATAAATATATTTATGTGAATTTAAAAATAAAAACGTTTATTTCTTCCAAAAATATAAGAAATTTTCTGTCCGACACCGTCCGTAAATTCATGGATACTATACGCAAAGGGCACTGACCTGCCGCACTGGCCGTCCGGCCGGCTTGTGGTGTCAGATCAAACGCTGTTTCCCGCGCTCCGTCGACTTTGCCGTGCACTTGTATAATGTGAAATAATTTTGAGACATTCGTTAAAATTTTTTTTTTATTGAATTTACATTCTATAAGTGAAACCAAACCACTCCTTTCAAGGATAACGGTGTTTATACTAACAGCCGTATATTGTATACATAATTTAAAATTAATAAATTATGTTATTATTTCGATGTAATATGTACAATGTACATAGACCCAAATATAAACGGTCATCGATCATATTCTTAATAATGTCAAATGACTACGTAATTTTGTTTAATGTCTTTTAATATTATTATTTACTATTTTTAATCACAGTGTCGCTTAATATTATTAATATGATTTTAATGTACTCGTATTTAAAAAAGAACAAAGCGAAAAAGCAGTTATATACATATAATTGCACTTCGAAACTTACTCGATCTTCTAAAATAAAAAATCAACATTGTAATTTAAACGCTGAGTGCAGAAGCGTTACACATAATAGTTGTGTCTCAAAAATTAACACCCGTCTCTTTCTATAGGTCTTTTATTTAATTTCATAATAGTCTAAGATCTCAGTATAGAACTACCTTCACCGAGCTGATTAATGGATGAAAAGTATTTTATATACAATAAACTATGTCAATAAATAATCTATATTAATATTATAAATGCGAAAGTTTGGATGTTTGGATGGATGTTTGTTACTCAATCACGCAAAAACTACTGAATGGATTTGAATGAAATTTGGCACACAGCTAGATAGTGACCTGGAATAGCACATAGGCTACTTTTTATCCCGGAAAAATTAAGTGGTCCCGCGGGATTCGCCAATAACTCTTATAATGCAGCGGTCTGCACGCTGCAGCTAGTAATATTATAAAGACGAAAGTTTGGATGTTTGGATGGATGGATATTTGTTACTCAATCACGCAAAAATTAATAAACAAATTTGAATGAAATTTGGCACAAAGGTAAGTAATGACATGGAATAGCACATTGGCTACTTTTTATCCCGGAAAATTAGGTGATCCCGCGGGATTCACCAAAAAAAAATATAATACAGCAGGCTGCATGCTGCAGCTGGTAAATAATATTGCTGGACAAATTACACAATGTAACTCCAAAGTAAGCAAATTATTTACTGTTATGGGTTACGATACTCATACATAGAAATACATATATAAATACTGTATCATACATAATAAACATACAAACCCAGAAATACAAACATCTATGCTCATCACATAAAAGTTTGTCCCCGTCGGAAATCGAATCCGAGCGCATCGATTCGTAGTTAGCTTCGCTAACCGCTCGACCAAGGAGGCGGTCAAATAATGTCAATAAATATTTATTATATATTTATATTGCAACAAAAAATTTCAGTCCAGAATATGATTAACATTTTTTTAAACATTTCACTTGTTGCCAAATTGTTGTTCTAATAATCAGCCAGAAACATCACCAAACTTCTTTTAAACGATAATTTTTATGGATTTACAAAAACTTGTTAGGTCTTGTTTGGTTTACTAGTACCGATTTACCTGTTTATACCTGCCTACTCCAGAGTTGTGACGGGGGAAAATAGTCAACCTAACGTTTGCATATTCTACTTGTTTCATACTTTCGTTTGATATGCAATTTGTCAGCCAAACCGGTGAAATATTATTTATTTATTTTTTTATAGAAAAAAGGGGCAAACGAGCAGGAGGCTCACCTGATCGTAAGTGATTACCGCCGCCCATGGACAGCCACATCACCAGAGGTCTTGCAGCTGCGTTGCCGGCTTTTCAAGAAGGAGTATGCTCTTTTCTTGAAGGTGCCTAAGTCGTATCCGTTCGGAAACACCCCCGCCGGTAATTGATTCCACAGAGGAGTAGTGCGTGGTAAGAAGTGCCTAGAGAATCGCACAGTTGTGGATTTCCAGACATCGAGGTGATGAGGATGGAACTTTGAGTACTAGTAATTGTTTATTAATCGTATTCTGGACTGGAGTAGTAATTGTTTATTAATCGTATTCTGGACTGGAGTAGTAATTGTTTATTAATCGTATTCTGGACTGCAATTTTTTAGTCAACCTATGTACTAATTAATTATATGTTAATAAATAAATGCTTTTCTTCCATTAATTAGCTTTAAAGGTCGTTTTATAGTGGGATCCTATACTGTAATATGTCTATCGTGAAACACGAAAATTACCAAAACGCATAACAGAATTTTTTTATATGTATCCGCTTTACATTTGTTAATTTAATTCGAGATATGTGTATATAAATGTAAATCGAGAGAATTATCAGAACATTTGTACCAACACTAAAATTCTTTAAATTTGTTAATCTCCAATATATTACCTATATATTTCACAAAAATTTTAACAACAACAAAAAAAAAATCGACACGACAGGACTTGGCCTTCCCTCCCTGCGACCTTCCCTCTGGCGTATGTATATCTAGCGATCAGTACAATCGACGGAATCGATCATGAAGCAAAAAAATAATTTAGCCACGTTGAACTAGTCGACAGTAGCCCAATTGATTAGAGCGTCCCGGTCAGACGGAAGGTCGCAGGTTCAAGTCCTATCGTGTCGAAATTTTCTTTGTTTTTTTTAGGTTTTTAAGTTTTCCCAAGCACGGGATAAGTGCTAAAACACATATTTTTACAAAGTCCCGATTCACTCACACAACCAATCACAAGGCAACCGCGGCATTTTATTCGCAGGCCAGGGTAAATAGCCGGCAGTTTTGAAGACCCAGTAGTCGTAGGAGACTTTGCTGATGAGCAGGACTATGACGAGCACCTCGAGCCCGATGATGTAGTAGATGTAGTCGGTCCAGTCGCGCGGCGTGTGGCACACGCGCGACTCCACCAGGTCCACCACGGCGCCCATGTTGTCCTGGCACTCCAGGCTCTTGTAGTCCGGGATGCTCTTGTAGTTCTCCAGTAACCATGGCTGAAAACATTAAATCAATTTGATGTCAAAAATAAATGTATTATACTTTCAAATAATAATCACAAAATAGATCTAAAAAACTACTTCAAAAAAATAGTTCTAAATATCTTATTCCAAAAAAGTACCTCGGAAAAATTAGATGTACCTAAAGATCTACCTCGAAAAAAGTAAATCATAAGATCTACTTCGAAAAAGTAGATCTACGGATTTACTTTGAAAAAAAATAGATCTACAGATCATTTTCAAAAAAAAGTAGATCTACAGATCTACCTTGAAAAAATAAATCTACATCGAAAAAAGTAGTTCTAAAAAAAGTAGATTGATAATTTATTTACTCAAGGACTCTCTATACGACAGTTCCATTAGTAAGTGATTTATATCGATAGTCCCACTAATAAGTGATGTATACCGGCAGTCCCACTAGTAAGTTATGTACGAGTATATTGGTAGTCCCACTAGTAAGTGATGAATGAAAAAGGAAAAAGTCCCGTGAATAACGGGACAAATTACGCTGACTGATCTAACCCCAAAGTAAGCAAATTATTTGCTTGTGTTGTGGATGTTAGTCAACGATACTAATACATAGAAATACATATATATAAATACTGCAATACATTTAATAAACACCCAAACCTGGAAATACAAACATTTATGCTCATCACACAAATCCCGTCGGGGATTGAACCCGAGCCCCGTCGATTGCGTAGTCAGGGTCGCTAACCACTCAACCAACAGGATGGTCAATAGTCCGGTCAATACACCGGCAGTCCCAATAGTAAGTGATGTATATCGATAGTCCCGCTAGTAAGTGATGTATATCGATAGTCTCACAAGTAAGTGATGTATGTCGCTAGTCCCACTAGTAAGTGATATATATCGGCAGTTTCACTAGTAAGTTATGTATATCGGCAGTCCCACTAGTAACTGATATATATCGGCAGTCCCACTAGTAAGTGATGTACATCGATAGTCCCGCTAGAAAGTGATGTGTATCAGTAGTCTCACAAGTCACAATTAAATGATGTATATAGGTAGTCCCACATGTAAGTGATATATATCGGTAGTCCCACATGTAAATGATGTATATCGGTAGTCCCACATGTAAGTGATGTATATCGGTAGTCCCACATGTAAGTGATGTATATCAGTAGTCCCACATGTAAGTGATGTATATCAGTAGTCCCAAATGTAAGTGATGTATATCGGTAAGTGCTATCTATGGGTAGTACCAGAGTAAGGTATACATTAAAATGACAATGGCAAACCTTGAGCAACTTCTCGGTATTGCAGTCGCAGTGAATCGGGTTCCCGGAGACCAGGAAAAATATACCCGTTGTCGCGAAGCGGTAGTCCAGCACGTACGTCTGGATCTGAAACATTTTTATTTATATTACAAAAGAATCTGGCCACAAAAAAATATTAACATTTTTTTAAATTTTATGTCATTGTTTGCACAAGCAAATGGCTATCCTGATGAAAAGAAAAACTGTCGCCTATCGGCTCCAAAGATATTGTTGCTACGCTATTCGTGTGGCGGGGTAGAAATTACACATGCATATATCTACTAGCTACCTTACCTTCCCAACCGGAACACGACAATGACAAGCACTGACGCTATTGCGGCAGGAATAGGTAAGGCGGTGGTACCAAATACCCAGGCGTGACGTTGCAGAAATTTCCACCTGGTAGTCATGATGGTAGTGACACGTATAGCCAATATTTGGCCTTTTACGAACTTCCTAACAGAATCTTTTCTTCAACGGGAGCTCGGACCAATATAGGAAAATATAACGCTCAAATTCGCAAAAATTGAGCAAGTTATCGTATACGCAATACGCGTACCTAAGTGTCTATATTAAATTTTATTTATTTCTTTAAAATTAATATTTTACTGGGATGGTTTACCGTCATATTGCCGATAGGGCTAGGGCTTAATCGCGGTTATCACTTTACCTCTGGGTTCGGTTGTCGCTATGAGGAAGTTATAAAAATATAAAGTTTATAATCAGCGCATATAAATTATAAGTTGTTATATCGCCTAATTATAAGACTGGTATATCGCGTGACAGCGCTGGGACGACTGGCGTCTCACAATGCCGTCATTTGCAAAGTCTGCGTCAGATCAGCGTATTCTATACCGTGTCTATACAATGGCAAACAATTAGATGACTCTTCTGATGGAAATAACAGTCTGCTATAAGCCCTAAATATGTCAATGGTGCGTTGCTATCGACTTGTCGGGGATGTATGGCAACTGGCTTGTAATGTTTACCGTTACCTTACTTTCTAATTAAAAACACAACTATTGTGGTCGAAGAAAGTAAGGGCACTAAGTCTGGGCCAAAACAACCACCTTACAATCTCGATATAAATTGCATGTTGAGCTGTGGGACGAGCAGTAAGTCAGGATAGAAAAAAACCTAGTGACCCTAACAATATTCGTATATGATATGTAATAGCTAACATCCAAGTAATTAAATTAGAATACTTAATCTCATGATTAATTCTACTATAGCGCGCGCGCTCATTGGTCAATTCTAATAGTGCTCGCTTCAGCGACTCCCACAGATTTTAGGAAAGCGAGAGAAAATATGTTATACGTCAAAATGTGTAGAAGTTGTTGTGAAAGGCAGTGAAGGTGTAGAAGTTGAAGACTAAGACGGTGTCATTTGTGTGTGTGTGTGTGTGTGTGTGTGTGTGTGTGTGTGCGTGTGTACTGACCGAGCGCAGCTTGTTGTAGCAGATAGAGAAGGTGTAGAAGTTGTTGACGAAGGCGGTGCCCTCGAGCTCGACGATGTGCTCGATGTCGTTGTGGTCCACGAACAGGTGCCGCAGGTGCTCGTAGTGGTCCGGCTCCGCCAGCGCCGACAGCGACGTGATCTGCACAACTCACTTTATTTATTTCATACGATAGCAAACAAGCTACAATAATGGTTTCCTGGTAGAAATAAATATTCATCGCTTTAGGACCCAAAAATGTTAATGGTGTATATTTATATCAAAAATAACGAGACTCGTCGTTGCCTTTAAACTAACAAAAATGGCTTTAGAATAGTGATGAGAATTGTAGCTATTTTTATTTTACTATCACGTCACAAGTTATTTATTTTTTGTCACTGTTATACCACGAGTGATTAATCACGACCGTTATATTTTATTAGTGACGATTAGTATCACAGTGGGCGTATTTTATTCCGTATTTTATATCGCCGCGCAGTGATTACTATTTATACAATATTTTATATCGATAACACTTGTACTGTTTCACAATAAACTATTATACATATTATCCAACCGGTTTCGCTTCTATAAGCATCATCAGGGCAATTAAAAAGTAAAACTAAAAACAAAACAACATCTAACCGTCCTGATTTAACATTTTAAAATGATAAAATTTCAATTTACAAGCTCATAGTTTTGACGTTCAAAACTGCAAGTTATGTGCTCCTCGAAAGACATTAAAAACAACAAAGAAAAATGTCGACACGTGATACTCGAACCCGCGACCATCTCACTCAAGCCTGGACGCTCTGCCACTGATCTAGTGTCGACGGGTTCGACGTGGCGAAATTCTTCTTTGTTATATTATGATCGATTACGTCGATTATACTGATCACTAGATATTATACATACGTATAACTAGTTAAATGAGTTCATCGTTCCAGATGAAATTCACATTTTATAATTTTTTGATCAGTACTTTCGTGATTTCTAATTATTTTTGTTTTTATAGCACTCACCCCGTGCTTGGGAAACTTGAAAATTTTTAAAAACAACAAAGAAAAATGTCGACACACGAGACTCGAACCTGCGACCATCTCCCTCAAGCCGGGACGCTCTGCCACTGAGGTAGTGTCGACGGGCTCGACGTGGCGAAATTTTTCTTTATTATATGATCGATTACGTCTATTGTACTGATCGCTAGATATACATACGTTCTTTGTTGTTTTTAAGCTTATCAAGTTTCCCAAGTATGGGGTGAGTGCTATAAAAATAAAAATAATTACTCGAAAGACGTTTTATACCACGAATAACAGGTATATACCACGAATAACAGGTATATACCACGAATAACAGGTATATACCACGAATAACAGAATATACCATGAATAACAGGTATATACCACGAATAACAGGTATATACCATGAATAACAGGTATATACCACGAATAACAGGTATATACCACGAATAACAGGTATATACCATGAATTTAAACAGCATTTTTTATAACAATATTGCTTAAATTCGTCATACGAATGGTACTGGTGTATACTTGTTAATGTATATGGGTGATTCCGTTCTAACTGTGATATAATGTCAGTACCGTGTCATGTCTATTTTTAGAATTTATTTATAAATTGTTAGTTTTTTTTGTCGTAAACATTAGAATTTATGAGGTAATTAGTTTAAATCATTTATTACGACAAAAAAACTAACAATTTATAAATAAATTCTAGAAATGGACATGACACGGTATTGACATTTAAGTGATATATTGTAAGTTTTCTGTAAGTGGCAAGTTATATTATATGAAAATAATGTTGAAATATGTTTATTATTTTCCAATAAGTACAAAAATTTCATAAATTAATTATTAATTAACGACCTGTGAGAACAAACAATACAGGACATTGAATATCACAGTTAGAACGGAATCACCCATATATGTATGTAGTTGTGTGATTTCAGTGTGTACTCACGTTGTTATAGGAGACGTTGAGCTTGACCGTGTTGGGCGGCAGGTTGGTGGGCATCACCTTGAGGTGTCGCTGCGAGCAGTCCACCGCCACCAGGTTGGTGACGTACCCGCCCGACAGCTCCAGCCGCTCCAGCTTGCACGTGCAGTTGATGTTGGCCGGCTGGATGTTGCGGCAGCTGGCATTCAACTGTGCGGTATTAACAAAGGGTCTTGAGAGACGGACGAGTAGACAGACAGACGGACAACAAAATGATCCCTTTTTATATATCCATAAGATAGCAAACAAGCAGATGGGTCTCCTGATGAAAAGAGCCAACCATCGCCTATAAACACCATAGATCCAATGTCACATGCATAAGTTTACCGGCTACCTTACCCTCCAAACCGGAACACGATAGTGACAAGCACTGACGCTATTGCAGCAGGAATAGGTAAGGCGGTGGTACCAGACCCGGGCGAGGCAATGCAGAACTCTACACCTAGTAGCCACGATGGTAGTGACTCGCATAGCCAATCGGTCGCCTTTTACGACAGTTGGCCTATTATTCAAAAGAGCCCGGGACCAACACGGGGAAAATAATATTCTATAAAAGTTCCGTTTCTTCCTTTGAGGTGCGGAACCCTATAAATGGGGTTAATTGTTCACATTTAAATTTAAAAACTATTGATGCTATTAATATAAACCTATTTGAACATACGGGTAGATTTTTAACACTGATTCTATCGCATCGACTACGACGTAGCAATACGTGATAATGAACGAGACAGAATGCTTCATCACATAAATGCCATGAAAATGAAACTTGGACTGTTCCCTAAGTTAATTCCCAAAAAGAATATACTCGATTAAATCAAAAAGAATCAGCTCTATATGGTCTTTAGCTCCCGGGTTTTTTACTGATATTGTCTCAATTTTCGAAAATCGAGTTTTCACCAGATCTCCACGTTTTGAAGCCCAAGGAAGCTTTTTCGACTATTTTCACGACGACGTCTGTAAGTCTGTATGTATGTGTGTAAATGTAAACATCTCATAACGTTTGAACGGCCTTACCGATCGAAACGCGGTTGGTGTTTGATTAGATTCCGCTAAATTTAGACTTCCTTAAAATTTTAACCAAGTCGGCCCAGGGATTTCGAGAAATTACGAAAAAACCTCAAAAATTTTGCAAAACAGTGTTTTTGACATAACTTCGAAATTTTTCAACTAATATTTTTTTGGTATTCTACGATATTTTACTACTAAAAAACTACGTCGAATACCGAATCAAAAATTATAACCGAATCTTATTTTCAAAAGTTACAGCTTTTCAAATATTTGATTAAGTACGTTGCACTGATTGACTTAAAAATCTTATCAGATTTTCTCCTTAAAATACTGCGTCAAATACCGATAATTGGATCAAAATCAGTCAATTCGTTTATCAATGACGAAAATTTTTGAAAAAAATGTTTCTTAATATTGCTTCGAAATATTTCAACCCATCGATTATGTAGATAAAGCAATATTTTAGATCGTATTTCAGATAGTAGATAATGCAAAATCGGTCATCGTATCCAAAATACACAGCTTTTCAAAAATACTATTCATAATTCATGCCGTAATGCCAGGCAGATCGTAAAAGGCGACCGATTGGGTATACGAGTCACTAACATCGTGGCTACTAGGTGGTAGAGTTCTGCATTGTCTCGCCCGGGTCAGGTGCCACCGCCTTGCCTATTCCTGCTGCAATAGCGTCAGTACTTGTCACTATCGTGTTCCGGTTTGGAGGGTAAGGTAGCCGGTAAACTTATGCATGTGGCATTAGACCTCGCCACAAGATAGCAACGCACCATTAACATCTTTGGTGTCTATAGGCGATGGTTGTCTTTCCATCAGGAGACCATCTGCTTTTTTGCTATCTTATGCCATTTAAAAAAACCTAAATCAGCGCAAGTACGTTTTGTGAAGGTTTAGCTCTAACTTAACCTCAAAAATACCGGTTTGTTTATGGAGCAAAATAATGAGGGTTTTGAATCAATAAACCAGTTATAATATTAATATTTTTAGAAATATTTCTTTGATGTACGCCGCTTTTCCCGCACTGTGAGTGATTTACAAATCCAAGGTTTTGGTTTAAACCGGTTTATTTAGGTTTATGAAGCGCTCTACACTCTGAGCGAAATCTATATATACATATAATAAAATCATAGGAAAGTCAAAACTGTACATTGAATATATTTTTTAAAGAATACTTGGGGCGTGATCTACAATCGATACCGAAACCAAAAATATAGTTTTTGGATTTTTTGTCTGTTTGTCTGTATGTATGTCCGGGGTAACTCAAAAAGTACTGCATGGATTTACTTCAAATTTTGCATGAATATTACTAACAGGTCGGGTCAACATATAGGCTACATATTATCACGCTATCTCCTACGGGGGAGGAGCAGTGCGGAGTAAACGAAGTCCGCGCGGACGACGTCGTGGGCAACAGCTAGTCTTTTATAAAACCGCTAACTACCTTTATTGACGGCTATTTTTATACAGGGTTTCAAGCCATGCTATGAATAGCTTAAAAGTGAAATATTGTTTGTACCTCTTTTTGCACTCTAATGTGGTCAATCTGCACCATTTCCACAGACTTGAACCAGTTGAACTGCAGATCTAGCGCGCAGTAAGTGTTGTTGTAGTTGAGGAACGTCACCAACGAACTGTTACTGGTCTCCATTGCCTTTTGAAAGTGTTTGCATGGCAAGTAATTGTTACCTGCAAAAGATTCGATAACCACAAATAAACTTATGTTTATAACATAATTAACCTTAAAATAAATCCATATTACACGCCTCATAAAGTGGTCCGATTGAGTTACTCCTACACTAAAAGTCAAGAATCTTTCTAACTACATATGTGATTTAGCACTTATTACGTACTAGGGAAAACTTTTTTTATACAAGCAGATGGGTCTCCTGATGGAAAGTGTCAACCATCGCCTATAGGCACCAAAGGTGTTAATGGTGCGTTGCTATCTTGTGGCGAGGTCTAAGCCACATGCATAAGTTTACCGGCTACCTTACCCTCCAAACCGGAACACGACAAATAAGCATTGACGCTATTGTGGCAGGGATATATAAGGCGGTGGTACCAAATACCCGGACGAGACGTTGCAGAACTCTACCACCTAGTAGTCACGATCTAGATAGTATAGACGCAGATAGTTTCCATCTGGCTACAATCTGCTTGTTTGCTATCCTAAGAAAAAAAATTTCGACCCCCGACCTTTCACTGTGGTGAGCCGAGGGTATTTGTTATATTGGGTTATTTTAAATATCACGCTGGTCGCCTCTGTGGTCTATCGGTCCGGTGTCGGTGTTGACATTAGGTCCCAGGCTTGATCCGGGGTATTAATAGTATGTTACAAACACTTGTACTGTTTTACTTAGATTTTATTAATAAACACCAACCGGTTTCACGTTTTACAGCAACATCAGGGCAATAGGTCGATATTGTTTATTAAAATTGACAATTTAGACAATTTACTAAATATATACTGAAGGTAGCAAGAAAATTTTAAATTTGAGATTACGTTTGACAATATCTGTGCTACCAGCTCATTAGAATTACCCTTTTAAATAGGGAAAAAATTTAAATAGTAATTTAATAATTCAATGTTATGTCAATAGCACAAATGAATTAATTAATCGGTAAAAACGACATATAAATATGAATTCCAGTTGAAATAATTAAATGTCGCAAAACATTGTTCTTATAAAATTACTATAAAATTCTGATTCCAAAAATTCTAGTATTACATTGAATGTCAATTATATAATGTAATGCTAGAATTTTTGGAATCAGTATTTTATACTAAGGAATAAATTATGGAAATTGGCATACTTACCGTAAGTTCACAGTCATTTTTGAAAACTTACTGTATGTAAAGAAAAATATAGATATGTTTCAAAAAAATTGTGATACATATTTTATAAACACCAGGAACGAAAGCAAGTTAATTTCACCATTTTCTAGACTTAGCAAAGTTAACAAATCATTCCTATGTCAATGTGTACGTTTTTATAATTGCCAAGAGAAATTATTGAATTACCGCTTTGTCAGTTTAAAAGCAACGTTAGGAAAAGGCTATGTTACAAAAGTTATTACACAGTTCAAGAATTTATAAATAATTAAGACCCCTGGATATAAATTTTATTTATATTTCAGTGTAAATACACTATTTTTATAATTTGTTTTATTTCATATATTTTATCACTAGCTGTGCTCGCGACTTCGTTCGCGTGGAAAAAATTCTAAAATAAAAACCCGCATAGTTCCCGTTCCCGTGGGATTTCCGGGATAAAAACTATCCTATGTCCTTTCTTGGGTCTCAAACTATGTTTGTACCAAATTTTATCCAAATCGGTTCAGTGGTTTGGCCGTGAAAACGTAACAGACAGACAGACAGAGTTACTTTCGCATTTATAATATTAGTAAGGATTTATACATTATTTTCTTTAATTGATGATAAAATCATTGACGAATAATATTACTTAATAAAATTTTGTACTTATTTTTTAGTAATTCTATGACATTCTTTGAACCTAAAATTTTTTTTATTCTTTTTATTATTTTAATTATTATTATTATATTATATTAATTATTATTATTATTGTTTAATAATTTTATAACATTTTTTGACTTGATACTTCTTTTTTTATTATTGTGATTGTGGCTGACATTCCTATTTATTTTGTTATACAAATTATATATTTTTTAAGCTTCAATAAAAATTTGTTAAATATCCTCCCTTGCAATTAAACGTATTCTCTCCAGCTGCAAATTTTGTGTTATATGTTTTAATTAGTTGAATTAAATAAACGTGTACTTGTGTAGTTAAAAAGTAATGTTTTGCCGTCGATAAGTGTAACCGAGCTTACCTATGTCGAATAAACGCTATTTGAATTGACCTATCACATTATGGCACTCCGCTGGGAAAGGAAGGATCTTCCGCTATTCGTGGGTGCACTGTTTGCACCTCTGTCTTCCTTCGGAGATACGGGTATAAAGATACTTATCACATTACCTGATAAATCAATTGCAATCTTCCTATTGCTCTGCACCAAGCTATGCGGGAATTCTGTGAGATTGTTAGCGGAAGCGTCCAGAACGGTCAATGTGAAGAGGTTGGCGAACGGCCGCTGTATGGACGGCTGGAGAGTCGTGCTGCTCAGGTTGTTGTTGGAAATGTTGAGGCAGGCTATGGATGAGTGTTTGGGGAACTGACCTGCAACAGTACAGTATTTATTTGGTATTTTCAGCTCTCAACATTTGCTTCTCTCCTATAGGTCATAACGTTTTTTTATCACAAAATAACAAACCAGCAGATTGCTCTCCAGATAGAGACAATCATCGCCTTAGGCGTATCTACGAAATATATTAATGGTGTAATGCTATTCGTTTGACGGGGTGGTAACGCCCCATGGTTGTGTACCGGCTAGAGGTGTGTAACTCCGGAAATACTGAATCAAAGGTACTGATTCCGGGGCTGGATACGATAGGCTTATTTATTTCCTCAAATCCTTATAGTGTTCGCAGAAATATTTATTCCGACTAGAATGGTGAACGACTGAGCGAACTGCGATTAGAATGAGAGAGTGAGTGATATTGCGAATTGCAGATAATGTCTACACTCTTCTTAATAGTAGTGTAATCTGTAGAATTGGTGGGAGCGAGAAAAATATATAGGGAAATGCTCCTTTAAAGATACAATCAAAGAATGTGATACGCTGCAATAAACAAAAGATGAAATGAGCCTAAGAAATAAATAAGACGCGCTCACCGACCATACAGCCCATAGACACGTAATAACAGACAAATGGTTTCTATCAACACATCTGGCTTATAGTTCCGATGTAAATGTTCACCCGCCAATGAGTATTGATTGAGTAATCAGTGTCGATCAATCATTAGTTCTGTACAACACTATCTTTCACTGTGGTCTTGAGTTAGCCAATCACGGCGTTGCAATCCCGCTTTGTCTTACCTCAGCTAGTTGCCAGAATGCATTCAATACGGAAAATCAGACATTAGTCGTCTATAGGCTGTGTGGTCGGTGACGCGCTGGAGCCGGAATTAGTAAATAAATTCACCTCGAGGAATAAAGATTACCCACCGCTAGTACCGGCTACCTTATTTTCTAAACTTGCACTATATTGACGCTATTGCGGCAGAAATAGGTAAGGCGGTGGTACCAAATCCGAATTCTACCACAAATTTGTCAGCGTCCCAGTGAGACACTATAGCTAATTTTTCGCCTTTTACAAACTGCCTGATACAATGACAGATTATATGTTCTTGAAAGGGAGGACCAACACGGGGAAACGTTATGGTATCGTTATTTTTTTTAAGATATCTTAAGATTGTGCGGTCCGGGCCTATTTTTTTGAATAGATAATCTGTCTTACTGGTTGATAGTAAGAGGCGTATGGAAAGAATACGTATCACTAACTTCGTAAAGTTAGGTGGTCGAGTTCAGCAACGTATTGCTCTGGTTAAAGGCCACGGTCTTTCTTTTTCCCACCGAAACAGCGCCAACGCAGTTTCATGATCCATTTAAGAAGGTAAGGTAGTTAGTTCAATCATGCATGCGGCGTTACATCCCTGCCACGCGAATAGCAACACACTATGAACAACAGTGATGTCTGTAGACGATAAACTCCAGTCAGACAGCCAGCCAGTCTGGAAAGCCAGCTGTTTGTTTCCTACCAATGTTAGCCATTTTGTTTCCAATATCGAGGACTCGAATCTGCATAATATATATACAGAATATTTAGATTTAGGATCAGTTATAAAAAAAACACAAAAATACAACACACGACACTTAAAAGCATTAAATTTTTGCTTTACGCTAAGCGAAATTATGTTTTCATCTTATTTTCAAGCTTTCAGTAAATTTCCACTAAATTGTTATGATTTCCACATATTTTTTATTAATATTGCAATGCGTATTGCTAATATACTTACTATTATTTCTTTTCTCTTCCAACAATATGTCGTCAGCTATCCAAAACATAAAAATCCATATTAAGAACATTAAATATAGCGTATCTACGTTTAAATTATATAGAATTGAACTAGCTATTAACTGTTTTGCAATTTATTAATTAACCATGCAATAGGTGATACCACGCAATATACCTAGCGTAAGTTTATTATACCTAAGTTATAACTTTATTCTCCATATCTCAAATGTGCCATATATGGATAATATTAGAATTTTTTAATTCTTTTTTTTTTCTTTTTTGACATTGGATATTATAATAGAATATTTGATTATTATAAAAGTTAATAAAATCTAATGACAAACATGTACTTATATAAATTATTTAAATCAGAATATTAGGAGTAAGGATGTTAAATGGTATTTTAAGTAAATAAGTATGGAAACAAAAAACAAGTAATTTTTATAAACAATGTACCTAATAAAAATTTAATATAATTTGTAAATTTTAATATTGCATGCCGTTTGGTAGAATGCGTGGTAATTCTTAATTTTAATAACTGCATATTTTTTGCTGTAACCGTATTCTGAGCAATAAATTTTATTTTATTTTATTTCATAACCAAATTACGCCCTAACAGTAAACTCATTTACTACTATAGTGCGCACGGAACTAGTTGGCCGCGCCTTACGTATTACGTATTACGTATGGCGCGGCCAACTAGTTCCGCGCGCACTATAATAAGAGCTGACTTATGAAAGAAATGGAAAATTTAAAATAGACGCATATTTTAAATTTTCCATCGTCGATACATCAGTTAAAATGCTTTTACACTTTTAATACCCTTCACCGACACATTTTAAACACGTTACTCAACCGCTGTCACTTTTTAGGACTCCGAAGTAAACTAGGAACCCTTATAGTTTCACTAAGTCCGTCCGTCCGTTCGTCCGCACGATTGCTCAGAGAACTTATTACTAGAAAGCTGTAATTTGGCATGAATAGTATACATATTAGTCACGACAACAAAGTGGTAATAAAAAATCTTAAAAAATAATTTTTATTGTAGCTCCTCTACATATTGGGGATGTTAATTTTTTATCTTGTACTCCATAGTGTAGATTTATTTAAAAAAAAAATTTACATTAAATAGATTTATTAAAAAATATATTGTAGGTTGGCGAAAACAATTTTTCGATTAAGGGACTCGTAGCATAAAATGTAATTGGGAACATTTTTATAGCCGTTGAACTTGTGCGGATATATCCATCATTGACATTAAATAGGTTAAATAAATAAATAAATATTGCTGGACAAATTACACGAATTGATCTACCCCAAAATAAGCAAATTATTTGCTTGTGTTGTGGGTGCTAATCAATAGCTATACATAAAAATGCATATATAAATATTGGAACGTATTTAATAAACACCCAAACCCAGAAATACAAAACATTTATGCTTATTACACAAATGGCTGTCCCTGTCGGGAATCGAACCCGTGCCCCGTTGATTGCGTAATCAGGGTCACTAACCACTCGACCAACGGGGAGGTTAAATATTCATAGACTGAAACAATAAAAGCCTTCTTTATAGTCCGCATTATTAGTAGTTATGGGCGACTACGGAACCCGTCATTGCGCGTTGCCCGACACACATTTAGTCGATTTTTAAAATTATCTTCAGGATTTTTATACAATAATAAGTTTTTATACAATAATGTATATGGGTGATTCCGTTCTAACTGTGATATTCAATGTCCTGTATTGTTTGTTCTCACAGGTCATTAATTAATAATTAATTTATAAAATTTTTGTGCTTATTGGAAAATTATAAACATATTTCAACATTATTTTCATATAATATAACTTGCCACTTACAGAAAACTTACAATATATCACTTAAATGTCAGTACCGTGTCATGTCCATTTCTAGAATTTATTTATAAATTGTTAGTTTTTTTGTCGTAATAAATGATTTAAACTAATTACCTCATAAATTCTAATGTTTACGACAAAAAAAGCTAACAATTTATAAATAAATTCTAGAAATGGACATGACACGGTACTGACGTTATATCACAGTTAGAACGGAATCACCCATATGTGAAGTTAATATACATAGTACATACCGACAATTTTGCCAATGTTGCCGTCGGTCAGTGCCATGGAGGTGAGCCGCCTAAAGATGGCCTGGGAGACATCCAGCTCGTCTATTGTCGCGTTCAACACGTGCAGGTTTGTCGTGTTCTGGGTCACTAAAATTTTATACATAAATAAAATAATTACCACGGGCACCTTTGAAAAATTAACCACCTACCAGGCAACGTCAGTGCTTGTCGCTGTCGTGTTCCGGTTTGGAGGGTAAGGTAGCCGGTAAACTTATGCATGTGGCATTAGACCTCGCCACAAGATAGCAACGCACCATTAACATCTTTGGTGTCTATAGGCGATGGTTGACTCTTTCCATCAGGAGACCCATCTGCTTGTTTGCTATCTTATGATATAAAAAAAAGGCAGTTCGTAAAGGCTAACATTTGGCTATACGAGTTATTACCATCATCACTACTAAGCGATAGACACAACGTCTCTTCATACCATAACATTGTCAATGCTTATTACCGTCGGATTCCGGATAAACAATTAACGGCGGGTTTCCGAAACGCAATTTATTTTAACAAGCAATTAGTCTGCGTTTAATATATTTTTTACAAGTAAATGATCTGTGAACAGGCATTCCGCAAAACGAATAGCAACGCAATGTTTGGTGTCTATAGGCGATGGTTGTCTCTTTCCATCAAGAGAACCATAATATTCTGCGTGCTAAGTGTGAGTTTTTCTTTTCGCATTCGACCGTGAGCGCGTTTCGAGTTTACTAGGAACTTGTATGTGATTTGTACAGCGCCACCTAGTGGTAAACTGGTTTCTCACGTTTACCACTAGGTAGCGCTGTACAAATCACATACAAATTGCTAGTAAACTCGAAACGCGCTCACGATCGAATGCGAAAAGAAAAACTCACACTTAGCACTCTGTTTTATTCGACGCCTCTGTCCTCTCGTAGCACCTTGCCATATGGATATTATCGTCTTCGGTAGGCGATAGTTTTTCTTTTTATCAAGAGATTCATTTTATCGTTTGCTATCTTATAATATACAAAAAGATTTTTTTTTATATCATAAGATAGCAAACAGGCAGATAGGTCTCCTGATGGAAAGAGTCAACCATCGTCTATAGACACCAAAGGTATTAATGGTGCGTTTAGTTTACCGGCTACGGAGTCATTCTCATACCCCTCCAAACCGGAACACGACAGCGACAAGCACTGACGCTATTGCGGCAGGAATATGCAAGACGGTGGTACCAGACCCGGGCGAGACAATGCAGAACTCTACCACCTAGTAGTCACGATGGCAGTAGTGCATAGCCAATCGGTCGCCTTTTACGACCTGCCTTGCAGAACGGCAGTGGGTCTATTCTTCAAAGGAGCCCGGAACCAACACGGGGAGAGATTCACTCTATAATTATGTCTGCGAAATGGAGGGAAATCCCTGTTTGTCAATTTCAAACGACTTAACTGGGACCAACACGAACTTCGTTCTTCTTATATTTTTTGAATTTCAAACTATACCTTAAATCTAAACGTACATATTATGCTGTGCATTATCTCCCTATATAGGGCTAACCACTTCGTGAATCGCGAAACTTCAAACATCTGTAATGAATGTAGAGGAAGCAAAATAAGACTGCAAGGATCGTGATGTATGGCACTCGATTCTCTCTGCCTACCCGTAAGGAATCTAGCGTAAAGATATTTCGACGGGTCCTACGTAAGTTGTCGTAACTTAAACAATGCTATTTTTGTTTTACTTATGAAAATGACTCCAGTTTAATAAATAGTTTAATAAAACGAAGAATAAAAATTAAATTTTTATTAGAAGTTGGATTTTTCTACTAGAAATTTCATTTTTATTCTTCGTGCTATTAAAAGATCTGTAAAAGTGGAGTCATTTTCATAAATAAAACAATAATCGCATTTTTGAGTTACGATAACTTACATAGGACCCGTCGATGTACGTATTTACATTATACTGTCAGTAAAATGCTTGGCTAATGCCAGGTTCCTATAATCAACGATCCGTCATTCATAGCTGTAACCATTAGCAACCAATTTAGTAACAACGAGGCGTTCCACAAGAACTTTTAGATTACTCATCGTAAAATACTCGTAACTAAAAAGAGTCGTTTTACTGATATAGGAACCAGGTATAATTCACCTTCCAAACCGTAATATGACAGTTTCAAAAATCGTCGCTATTGCAGCAGGAATAAATAAGTAGAGCGGTGGTACCAAATCCAGACGAAACACTGCAGAACTCTACCACCTATTTCCCACGTATTGCTACCTGTTCTGCCAGGCAGGTCGTAAAAGGCGACCGATTGGCATTACGTGCAGGCAGGCAGTATTGGCAGCACTACCGTCACTGCAATGTGGTACCGTGACCAATATTTGATACCACCCCCTTACCTATTCCTACCGCAACAGCGTTAATGCTTGTCATTGTCGTGTTCCGGTGTGGAGGGTAAGGTAGCCGGTAGAATTATGAATGTGGCGTTGCCATCCCGCCACAGGAATAGCAATGCACCATTAACATCTTTGACGTCTATAGGCGATAGTTTCTCTTTCCATCAGGAGAGCCATCTGCTTGTTTGCTATCTTACGCTATAAAACAAAACCTGAACCTACATTGAGACTGAAATAGATTATGTGATTACATACTTGTAATTGCCAATGCCTCCTTCAGCCGGAAGCTGTCCACATCACAACAGAAGACCGAGACGGGATCCACCCTTGTGCATTTTTGACCATCGGTGGGGCAGTGGTCACGGGACATGTGGAAACACTTGCCCATCTTCAACTCCACCCGTGGCGGAGGTGGTTCAGGTTTTGGAGTCGTTGATGTTGGTAGTGGCTGGAAGAATTTATTTTCATATTTAAAAAGTAAATTATTTTTATAAAGATTGCCGACCACCGAAAAGACCAACGGTCTTTTAATTTAATTGCCTTGTTCGACTACAGAATACAGATCTTTGGAGTATTTGGCTGCGATCGGATCTAATAGTTCTAAAGAAATGACTCGTCAAAAGCGCATGTAAAGAACAATTTTCCTCCATGTTGGTTCCGGGCTCCTTTGAAGAATAGGCCAACTGCAGGTCGGCAGGCAGGTCGTAAAAAGCGACCGATTGGTTATGTAACTACCATCGTGACTACTAGGTGGTAGAGTTCTGTATTGTCTCGCCCGGGTCCGGTACAAAAAAATCGTAAAAATCATTACCTATAAATAGATTTCGCAAAAAATTGACCGATTTACTGTTAAATAAAACATACTATGTTACTAGAGAATTTTTAGCAGATAATATTAAAAGTTAATAAATACAAGTTTGTACAATTTACCTTAAAATTTAAATGTAATAAAAATTAAATAATAAATGTTATAAATGGTAGAATTTCCTCGTAAATTGTAAAAATTTGGATTGTGATATTTTATAAATTGGAAAATAACTTTTTGTTGTCAAATAATACTTGTAAATATTGTAATACATGAAATAAAAAAAAACACTGAGTTTCTTCCGGCGGATCTTCTCAGTGTGTGGTCGCGTCCCGATCCGGTAGTAATCCATACTAATACTATAAATGCGAAAAGTCTGTCTGTCTGTCTGTTACGCTTTCACGACTAAACCGCTGGACCGATTTTCATGAAATTTGGCATGGATATAGTTGAAGATCCGGGGTCAAACATAGGCTAATTTTTTTTTCAAAAATCAGTCACTGGAGGGCTGAAATAGGGGATGAAATTTTTATTAAAAGCTATTTGGACGACTTATTAATATATTCGCGGGCAAAGCTGCGCGGGTCAGCTAGTTATAAATAAATTGACCGAAATTTAAATGTTTACAATGGTGCAAACATTTAAATTTTGGTTCGGTATCAATGGTTTGCACACCATATCAAGAATATTTAGAATTTAATTTATTTTTAAAGGTAGAATAATTTAGAATTTAATTTATTTTTAATAACCTGTGACACCCATATTCGTGCAAATAAATATTTTCTCATTTTTCATTTTTCATTACCATCGCCTTACCTATTCCTGTCGCAATAGCATCAGTGCTGGTCACTGTCGGGGTCCAGTTTGGAGGAACTTATGCATGTGGCATTAAACCTCGCCACAAGATAGCAACGCACCATTAACATCTTTTGTAATAAAAATAAAAAAGTTTATTCGGAACAAAAATCGTTACACATACAAACAGTTTTAGCGCTCTCAACTGCTAAAGTTAAAAACTGTAGCGCAGTGAGAGTGCCCCCTCTTTAAGTTAGGTAAAACAATGTTCCTTATAATTTTAAGTTTATACGAAATTTATCTATACACAATTTATCATATAAAAACAATATGTTCTTAATTAAAAGAAAAGTGTATGAACTTTTGAATTTAAGGTGCTGATTTTGATTTATGCGTGCGTGTGTATGTGTGTGTGTGTGTGTGCGTGTGATTGTGTGTGTGTGATGATTATGACGATAGCACAGGTTATCTCACGTATTTTATTAAATGTTCCGACTGTTCATATGAAAGCAGTACTAGCCAGTCAAACAAGTTTGTGTCTATAAGGTGATGGTTGACTCTTTCCACCAGGAGACCAATCTGCCTGTTTGCTATCTTATGATATAAAAAAATGATTTCTATACTAAAACATGACATTTTGATGTAAGCAAAAAATTTATTAAAATTGTGATTTAATATATTTAATGTATTTACATTAAATATATTAAATCAAAATTACGTAGAAATGTGTAAATAAATAATGTATATATCTTTAAACTATGCACGAAGAACTAATAAATAAGTTTTAAATGTTTGCACGTCCTAACTTACTAGGTAGAACATGGTGGTAGGTAACTAATGAATTTTCAACAACTTGTTACACCCATATTCTTGCAAATAAGTTTGGGTAGTTTGGGTAGATCTCGCCACGAGATAGCAACGCACCATTAACATCTTTGGTGTCTATAGGCGATGGTTGACTCTTTCCATCAGGAGACCCATCTTCTTGTTTACTAAAGTGTTATCTGTTAAAAAAAGAATTATAATGTAAAAATATTATATTTATGTCAGACGTTTGGGCCCGAAATAAAAGAAAATATCCAACAATAAAATTGTGTACGATATAACGTTTACTATCATCGCTTATATACCTACCTACCTGTGTAAGCGGGAGGACACAGCACCACAAGACAATATTGTTGGCCAGTAGCAGTAGATTTAAAAACACGAACAAAATTTCTTACGCGTAAATCGAATAAGTATGAAACGATCCTGTGATTCAGCCGAACTAACCATTATACAACGAAATATAACAGAAATCAGAATAGATCCCCTATTTAGAATATTTATTTCTACGGAGAATATAGAGCTGACGTAGGTGCCATGATTAAATCAGTCGGGTGCTATCCTAAGGTGGTGTTAAGCGTCTCCAAAACCGGACTTATGAATATCTAGGAGCAAGACAAGTCTGTCTGGATCGTGATATATTGCAGTCAATTCTTTCTGCCTCTTTATAACAAAACTAGCTGTTGGCAGCGACTTCGTCCGCGCGGAGTTCGTTTACTCCGCACAGCCCCTCCCTCGTCGGTGGTAGCGTGATAATATGTAGCCTTAATGTTGACCTGACCTATTAGTAATATTCATACAAAATTTTAATTAAATCCATGCAGTACTTTTTGAGTTTACCCCGGACATACATACAGACAAAAATTCTAAAAACTATATTTTTGGCTTCGATTTCGATTGTAGATCACGCCACAAGTATTCTTTTAAAAAAATATTCAATGTACAGTTTTGACTTTCCTACGATTTTATTATATGTATAGATAATAAATATTCACTGGAAAAATTACACTTACTGATCTAACCCCAAAGTAAGCAAATTATTTGCTTGTGTTATGGGTATTAGTCAACGATACTAATACATAGAAATGCATATATAAACACAGTAATATATTTAGTAAACACCCAAACCCGGAAATATAAACATTTATGCTCATCACACAAATGCTTGTCCCCGTCGGGGATCGAACCCGAGCCCCGTCGATTGCGTAGTCAGGGTCGCTAACCACTCGACCACCGGGGCGGTTTATAAGGTATTTGGCGCGAAGCTACGTATATGTGTATATATGTATGTATGTATGTATACCTCTTCATCTTGTCTCTCAGTCTTGTGGTCAGCTACCTCTTCCATCCTCATCTCTATGATCGGCATATGCGCCGTCAGGTATACCACCGCCAGCCATAGTACTATCTGTTAAAAATAAAACACTTGAAGAAACATCCATTCTATATAAATTATTTACCTAATCTTTTTTTTAATTTATAATACAGCAACAAGCAGATGGGTCTCCTGATGGTAAGAGTCAACCATCGCCTATAGACACCAAAGATGAAAATGATGCGTTTCTCCAAACCGGAACACGACAATTACAAGCTCTGATGCTATTGCGGCAGGAATAGGTAAGGCGGTGGTACCATTCCCGGGCGAGACAATGCAGAACTCTACCACCTAGTAGTCACGATGGTAGTGACTTGCATAGCCAATCTGTCGCCTTTTACGACCTGCCTGGCAGAACGGCAGGTAGTCTATTCTTCAAAGGAGACCGGAACCAACACGGGGAAAACTCGTAATATTATCAATGCGAAAGTCTGTCTGTTACATTTTCACGGCTAAACCATTAAACTAATTTTGATGAAATTTGGCAAGGAGATAGTTAAAGACCTGGGCTATGTATGAGCATAAGCTACTTTTTTCAAAAATCAACCCCCGAGTGGCTAAAATAGGGGGTGAAAGTTTGTGTGATTTATATATTGTACCTTATTTTATATTTCACTTAAAAAGAATAATTATTTTCTTAAATGAACAAATAACTTAGGTTATTTTGTGTGTAACAAAAATAGAACTAGCCACTTTTTAACATGATCTAAAACTGAATTTTCTTATCATTTCAATCTACTTTTTTGTTGTATCAAATAATAGTGACATTAAATATATTCAAAACTGTCATTTGTAAAGGTTTTAGCACGTTTAGCAAGTTTTACACAATAGGTCACTAGTTCTACTTGTATGGACAATATACTTGCATATATAATGCCTACAAGCAAGTTAATTATAATATCAGATTCAAATTTCAACTAGTCAAACTTACGTCTGAAAATGAAACATATTAAGTCATTAGAAATAAAGGACTTTGAAAAAATAGAAATAGTTTTTGTTTCAGACTTACCTAACTTAAATTATTATAATTAAATTCATACAAAATATAGAACAGTGTTAACTCTAAAAATATTAGGAATCAATAATAGAAAGAATTAATCATAGAAATTACAGGCATTTTTTAAAATCAGTAAACGATTGTTTGATTTATATTACAAAAAATCTTATAGCCATAATACAAAATTAACAGAAAATATAAAAATAAAACTATTCTAAAAGTGTCAAAGGGTTCGTTATACTGCGAAGTCAATGTACGTAAAATATTATTAAACAATATTTAAATTAAAACTAATGGAAACCAGCAAGATAAAATATCTCTGATTACGCATATAAGTGTCGGCATAACCAATTTTATTGAATTTAGAAATATTCATCGATTAGGAAACTTAACATGGAATCGTACCTACTGTTTGCGGGTGACACTTTTATTCAAAGGTAAAAATACAAGTCGGTAAGTATGACGAAGTGAATAAGCCTTCGAAAGTTATATAGTGTAAGAATGTCCAATTACAAACAAGTGAAGAGTGTTCCAAATTTCCACACATACTGTAATACATGTAATAGACGCCTATGTACAACTTTCTGGAAAGGAACTGGATCTTGTGAAGTCTAGTGTGTTTTAGGAGTTGCACTAGATAAAAAAACTGCATTTAATCACACATCAACGATCTATAACTCGTACATAATACTCTATAGAGTATAGTTGCGCGAAATCGCATAATATATATTATACATTATCGAATAATCTATAATATATATTGTTACGTACTCGGGTTCGTAATTGTGAGAAAACACCACTTATATTAAATCCGTGTATTTAGTATACAAATACACAAGACAACACAATGCAATACTAAAATACACTTTACACAATAGTCACTCACTATACTATCACTGAACTACACAATAAAACACTTCTCGCTTCGCACTGTTCACTTTAAGTATCGCTCTCGATCGCTTGATAAAAACTGCCTTGTGTTTGTCAACACCTCTCTATTTATAGCCAGATTAAAGTCCTAGCTGGATCCAGAAAAATCTAAATATATCGGGAAATAATGAATAACTTCTTATCGTAAACATGAGTCATAAATTCTAGTACACGCTACTTTCAACCTTATGCCATATCCCACAAAGTCCATTATGGCATAGCCCAGGTCAACTATTTGTTTGTCAATAGGAGTAGCTATCCCTTTCTTTTATTTCTAGATTTTTCCAGCGTTCCAACTCTACACATTTCTAGATTATTCGTAACAATATTATATATCTATATATTATGCGATTTCGCGCAACTATACCCTATAGCTCGTTGATGTGTGATTAAATGCAGTTTCTTTATCTAGTGCAACTTCTAAAACACATTAGAATTCACAAGATCCTATAATATTATGTGATTACACGCAATCAGACTCTATATACTATAACTCGTCGATGTGTGATTAAATGCAGATGCTGATGTAAATTCTGTCAGAATAATTGTGTACTTTAGCTACCCTTATTTCCACAACAATAACTCATACGGGAATCTTTCGAAGAGAAATTCTGTTAACAAAAATACAATATTTAAATCAAGTACAAAATACCTACATCTGTAAAGGCAATTTACAATTTTAGGTCAAGGATTTTCCAGCTGTAGCCCGATTTCAATTTTAACCCAAAAGAGAAAATCTATACATATAATAAAATCGTAGGAAAGTCAAAACTGTACATTGAATATTTTTGTAAAAGAATACTTGGGGCGTGATCTACGATCGATATCGAAGCCAAAAATATAGTTTTTAGAATTTTTGTCTGTTTGTCTGTATGTATATCCGGGGTAAACTTAAAAAGTACTGCATGGATTTACTTCAAATTTTGTATGAATATTACTAATAAGTCGGGTCAACATATAGGTTACATATTATCACGCTATAACATACGGGGGAGGGGCAATGCGGAGTAAACGAACTCCGCGCGGACGAAGTCGTGGGCAACAGGTAGTATAAAAATAAAACTATTCTGTAACTGTAATATCTCAGTTCATATTTGAGAACCGTAATGAATTAATGTATATTCGTAAAACTATTTGCTCATTTTAAAAATGTTTACGTGCACTTGCTAAAGATATGAATTGTTCTTTATCTTTTTTTTATATTATTAGATAACAAACAAGCAGATGGGTCTCCTGATGGAAAGAGTCAACCGTCGCCTATAGACACCAAAGATGTTAATGGTGCGTTGCTATCTTGTGGCGAGGTCTAATGCCACATGCATAAGTTTACCGGCTACCTTACCCTACAAACCGGGACACAACAGTGACTAGCACTGACGCTGTTGCGACAGGAATAGGTAAAGCGGTGGTACCAGACCCGATCGAGCCGATGCAGAACTCTACCACCTAGTAGTCACGATGCTAGTGACGCGCATAGCCACTCGGTCGCCTTTTACGACCTGCCTGGCAGAACGACAGTTGGCCTATTCTTCAAAGGAGCCCGGGACCAACACGGGGTAAAAAGGGGGCTCTTTTTCTGAAATAATCTTGTTACGAATGCATCTCATCTCCAGAGAATAAGTAACTCTTTTATAAACTATTAGAGAATTACCTAGCAACAAATTTAAAAGATGACCTCAAGAATGATCGATGTTTGTGTCTCCCCAACTACTATAGAATAAAAGTAAATTGCAAAGGAAAAGAAAAAATAATTTACCTACATCAAAATAATCCCTACAAAAGAATTGCACTTCCTTAAAATCCCTAGAAATAGTCCGCAATTACATAAAATTTATCTTTTAATGCTCAAACCCACCAACATTTTCTTACTAAGCGCACACATTATCTTGATTAATAAATTGCTCCTGTGCGAAGCCAAAGCCGGTAGGTAATGTTTAAATAGAGTCAGTAATGGAATAATACAGCTGTAAGTCAAACAATGTTGCGCGCCGGCTGTAGCCAAATATTTAAGAAAACCACATAATGTAACGTGTATACTATTTAGCTATATAGCACAATCTCTTCGTGAGTAACTGTGCTCCCTATGTGAGAGCACTGGTGACTTGTGTCACAGCTTTGGAGACACAAGTCCCTGCAAGTCAAGGAGACATAAACCCTACAGGTTTGGAGGGTAAGGTGGCCGGTAAACCTATGCATGTAGCATTAAGACTCTGCCACAAAGATAGCAATGTAACATTAATATCTTTGGTGTTTATAAAGGATGGTTGTCTCTTTCCATCAGGAGTGGCATTTGTTTGTTTAAAATCTTATGATATAAAAAAATATACATAAAGTAAGCAACTTATTTGCATGTGTAATTAGTGTGGCACCGCTGGTCCGTACCGTGGAAGGGTCGAAGTGATGGAACCAGCGGGCCAGCTGCTTGTCAGGTGACGTCATTACTGTGGAGGTTGATGACGTCACACAAAGACAAGGAAGGGAAAAGGAAGATCTTCCCAGCCAGGCAAGGTGTACTGCCTGGGGACCGAAGTCCATTTGTGAAACGTTGAAACTTGTATATAGTGTTACAAGATAAATAATTGTAATATCGCGATTCAGGATTTTATTTTGAATTTCATTTTTTTCCATTTGTTATTGATTTTTGTCCATTTTTTATTATTTTTTCTTGTAGCTTTTGTGATTGTTTTGAGCCGCTACAATACTCTCCCCCAAGACCGAAGGTCGATCTGGTTGTGCCAGTGAAGCGTATGTGCCTTGAGTGCTCGAGTCTGCGGTGAGTCGAGACGAGCCGAATAAGCGCGGTCCTCGGTAAGTCGGGACGAGTGCGCCTCCGCTGTGGTTCGCAATGAGTCGGAACGAGCGGGACAGAATTGCTGCTTGGAGATCCAGTGAACGTAGGCAGTTCGCAGTGGATTCCGGAAAGCGTAGTTGAGGCGTAGCTTGTGAAGCTGGCTGATGCTGTTGGAAGCAGAGGGGGGTATCAGGAATCGCTGATGGTCAGAAGGCTGATGCGTGTTGTTTTGCCGAGGGTCACCACTGTGGCATGTTGAATGCTGATTGTTTTGAGCCGCTACAATAATTAGTATCATTGACTAATACCTAATATTAGTCAACGATACTAATTCATAAAAATACAAATGAATATAATACAAACATTTATGCTCATTACATAAATGCTTGTCAGCGTCGGGAATCGAACTTAAGCTCCATCGATTGCGTAGATAGGGTCGCTATGCACTCGACCAACGAAGCAGTCAATATGACAATCATGGACGTACCGAGCGGGGGGCAGGGCGGGGCAGCTGCCCCCCCTGGAATTTGTTTACATCTCTACCAACTATTGACTATTGTAGATAAAAATGTATAATAAGATAAAATTATAGTCTTAAAATGTTATGGCTGCCCCCACCTGGCCCAGAAACTGGGTACACCCATGATGACAGTGATTAGCAGTGATATTTGGTTCCGTGGCAAAAGCGTGTATATCAACTCAAACATGTATTCGTAATACTACCTGTCACAATCGAAATGACACATCTATTTTTTTTTTGTAATGACAATAGATGGTCTTAAGAGCCGCAACAGCGACACTGGACTAGCGCTAAGGGTTGTCTCCTGCGAGATCAGACCTCGGCTTACTGCGTTGTTTTGGACTAAGACACATCTAGTCTGCTCATCGTTTATGAGTTGTCCTTTATTTGAATAAAAAATTAATGTATAAGTCTGATCTCCGTTTAAAGAACAGACAATCTGCCTTGCCTGGTAATTCGTAAAATGAGAACAATTGGCATTGATATAAAAAACACAAGAAACACAATCAGTAACTCAAAAACGTCCTCTAAAAATGAGCGCAATATTTTAAATTGTGCGCTCATTTCAAATAGAATCGCGTCGGTTGCGATACTGTCAATTTTATTACTTTTCGTACATTGCTTTGTAAAAACAACTATAAGTCTTGCGTTTAAGGTTGGATATGCAAAAACATATATTTTTGCCATATCTATAACTAGGTACTTGTGTGACAGGACAGTTTTGAGTGACAGTTTTGTTCGGGACTGTGCATCTTGGATTTTTTATATCAATGACAATTGGTCAAATATCTTAGTGCCGTTGTGACTACTAGGGACTAGGGTTATACGACGTGTCGCCCGCGTTTTACCAACATAGATGTTATCACGACTAAAATGAGTATGACAGTGGTATCAATTCTGGTATGGAGGATAAGGTAGTCTGTAAAATAGCATATCTTCCTCGCTTCATAGATGGCAATGCACAATTTACATCATTTGTTTAATATAAAAAACACGTATGCTACATACTCGACTTATAAAAAGGGGTTAAAGCTAGAATATTGTAACTTTAATCTCTTGTCATAGTCGAGTCTACTAAACAATTTGGTCGCAGATCGGGATAATATCCTAAACATGCCTTACGTATGTTTAGGATATTATATACAGACTGACTGGTGAGTTCCCTTCGATACTTCTGGAGAGTACTCGGTACTCGATTCTCGTTAAAATGAAGTAATAAAATTAGGGACTTAATTTTTGACCAATATTTTTCTAAAAATAAGTGAAATGTGGATATTATACTCTCTAGAACGCGCTAGTCGACATCAAGGACACGCCGCCGCCACCCCCAGCTATTCTATGTTGATAACGCGCTACGCGACACATACGTATGCGCGGTGTCCAAGTATGGTGCAGGTAAATATAGGATTCTCGGTGTAATGTTTACTAAGAAGTATTTTAATATTTATTTTAATATAATTTTTCTCATCATATATGATCGCCAACTATCACGTCCTTAAATATTGAAGGTAACTCACCAGTCAGTCTGTATATGAATGTGGTGCGTAATGCATGCTACAATCCTTACTAATGTTAAAAATACAAAAGTCTGTCTGTCCATAACGGTTTTACAGTTAAACCACTGAACTAGTCTACTAGGAGGCAGAGTTCTGCAACGTCACAACCGGCGGGGTTATCACGTAACTCCCAATGCGCAATTATCGTAATTGTTTAGTTATTGCAAGACACGTAACAGCCTTGTATATTAGTGGCAGTCGTTGCCGCTTGATTAGTTTTGTTGCTGTGACATTGCAAAAAATGCATCTAGTGACCAGCAGCAGTTGGCAACGTTTTTGATGATTTTTTCGTTACGTTTAAGAGTCATCGCTGATCGCTGGTGGAATGCTAACGTTAGGTGATATGCCTGCCCATTTGGTGCCACCCATCGACACGCAATGTAAAACCAGCTATTTAATGCCAATAACAGATATATCCACATCACAGGTTCACAGTTGGTCGACTATTACTCAAAAACTTGTAAAGCCTTCTAAGCCATGATAGTTTTTCTTTTAACTTCATTATATTTACTGCTATCGTGGTTTTTTTCTATGCCCCAAAACCAGCCGTTTAGCTAGCAGAGGGGATAAGAGGCGCCTTGCCTCTAACAAAAATTTGCACTTTAATCATTGATATAAAAAACCCAATATACACAATCAGCGTCACAAAAAAATCATCCAAAAATGAGTTTCAAATAGATAGAGATATAGAGAATTTCAAATAGAATCGCATCGGTCGCGACACTGTCAATTATATTTCTTTTTGTACATTGCTTTGTAAAAACAACTATAAACCTTGCGCTTAAGGTTGGATATGCAAAAACATATGTTTTTGTTATATCTATAACTAGTTTAATTAAATTGGGGACACTTTTCAGTGTCAGTTTTGTTCCGGACTGTTCATTTTGGATTTTTTATATCAATGACTTTAATGCTTAATATTTCACAAATGATTGCTTCAATCGAAAAATTGTTTTCATAAACTTACAATGCTTTTTAGAAACCTTTCCAACGATACCTTACCCTATGGGATACACGAGAAAAAAGATTAAAATTCCCACTTCACATAACACTTACCGAGATTGGTATAGCTGAACTACCTTATGCTCTCACGCTACTGTCACATGTATGTATGTCACATGTATGTATACTGGAGAATAACGGTAGTCAATCTACATGCATGTGACATTCGAGAAACGCAGACATAGACACCTCTCACGGACGCGATATCTCGGAATGGTTCAGGACAGTTTGTTCTGCACCAGTCCGAGATATCGCGTCCGTGAGAGGTGTCTATGTGTGCTATGCTCGAATATCACTTGTATGTAACATTGACTTCTGTTAGTCTCTAAGTATTCTGTGCTACTGTATCGTGTTTTCGTGGAAGTATAAAATAACCCGTATAACATAATCCATCTCTGAGTCTCGGATATTGATACATAATTGACATGATCTATAACCGATGGTTTTCTATCAGGAAAGCCTTTTTTATCACGAGAATAATATTAAGAGAAACCATCGCCTAGAGACATCAAAGATGTTAATGGTACGTTGCTATCCATGTGGCGGGATGTCAATGCCACTTGCATAAGTTCACCCGCTACCGTTCCAAACCGGAACACAACAATGACAAACTTTGACGCTATTATGGCAGGAATAGGTAAGACAGTGGCACCAAATACCCGGACGAAACGTTGCGGAACTCTACCAACTAGTAGTCACGATAGTAGTGAGACGTGTAGCAATCGGTCGCCTTTTATGACCTTTTATGACCAGAGGAGCTCGAAGCAATACAGGGGACCACATCCAAGTTTGACTTAATAAAATTATACAGGACTATACTGTGGCAAAGGCTAAACGGTAAAAAGTAAACAGCACGCACAAACAACCCACACGCTTCCTGATCGCAACAAATAGTCTTCAAGGTAAAATTAAAATCGTAAATCTTTGTCTCTTATACTTCGTTTAAAAGTTAGGACAACGTTCACCAATGTATCGAAACAATCCATATTTCCATATTAATATTATAAATGCGAAAGTTTGGATGGATGTTTGTTACTCAATCACACAAAAACTACTGAACGGATTTGAATGAAATTTGGCACACAGATAGATGATGACCAGGAATAGCACAACCTGGAAGTGCACCTACGATTAGCCGAAGACACTTATAGTCTCCACAATGTGATAGGTGGTAGGCCTATCGCCAACCGGGTACTTATCCAATCCCAAGCATCGATGCTTTTATCAGAAAACCGAAAAACACACTTTTGGATTGCCCGACCTGGGAATCGAACCCAGGACTTCATGTGGTCAACACCGATATCAGATCACTAGACTACAGAGGCGATTTTATTGTAACTTATTTGTATACTTACAAATTAACGCAGTAAAACTACAGGAACCAACTTTCCATTTACCGTATCTCCGGAACCCTTGCATCAGATCTTCACCAGATGATATATATATATATATTTATGAGACCTTATAATGAGACTACATTGCGAGTATACCCTCTCAAATAAATAAAGAATTTTCAAAATCGGTTCATAAATGACCGAGTTCTGAGGTAACAATCATAATAAAACATACAGCCGAATTGATAACCTCATCCCTTTTGGAAGTCGATTGAAAAGGCAAGCCCGTTGAGTTTCTCCCGCCGGATCTTCTCAGTGTGTGGCCGCGTTCTTATTCGGCTACTAGCTATGTATAACATTTTTGCCGCGACCAAATAACTTATACAGTTTATTTTTTTTTTTTTTATATCATAAGATAGCAAACAAGCAGATGGGTCTCCTGATGGAAAGAGTCAACCATCGCCTATAGACACCAAAGATGTTAATGGTGCGTTGCTATCTTGTGGCGAGGTCTAATGCCACATGCATAAGTTTACCGGCTACCTTACCCTCCAAACCGGAACACGACATCGACAAGCACTGACGCTATTGCGGCAGGAATAGGTAAGGCGGTGGTACCAGACCCGGGCGAGACAATGCAGAACTCTAACCACCTAGAGTTTAATTGAATACAGTTATTTTGATTTCTGGTTTCAGTTAAGTTATTATCGTATGATGGTGTCATTAATTAGCGTGATCTCAGATTAAAACTCGAAAGACGACATAATACACATCACTTTTGACCTTGATTGCCAGAGTTAAAAAATACAAAGCGACTAATGGAATAGTAAAACACCTTAAAATTGTAAACAATGATATAAGTAAAATCTATAATACTGAGGCCATGTTATCGTGCAAGGATTCGTGATTCGTTGTCGCAATAAACTTCGTCATTGAGTCGAACGAGTACAGAAATGGAACAGAGACAAAACGGCCAGTTTCCGAAACACAAATCTGTGTTTAACAGATCATTTGGTTGTAAAAATTATGTTAAACACAGAATAATTGCTTGTTAAAATTAATTTGCGTTTCGAAATCCGGCCGAAAGTTTCACATAGCGGCGTTTTGATAGAAGCACTATCACAAGCATGAGGCGCTTGGGTGCTTGAGCACGAGTGGCCTGTCACGTACGTCGTACGGAGCAAAACCAATTTATACTGGCTCAGCGTGTGCTCTAACTAAGGCTAACCATGAGTAGTACTTGTCAAATCGAGTACCAAGGCTCAACTAATTTCAAGTACTTTACCTACAATAGTATTGATGCAAAATTGCTTTAGCAAAAAAAGACACACTTGTGGAGTTGCGCACATCACGTATCGTGCTGCGTGGTGGGACTATCGTTGCTCTTTCAGTCGTTGTATTTGATCAGTTCAGGCGCATGCGGGTGGCTGTGTTAACAAGGAGTGGAACGATGAAATGGTACTGAAATTATGAAGCTAGGCCCCTTTCAAGCCATTATGCTTATATTTCTTCTTTTTAGATATTAATAAATGCATTATGTAACTGTTAGCAGCTAGCACGCATGTAAAAGTCGCCGTCCATAATTAAACGTTTGAAAATGTTTTCGACCATTTCGGATTATTGTTCAATAGATCACGCAAAATATCGAAGCCGCTAATATGACCACAGCTTTTATCACGATTTTAAGTGTTAACACGTATAGAGCTTCGTCACGCACTACTTTGGGACAATACACGCAGGTGCGGCCGAAATATAACACAACAAAATTTCATCGCGACAACGCACCACGAATCTTCGCACGATAATACATCAGCTTTACTTTGATAAATAGTCATCAGGAAAATAAACGTATAACCACGGTGAATACATATATAGATTTCAAAATACGAGTATTTATTATCTAAAAAGACTATAGACTGACTTTTACAGACTGATTCAATAAATAACCGATTCATCAATTCAACCAAGAAATTATTGAAGCATAGGTTTTCATGTTTTTTAATTTAATTATATATCTCGTTCGATTTAGAGTAGCTGGTAGAAAATGCTTTCTAGCATTATGTTTAGTGTTTTGCACTAATTTTTAAATAAATATTTCAAATAGTTTCAAAACCATGTTCCATTTGTATGCTCAATAACCATGTAATATTATTGTATTATAACCTCGCATCCAAAAGTTTTAAAAATGTCGGGCTTTGTGGGGACGAAAAAGCTAAAATAATAAACGCAACTCGAATGTCGAAAAACTATAATAAAATTGCCAATATAATAAAAAAAATACGACAATTATCGGTTGTTTCATTCTGATTGACAATTGTAGGAAATCTTATTTATAAATTATTGGAACTTCTAGAGACTATTAGAAAAGCTAGTTGGATGCAAAAAAAATATGACCCATTTTGAACCTAATAGGTTATGGTCACTATTACGATTTATATTCTCCTTTTGAAAGTTTAAAAAGGATTTGTGATTTCTTGAATGATGAACCATGAATCACGGATCTGAGATTGAGAATAACTAATTCTTAGTTGTTTTTTATATCACAAAACGGCAAACAAACAGATGGCTCTCCTGATGGAAAGAGTCAACCATCGACTATAGACACCAAAGATGTTAATGGCTCGTTGCTATTCTTGTGGCGGAGTCTTGTATGCTGATACAAAAAACGATTAAATACTTAGTTCTATTTATAAAAGAAATATTAGGTATAGGTGGAGCTAACAGTCGTATTAATCAATTGAAACAAACATTTACGTGATGTCTCGGTGTATAAGGTCTCGCCATCTCTTTTTATACAGCTGTGTTAGAAAGAGAGGTAAGACCTCAGAAGATGACAGCAGTATTTAAAATTTGGTTCCCCTGTCAGTGGCTAATGCACCTCTCGTGCGAGCCATAAAAAAAATTGTTTTCAGGGAGGTAGGTATTAGTGTTGCCTCCAGATATAATCATTGTTGCCAGAATGTTACTTTTGTAACATTTTACGTTACTTTTGACCCTCTCATGTTACTCCCATGTTACATGGCTCAAAATGTTACTTTTACGTTACTTTTTGGACTTTTGATTTGTTCTTTGTAAGTTAATAATGTATTTATATATAGTTAGTCGCGTTTGCAACTGAAATATGTTTATTTTTGCATTAATTGTCTTATAGTTACACAAATAAATTGATTAATTATCTTTAGTTAGATACTAGCTGTTGCCCACGACTTCGTCCGCGCGGACTTCGTTTACTCCGCACCGCGTTTCCCCCGTAGGTGATAGCGTGATAATATGTAGCCTATATGTTGACCCGACCTGTTAGTAATATTCATGCAAAATTTGAAGTAAGTCCATGCAGTACTTTTTGAGTTTACCTCGAACATACATTGACTTTCCTACGAGTTTATTATATGTATAGATTAATGGAGGACAAAGTGACCCACGGCCGGTTAACTGGACGAAACTGGTATGTCCGTGAATCGTCCCGCTGTTTATGTGTTATTTTTAAAGCTCATCCTTATGGCTAACGCATACAATAAAAATACAGTAATACTTTTAACCAAATTTAAAAAAAACACACAAGGTTTGCTATCTTATGATAGGTATATAAAAAAACAAGCTGATAGCTCTCCGGATTGAAGTAGAATCCATCGCCTATGGACACCAAAGATATTAATGGTACGTTGCTATCCGCGTGACAGGATGGAAATGCCAAATGTATATAAGTTTACCGGCTACCTCAACCTCCCGACCAGAACGCGACAATGACAAGCACTAACGCTATTGCGACAGAAATAGGTAAGGTCACAGAACTCTACCACCTAGTAGACACAATTGTAGTGACTCGTATAGCCAACCGTTCGCCTGTTACAAAATGCCTGGCAGAATGGCATATGGTTTATTCTTGAAATGAAAATTCTTTCAATTCGGCTGTCACCTAGTTTGTCACCTCAGAGCTCCGGCATTTATTAATTAATTTGGAATTGGTTTCTGAATTCAAATCAGGAGATTCATCTGCTTGTTTGCTGCCTAATGATATAAAAAGAGTTCTGTTTATAAAAAGAAATCTGTCGTCTCTGTGGTCTAGTGGTCCAGCGTTGGCGTTGACCACATGAGGTCCCGGGTTCGATTCCCAGGTCGGGCACATAAAAAAGTGTTTTTTCAGTTTTCTGAGAAACACAAAGTTGCCCGGGATTGGAAAGTACCCGGTTGGCGATAGGCTTGCCACCTATCACATTGTGGGACCAAGTATCTTCGGCTAATCGTGGGTGCACGTGTTGTACTTCTGCCTACCCCTTCGGGGATATGGGCGTGAAGATACTTTTTTTTCTGTTTATAAAACTCCTCAATAAACTGGTTTGGACGGTAAGGTAGCCGGTAAACTTATGCATGTGGCATTACCTACCCGCCACACGGATAGCAATGCACTATTAACATCTTTGGTGTCTATAGGCGATGGTTCAACCCTCAATCAGGAGAGCCATCTGCTTCTTTAATATCATAAAATGATATCATATGATGATGATCCCGATGAAAAGAGACAATCGTCTATAGCAGGCTTTCCCAGTCTTTATTTCGCCTACCCTCCCCAAGCCAAAAATAATATTTTCATGCCTCCCTCATATTCCTAATTTACCTACTCGTTAATTTTTTTTGGAAATGTAATCTTACATCTTACGTACGACCCTAACATTTCTCTACGCCTCTCTAGGGTGGCGTGCCCCCAGGTTGGGAAGTCCTGGTCTATTGACACCAAAGATGTTAATGGTGCGTTGCTATTCTTGTGACGGGGTCTTGTTAGTTATGATACAAAAAAACGGTTAAAAACACTTCTATTTATAAAAAACAATAATAAAATCAGGTTCAACGTACTATACATATTAGGATCAACAACAACAAGGTAAACGGTAATGGAATAATAATTTATTAGTCAATTAATGGACGACAAAGTGACCCACAACCGGTTAACTGGACGTAACTGGTATGTCCGTGAATCGCCCCGCTGTTTGTGTGTGCTATTTTTACTGCTCATCCTTATGGACAACACATACAACGAAAATACAATTATTATTGTACCGAATTCAAAAAAGGTGGGGTTTTCGAATCATCGAACCTTCAGACGAAGAAAAGTAGTGTTTTGCAAATTTGCAAAGTAACTAGTGTCATTCGTCTGAACAATGGATTTCCGCAAAGTAGCGTCTGAATCTATAACATTTTTTCCCCGTGTTGGTCCCGGGCTCCTTTGAGGAATAGACAAACTGACATTCTGCCAGGCAGGTCGTAAAAGGCGACCGATTGGCTATACGAGTCATTACCATCGTGGCTACTAGGTGGTAGAGTTCTGTATTGTCTCGCCCGGCCCTGGTACCACCGCCTTACCTATTCCTGCCGCAATAGCGTCAGTGCTTGTCACTGTCGTATTCCGGCTTGGAGGTAAGGTAGCCGGTAAACTTATGCTTGTGGCATTACACCTCGTCACAAGATAGCAACGCACCATTAACACCTTTGGTGTCTATAGGCGATGGTTGACTCTTTCCATCAGGAGACCCAGATGGGTCTTGTTTGCTATCTTATGATATGAAAAAAAAATATATCATGGAACCTTGTTATGTATGTTTCCATCCGAAAACAATCTGTAAAATTCTCCTTTTGTTGGAAAAGTATACCTTCGATTTGGTTCCCACGTGTTAGTCCGGGTCCCCTTTATGAAGAATAGACCATCTGCCGTTCTGCCAGGCAGGTCGTAAGAGGCGACCGATTGGTTATACATGTCACTACCATCATGACAATAAGGTGGTAGAGTTCTGCAATGTCTCGTCCGGGTATTTGGTACCATCGCCTTAACTATTCCTGCCGCAATAGCGTCGAAGATTATCATTGACGTGTTCCGGTTTGGAGGGTAAGGTAGCCGGTAGACTCGTACATGTGACATTATCATACCGCCATACGGATTGCAACTGACTATTAACATCTTTGGTGTCTATAGGCGATGGTTTCTCTTTCTATCAGGAGAGACATCCATCCAATATAAATTTAATGAAGAGCTGAAACAAAAATCCAAGAATAGAAGAAAATAGATTGGTTGCAGAGATTTGGAAGACGGTCGTTTCAGTTTTAATGTCTCTAAATTGTTTGCAGGATCAGATCACTTAATTATTGCGGTTATTGTTAATAATCGCCTCTGTGATCTAGTCATCCGGTGTCGGTGTTGACCGCACGAGATCCCGAGTTCGATTCCCGGTATAATTCAAAAAATTCAGTTTTCTGATTAAAACAACGTTGCCCAGGACTGTATAAGTGCCTGTTTGGCGATAGGCTTGCCAAATATCACATATGTGGGCAACTCACCACATTCACATTAACGCACCACACTACTTAATATGTGTAGTTTATCCATATACACAAATAACTTATATAATGTTATATATTTATTGCCCACACATAATTGGACTAAGTATTTTCGGTTAATCGGGGTGCACTTGTTGACTGTCGTGCCTCTGCTTACCTCTTCGCGTGAAGATATTTTTTTTGTTGTTAAGTAATAGAAATTGCAGTGAAACAGGTTCACATTTGAATGTATTGCAACCATACAGCTGATGTGTTTTTCATATCGTGTTGGTCCGGGCTCGTTTCCAAAATTACCTATATGCCATTCTGCCAGACAGTTCGTAAAAGGAAAAAGATTCGCTAAACATGTTAACGATCATGATAACTAGGTGATAGTTGCGCAGCGTCTCGTTCGGGTTTGGTACCACTACTGTACCTAATCCTGCTGCAATAGCGTCAATGCTTATCAATGTTTGTAACAATAGCGTCAATACCTGTCGCTATCTTGTTCTGATTTTGAGGATAGGGTAGCTGGTAAACTTATGTACGGCATCGTTATCCCGCCACACGGATAGCTACACACTATTAACATCATTGATGTCTATGAGCGGTGATTGTCTCTTGCAATCACAAGACCCATTTCCTTCTTTGCTATCATATGATATAAAAAACCTCTGTACAATTGACAGACATTATGACTAGTAAATCATGATAACATATGTATGTATTTATTTTTACATACAATGGGTAAGGTGAATCACGCCTCTCATGCAACTTCTGTTTAAGTATTCATGGAAGAGCATAGGATAATCATGGGAAGCAATTTATACGTATGTTAGCTTATTGCAACCCGGAAAATGAAATGAAGGGATGTAAAATATTTATTTGTAAGAATATGGGTGTTACAACTAATTAAAAGTTAAATAAAATTTACCAACATATTCTACCATGGTATGGTGTGCAAATATTTTAAAATTATTTTATTTATTTCATGAAATTTAACATTTTGTAAGTCGAAATTTAACATTTTGTAGAATTACCTACTACTGGATCGGATAAGGGACCACACGCTAAGATGATCCGGCGGAAGAAACGCAGAAGGCTTATCTTTTTTTCTATTTTATGTATTACAATAATTATTATGTGTTTTACTTGCAATATTTAGAAGAATTATTGAAGTGAAAACTTCTTTAGGCGCGTTGAGCGTTTTGGTAGAGGGTAAAATCCTCGGTTCGCGTCACCGACATGCTAATGATAATAGCATATCTATAGCTATGTTTTGCATATAGTTTTAATTACTCTCAACTTAATAGTTCCGTTTTCACTTCTATCGGCAGTCCCACGACTGCTACTGTTTTTTTTTACACTACAAAAGTTATTTTTACAATTTACAAAATTTCATCTTTTAATTGCATTCGAATTTTAAGGCGAATTTAAGAAACCTATTTCTTATTAGACACTTTTACTATTCCACTTGTACATAAATTTCACTTTTACACAATTTTTTATTATATTTATTAACATTTAATCTTATCGGCTAAAAATTTTCCAATATAATTTTATTATAAGTATACATAATATATACTATCTGAACCCGTCCACGCTTTGCTGTGGCATGATTTCATTGATTGTTTGTGGATTGATTTGATTACAAGTCACTCAAAAATCCTTAGAACACAGAAAATATATGTAGCCTTAGAACGTCGTAATAAAGAGCATATAAAAACATTTAATGCTCAATAGTTCTGTTGTGAACAAACAGCTAGTCAATGTTCTTGATTTTTATTAACACAAACATATGAAAGCTAAATTTTTTGTTAGTGATGGGATACTATCCGTCTGAAGGGGTTGAAATACCCCATACATCATTTACCGGCTAGCTTACCCTTCAAACTGGCGACATGAATTGATAAGCGTAAAGTGGTAGAGTTTTCCAATGTTTCGACGGTTTGGTACCAACCAAACCGTCGAAACATTGGAAAACTCTACCACCTAGCTAGTAATCATGACTTTCACGTTGGTGCCTAGTATTAGCCCGTTCAAACATGCCTAGCAATAAAGCAGTTCATCTCTAATAATTTTTAACGATATAAAACTGCAGCATCGACTTCCCATTTCCTGTATATCCGGAACCCTGCATCAAATCTTCACAAAATTAAAATGTAACCACACGGGAAGTATACCATACTAAACAAAAAAAGAATTTTTCAAAATCGGTCCATAAATAATCGAGTTTTGAGGTTACAAACATAAAAAACTGGCCAAGTGCTAGTCGGACTCGCGCACGAAGGGTTCCGTAACATCATCTATAACAGAAAATCACGTTTTTTGTTTGTATACTTTTACTACTTATTTTGAAAATATTCAAGTTTCTACCTGTTTATTAATATCGAGTAAAAATAGCTTAAAATTAGGCTTATTGTATGGGAGCCTCCCTTTAATATTTATTTTTATTTAATTATTTATTTTGAAAGGCATTTTAAGGAAAATTTTAAGCGTCTAACTTACCGTTAAATATTTTTATTTTTGTTGTTATAGCGGCAACGGAATTACATAATTTGTGGAAATTTCAACTTTCTAGCTATCATGGTTTATGAGATGCCTTCGACAGACAGACAGACGGATGGACCGCTGTCTGTCAGTGGGGGCTTAGTAATAGGGTCTCGTTTTACCTTTTAGGTACGGAAACCTAAAAACATACAAGCGAATTGGTAACCTCCACTTTTGGGAAGTCGGTTGAAAAGGGACCCGGATCAACACAGGACATATTATGATGCTGTTGTTAAATTGACAAGCCAAACAACTGTTCGTCGTAACGCAATAACTATTCTAAGTCTAGGTCATATCTTTGAGAGGCATTTAGTCTTGGAGACATCGAGAACGTCCACCAATTATCCAATACAAAACTTCCTTTCTACCGCATATATGACGACCTCTTATCGCCTTAGACATACGGCCTAAAATACAACAGCAAAAACTACAATAAAATACCTTGTAAATTGCTTACTCAGAGTAATATTAAGCCTGTGTAACGAGAATAAGGTTTAATTTTGACAGTTAGTTAGATAAACGTTCATTTCCGATTTAGGCAAGTACCTTAGGAAATTACGAATTTAATTGCATTTTTATTAGTTTCAATTAGTTGTTTTACGCTGATAAATATGTAGTTAGGCCTAGAGATAAAAAAGAAATGACATATTAAACATTATTATTTTCCCCGTGTTGGTCCGGGCTCCTTTGAAGAATAGACCAACTGCCCTTCTGCCAGGCCGGTCGTAAAAGGCGACCGATTGGCTATGCGAGTCAATACCATCGTGACTACTAGGTGGTAGAGTTCTGCATTGTCTCGCCCGGGTCTGGTACTACCGCCTTACTTATTCCTGACGTAATAGCGTCAGTGCTTGTCACTGTCATGTTCCGGTTCGGAGGGTAAGGTAGCCGGTAAAGTCATGCATGTGGCATTAGACCTCGCCACAAGATAGCAGCGCACCATTAACATCTTTGGTGTCTATAGGCGATGGTTGACTCTTTCCATCAGGAGACCCATCTGCTTGTTTGCTCTCTTATGATATAAAAAAAACAATTGAAAAGTAAAAGGTACATAGGGAGTGGAGTAGAAACAAAGAATGTACGGCAAAATGTTGCGTTTGGCAGTTGCGTCAATACTCCGCAGATTGCAGAGCAGTTCCAATAGCACCCTCAATATGATCGCATCACGTCTAGATTGTCCCTTACAACATTTTTGGGCAGCTGTGGCCACCGGTTTTTTGTAATTATTTATATATTTTTTGTAATTATTATTGAAAATGGTATTGATTAATTAATCAAATATTTTAATTTTAATCTGATAATTATTTTATTTATTCACAATTCTATTTTTTTTCTTGCTTACCGAATTATAAATTGAATTTTATAAAATCTCATTTTTATAATATTTACTATTTTTTAATGTAATTGACACAAAATGTATTAACATAAGTTATTACGAACACAATATGGATGTATTATAATCTGAAATAAATTGATTATCATAATTAATATATCTATTATTTTAAAATTCAAAAGAATAGGGTAGATGGCTAAATTTGAAAAATTGATCAATGCTTTATTAGGTATATATATACAAACCGAAAAACTATTTGTTTTAATAACGCACATCTATAATAAAAATTTCGAGTTTTAAAATTTATTTTTTTACCGCGAAAACGTTTTGGACTGTCGTGGCGTCGTAATGACATCACGCCGTGTTCCTACATATATTAATACCCCGTGGTTTCTATGAAAATGTCAAAAACAATATGACGTTTTACCACGGTATGACGTAACACTTTCAAATTTGTGTTTTTGTGTCACATAACTTAACATCTATTGTTGCCAAAATTATATATTAACAGTTTAACTTATTATACAATCATTGCTCGCAAAAAATTTCAAAACTGTAAAATTGATGTGAGTGAGTCACAATACACGAAACGAATATACACATATCACAAAATAGGACAAAACAATTGAATTTAATATGTAGACACGTGTGGTAGACAAAATTATAAAGTGGAACATATATGCAGTGACTTACGATGAGTGATGAAGAAGGAAGATAGAAGATAGAAGAAAGAAAGATAGAAGATTGAAGTTAAAGATAGAAAGTGTGTCCAGCCCGAAACTGAACGAGCTCAGTTGCTAAGAATAAAATTTTGTTTACTCTGATAGGTCTAACATTTTTGTTAGATATCTTGGGTTAGCAGTTGTTCGGAACACATCCGATATTGGTTTGCTTTTGAATGATGAGAAATGCTACGTACAGAGTGAAGTCACCATGCGTATCCTAAACTAATACATTTGTATAATCACTACAGAATAAATTTGATTTATAGTCAGGGTTGGTCGAATGACGTCTGCGGTGAACTGTTGGGCGCGTCTGTTGTAAACATCGTCTCAGGGCGAATAGACTCCATGCTGTGACGAATTATTGCCCATTGTTTTATTTGTTGCCATACACATTGATCGATTTGCTAGCCTGTTACTGTACTCTTCTGATACACTGTTTATTGTATACTGTGTGGTACATTCTGACACACTTGTCATATTCACTAGAGTAATTTCCGAGCGTCTTGTTTTCTCAGGACATGTACTGGACTGTCCTTGATAAGTTTTAGGCAAAGTCCTGGGTTTCGTATTTCATTAAACCGCCCGGTTGGTCGAGTGGTTAGTGAGCCTGACGACACAATCGATGGGGCTCGGGTCCGATTCTTGACAGGAACAGGCTTTTGTGTTGAGCATAGATTTAAGATTAGTTTGGGTATTTTTTTTTTATTATCAATAGGGAAGCGCTTGAACTCCATAGTGTGGGGTAATCGTTGGATAGGTTTTTAAAATATATTGTAGGTTTGTGGATACAACTTTTGGATTAAGGAATTCGTTTGAAAAATATTAAGCCTTAAAGTCCTAATTTTTGTTAGAGTTAAGTATTCTTCAGGCTAAACGATTGGTCGTGGAATGGTAAAAAATGTATGGTAGTAGTAAATATACTGAAGTTGAATGGAAAACTCTCACGGCTTAGAAGGTACTGCTCAGTATATATGCTGTTGTAACTGCCTCATATGTTCATCAGAGGAGCTGTCTTCAGTGGCGTAGCTATCGTAGGGCCCGGTGGTGCAGTGCACCAGGGCCCCAGATCTCGGGGGGGGGGGGGGGGGGCTTTGCTTTGAAAAGAAAGCTTTGAAGCTTTGAAAAGAGCGGGTCAGCCAACTCGTCAGGCCCGATTCTTTCTCTATGCACCGGGGCCCTTGCCCTTTTAGCTACGCCACTGGCTGTCTTTTTATGGATAAAGGCATGAACGTCATACGTTTCGGCATGTGCAAACATCTCTGATAAAAAAGAACGAGATTTCACCGGGATTATTTGATGAATTATTTTCCTGGTATTTCGGCGTTACTGACGTTATTATTTCTATTATTATGACTAGCAACATGATTGCGGAGGAACGGGGAACCTAATCGCGGTAAGATATTATCACGAATACCTAAATTTGACGTTTACGGAAAACCATAAATCAATAAAAAAAACAATTCAAATTGCAACCTTGCGCGGACTTTCAAACGCTATAGGGTCTAGATTAGAGTTCTTTAATCTGCCACTTAAAGATTATAGGGTCGCGCTATTTTAAAGGGTTACTGGCATAAAAAACGGGTATTTATTTTATTCATTTATTTTATGTTATAAGATAGCAAACAAGCAGATGGGTCTCCTGATGGAAAGAGTCAACCATCGCCTATAGACACCAAAGATGTTAATAATGCGTTGCTATCTTGTGGCGAGGTATAATGCCACATGCATAAGTTTACCGGCTACCTTACCCTCCAAACCGGAACACGACAGCGACAAGCACTGACGCTATTGCGGCAGGAATAGGTAAGGCGGTGGTACCAGACCCGGGCGAGACAATGCAGAACTCTACCACCTAGTAGCCACGATGGTAGTGACTCGATAGCCAATCGGTCGCCTTTTACGACCTGCCTGGCAGAACGGCAGTTGGCCTATTCTACAAAGGAGGCCGGGACCAACACGGCGAAAAACGGGTTTCAGATTTTTTTTTGGGAGACAACTAAAGCGACATTGTTATGCTAAAGTAAATTCACTTATACTTTTTGATGAAATAAAACAAGCGCATTTTAACATTATAACAAATCGTTTTATTTACCTCTCATTTGACTGGGTTGGAGAATGTCAACCGCATAATTATACCAGCTACCTTATTCTCCATACCGGAACACGACAGTAACAAGCACCGACGCTATTGTGGGAGGAATAGGTAAGACGCAGGTGGTACCAAAGCCGTTTGATACGTGTGAACTCTACCACCTAATTAGTAGTCACGATATTAGTGACACGAAGCCTTTTATGAGATGCCTAGCAGTAGGCCAATTGATTTATTTTTAAAAAACCGGTCAAGTGTGAGTCGAACTTGCATACCGAGGGTTCTGTACAAAGTAGCTCCGTACAAAGTAGGTAGCTAGGTTTAGCTCCACATACACACTCGTAGGCTACACATAAATGTCACGGGACACATGGGTATCCTACAGGTTTTGTTTTCCTTTAGAAGTCGCAAACAATCGCAAAATATGCGACGTAAAGGCGACGACCTTTTGATCGCGTTCTTAAATATTTTTTTTTTGCAGCTGTATACTCAATTATTTGGTATAAATTTGAACTTGATAGCTCCACGCGTTCCCGCAAAAAAGGTTCTTGACAGACGAATAACGAAGTGATCCTTTAAGGGTTCCGTTTTTTCCCGTACGAGGTACGGAACCCTAAAAATCGACCCGGATTAACACGATGTTCTGGTGTCTTATGAACTCTGATATTAAAAGACCTATTAATTTATAATAAGGCTTTTAAAATAGCAGCGAGCGTCAGCCAGTCATTGATAAAATGTAGATAGAATGTTAATCGGTAATCCTCGCATTATCAATGACGAAGCTTTATGACTGTTTACATAAAGATACGAACTTTAACCGCATCGATATTAATCGAAGATAACGTGAGGATTCTCTATGTTTGTCTGTAATGTATTATAATGTCATATTGCATGTCACTGCCGTGTTCAGATTAAAAGGATAGCAGTTGAATAGCGTAATGGATAAACCCATTTTTTTATTACTATAAAATATGTGAAAATTGTATGTTTGTTGCTCAATCGTTTTAATGACTGATTAACAAATTTTTGTTTTTGCTTATATAATCAAAAATTAAAAAGTCATGTGATTCTTTCATTTTTATTATTTCATCTATATTGTTCTTAGTTAATTTCTCCAATTTTACACAGGTGTAAGGGACGATCTACCGAGAATCGAAACCATAGCATAGGATCATGGTCCTAAAACGAAAACCGTTGGAAAGTGTAATAAATTTTTGTTTTTTTTTTAAGATTATTTTACCTTAATTATGCATAATTTGATTTATTGTAACACTCTACAGTGCTTTTTATAAAAAAATAGTATGACTTAAGGGAATATAAAAAAGTAATGTATTTCTACACGCTCCATGCTGCACAAAATAAATGACTAGTTCGATTTTTCCGCGGGCTAGATAAATCGAATGTACGCTTTACATTGCATATAAATAAGAAAAAAATATAAAATGCAAACTTTTGCATTTTCCACAATAAAAAGGAATTGCCATCATGACTAGAACGTAAAAATTACATATTTCAGCGCCCCATAGGTTGAGTGGTAAACAAACCTAACTACAAATCGATGGTGCTTAGTTTCGCTTCCCGAGGGCGGGCGGGCACAGATAATTACTATCTGTGTAAATCACTCAAAATCAACTTGACTAATTTAGACGAAATTCGGCAAACAGGTAAATAATAACTTAAACTAAGATATAGGATACTTCTTATCCCGGAAAACGCATTTTTCCTCTTGTTTTTTTTTATAAATACTAGGAATATATATACATATTGTGTTCCCAGACTCCTTTGAAGAATAGGCCAACTGCCGTTCTGCTAGGCGTAAAAGGCGACCGATTAGCTATGCGAGTCACTACCATCGTGGCTCCTAGATGGTAGAGTTCTGCATTGTCTCGCCCGGGTCTGGTACCACCGCCTTATCTATTCCTGCAGGAATAGCGTCAGTGTTTATCATTGTCGTGTTCCGATTTCGAGGGTAAAGTAGCCGGTAAATTTATGCATGTGTCATTAAGCCTCGCCACAAGATGGTACGTTGCACCATTAGCATCTTTGGTGTCTATGGGCGATGATTGAGTCTTTCCATCAGGAGACCTATTTGCTTCTTTGCTATCTTATATCATAAAAAAAACATTATAAACATGCTCCGTGTTCGTCCGGGCCGCTTTCGAAGAATAGCTCAACTGTACTACTGCTAGACATTTCGTAAAAGGAGAGAAAAGGCTAACACGTGGCACTAACAACATGGCTACTAGCTAGGTGGTAGAGTTCTGACACGTCTCACCCAGCTTTTGATACCAGCGCCTTACCTATTCCTGCTGCAATAGCGTCTATACTCGTCACTGGTTTGTTCCGGTTTGGAGGATATGGTAGCCGATAAACTTATGCATTTGGTCTTTCTTCCCTGCCACACGGATAGTAACGCACTATTAACATCTCTAGTGTCTATAGGCAATGACTGCCTCTTTTCATCAGAAGAGCGTACGCTATCCTATGAAATAAAATAACTTTTTGTTGTGAAATAATTCTTGTAAATATTGTTATGCATAAAATAATTGTAATACATGAAATAGAAAAAAAAACAAGCCCGCTGAGTTTCGTCCGCCGGGTATTGTGTGTGTGGCCGAGTTCCAATCCAGTAGTAATTATAAGGAAATCAACCGAAATTTAAATGTTTGCACACTACGCATCATGGTAGAATATGGTCCTGATAGTCTTAAATCACTGCCTATAAATAAATTTCGCAAAAAGTTGTTTGATTTGCTGTTAGATAAAAATTATTATGATATTAAAGAATTTTTAGCCGATAAAATTAAATGTTAATGGATAGAAATATAAGTTTGTTGAATTGTCCTTTGTATTTCTGTGTCTTTGTCTATTGTCCTGAATTTTGTAAATGGTGAACATTATGTAAATTATTAAAAAAAAAAATTACTCAAAATATGAAATTTGTAATTATAAAAATAACTTTGTAATATGGAATCATCCTTGTATATTTATAACAAGAACATAAAATAGAGAAAAAAAGACCAGCCCGCTGAGTTTCTTCCGCCGGATTTTCTCAGTGTGTGGCCGCGTTCCGATCCGGTAGTAATTCTGAAAAATCGATACAATTTATAGTTTTAAATGTAATATTATATAATGATATTTTTTTTAAATATTTGCACACCATATAATGGTAGAATGTGTTGGTAACTTAATTATTTTCAACAACTTGTAACACCCATATTCTTGCAAATAAATATTTTCTTTCTTTCTTTCTTTCTTTCTTATGTTGGTAATTTTTAACTAATTTTAATAACTTGTGACACCCATATACTTGCAAATAAATATTTTTTATTTAATTTCATAAAAAACATAGTAAGTACCTAAAATAAATGTTCTCTTTTAAATAATGTTAGTGTGGATCAATTTACATTATACAATATACCTCACGACTTTTATATCCAAGGCCGTCCTTCGTCCGTGCCGTCCTTGCAAGGATATAATTATTATATCCTTGCAAGGACGGCAAGCAAAAGAATACTCCAGCAAGTTTATTGTGTACGTACGCCTTTTGTCCTATCATAATTGTAAACTAGTGATCGCTCCGTGGTCAAAACTCAAGGAACTTTGCTAAAGATCATCACATGATCAAATGCATAGTTATATATATATATATATATATATATATATATATATATATATATATATATATATATATATATATATATAATAAAATCTTAGGAAAGTCAAAACTGTACATTGAATATTTTTTTAAAAGAATACTTGAGGCGTGATCTACAATCGATATATATCAAAGTCAAAAATATAGTTATTAGAATTTTTGTATATTATTATTATTAAATATAGTTATTAAAATTTGCAAGGAAAAACTTTACCATTAAATTCCTAGGCATTTTATTGCACTAACCACCGTAATTCCAAGTTTACTTGGCTCATGCCTGTGAAACCTGGAAAATGATGACCGAAAGAAAAAAAAAATCTTTCGAGATGTAAATCAAGAAAGCTACATAATAGTAATAATAAGAGTAAATTCATTTTTTTTATTATCATGAAGTTTCACTGACGCGCATGATGGAGAGTATAAATTACGACCAATGCATCCATACTGAATGGACTGGGTTTTTGTTACCTATCTATACATATAATAAAATCGTAGGAAAGTCAAAACTGTACATTGAATATTTTTTTAAAAGAATACTTGGGGCGAGATCAACAATCGATATCGAAGCCAAAAATATAGTTTTTAGAATTTTTGTCTGTTTGTCTGTTTATCTGTTTGTCTGTATGTATGTCCGGGGTAAACTCAAAAAGTACTGCATGGATTTACTTCAAATTTTGCATGAATATTACTAATAGGTCGGGTCAACATACAGGCTACATATTATCACGCTATCATCTACGGGGTAAAGGCTGTGCGGATTAAACGAAGTCCGCGCGGACGAAGTCGCTGGCAACAGCTAATTATCCAATAAAAATTTAAGTACGTACACGTATCTACTCTTAGATATCGAAGTACATTTTTTACTATAGAAAATTGTCACCGCAGACGTGTCAGCCAGCATTTACCGCGCGGTAACCATATTTTTTAATACAATTAAACTAATTTCGTTGAAGTTTACATGTGATTAATCAATTTTCTCTTTTTATTGTATGGGTACATAAGACCATTGAGTATCGATTCCTACAATATATACAGTCGTTTATCAGTCATCCTGTACAATTATGTATTTCTATGTATTAGTAATTTGTTACACATACACCCATAACACAAGCAAATAATTTGTTTACATTGGGGATATTTTCTGTTCCTGTGATTGGTCCAGCAATACTTATTTTATGTGTTTAATAAATAGCAAAAACAGGCCGCCACTTGCCAAACACAGAATCATGACTTGGGTAATGTAAGAACAACAAACTATTAACGAGGAACAGTTTACAGATAAAGGTTACACATTTACCGCGGCTTTGCTCGCCCTATACCCGATATTTTTTTTGTATCATAAGATAGCAAACAAGCAGAAGTGTCTCCTGACGGAAAGAGTCAACCATCGCCTATAGACACCAACGATGTTAATGGTGCGTTGCTATCTAGTGGCGAGGTCTAATGCCGCATGCTTAAGTTTAGCGACTACCTTAGGTACCCTCTAAACCGAAACACGAGAATGACAAGCACTGACGCTATTGCGGCAGGAATAGATAAGGCGGTGGTACCAGACCCGGGCGAGACAATGCAGAACTCTACCACCTAGAGTCCCGATGGTAGTGACTTGCATAGCCAATCAGTCGCCTTTTACGACCTGCCTAGCAGAACGGCAGTTGGTCTATTCTTCAAAGGAGCCCGGAACCAACACGGGGAAAAAGGTAATAGCTATTATACAAAACCCATACACAGTGGCCCCAGGATCAAACATTACAAGCTGAATTTTTGTAAACAGCTTAATTTTGACGGGACGTCCATCTTTTCTATCTTCGAAAAATCTTTAATCGGTTAACTAATAAAGATAGATAAAAAAGAAAATTTTAGAGTCGGACTAAGAAAAGATTTCTCTTTACGTGTAGGACAATGTAACCCTTGAATTACAATAATAATTAAAAATCTGGTCTGAGAAAATTAGGTTGTTTTTAAATTGATTAATATCAATCTAAAATTCTCATAATTCCGAATCTTTAGAATGGAGGGCTTGTCAGGAAAGCCATCGCGTGTGTAGAACAAAAGTTTTTTCATGTTTTTCATACAATAATCAAGCGATTAAAGTAAAAAAATAATTATTGCTATTAATCAATATTTTTCCTTTACCGAATTAATGTTTGAAGCCCCCTAATTCTATTAGTTACTCGATTCGAGGTTTTCGAAGGTAGAAAATATGTGTGATGTCGTCAAAACGAAGTTCACAAAAATTCAGCTTGTTATAAATAAAAATGTTCCCGGGACCACGGTCTACCATGATAACAATCAGGTATTTATCTAACAAAGAATTTTTTAGCTTTATTTCTTTCCGATTATCTTTATCTAACAAAGAATTTTTTAGCTTTTTTAGCTTTTCTTTCTTTCTTCTTTCTAGCCCCGGTCGCTATATATCAACATAATGCAAAAAAATAAAAATACCTAGGTATATTTTTTCTCAAACAAACGTCAAGTCGTAAAACTTACTGGACTTGGTGGACCTGTGCTATTTTCAGACATTTAATAATATCAACAATCTTAATCAAATCAGGTACGACGACATTGAAAAAAGAAAAGAAGTTTTAAGTTTGTCTTATGTCAAAGAATTCTACACGCCATTGTAAAACAAATAATTCAAAATAAGAAAAAAGATTCAGCCTCGAGCGAAACCTCCTTAATGGGACCTCCTTAACGGGACATTCCTTAATTTAAATATTGACTGTTATTTTGGTATATATGTACCATTTATACATCCATATGCATTAAAAATATATGTAAACAATACATACTTTATTACTATTGTGTAATAAAGTAGGTATTATTAACATATATTTTTTTATGAACGATATACAATACATTGATTAAAATAAATTTACAATTACAATTATTGATTACAATATATTGATTATTGTCCATTATAGAACTACAAAAACGAAACACTTCAAACTATTAAATTAAAAAGTGTTAACCCTGCCTGACTTGTCCAAAACGAGTGTATGGCAGCATGGGCTCTTTCTCCCCCCGCAAACCCCTCACGATTGCCCTGTCTAGACGTGTCCGTTGGCCGGCTTTAAATGTGTAGGCTGTGGTGATAGCATTGATATAAAAAACCCAAGATACACAATCAGTGTCTGAAAAACGTCCTCTAAAAATGAGTGCAATATTTTAAATTGTGCGCTAGAATCGCGTCGGTCGCGACTTTGTCAATTTTATTACTTTTCAAACGTTGCTTGTAAAAACAACTATAAATCTTGCGCTTAAGGTTGGATATGCAATAAACATATATTTTTGTCATAATATCTATAACTACTTGTGTAAAATAAGCGACAGTTTTGAGTGTCAATTTTGTATGGAAATGTGCATCTTGGATTTTTTATATCAATGGGTGTAGTCACCCTGACTATTTTTTTCCTTTCCTTTACGTTCCTATTTGGAGGGTAAGGTATTTTCTGTGTACATCAAATAAATATATACTTTATTATAAATTTTAGATTTTATTTTATTACACATTTGTTTTTTAAATAGATTTTTTTATAAAACAGTAAAGCTGTAAGTAGTAAGTACCGGCATCCGATTTGCTGTATCTCCAGAACTCTGCATTAGATCTTCACCAAATTTAAATGTGACCAAACGGAAAGTGTAACCCCTCAAATAAAAAAACAAAATTAAAAACGAATTATAAATGACCGACGTCTGAGTTAACAAAAAGAAAATACAACAGTACGAATGAATTAAGAAACATCTTCCCTTAACGGAGGTCGGTTGAAAAAACACGCGGATCACCTCAAAAGTCTCAAGAAGATAATTTACAAAACATCTCGTTAACAAGTCGATCCACAAAACAACAAAATACGCATTTATATTCACGCGTGTGTTCATAAACTCGGAATGTTACCGAAATAAACATACGTATGTCGTGACAATGAAACAATATCACAAAATTAACCGACACGTCACTCCTGTGTCCGCTGTACACATTATAATAATATCACAATCATAATGTACCTATCGGCTTTCGATGAACAAATTACACGAATTGATGTTACGCCAAAGAAAGCAAATAATTTGCTTGTGATATGGGTGTTAGTCACATGTCGCAGGCAAATTCCATAATACGTTCGTATGCAAATGGCGTCGTCAGATTGCAAAGATAAATACGTTTCATGCCGGGGCCGTATTTGCGTCTATCGTCACGAACCTTCGTGCAATGACACGATAAATGCAGATGTGAGCGGATATTATGGGCTAATTCCGCATACATTCGGGACTGCGTGTGCCTTAGCGCGCGTATAACTTCGGGACGATACACGCAAGTGTGACTATGGCATTAGAAAATGCCTAACGCCAAACGTAAAATGTCGTCCTTATTATGCATGGCATTTACGGCCGCCGTAAACAAATCGCCGCGACATATCGTTTAAATAACTTGTTATGTAAATGAATTGTTTATTTAGAACTAATATCCTATACGGCTTCTTACATAAAAAATAAGTAAGGTTTTTTATATCATAGGATAACAAACAAGCAGATGGCTCTCCTGATGGAAAACCTTCGTCTATAGACACCAAAGATTTACGCACCATTAAGCGTTACTATCCATGTAGCGGGATAGCAATGCCACTTGCATAAGTCTTACGGCCTTTAAACCGGAACACGACAATGACAAGCATTGACGTTATTGCGACAGGACTAGGTAAGGTGGTTGGCGAAAAATCCGGGCGAAACGTTGCAAACCTCTATTACCTAGTAGTCACGATGGTAGTGACACGTATAGCCAATTGGTCGTCTTTTACGACCTGCCTGGTAGAACGCCAGATCGTCTATTCTTCAAAAGGGAGTTCGGAGCAATACGGGGTGGAAGTTAAATCTCTTACAGCAGCGACCATTTACAATAATAATACACTAACATGTAAACACTGAAGCGCGCCAAGATCCTTTGATGTGGCGACAATATTTGGTTGGCCGGCCAATTTTTTAGCCAACTACTAATCAGGGTTGTTACTGATACAGGTTTTTACTGTGCGAGCAGATTATGATGCTGATTTTTGAAGTAAAAACGTCTTTAGCTGCGTTAGACAATATCGGGCAGGGGAAAATGAAATGGATTCAGCCATGGATTCAGTCAGCAACATGCTATCCTTGGACGAGCGAACAAGAAACATGTTAACTATTAAATCAGTGAGGCTAGGGTTCGAATCCTAATGGGGACAAGTATTTGTCTGATTAATAATTATTAGTCAGACAAATACTTGTCCCCATTAAATTATAATTTAAGTATATATAAATTTTTTGCACGTTTCATTTTTACCAAAATTTAAAAAATATTTTCAAAAAATTTAATAAAAATTAAATAAGGGAGAGGTAGAAGGAGATAGATTGAGAGAAGAAAAAAAAGAAAGAAAAAAGTCTGTGCTTGCAATTACCGTTTAAATTAAATTATTCCTGTCGGCAGTCCTCCTGACTGTCTCCGATTTTTTTAGATCAATATAAAAGGATGCTAATGCTGATATTAATAAGTTATACTTGAATAAAACATATGCTACCTTGAAATTATTTGCAAATGTGTTATATTATTTTGAATAAAACACAAGTTATACTTACTGAAACTAACCATAATATTGCTTTAATCTTAACGGGACATTAAGTTGATCTGAAAAATCAATTAATAAATGATAGCTGTGATATCTCTAGGGTGTATTTATGATCATATAGAGAACCAAAATTGAATAACAATCAAAGATAATTTATGATAACAATGATAAATTAGATCTACCAAAATTTTTTAATATTTCAATAGTTGGCTTTCTTATTGAAAATTGAACATTTTAGCAGAATTTTACTGTCCGACTTATGTCTGAGCGAATATTTGTCGATTTAGATGGGACTAGCGTCAAATCGGTATACAATTTTAAAATCTTTGTGCCTTCACTGTTTATATTTTTCGGGAACCGGGACATTTTTCCTGAGCTATACTTAGGAACACAGGACATTCCCCATCAAAACGTGACTGACCAGACGTCAGACCTTAATTATAATTAACTTATTATTGCATTACGCACGCATTAGTAATTCAACACTCATTTATATTGACAAAACAATCGAATAAGGGAGTTTAAACTATATATATGATTGTGATTGATTAAAAACATGTGACAAACTAGGACCCACCATCTGCAAATGTTATCATAGCTTTTATTAGCCGAAACGTTTACAAAGATTTCTCCCTCATAAAAACAATATTTCCGTGGTCCATTCTTATTTCCCACATATTTAATTACGCGATTGTATGCTATCCGGATATAAATAAAGAGAGTCTTATTAGACAACTTAATTAGCTTCCTATTCATGCACTCAGGAAGCGACATTCCCTTGGTCTTTTCTGTGATATTTCGCTTGAATATCTTCTCGAGCGATTTAATTTTCTATATTCCGTTGACTCTGATCGAAGATCCCAAATTAAAGAAAAGTTAGAGTCAAACAGACTTTCGCATTTATAATAAAGATACATACTTAATATTATAATGCGAAATTTTATTTGTCTCTTTGCCCCTCTAGCTTTAGACTGTCTGTTTGTTACGCTTTAAACCACTGAACCGATTTTGATGAATGGAATGATGAGTACAGATAATAAAAACTAGGAGTTAAAAAAAGGCTTACTTAAAAAAAATAAAACTGTGTCGACGACATGTTGATCTACTCGCGGACGAAGCTGCGCGACAAATCTAATCTAATCTAAACAGCAAAGATTTGACTTTTTATTTATTTGTTTGTTACGATTTAACACTAACGATAAAACTACTCGAACGATTTGAAAAAACCTTTCACCTTTAGAAAGCTACATTATCCAGAAGTGACAGCGGCTACACTACCCGACTGTGCAAAAGAAAGTAGTAATTTCGGGTCACGTAAACGAAGTCGCGAGTAACATCTAGTAACAAATAAAACTTCGTTCGCTATAAAAGTCAACAAAAAGACCAATTTTGTATGACATTCACATTACCATGATTTTATTCGCCTCCACCAACACAACGTCCAAGCGTCTATTTTTAGAACGTTAGTGAGTCCTTGAACTAAAATAAAAACGCATCCTACCGATGTAATACAATTTTATGTATCAGATTTAATTAAAGTGACCGTTGTTGCTAATTTTCGTGGATAATTCCAGACACAATTCTGAATAAAAAGTATTTTTTATTAACATTTTTATCTTATAAATAAAGTAATTTGACATAATTTTAATCTATTTGAATTTGTTTTGCTAAATATATGGCAGGTTTTTTTAATTGATGTCAGGAAGCAGACTGAATCTTTTTGCTCTGTACAGGTTTCTTAAATATATCATAGGATAGGAAGTAAGCTGATGATTCTTTATATGGAAAAAGACAGCTATCTCCTATGTCGAAGCAAGACAATGATAAGCATCGGCCATCGACGGTATTCAGTTAAGAATAGAACTTCATGTCTTCATCTTCAACAAATAGAATGCTATCAAAACCCGGCCAAGAGTTGCAAAACTCTACTACCTAGTTATCATAATAAAATAAAATAGGATTTCATGGCATGACCTAATCCTTTTAACTTTCTGGAGCAGATGAAGAATAACTTCCACGCCTTATTCCGACTCATCTGTGGCTTGTTTGCAATCGCATGTAAAAAAAATATTCCTAGTTCGGACATAATATTTGACATTGTATGACAAATTGTACAAACATTTAAACAACTGAAAAATAAGATGTTTATAACTGTACTCGTATACCTACCTACCTTACCAGAGCCTTGAAATCTAAATAATACTTTGACAGCATTTGACCGCATTTACGACGCGATAGGCTTTTAACCCGTTAAATGTACCTATTAAACATCGACATCAATGATGTCGATGCTATCAAAGATAAAGGATACGTAATACGTGTTGTACCATAGTTCATGTTCGAGCGTTTAGATGTGAGTAACCCGTGAAAAAAATGTCCAACCGACACTTTTGCATGTCATTATAGCCATGCATTAGTGTATTTCATTTATATATTAGAAAGCGACAGGGAGGCGAAAGAGAGAGTGAGAATTAAATGGTAAACTAATGCATGTGGCATTGTCATTCTGCTACACAAATAGCAACGCATCATTAACATCTTTGGTGTCTATACGAGATGGTTTTTCACACCATTGGGAGAGTTTTCTGCTTGCTTGCTATTTAATTATGTAAAAAAAACTAATTTATGAAGGATTAAAAATTTTCCTAACCTATCACATTGTGGGATAGAATATCTTCGGTTAATCGTAGGAGCACTGGTTGTACCTCTGCCTATCTCTTCAGGAATACGGGCGTGAAGATACTGTCTTCTGGAAAGATAACTTACCCGAGATTGGATATGTGACTGTATCGTCATTTATAATTTGGTCACTTGTGATACCATAGGAATAAATACCTCCTGCTAAATTGTGAGTACTTTGCAGCTCTGCCTGATTCTTAAGGGATATTGAAGTATTATCATAACGGTTTGATAGATTTTTATGGATATTTTCAAAGATTATCAGGTGAATGACTGACAATTTCTACAGCGCACAGAGGAAGACCAATAAACAGGGCTGGTTTGTTCTTTTTGCCTACTACTTACTCAATAGCCTTGGCGTGACTTTATATATTATGTGTATATATATATATATATATATATATATATATATATATATATATATATATATATATATATATATATATATATATATATATATGTGTGTGTGTGTGTGTGTGTGTATTGCAAATAAACGAATATAAAATTAGTTAAAAACAAATAATACTTGAAAGTAATACTTCAAACAAAACAAGTAATACTTCAAAAAATACTTATGTCAGATTATTTAATTTATATTTCAAGTCCCATTTTAAAAATTACAAAAAGTGTTTTAATACTAGCTTTCTTGCACTACTTTCATCCGCTATTTTAGGCCCTTAAAGTTAGGGGTTGATTTTTAAATAAATATAGTTTGAACTTTGAACACAGAATTACAAATATCTCCAAGGCAAATAACATTAAATTTTTTATAATTATTTATCCGTTAAGACTTAACAAGCAGGCGGAAAGACCTACTTTCGCATTTATATTACCTCTGTACTGATAATCGGCAATTGATGATATTTTCCTTGTTATTAAAAAAATTAAATGCTTTACAAATAATTATTTACAAAAAACTATCAATAATTCAATGTTGTCACACTTAAAAAAAGGTTTAGATTTAATTCAAGAAACATGGTCACCATATAAAATTAGATCATCAGTTGACTTTTAGACATAAGGTTTATCACATTAAGCAATTAAAAGGCATTGAAACATCGAGAGGGTCACAATAAACGAATTACTTGAGCGGAGATCAATTTAACAAGACAGTTATCTTCTGTCCAGTGATAATAAGGCACATCCGTTACAGCACTCCAGCAATAACAAACTGTAATTGTATGACGTTAGAGACTTATTTACATTAAATACCTTGTGATGAGATCTACAACGTCTCGCCTGTGTTTCGTACCACCTCCTTATTTATTCCTACAGCAAAAGTTTCAGTGTTTGTCACTGTTGGGTTATATATTATATATGTATGCAACGATATATGTATAATATTTAAAAATGTCCATTACAAATAGTCATCACTTTTTTGTATCATAATCATATCATGATAGCAAAAAAACACCAGATAGTTCTTCAGATTAAAAGAGACAACCATCGCCTATAGACACCAAAGATCTTAATGGCACATTACAGTGACAAGCACTGACAAAATCGCGGCAGAAAAAGGTAAGGCGGTGGTACCATTCCCGGACGAGACAATGCAGAACTCTACCACCCTGAAGCCACGATATTAGTGACTCGTATAATTAATCGTTTGTCTCTTACGAACTGCCTGGCAGAATGGCAGATGGCCTATTGTTTAAAGGTAGCCCGGACCAACATGGGGAAAACTCTTCATAATATTAGTATATACTCGTAGATATAGAGACTACGAAATACCCCACAAAGACACAAATGTATTCGCCGCATTCTGTTTATGTAAAAATCCCACGAATGGACATCGGACGCTGCACAATGCTAGCGATTAGCATACACATTGTAGTCGTTCTATTTATAGATAACACGGGCTATTGTTAAGTAAATAATGTTAATTATGTTTCAGAAATAGAGTATTCTTGGAAGCCATTAAAATATTTCCAACCATAACTAAGTATGGAAATGTTTTGTTACAATAGATAAAAATACCATTATTTAAAAATCAGTAATTTAAGGTTTCAAACAACATTTAAAAAATATCATTACGCAGGTTTTCTAGCGGGGTACGCAGAGTTTAATTTAAAGACGAACTTTAATAGATACTCCTGAACGCAATCGATTTGGCTCGTATTTGATTCCTAACTGGAACAAGCATTTGTGGTTTTTTTTTATATAATAAGACAGCAAACAAGCAGATGGGTCTCCTGATAGAAAGAGTCAACCATTGCCTATAGATACCAAAGATGTTAATGGTGCGTTGCTATCTTGTGGCGAAATTTAATGCCACATACATAAGTTTACCGGCTACCTTACCCTCCAAACCGGAACATGACAGTGACAAGCACTGACGCTATTACGGCAGGAATAGGTAAGGCCCGGACCCGGACCAGACCCGGGCGAGCCAATGCAGAATTCTACCACCTAGTAAATTTTTGTGATAAACATGTATGTATTTCAGAGTTAGCTGCATTGTTATTGATAAAATGTTGTTTTTTTTTATATCACAAGAGCAAACAAGCAGATGGTTCTTCTGATGAAAAGAGAAACCGTCGCCTTTAGATACCAAAGTTGTTAATGATGCGTTGCTACCCGTGTGGCTAGATGGCAATGCCACATGCATAAGTCTACCGGCTACCTTACCCTCCAAACCGGAACACGATAATGACGCTGCACTGACGCTATTGTGGTACGAATAGGTACGGCGGTAGTACCAAATACCCAGGCGAGACGTTGTGAAACTCTACCACCTAGTAGTCACGATAGTAGACACCGTATAACAAATCGGTGGCTTTTTACGACCTGCCTGGTAGAATGGCAGATGGCCTATTCTTTAAAGTAAGCCGGATCAACACGGGTTGAACGGTTTTATTCTTATATAATATTACTAACTGTTGCCTGCGACTTCGTCCGCGCGGACTTCGTTTACTCCGCACAGCCCCTCCCCCGTAGTGATAGCGTGATAATATGTAGCCTATATGTTAACCCGACCTATTAGTGAAATTCATGCAAAATTTGAAGTAAATCCATGCAGTTCTTTTTGAGTTTACCCCGGACATACATACAGACAAACGACAAACAGACAAAAATTCTAAAAACTATATTTTTGGCTTCGATATCGATTGTAGATCACGCCCCAAGTATTCTTTTAAAAAAATATTCAATGTACAGTTTTGACTTTCCTACAATTTTATTATTTGTATAGATTATATAAGAACAAAATAGGTTTAAAAAGTTTCATTCATATATTACTTCAATTGACCTACATATGACACTCATATAGGTATGGCTAATTCGTAAAAGGAGAACTATCTATTTCCCAACCGTATATCTACCATCATGATATCTTTTGGTACCACTGCACCTTTTTTTTATATCATAAGATAGCAAACAAGCAGGTGGGTCTCCTGATGGAAAGAGTCAACCATCGCCTATAGACACCAAAGATGTTAATGGTGCGTTGCTATCTTGTGGCGAGGTCTAATGCCACATGCATAAGTTTACCGGCTACCATACCCACCAAACCGGAACACGACAGCGACAAGCACTGACGCTATTGCGGCAGGAATAAGTAAGGCGGTGGTACCAGACCCGGGCGAGACAATGCAGAACTACCTAGTAGCCACGACGATAGTGACTCGATAGCCAATCGGTCGCCTTTTACGACCTGCCTGGCAAGACGGCAGTTGGCCTATTCTTCAAAGGAGGCCGGGACCAACACCTTTCATTTTCATGTCGCAATAGCGTTGATGTATGTTGCTGTCGTGTTCCGATTTGGAGGATAAGACAGTCGGTAAACTTATGCATATAGCAATATCATCCCGCTACACGGAGAGCAACGCACCATTAATATATTTATTTGTTATCGTCTGCTATATAAATTTCCCCCTTTTTGAGGGGGTAAATGCAAGGGGGGTAAGAGCAAGAGGTGCTCTTGGTAGAAATAAATCACTGCCTCCCATGGACATCCGCGATATCGGAGGTATTGTAGCTGCATCGGTCTTTTATAAATGAAGAAGCAAATAAGTTTTTAAAGGTCTCTACAAAAACTACAACTTTTTTGTAAGTCGTCGCCACCGACGCCGGTAATTGATTCCACAAAGAAATAGTGCTAGGGAAAAGTGCCGAGAAAAACGCACGATTGTGGATTTACATCGTTTTTCATCGAGATGGTGAGAGTTTTACCGATGATGAGATTCAGCGGCTGGAATTAATCCGAACAATTCGTCGGAACACTCTCTATGATACCTACATCTCTGCGTAATGGCAAAGATAAAATTGAGAACTGTAATCTGTTTGAGTAATTTACTTATTGCAACAAATATTGTAGTAGCTGCCGCGTGTAGCCCGCTGCATAATACAAGTTTTTGGCGAAACCCGCGAGATCACCTTATTTTTCCGGGATTTAGCCTATAGGCTATTCCAAGACATCAATTACCTGTGTGCCAAATTTCATTCAAATGTGTTTAGTAGTTTTTGCGTTATTGAGTAACAAACATTCATCCATCCAAACATCCAAACTTTCGCATTTATAATATTATAATATAGATGCGTAGGCTTCGATCAAATACAGTATATTTGATGGAAGTACGTAGGTGTTACATCGATGTTAGTGTTAAATATTTGGCCATAGTACTATTAGGTATTCTGTGGCCATAACTGGCGTGCAAAATCATCTATAAAACATTAATAAAAAATAACAAAATGAAATTAACAAATTATTTCACAATTCCATTTTTTATGTTTAAAACAGTCATTTACCTTGTAAAAGGTCGTTTCTGGTATTTTTGAGTGTTTTTCTAAATTCATTACTAAAATAAATCTTGTATATATCAATCTTATATTACAATATTGTCATTCAGCGCAGCAATCTGCATATACTATTCTACTATTCTACGATATTATACAGAAAGCGTTAGTAATTTTATGTATCTAAATTGGCTATAAACAGTGAGTCTTCCAAGTAAAAGTAGTAAAATTATGCGCATGCGCAACAACCAGTTAATTTCCAGTAAATATATTTACTCCACTAACGAAGTATGTACATAAGTTTGTAAATGATAATCGTGAGTCGTTACTACTCCATAATGCGGTTTCGGCAGTAAATCCTATTAATTATGACAATAATAAGGCTTAGCATACGTTTGCGATTTTCAAAATAATAAGGATAAAAGAGTATAAAAATTGAAAATTAGGTTATTATTAATCAGAAAATTGTGGCCGTAAAAATTACCCTTTACGAGTTTTGACTAAGAAAATATCAGTTTTGCATGTACAGGAAAAAGTTACCCTTGAATTAAAACTAGCGATTACTCTATGGTCGAAATTTAATAAAATATGGGACATACTTTACAAAACCTCACCAATAAAAATAAATAAAAATACACTACACGTGTCGATAACTTGTCGACTTTCTCGGATAAAACTGAGAAGTACCATTACATTTCTATCGTCAGAACATTCTCTGATGCCCGGTAAAACTCGCTAGAGTTTATGTGCTATCTTTAAGGTTATTTCTAATATTTTGTATTGTATTAAAATAAATAAATGGGACAGTCATCTTCACAAAGTTACTCATTTAGAAATAAATAAATAAATAAATATTCATGGGACAAATTACACTTACTGATCTAACCCCAAAGTAAGCAAATATTTGCTTGTGTTATGGGTGTTAGTCAACGATACTAATACATAGAAATACATATATAAATACCAGAATATATATAATAAACACCCAAACCCGGAAATACAAACATTTATGCTGATCACACAAATGCTTGTCCCCGTCGGGGATCGAACCCGAGCCCCGTTGATTGCGTAATCAGGGCCGCTAACCACTCGACCAACGAGGCGGTCTTTTTTTTAAATCTACACTGGCTGATCCACGCGTCTTCTTTCGCCATTACAGTCACATGTTATCAATATATAAAGTGACCATACGTCCCTGTCCCATTACATCGTACTGTTTTAAACGGACCGTCCCTTTTTAGGTTCACCATTTCGGTGTACCCGAGAAAAGCCTGGGGACGCAAAATTGTCCCGTTTTTTCAAACCACGCGATAGTTGGTAGACTAGCTGCGTGAAGGACGATCGTCGATTGACGATACTGGCGATCATCACCAACTGTTTTAAAAGGAATTTCTTCCTCTGAAGATTCAAGAGAAGGGTTTGTATGTATAATAAATGTACATAATATAGAAGAAAATGGACGAAAATTTCAAAAATTTGTCGCAAAAACATATTTTTGTGCGCATACATTGCACTCGAGCGAAACCGGAGCGGGTCGCTAGTAGATCAAAATAGATTACATTTGAAAATAGAGAACGCGTTATTCTAAAGCATTATCTACTTATTTAACGAATTGCTTGCATCAACAGAATGTTTGTAGCTTAGATTACCTTACACCTCAATTGTTGAATGAAACCACAAATGAAACTATGTGTAATTAATGTGACATTACGAATTGTAATCCGACTCTATGAAGTCCATTGTTTTGGCCGTTTTGATGCCAATGACATGATTTATTAACGTAGTAATTTGTCTAGTACCAGAAATAATCACATTAAAATATTGTTGTAATTTTCACAGACTACATTAGACACGCACAAAGTGTTCAGAAGTTTAAAGCCTAAACCAGCAGGCCTACTCTTGAAAACAATATAAATCTTAAACCAATATTGATAAAAAAATAAGTTTCGAATATCGTCAAAAAACGGTACTCTTGAAACCAATATTGCTCACATTGATTCAGTATAGTAACGACCTAATTACTGGAAATAGATGTCATCGTTACACGTCAAGCTAGTGTTACAAGTTTACATTTTAAGTACAGTTTAAAAAAAAATAACGAATAAAAGCAATAATAAGTAGTTCCAAAAAATTTCGAATTCCGTGTGGCGTTGTTGCCGAATCCAATTATTGAATATAGTTGTCCAGAGTACGGAATACTTCAAAATTCATTTAAAATTGAAATCGGTTTTCAAGAGTAGCCCTACAGGAGTTTCCGAACTTGATCAATTCGCAGTGCACTACAACTTTATTTTAACTTGCGCCTTACCTAGAAGGTTCATTTTAGAATTTTTTAGATCTTAGAATTCATAATATTTTATTTGCATGAAATTGGGTGTTACAAAATAATTATAGATCGCCATAGTGAACCGGTAATGCCGGTGTGCAAAAATATTATAAACTTACTTATAGCTTATTTAAATATATGTTATATAAAATGGGACATTACATATTATTAATAATTAAAATTTACTAATTCACATTTAATTATATTTTATTAAGATAACGATATAAGAGATGTAATATAATGTATTAATGTCACAAGAAAATTTAATAATTTGTCGGTATAGAAATGACATCGTCAGATTACAAAGACAAATAGTACTTGTACTATTATGTATTCTGTGTAAATAAATTTTAGGAAATACCTTACGTCGAATATAAAATGTCGTCAATATATACCTAATATGTATGACATTTACCGCTACCGTTATCAAATTGCCGCGGTATATTGTTAAATTACTCGTTATGTAAATGGGTTGTTTATTTAGAACTAGAACCCTATTCGGCACCTCGCATAAAAATGAAGTAGGTTTGTTAGGTTGCCTTAAGGTCTCACACCCAAAAAAACATCAAATGACCCACATTGAACGAATCACGAAACACACAAATTGCTTGCGACATTTATATTAGGTGGTTGTGTGGTGGGATGGCAATGCCACATGTATCAATCTACCGGCAATTTTACTCCCCAAACCGGAACACTATTGGCATTGACGTTATTGCGGCAAGAAAATGTGAGGCGGTGGTATTATGTACCCGGGCGAAACGTTTCAGAATACTATCACCTAGTAGTCACGATGGTAGTAACTCGTACAGCCAATCATTCGCCTCTTACGAATTGCCTGGCAGAATGGCAGATGGTCTATTCTTCAAAGGGGGCCAGACAGACGAACACCGCATACACAGGACCACACCAACGGAATATCCCCTTTCTCATTTTCACAGCGAAGCTTTTTTTTACTTTCAGGCTGAATTTTCCATTAAATTAAATATTCATTGAATGTAAAACCACATACTTTTTGTAACGCTCTGATTTCGACCCCGTTAATCCTACTTCCATACTCTTGCTCAAACAAATAAGCGCGGATCAAGCGTTATGGACACAGTGAGCATGCCCACAACCTTAATTGAGGTATTTTCAACCGATGAAAAAACGGCGGCTATCAGTTTAACATGCATGTATGTAATATTGTTGGAAATGGATATTATTTGAGTATACCGAGGCCTAAATTTTGTAAGTGTATTATGTTTGTATACTGTAAAAAGTAAAAGCTATATCAAGATAATTCTTTCTAATTCCCCGTGTTGGTTCGGGCTCCTTTTGAAGAATAGACTATCTGTCAGGCAGGCAGGGTTTTATATCATAAGATAGCAAACAAGCAGATGGGTCTCCTGATGGAAAGAGTCAACCATCGCCTATAAACACCGAAGATGTTAATGTGCATTGCTATCTTGTGGCGAGGTCTATTGCCACATGCATAAGTTTATTGGCTACCTTACCTCCAAACCGGAACATGACAGTGACTAGCACTGACGCTATTACGGCAGGAATAGGTAAGGCGGTGGTACCAGACCCGGGCCATCCAATGCAGAACTCTACCACGTAGTGACCACGATGACAGTAATTCGCCTAGCCAATCGGTCGCCATTTACGACCTGCCTGGCATAACAGCAGTTGACCTATTTTTCAACGGAGCCCGGGACCAACTCGGGGAAAAATATTTTATTATTTGTAATTAATATTATTATTTGTAAGTTTCTTATTTATTTATTTTATTTAGTTGCCAACAGAAAGTACACAGACTAGATTTTATCACTAGGCACTTTTGTGGTACATTTTACTGAAAAAATATCGCATTTTTAGGTTTGAGCTTCGACGTGGTAGTTTACATTCATGTCTAGATTTGTTATCTACCTTAAAAATACCATTTTATAAAAATAAAAAAATAGAAGGTACAATTTGTATTAGAATCTTATTACTACTAACGCCATCTCTTATTAAATTAACGAGTTAAAATTGATAGAAGATACATTTTCTATTAGAATTTTTGAACTTATTAAGAGACTACCTACTTCATGAATTGTTTCTTCATATTTGACTGGCGGCGCGCGGTTATCGTGCCCTCGTATAAAGGCGAGGTTCAAGTATAAACTGCAATAGCTATAGGGCCATCAGTTTGATCAGTTTGGCATCGAAGGTGTATAATAAAATCATTGAAAGGAGAATGCAAGGGAAGTTCGAAGTAATATTGTGGGAGGCACAAGGAGAACTTAGGTCTAGAGCAGGGATGTTTGCTGGGAACAGAGTAAATAGAGCATTAGAGAGTTTCACAATATGCTTATTGAGAAACAGTGCAGATGTATTAATTGATTTATATTGTATTGAGATCAATTCCCAATCTTAGCCCGAGGGCGAGGGTAAAAAGCTAAAAAAAGGTATATTTACGCCCGTATCCCCGAAGAGGTAGGCAGAAGTACAATTGTTCATCCACGGTTAGCTGAAGATACTTAAGTCCCACAATGTGATAGGTGGCCAGCCTATCGCCAGTAGGGCACTTTTCCAATCCCGGGCAGTTGTTTTATCAGAAAACTGATAAAACACATTTTTTCATTTGCCTGACTCTGGAATCGATCTCTGAGGGTTTCTCTGAGAGAAAAATTCGAAAAATGTATTCGCTGAGTGTCTACCGTCAATTCTTCGTGCCTACGTAGTCCAAAAATTTTGAAGGTTTATTTAAATAAAATATTTTTTGATTTTGATTTCGTAAATCGACGTAAAACCAGGAACTTCCTGATTTTAGAAAAAAAAACAATTATTTCAGCAAAATGTCAAAAATATGTTTTTTATAAGATCAACCTTCATTTTTAATTACATATTTCTCCTTGAAAATTCCAACAAACAAAAACCAAATATTCCTAGTCCAAAGCCTGACGACGCGGGCCTTTGATGCAAATGTAATGTTTAGATGAAAATACGCTGAGTTTTTTAGGTTAGATAATTATAAATAAAGTCCATACATTAAAAGATGTAATTCTCATAAAAATACTTTTATAACAATATTACTACATAGTATAACTTTGCGAGCCCTTACAAAGCTCTGCTTTTTGCTAGTATAATACATAATTAGTAATGGAAGTGCCTTCCCAATTAAAGGCAATCACAGCTCATCTTGTGTGGGTACTGGGAGTGTAATATATCTATAGTAATCAAGTCTGTCTTCGACCCGCACTTGGCTGATTTTTGAGTAGCCGCGACCACAATCGTTTCTCTGGGCCGGATTCGGGCTATTCGCATCCATACAACAATAATATCTTGGGATAAACCCAGAATTACGCAGACCAAGACTAGCACATCTCGACTTATCTTAATTACACAACTTTATGATCTATTCAACGTGTTATTTACCATTAGCTTTGATATCTCGTCGGCTGTGAGACGCGACCTCAAAACGCTAATGCGTTTGGTGCCGAGAGTGCGCACTCATTACGATTTCGCTGTTTAATTTACAGCTGTTCAAGGAAAACACACATTAACAAACACAATATATATATATATATATATATATATATATATATATATATATATATATATATATATATATATATATATACTAGAATATATTTAATAAACACTCGAAGCCGGAAATACAAACATTGCTCCTCAAGTATTTAGAAGAGCACCAGCTGATTAGACACCATCAGTACGGTTTTCGGCGCGGTCGTTCAGCTGGTGTCCTTCTAGTATACCTAACTCATCGGTGGGCGGAAGCAGTTGAGTCCAAGGGGGACTGTTGTTGTTATTTTAGGCGTTGGCAGTTAGTTTAGACATATCGAAAGCCTTTGATCGGGTATGGCACAAAGCGCTTCTCGCGAAGCTGCCTTCCTATGGGTTTCCCGAGAAACTATGCAAGTGGATCACCAGTTTCTTGGCTGACCGGAGCATTAAAGTCGTTGTCGACGGTGCGTGCTCCGACCTTAAATCTGTCAATGCTGGTGTTAAACTAAATAGCTATATATAGCACTGATTACGCGGCTTGTTTGAGTGTGTTTAATTTTCTTTTATCACTTATTTACTCGTTGATTGCGTATCTTATTTATCTTATATAACAAATAGAGTTATTCTAGTCACGAAGGTGAACAAAAAATAGCTAATATGTTTGTAGTAGTCAGTCAGGTTTAGTTTATTATTTTTACAACACTACTTATGTAGGTACAGTGAGTTATCAAAATCGAATCACTCTGTAAAAGTTCCGTGTGGTCATAAATTAAAATCAGTGAATGAACAATTATGCCTTGTTTACGGACCCTTATGTTTGGAACTTAAAAAAAATAAATTATCATTGTCGGAAGACCCTGTAAAAAGTTAGACGTGGTCAAATAACATAAAAAAAACAGGTGACGAAAACCTCCTACGTTTTATCGTCGGCTCAAAAACACTATTTTATTATCAAAGGTTGTTTTCCGAAAAAAAAAGTTTTTCCCCCTTTTTGGTCCAGATCCTCTTTGAAGAATATATCATTTGCCATTCTGCCAAAAAAGTCGTAAAAAGCGAACAATTGACCACTAACTATACCATCGTGACTACGACTTGGTAGATTTCCGCAACGTCTCGCCCGGATATATGGTACCACCGCCTTTCCTATTCTCTTTACAGACGATGGTCGTCTCTTTCCTTCAGTAGAGCATCTTGAGTTTACTATCTTAAGATATAAAAAAAATCTTATAAGTATAAATTACTTAACAGAACTCTATATAGATATTAAATTTAGTACCACTTAAACAAATAGCCATCTCAGGCAAATTATTGTGAAATTTAACGCAATATCTCAAAGACGATCGACTTCGTAATCTTAATTACTAATTTGAAAGTGTCAACAACAAGGAAATTTATGAACTTACTCAAACCTCATGCCAGGTCACATGGGTGCGACATGAAATAGTTTATAATGTTTGCCCACCTACTTATGCAATCGTGTAAAGAAAATAAATAGTAAAATAAGTACCGTCACGCTTTTATCCCAGAATAAATAGGCAGAGGTGCAACACAATTATTACGATTAACCAACGGCATTAACTCCCGTAATGTTTTACGGAAAAAAGCTGTGAAGTAATTTTAGAAAGATATGCTTGACACACAGGCTTGGAATCCAGAACATCCTGCGTCTGAATCAATATCGCCAGAAAAGTTTTATTAAAGACGAATTTGAAGTACTTAACTTTCAAAATTTCCTCGGAATCTTATGTGAAACTGCTTAGATGAGACTAAAAAAGGTAGTATAAGGAATGGTACAAACTTATTTGAGGTCTAAAAATTAAAGGAGGCCCCAGCGGCACAACAGTCCACCCAAGATCACCCCACTTTCTTCCACGTCAGTAGCAAAAGCAGTAGTAACACACAAATTATGTACTCAACGCAAATTTCACTTCGTAACCGAAGCATCTTCAGGACAATCGAATGGCACTTCACTTTATAAATGGTGTGATAACCCATAAAAATAAACTCGTTCGTAAGCATAGATCGGAAGAGGCAGTGCAATTAACCGGGATTGGGAGGCGTTATCTTAGTATGGATTCGCAATTGAATCCCGCTGTCCCACTAGTTATGGCATATTATAAGGCAAAATAAAACTAGAGATAATCTTTAAAAGAGGCGATAATTTACCAATTTATACTATATATTTGTGTATTTACTTAATAGTATTCACTATTAAGTAAACACTCAATTATTGGTAATTGAGTATTTACTTAATATTTCATTATATTAAGTAAATACTCAATATTACTATCTACTAATTAATATACTACTACTACTAATTACTACTATACTACTACTACTAATTAATATATATTATAAGTTAATTAGTATTTACTATTAAGTAAATACTCAATAATTGAAATTCATTAGAAGAAGATTTTTGTAACGTTGCATTGCATGTTTTGCATTTTTTGTACATGTATTACTTATTTTGCCCTCCTACTTATGCAGTCCTATGAATGAAACAAAAATAAATAAATCAATCAAAAAATTAAAATAAATACCGTCACGCTTTTATCCCCCAATTTATCTGCCTGCTTGACAGAGGTGGAACTCATCCACTATTTAGTAGTAGTTAGTGAAATTTACCGGGATTGGGTGACGTTATCTTAATATGGATACGCAATTGAATCCCGCTATCCCACTAGTTATGGCATACAAGGCAAGATAAAACTAGTGATATTCTTTAAAGAGGCGATAATTTATCAATAACTGAGGACTTACTTAGTAAAGAAGATTTTTGGTAGTTTTATTCTGCATTTTCTAGTATTATTTATATTTATATTTTCAAACTTATGCCGATCAAAAGATAAAAATAATACAAATGAAAAATATTAGAACATTTTTAAAAAACCTAATGTCACGGAACAAAGTTATAGGACTACGGAAAAAATATAATTAAAGCCGTAACATAACTAATGGGATTTAATGGCGTATCCGTACCAAGATTGCGTCGTTCAATCCCGGAGAATTGCAATACCTATTCCAATCTATGGTAATAAGACATTATTCTGCGTAATTTGTGGATTACCTGCGGTTGTTATAGAGCGTGAGTAATATTATAGCTACCTATTTAAGAACCACGTTGTTACATATATTATATAATATAAAAACAGCATTTTTTTATATCATAAGATAGCAAACAAGCAGATGGGTCTCCTGATGGTAAGAGTCAACTATCGCCTATAGACACCAAAGATGTTAATGGTGCGTTGCTATCTTGTGGCTAGGTCTAATGCCATAATAATGCATAAGTTTACCGGCTACCTTACCCTCCAAACCGGAACACGACAGTGACAAGCACTGACGCTATTGAGGCAGGAGTAAGTAAGACCAGACCAGACCCGGGCGAGACATGCAGAACTCTACCACCTATTAGTCACGATGGTAGTGACTTAAAGAGCCAATCGATCGCCTTTTACGACCTGCCTGGCAGAACGGCAGGTGGTCTATTCTTTAAAGGAGCCCGGAACCAACACGGGGGAAAATATAATGTGCCTAACTGTCTAGCTTTAATGTGTAGCAATTCGGCATTAGAAGTATTTTCAACCAATGAAAATAAGAGGTTATCAATATATGACATGTGTGTATGTAATATGGTTTAAATTGGATAATATACGAGTATGGTTATCTACATACTTAGGCGTCAAAACACGTGTTTTAAATTTCATGTGTATGTATGTTTGTATCATGCGTTCCAACTGAGACTAGGATTGTCAGGATGACATATTGCTTCGCATTTTGCAAACACTTCATAAGTGATTAGTAAGGTGTACAAAAAATTCTAACAAAGAAATACTTTAAAAAATATATTTTCATTCTAATTGGTATATTTTTTTATTAAGATTCCCATCAGAGTGCTAAGTGTGAGTTTTTCTTTTCGCTTTCGATCGTGAGCGCGTTTCGAGTTTACTAGGAATTTGTATGTGATTTGTACAGCGCCACCTAGTGGTAAACTGGTTTCTCACGTTTACCACTAGGTGGCGCTGTACAAATCACATACAAATTCCTAGTAAACTCGAAACGCGCTCACGATCGAATGCGAAAAGAAAAACTCACACTTAGCACTCTGATTATGTAACCATGTTTTAAAATAAGGTGTAAAATAACTAACACGACTTCTATATGTACGTAAATAGTTAGATGAACGTCTAGACTGATATATTTTACTGGTTTTTATTGATGAATATTATATTTTAATACTTTTTAGCCTATTTTGGACAAATACAGCCCAAACCCACAAAAATCGCAACAAAATTGGCCCTGTCGTTTTTGACTTGTAAATGATGTAAATGACACGACATCTTTATATAATATATAGATGAACAGCTAGACTGATGATTTTTACTATTTTCTATCGATGAAAATAATATTATTAAAACGTTATTTGTTTTTCAATAAATCAGTAATATTTTTTGAACAAATATTTTTTTGCTGACTTTACTAATTTCACACTTGTGGCATGAAGTTGATAACAAGCGCAATCCTATTCTTAATTGGAACGCATAGTATGTTTATACGTTTGTATGATTGTCCACAAACTCGAGAGCTAAAAGCCATATTCATCATTCTTTTTTATTTATAATACTAATGTTCTAACTTAGGGAACAGTCTAAATTGGATCAAAATCAGTTTAGTAGTTTGAGACATGGGAATTGACAGATATTTGAAGTCGATTTGACTTTTTAAAATTACCATTACTAGTAGGTACTCTTTACACATTCTTAACTTAAAACTATTTGAAACAACCTGTCTGTATATGTTTTCAAAATATGCAGCAGTTTTTTAAAACACAATTTTCAATTTTTTTCTTAATATTGGATGAATATTATTTCTTTGCCTGGCACTGAAATAGAAATATTTTGACTTTATGACCAATGAGATATGTATTTGTTACTAGCTGACCCGGCAAACGTTGTTCTGCCTTTTTAACTCATCTTATTTTTTTCTATATTTTCTCACCTTTTAAACGTTCCCTGGACTTCAACAATTAATTCAAAACCAAAATTAGCCAAATCGGTTCAACCGTTCTCCAGTTTTAGCGAGACTAACGAACAGCAATTGATTTTTATATATATAGATTTATTAAATACACGTATAAAGTGCCACAGTTTATCTAGTTTGTCTGTTCGTGCAGCGTTTAGAGTTTCTAATTAAGAATGTTGCTAGGAAATCTGACAGCAGAATGACATTTCACAAAATGGAGGCTGTAGTTTCAATTTCGCCTACCAAAGAGATCATTAATACGTATTTAATCTTTACGTAATACTTCACAGTAGAGATAAGTAAAAAATTATGACGTATTTGTTTTCTCTGTATCTAGCAAAGAGTTTAAAGAACAATTCCGTGATTCCACCTACTTCTTCATTAACTCAATTAAAAGCTTGAAAATGCATTCAAAAAAACGGCTGCATATTTGAAAAAGTATATAAACACGCTGTTTGCTGTATTTACGGTAAAAATATAAAAACATATTTTCCTGGCTAAAAGCCTATGTTACGACGTCATCATTTAAAATTTTAAAAAAATCATAAATAAAAACATATTTTGCAAAAGTGTTCAAAAATATTATTTAAAATAGCTTTATTTTAAGGGAAAAATAAAAAAGTACTAAAAACACTTTACATGCCCAATTATTAAAATAAAAATGTTTTGAACTAAATATTTAAATCGCTTGGGTATAACTGTCCAATGTTCTCGTAATAATCCAGAGTTTTTATTTCAAATTTATTGCCCTTACTTATAATCTTATTTAAAATATATCGAAAAATATTATGAATCATCAATCGAATAATATTTGATAGATAATATAAATATATCAAAATATTATCAGACGAATCTTCTATGACAAGAAACAGTCATCGACTACAATCAAGGACGTTAATGATGCGTTGCTATTCTCTCAGCTAGGATATACCTATAGTACCTACGTATGTAATTTACCACTATACACCTACCTGTGCTCTAAACCGGAACCAAACAGTAACGACCTACCAAATTTAGTTATTACCCATTCCTGGCACCATTACAGGAAGAGGGCAGAAATAATTAACAAAATAAATATATATAATAAAATATGTACATGGCAGCGGATGAAAATTAAAAAATGAAAAGCAGATGTTTGATGACGTGCCGTTGGAAAGGCCTGTGACTAGCAGTGGACGAAAAAGAATGATGATGATAATATAAGCCTTGAAAGTCTAGTGATTAACCCAATTACGTTAGATTCTGAAGTCGCAGTCTCAGTCCCCTGGTTATAACGATTCGTTCTCCTATGTTTTTGTAGTTTTATATGCTTCCTTTTTTTTTAGTTATTGCTGTGACTTCCATCTATATTATGTTTATTTCGTCTCCTTATTACTATTATTTTTTTTGTATTTGAATACAGAAACAATTTTGTATTTGAACCTTGAGGTTTATAATTTTTCTGACATGTGGTCACGAAAATAATTGTTATTTTTTTTTAAATTAATGTTTTATTTAAAACTTTAAATCTATTTTTAAAATAGCTTCAATAGAATTGAGGCGCTATATAAAACCCGTACCAATCGAATCCGAGGCAGCCTATGACCATCAAGTGACCAGAGTGCTAAGTGTGAGTTTTTCTTTTCGCATTCGATCGTGAGCGCGTTTGGAGTTTACTAGGAATTTGTATGTGATTTGTACAGCGCCACCTAGTGGTAAACGTGAGAAACCAGTTAACCACTAGGTGGCGCTGTACAAATCACATACAAATTCCTAGTAAACTCCAAACGCGCTCACGATCGAATGCGAAAAGAAAAACTCACACTTAGCACTCAGAGTTTAAAACAAATAAACAAAACGAGGGTATTTAAGTAACTGATCGTGTTGACAGGCCTTCTCAGTCATCATTGGTCCAGCCAATGTGGCTTCAGGCTGCGTAGCACTTGCTGGTTGTCACCGGTCTTCCTCTAACAGCGTGGGTTAATCGCTGGGTCAGCGCACGCCTGGCGCAACGCCAAGCTGGCCTTTCTTCGACCAGCTCTAGTCAGCGCACTTCAGTGGGATTAGTGCTAGTCAGCGCACATCTGGCGCGACACCGCCGACACAGAGTTGGTCTTCTTCTACCAGCGCGAGCGTGGACTGTGCGCTAGATATGCGCACGCCTGGCACGACGCAGACGCAGACGACACCGAACCGGCCTTACTCTACCAGCGGGGCAGCGCACTCTTGGCGTGAAGCTTCTATCTATCCGTGAAGCGCTTTTATTCATTCTTTTTTTATTTTATGGTTATGCAACATAACATGTGTTACTTTCTTTCATTCTTTCTTTCTTTAATCTCATTTTCGTAGAAAAGTTTCTTTACAAAATAAAAAAAAAACGAAGCATCGCTGCCGCCCCTACACCAAGGGCATGCGGGCGCTACGACATTTCAAGTTTGACTCACGTTTACTTAGCTCTGAGTTCCCATCGAACTTCCGAAAATCGATTAGGAGTACTTGTGTACAAAGTTCAAACTATTCTAAGTATATCTATATTAATATTATGCGAAAGTTTGGATGGATGTTTGTTATTCAACCACGTAAAAACGTCTGAACCGACTTAGATGAAATTTGGCGCACATGTAGATGCTAATCTGAATAAATATGTAATAGCAGATAGAATATAAATAATAAATTTCACTGGACAAATTACACGAATTGATCTAACCCCAAAGTAAGCAATTTATTTGCTTGTAGTATGTGTGTCAGTCAGCGATACTAATATATAGATATACATATTATATAAATACTCAAATAGATTTAATAAACACCCAAACCTAGAAATACCGACATCTATGCTCATCACATAAATGTTTATCCCTGTCGGGAATCAAACCCGTGTCCCATTGATACGTAGTCAGGTTCGCTAAGCACTCGACCAACGGGACGGTCAAATATTTTTTATCCCGATACAATATGTTGTTCCCGTAGAACGCACCTAAAGCTTTACCTACAGCTTTTAAGCACAGGCTACATAAAAGTTACTGATGGTGTCAGATAAGTATGCAGTTTTAAAGAAGAAGTAATGTTATTTAATTTGCAAAATTTCGTTAAAAAAATAAGACAAACTGCCGTTCTGTCAAGTAGGTTGTAAGAGGCAACCGATTGGCTATCCGTGTCATTACCATCGTAGAGTTCCGCAACGTCTCGCCCCTACCATCGCCTTACCTATTCCTGCTGCAATAACGTCGTGTTCCTGCTTAGAGGGTAAGGTAGCCGGTAGACTTATGCATGTGGCATTGTCATCCCACCTCACAGATAGCAACGCACCATTAACATCTTTGGTGTCTATAGGTAAAGCTTTCTCTTTCCATCAGGAGAACCATCTGCTTGTTTGCTATCATGTAATAGTCGCCTGTGTGATCTAGTAGTTCTTGGTTCGATTCAAAAATGTGTTTTTTCAGTTTTCTGACAAAAACAACGTTGCCCAGGATTGGAAAAATGCCTGGTTGGCCATAGGCTGGCCACCTATCACATTGTGGGACCAAGTATCTTCGGCTAATCGTGTGCACTTGTACCTCTGCCTACCTCTTCGGGGATATGGGCGTGACGATTACTACTACTATAATATATATATATATATATATATATATATATATATATATATATATATATATATATATATATATATATATATATATATATATATTAGGGATGGGCCGAAATTCGTTTTACATTCGGTTTAACCGAATTTCGGCAGCTTGAACCGAACTTCGACATTCGGCCGAAATTCGGTTTAAATGCCGAACATTCGGCACTAGAAAAAAGTATCTTCTTGCACTATTTTGATTGAAATCTACGCTAATGTTATAAAGAGGAAAGATTTGTATTCTATATTTTTATATATTGCATCATCAAAACTCAAAAACTACTAAACCGATTTGAAAAAATCTTTCACTATTACTTTCGAAAATAATCCGTAAAACGGTTGATCCCCCAAGGCCATCCCTGAAACATCCTGCTAAATAAAAAACATAAAAACAAAAATGAAAAAACTTCAGCATAGATTTTTGAGTTCGAAGAGTTCAAAAAATATGTAAAACGGTTGACCCGGCAGGTCATCCCTGAAACTTCCCGCTAGATTTTTATCTATATCTTAGCATATCACACATTTTTTCAGAGTTCGAAAATCTTAAATTTATTACAAATATTCGTTAGTATATAGAAGTCGTTGTAAATGACAGTAATTTCAAAATTTTTGAAATGCTATATATTTTAAAAACAATTATTGATTTTAGTCTTTCGAATGGCATTCAACGCAATTTTTGACCTCTAAAATGTTTTTATAGCTACGTAATCTACAGACTCAGAAATGTAGAAGCAATATCAAAAAAAAAATTTTTTTTCGAATTTTCGATATTACTAAATCCCAAATAAATCGACCGATTTTGATGCAATTTGCTTATTTGACGCAATTTATAGAAAGAAAAGCTGATTAGACTTTTAAGTCAATCGGTATATTAGTCTGAAAGTCATTTTAAAAATGCTAAGTTTGCTGTAAACAACAAAATATTAATATTTGAAAAGCCGTAATTTTTGAAAACTTGATTTAATTTTGATTTTTGAAAATATTTGAAAAAATTTCGAATTTATGTCGAAAAAACACTTCCAAATTTTTTTGTCAACGATAACTTCCGAGCGGATTAACCGATCATGATACAATTTATGAATTAGATGCAGTTTTTTAAGAAAAAAAACCTGCTAAAATTTTATACTCAATCAATACATTAATCTGGAAGTTATATTATAAAAATATGTTTCGCGATTTTTTCAAAATTTCTCAAAATATTCTAGTCCGAATTGGATAAAATTTTTGGAAATTTAAGTTGAGCAGAATCTAATTCAATGCCATTAACCGCGTTTCGATCGGTCAAGCCGTTCAAAAGTTATGAATTGTTTACATACACACAACCATACACTCTCTCTCTCTCTCACACACACACACATACATACATACTGACGTCATCGCGAAAATAGTCAGAAAATGTTCCATACGTAGCGGGAAGTTAAAAATCTAAAGTTTGATATAGATGAAGATGCATATATTTTAAAACATGATGATTTAGATCTTTTTAATTGCATTCAACGTAATTTTTACCTTTAAATGGTTTTATTAGCTCCAAAATCAGTAGGTTAAAAAAAGACGAAAAAAAGGTAAAAAAATAGCTGAATCAGTTGACCCTGCAGGCTATCCATGAAACTTCCCGCTAAATTGAGGTATTTTAGGCTCAAAGGAATAAAAACTATACCTAAGCATTTTTTTTTTCAAAATTCTGACTTTTGACTTCTGACTTCTGAAAATGACAGCAATTTAATTTTTAAAAAGCTGTATATTTTGAAAACGATTATCGATTTTCATCCTTCAAATGGCATTCAACGAAATTTTTGAGCTCTAAAATGTTTTTGACCTACATAGTATATAGGCTAAAATATGTCAAAGTAATATCAAAATTTGTTTTCAAAATTTTCGTTATAATAAATCCTAATAAACTGATTTTGACCCAATTGACGGTATTTAACGCAATTTTTAAAGAGAAAAGTTGATTAGATTTTTTAAGTGAATCGGTGTATAAGCCTAAGAGTTATTTTAAAAATATTAAGTAAGTTTTCTGTAAACAGCAAAATTTTATTATTCAAAAGTTATAACTTTTGAAAACTTGATTCGATTTTGATTCTTGAAACTACATTTGACGTAATTGTTTTATGTACCACAATATTGTAAAAAGTTTGACATTCAAACAAGTTTTGGTCTCTTATTTTATATAAATAATACACTTTTTTCTAAATTTTCGTCAACGATAACTCCCAGACGGATAAACCGGTTTTGATACAATTTACGATATTTGACGCAGATTTTTAGAATGCTGGTTAGATTTTTAAATCAAGCCGTGTATTAGCCGGAAAGTTATTTTAAAAATATTAAGAAGTTTTCTGTAAACAACAAAATATTAATATTAAAAAAGTTGTAACTTTTGAAAACTCGATTTGAAATTAAATTTGACGTAGTTTTTTAAGCACTAAACTATTGTGGAAGGTCAAAAAAAATTAGTTAGAGAAATTACTAAGTTATGTCAAAAAAACACTTTTCTAAAGTTTTTCGTCAATGATAGCTCTTGAGTGGAAAAACCGATTTTGATGCAATTAATGCATTGAACGCAGTTTTTGTAGGAATAGAGCTGATTAGATTCTGTACCTAATCTATACATTTATGTACTTAGATTATACAAAGTTATTTATTTATGTATGTTATTTATGTACAAAGTTATGAGATGATGTGCTTCGCCGTGTTGGTCCCGGCCTCCTTTGTAGAATAGGCCAACTGCCGTTCTGCCAGGCAGGTCGTAAAAGGCGACCGATTGGCTATCGAGTCACTACCATCGTGGCTACTAGGTGGTAGAGTTCTGCATTGTCTCGCCCGGGTCTGGTACCACCGCCTTACCTATTCCTACCGCAATAGCGTCAGTGCTTGTCGCTGTCGTGTTCCCGTTTGGAGGGTAAGGTAGCCGGTAAACTCGCCACAAGATAGCAACGCACCATTAACATCTTTGGTGTCTATAGGCGATGGTTGACTCTTTCCATCAGGAGACCCATCTGCTTGTTTGCTATCTTATGACATAAAAAAAATGTTTACATATACACATACACATATATACAGACATGCTGACCTCATAGTGAAAATAGTCGGAAAAGATTTCTAGGACCTCAAAACGTGGAGATCTGGTGAAAACTCGATTTTCAAAAATCGGGGCAAAATCAGTAACTTCCTTATCTATATATACCTACATAGCAGAAAGTTAAAAATAAAAATCCATGCCTAAATTGGAACAATATAACTCAATGTATCAAAATTTTGCTTTTACGTCATTAATTCACGTGCGTTGCGAAACCCATTAACGATATCCTATATATCTATACTAATATTATAAAATTGTAGTTTGTTTGTTTGTTTGGTTGTACGCGGTAATCTCGAAAACTGCTGAACCGATTTGAATAATTCTTTGTGCGCTGGATAGCCTGTTTATCGAGGAAGATTATAGGTTATATAACATCTTGCTACGACCAGTAGAAGTGGAGTAAATAAAGTCCGCGCGGACAAAGTCGCGGGCAACAGCTAGTCCATACTAAAATTATAAATGGGAAAGTGTATCTGTTTGTTTGTCCGTCTTTCACGGCACAACGGAGCGACGAATTGACGTGATTTTTTAAGTGGAGATAGTTGAAGGGATGGAGAGTGACATAGGTTACTTTTATCTCTTACTTTACGCGAGCGAAGCCGCGGGCAATATAATAGCTAGTAGTAAATAGTAAAATAGGTAAATAGCTAGTATAAAATAATTAAATTTTAAGCAAATTCGTAAAAAAGTCACGACATATCGCTTTTAAGAAAGCTCCCCAAAATTAAACCGAAGTTCGGCCGAAATTCGGCCGAATTTCTTATTTTCACCGAATGTTCGGCCGAAGTTCGAATTCAGTTCAAACCACATTCGGCCCATCACTAATATATATATATATATATATATATATATATATATATATATATATATATATATATATATATATATATATATATATATATATATATATATATATATATATATATATATATATATATATGTATATATATATATATATATATATATATATATATATATATATATATATATATATATATATATATATATATATAACTTCAGAAGCGAATAGCACCACTCTAGGGCGAAGCATTAATGATGTTACTTGGCGGATATCAATAAGTTTAAGGACAAGTTAAGGTAGGTACCTAATTCAATTTGCAACATTTCTATGCATTGCTATGTTTGACTTCTGAGTGCTTAGTGTGAGTTTTTCTTTTAGCATTCGATCGTGAGCGCGTTTCGAGTTTACTAGGAATTTGTATGTGATTTGTACAGCGCCACCTAGTGGTAAACGTGAGAAACCAGTTTACCACTAGGTGGCGCTGTACAAATCACATACAAATTCCTAGTAAACTCGAAACGCGCTCACGATCGAATGCGTAAAGAAAAACTCACACTTAGCACTCTGTAATGCCAGTGAAACGAGAAAAGTGGTGTAATAATACTTTATTTTCAAGACCTTCAGTGAGTTTCTTTCATAAGTGAAGCGGTGGTAACAAACCTGAGCGAGTCGATGTAGAACTCTACCACCTAGTAATCATGATGGTAGTAGATACATAGGTACCTACATAACATGTTTACCCAAAGAACATTACGATTTTACGACCGCCCCGTTGGTCAAGTGGTTAACGTACCTAACTACGCATCAATGAGTGTTGCGTTTGATTGCCGAGAGGGACAATCTTTTGTGTGATGACTGATGAGCATAGATGTTTGTATTACTAGTTTCGGATATTTATTAAATACATACCTATATTTAGGTATATAGGTATGTATTTCTGTGTGTTAGCATTATTGTCTGATACCCATATTTCAAGCAAATACTTCTTTACATGGGGGTTATATCAATTCGTATAATTTGCGTAGTTATATTTATTTATTACTAGTTGAACCGTGTAGCCCACTGCATTACAAAAGTTTTTGGTGAATCCGGCGGGAACAACTATTTTTTCCCGTATAAAAAATCTATGTGCTTTTCTCGGTCATCACCTATACGTGTGCCAAGTTTCATCTAAATCCGTTTAGTAGTTTCTGCGTGTTTAAGTAACACACATACGTCCATCCATGCGAACATCCAAACATTCGCATTTTTAATATAAATAATTAATATTAATTTACGAACTGTTTGACAGAAAGACAAAGGTTTATTTTTCCAACCCGGGCTCAGGCCAGCGAGTGTTACTCATCCCAAGGGATTCAAAAATATTTTTAACCACATCAAAAATCATTTATTACCATTTTATGATTTAAAAACACTGGACACTATTATACCTGCCGCTATCGTAATTATCAGTAAAATTTATCTTTTTAAAAAAAAAAATTGTTGTAATTAAATAGAGTTGGATGGTCACTAGCCTAGATCGCTATATTTAATACGTTCGACTTATTTGACGCAAACTAAGAAAATCTTAAACTTTCTATTCGCGTAAACATGTAATGCTAAATACACACGAAGACAGCATATTTTAATATTACGATACCTGCAACCTTACTTATATTTTACGGATCAATATGGTCACATTTAAAAAATGAGTATTCTTTTGTTTGAAATAAAGAAAATTATCAGCGCTCACAGAATTAACTTTTAAGTTTTATAATAAATAAAAACACAAAAAATAAACTTACATCAATAATTCGTTGTTTATTACTCATTGTAATAATATATCCTTTTAGCTAGAAATCACAATATAACGGGATTCTAAGTTTATCGATATGTAAACTTTACGCGCCACAAGCGGCGCACAGTTCGCAAGACTATCATATTTTGCTGTTATAACAAAAAAAATATTACATCAGCACTTCACTACAGATAACACTGACGACATAAATATTCACCGCACAAAACATGAAATAGATTATTCACAAAATCCAACGAAATATAATATGCACGTCCACAGATTGCAGTATGTCTTTCTGCCACAATTCACATAACAAAACTACAGTCTACACTCTACACTAGTGTCTACAATCTCGCGCCAACGGGCAACGACAGCGAGCGCATACCACATGCGGGACAAGGACAAAACATTTGTTATCAGAAACAGGCCTACTTTTAATACTAAAAAAAGGACAGGCATATTTTATAAAGCTTCAAAACACGGCCGGCATTCTCGTTTGAGAATCCGTGTTCTTCGTATTTTGTAAGCTTTAACGTCTGGAAGAGATTACTGGTCAACTGTAAATACTAACTGACCTCCCGCCATAACTAATCTATAATTATTACAGACAAAATGTCATTCTGATACGAAAATATTTGTATACTGTGCCAACACGATAAGCACATTTATTTTTATCTAATGTTTTAAACATAAATAGCTAGCTGCATACTTAATGTTAATAATATTCGTAGATGCATCCAACAGTGACAATTAAAACTACAAGAAAATTTTCAAACAGTGTTTTAATAAGATTTTTCAAAAAGAAAAAAGGGGCGAATGAGCAGGAGACTTCAGATGGTAAGTCATCACCACGACCCATTTACATCCGCAATACCATGGTCTTGCAGTTGCGTTGCTGGCTTTTTAAGTATGAATAAGTACGCTCTTTTCTTGGAGGTTTCTAAGTCGTATCTGTCCGGAAATAAGCTGGTAATTAATTCCACACTGAAGTGTGAAACACAAAGTGCTAAGAGATTCACACGGTTGTGGATTTCTGAAGATCGAGGTGATGAGACTGAAACTTTGACGCAATGTCCAATGATGAAATTCAAGGGCAAGAATTAACCGAACAGTTTGTCGACTTACTCTCTATTATATATGTGGTAAAAGATGCATAGCAAACCTACTCTACCTAATCCCTCGTTTTGGTCTGGACTCCTTTTGAATAATATACCACTTGCTATTCTGTCAGGCAGTTTGTAAAAGGCAACCGATTGGCAATACGTGTCACTACCATCGTGACTACTAGGTGGTAGAATTCTGCAACGTCTCGCCCGGATTTTTGTTCCACCGCCTTACCTGCCTGCCGAAATAACGTCAATGCATATCACTGTCGTATTCCGGTCTGGAAGGTATGGTAGCCGTTAAACTTACGCAATCGAACGATAGGCTATGCGCGTCACTTCCATCGCGTCTACTAAGTGGTAGAGTTCTGAATTGTTTCACCTTGGATTGATACTACCGCCTTACCTATTTCTACCGCAATAGCGTCGAGTTATTTCCAGTTACCCCCACCAGCATCGCTCCCACTGGGGGCAACTGGGATTTTGTAAAAAATAATGTCCCAGTTGCTCCCGTTGCCTCCTTTGAAGGGGCAACTGGGAGTATAATTTTTAAATTTTGAGATGTCCCAGTCACCCCCACTTGAGACGCTGTAAAATATAACTACATACATACATATTTTTTCCATATTATGTTGTTAGAAATCAGGTGAATGATGTAGCAATTGCTTAAATATTGAATAAACTGGTTCTGAATAGTTCGTGAAAAAATAATGTTTGAATATAAAAATCAAATTTAAGCTTATCGTGACAGTATAACGGTGTATTAGAATTATTGTATAAAGTGTTTTATTTAGAAATCAACAACATCCAAAAATAAAATAACGTCAGGTCTTCTCACTATCGTGTTTCAGTTTGGAGAGTAAGGTAGGCGGTAAACTTATGCATGTGACATTAAGGCCTCGCCACAATGTTAGCAACACACCATTACCATCTTTGCTGACTATAGGCAATGGTTGTCTCTTTCCATCAAGAGAACCATCTGCTTGTTTTCTATCTTATAATATAAAAAAATCATCTGTATAATCTAAATAATGCAGCTGATTGAAAATAACCTAATCATTAGTGATTCGCACCACATGACTCTACGTTGAATGTGATCAAGTAAAATAATCATTTGTTTTCAGTTCACGTCTTTCAAGTATCATTTATTTTTGCACTCTACCACCTTCGCTAATTTCAGCACCCTCGGGGATGTTATACTTACAAATCCCTGATGAAACTGTAATTAGCACCAATTAACAAATTTATAAAACAAATATTTGGATTGTAAAAATAGAGCCGTCATCGCGTCATGAAAAACCTGCCGGTGAAATATAATATAATAAAATAGTGAAATAAATTGTTTAAAGGTTATTGCTAAAACCTGCCTTGATCGCTTCCATACATTTTCTATGAAGTATCGCACACTACGACAGAGCGTATCGGGCCTCATCGGGGAGACTTTATGCTTGACAGGTTTTAATGAATGCGATAAGTTTTACCCCACCCCACTGCAGTGTGAGATGGCAAGCGAAATTGTGCATGTGTTTCTCCGTATTTAAAGTATTAATTTATAAAATTAAGTAATTATGAATGAAGAACGAATAGTAATTAAAGTACAATCTAGGGATCTTCAAGACAAGAGTGAACAAGTACCTTCTAGAGAAGCGTGTTCCATCTTATGCTACATCTTAGCTTACCATCAGGTGAGATCTTGGTCAAGCGCTTCCCTATCGATATTTAAAAAAAAATAGTTCAAAGCCACAAAGAGCTATATAATTTGCAAGATCCACGTTACGATAATCTACAAAGTAGGATAGCATTTGGAAATAAATACGGTAATTCGCTATGTTGCTCGTCCTTATGTGCTAAATTTTTCGTTGCGATGCGACCAAAATTTTCTTTATTTAAAAAATATCAGGGGTGACAGTGTAACAATATAAGTCGTGACAGGCAAACGTCAAGCCGTTTAGTGTCACGGCATACAATCGATATTACTGCCAAAATGCGCCACAGATGTCGCACATAAAAAACACAAAGTTAAAAAAATATTCTATTTTTACTGGGGTGTTACATTTTTATTTATTTTTTATATCGCCGTGTTGGTCCCGGCCTCCTTTAAAGAATAGGCCAACTGCCGTTCTGCCAGGCAGGTCGTAAAAGGCGACCGATTGGGTATCGAGTCACTACCATCGTGGCTATTAGGTGGTAGAGTTCTGCATTGTCTCGCCCGGGTCTGGTACCACCGCCTTACCTATTCCTGCTGCAATAGTGTCAGTGCTTGTCGCTATCGTGTTCCGGTTTGGAGGATAAAGTAGCCGGTAAACTTATGCATGTGGCATTACACCTCGCCACAAGGTAGCAACGCACCATTAACATCGTTGGTGTCTATAGGCGATGGTAGGAATCAGGAGACCCATCTGCTGTTTGCTATCTTATGATAAAATATCATAAGATAGCAAGTAAGTAGATGACTTATGCTTGTATATGAACTTATAAGTTAACGCGTTCCACTATCATTTTTTGAAAAGTACCTAAATAAGCACCTGGATTATCGAGCTTTGCTCGTTTTTAGGGTTTCGTACCTAAAAGGTAAAAACGGGATCATATTACTAAGCCTCCGCTGTCTGTCGGTCTGTCTGTCTGTCACCAGGCTGTATCTCATAAATCGTGATAGCTAGAAAGCTGAAACTTTTACAAATCATGTATTTCCGTTACCGCTATAACAACAAATACTAAAAATAAAGGAAATGAAAATATTAAGGGGGCCCGCATTCAATAAATGTGTTCTTTTCGTATTTTTTGCGCACTATCAATAACGGTAACAGGTAGACGCTTAAAATTTTCTCAGAATACTTAGTACTACTAAAGGTGGACTTCCATACAACAAACGTATTTTTTAAGCAATTTTTACTCGATCTTTTAAACAGATTAACTTTAATAGGGATAGTACGGAACCCTTCGTGTGCGAGTCCGAATCGCACTTAGTCGTTTATTTTTTTTTTTTGGTAAAAACGACGATTTCTAAAAATGAACACTAGCTAGATCGATTTATCATCCCGAAACCCCCTGCATACTTAATTTCATGAAAATCGCATTCCGATCCGGTAGTATTTTTTAAAATGTTAACTCGTCAAAGTGCCTGTAAAAGTTTATTGGAATAAAACAATTTTTGATTACATATTGTATGATTAAACAGATCGTCGCTGCAAATTCGTCGGTCTGCGGTTAGGCTTAGTTTAATAAAATTTTTAACATGTTTTTCTTCGAAATGTATCTATATTTGCGTCACTATTACTCATCTGAACGTCATTTTAAAACGTAAAATAACCAGTATTTATTCCAACGATATCATTCTCGAAAGTTACATGACTTGTAGTTAGTTTGCTTTAACCTGTGTTT